>CM062614.1:4459522-5059522 GCA_025617555.3 Puccinia polysora
TTTATTTTTTATTTTTTATTTTTTATTTTTTATTTTTTATTTTTTATTTTTTATTTTTTATTTTTTATTTTTTATTTTTTATTTTTTATTTTTTATTTTTTATTTTTTATTTTTTATTTTTTATTTTTTATTTTTCCTTTTTCCTTTTTTCTTTTTTCTTTTTTCTTTTTTCTTTTTTCTTTTTTCTTTTTTCTTTTTTCTTTTTTCTTTTTTCTTTTTTCTTTTTTCTTTTTTCTTTTTTCTTTTTTCTTTTTTCTTTTTTCTTTTTTCTTTTTTCTTTTTTCTTTTTTCTTTTTACTTTTTTCTTTTTTCTTTTTTCTTTTTTCTTTTTTCTTTTTTCTTTTTTCTTTTTTCTTTTTTCTTTTTTCTTTTTTCTTTTTTCTTTTTTCTTTTTTCTTTTTTCTTTTTTCTTTTTTCTTTTTTCTTTTTTCTTTTTTCTTTTGGCTTTGGATGCCAAAATGTACTTGGTTTTGTAACTGTCACCAGGAACACCAAGGAAAGTTACAAATATTTTCAGAAATTGCTTCAGCCAGGATGTAACTGACTGCAGCTGCTGCCAATGATGCAGCAGTTTCCAAAGCTTAAGGTCCACAATGACCCTGTGCAATGGGAAGACCCACCTTCCCAAAGGCATAAAAGGTGGGTGGCCCCTCCAATTTCCTTCCCCCTTCCCCACCATCTCCAATCCATTTGCCCACATCATTTTTTTCAAAAAAAATAAAAAATTATTAGATTTAGTGCCATAATTTTTGAGCCAGATAAAAAAAATTAAAATAAAAAATCTGTTTTATTTTGGATAAAAATATTTTTATTGCTGAAAATTCCATATTGGATCAAAATTAGTTTTGTGACAACAACCAAATCCCTTATTGGTAAGTTTTTGATTGATTCTTCATTTTTTTGACACTTTTTCATATGGATGATGATGCATAAATGGCAGGTTTGATGTTTGAAATCCGCCATTTTGAAATACACCAGTTAGGGGGTATGTGTATTTCAGAAAACCTCCATTAAAAATGGCAGGTTTCTGATGGCGGGTTTGCTAACTCTGACAGGCCCTATTAATTATCCTTACTATTTTTTATATTTGGTTGAACTAAATTATTATTTTTTGACTTTTGGAAAATTTAAAAATCATTTTATTAATAAAACAAATAATTTATTGGTAAGTTTGTGTTTGATTCTTTATTTTGTTTTTAGATAATTTTTCATTAATTTACTTATTAGGGCGTATCAAATTTAAGCAAAACCACCATTTTTTAATGGTGGGTTTCAACCCAAATCTGCCATTTCATACCCGCCTTTAAAAATAAAAAAACAATTATTTCAGATCAGAAATTTCAAAGTTAACATGAAATAAGTGGGTTTTTTGAATTAAATAATGTTTTGAGGGCAGTGGCAGATTTACAAGCCAAATTCAGTTGCAAACTATGGGATTTAAACCCATGACCTCAAAATTGGTGAGTGATGCTTTAACCCCTAAGGTAAGTGTGTCATTGCCAGATGGGCCAATGTACCTTTCCAAACAAGTGTACCTTGGATGGTCATATCATCCATTGGGTCTCATCCCCAGGCAATCAAATATGTCCATCAAAGGCCACCGCCTGCAATAAATCCATTGATTGCCGGCGGCGGCAGAGGAGGAGCAGGAGGAGGCCGCTGGCAATCAATCAATTGATTGCTGGCTGTTGCAGAGGAGGAGGAAGAGGAGGCTGCCGCTTGCAATCAATCAATTGCTTGATCAATTGCTGGCAGTGGCAGAGGAGGAGGAGGCCATGATTGATTGATTGCTCAATTGATTTCTGGTGGCAGCAGAGGAGGAGGAGGAGGAGGAGGAGGGGGAGCTTACCTGGCCAATTGAGCAAGGAGGTGTGGGGGGACCTAGAGGTTGAATGATCAAAGGATCAGCAACCAATGAGGGGCAGGAAGAGGAGGAGGATGAGGAGGAGGGGGGAAGGGGGCTTACCAGGGGTGCCAACCAAAGGAGGAGGGGAGGTGGTGGGTGAGGTGGAGGTGATGGGTAAGGTAGTGGTGGGGGGTGAGGTGGAGGTTATGGGTGAGGTGGAGGTGGTGGGTGAGGAGGAGGAAGGAGTGGACCGGTAGTTAAGAGTTCAGTCAGCTTTTTTTATTTTAAACTTGCTGCTGGGAATTTTGATTGCACTTGTTGAGAAGGATGGTGATGTGATGTTGGGTGACAAGATGATGATAAGATCTGTGTTAAGCAATGGAGATGTGAAGCAATAGATATGTGAAGCAATGGAGATGTGAAGCAATGGAGATGAGATGTGTGTGATGCAATGGAGATGGGATTGGTATGGATTTTCTGAGGTGGAGGTGTGGATAGATGTTTTTCATGGAATGGATGGTGGATGGATGATGGTTCATAGATGGCGGGTTTGATTTTTGAAATACACCAATTTCATGAAACCCACCGTTTGGAAATAGACCAGTTAGGGGGTATGTGTATATCAGAAAACCCGGCATTAAAAATGGCGGGTTTGGTCAAAAAAATGGCGGGCAACATTAAAAATGGCGGGTTTGGTCAAAAAAATGGCGGGTTTCTAATGGCGGTTTTGCTAACTTTGATAAACCCTATTATTTTTTACCTTTGGGGAAAAAAAGGGTTATCACTAAATCATCCACAGATTTATTGTAGTGAAAGGCCACAAGGATTTGCTACTACTATATTCAAGTAAGTTTGTATTGAATTTTTATCTTTGATACTTGATTAAAATTTATTAAATATTTCTCATTATTTTCTTATCAGGAATTAGTTAGCTCTTAAATCTAACCAATTGGGAAAATCTTAGCTTATTTTACCAATTTCTGACCAACAAGAAAAAAACTTAAACAATGTATATTCCTTGTAATACCTTAAATAGATCATATCAGAGTTAGCCCACCTGCCATTTTTTTAATGGCAGGTTTTAATCCAAATCCACCATTTAAAAACCACCATTAAAAATAAAAAAAACCACTTATTTCACATCAGGCATGTCAGATTTTCCTGAAAATAAGTGGGTTTTCTCAAATATACTATTTAACTCTATATTCTCTCTCTGTATCATTTATCATCCTTACTAATCCTATTTGAATTCTCATCCATCCCCTCATTCCTACTCACTCTCCCTCAATCCTCATCAATCCACTGTTCTCCACTAAGCCATCTCCTCACTTGATCAACTCAATCAAGCAATCTTCTCAATTCCAAAATCTTCTCAAGACTTTCAACATGTACCCAGTCAATAACAACAACAACAACAAAAACAATTACCAACTCAACATTTACATCTCATCACTACCAAATCATTCAACAACCTTCATACTGCCATCCCCCATTCAACTTGGATATCATACTTGTACTCAATTGCATCATCCCTCCTTCCATCCACCAAGATTCTCACTGGTTCTCAATTTAAACAAAATTTTCCTCAGTCCTAGCATCCAGCCTCACTCAGTGGCAATTTCTGGTCTAAGTGGTCCTTCAATCCAATACCTAATTTTCTGCTCCATTGACAAACAAAATCCTCACCATCACCAGCCCTTGCAGAAACCCAAGCATTAACTTTGCACTCATAGATGACAGTCCAAGGGACTTTAAATATTCTTCTTGTGAAAATTAACAAGGGTGAAGAACAATCAAATTTAGCCCTGTAGTAAAAATAGGAAACTATTGGGTGATCTTGATCTAGGTTGGGCGTCAGTTGGGCTTCAGTTGGGTGTCAGCTCATTGATCTAATTTTCAGTGCCAAGAATGCCTGACCCCCAATTCCAATCATATCTATCAATTGAACTAACTTTTTCATCCGCTTTGCTACAAATTTTGAGGTTTTTTTTTTAAAGCAGAAAATGCTTTTGGGAGGAATCTCCCGCAGGTTAGCATACCACATAAATTAGGCCAAGATGATGAAAAAACCTGTCCAAGTGGTCTCCTCCCCCCCTTAAACCTTATTCTCTACATACTTGGAACAGTAAAAAAATTGCTCTTGTCATTGATGCTCCTCCCTTCCTCACATTTCTACAGTTTGGCCACCACTCCCCCATGTAAAGATAATCTTACCAACAAGTTGTAAAACCCACCATGCTGCCATGAACTCCTTGCACCATTTCCCAAGAGAATGAGGATGAACCCTTATTTGTGTTACAGACATTCACCACAAGGGTAAGAAATGCTGATACTCCAACAACCCTTGATACAATTGAAACTGACCTTGCCAATTATCTAACACAAATAGCTCCCCCATCAGTGACAAGCTCAATGAGCCAGGCAACCAAGGCAAGCCACCAGGCCAAATCTAAATCTTCAGTGCTCCTCAATAGGCCGCAACAAAGGCTATGAATATGAAGTTTGTAAGCATCAATAGTGAATCCAATTACAAAATTTGTCTACAAGCAACATTTGCCTAGAAACATCATTCTGAAACTACAACAATCTCAACCTACATCCTCCTTTAGAAACATCTCATATCCTCAAATTGCCTCTTGAAATTTCACCTGGAATCTATCTTCTCTCATCCTCTCACAGCTGGTCTTCTGACCCACAAGTCATGCACATCCTTTCTTCTCTTACACAGATTTCTCCTGTTTTGATTCTTCCTTATCTTTTTTCCATTTTCTTTCTAATTTTCTTCTTCTAATTTCCTATTTTCTTTCTTTCTCTTGTCTTTTTCCATACAAAGTCTTCTATCTTCCTGTCCCATTGTATCTTTTGCCTAGCCTCCTTGAAAATAGGAATTCTCTTTGACTATTGTCTTGCATACTTGGTCTTTTGTCCTCATGATTAGTTTGTGTATTTGATTTGGAAAACAGTGATTAGCTCAAATAATTTCATCTCCTCAAAAGTCTTGTTTGGTTTGATATTCAACAATCCTGAAGGAATAGCGCCCTCTTGTGGGTAAGGTTGGAATGGTCTAAGGATGGCCCATGTTAAATCAAACAATCAAAATCAAGCAGTTAAAATGGTAGTGGGATGGTGGGGGTGGTTGAATTTGATTGATTGTGTTTATCCTTGGGATCAATAGTGGTGATGATGATAATGTGGTAACCAGGAGGTGGGGGATACTTGATTCCAGTACTCTAACTCATCATCCACCTGCTCAGATTTTAGAGCTCATCAATGAGGATCATGAAGGATTTGGAGCAAGAGGAGGAGATTTGTTATATCGTGATGGGAAGTATGATTTTATCAAGAGCAACTTTTTCACAGGATTCAATGCAGTAAAAAGGTGTATTTGAAATTGGATATGCAAGTTCTTATTGATGGTCAAAAAGGATGTGATATTTTTTTGGATAATAAAATGGGGAGTGAAATGGTACTGTTCACCTTGTATGCATACAGACGGGAGGGTGATGGATGATGGATAAAATGGCAGGTTTGATACTTGAAACACACCTTTTTTATGAAACCCGCCATTTTGAAATACAACAGTTAAGGGGTATGTGTATTTCAGAAACCCGCCATTAAAAATGGAAGTTTTGGTCAAAGGAAATGGTGGGTTTCTAATGGTGGGTTTGACAACTCTGATACACCTTAATGGCGGGTTTCAAACATGAAATCTGCCATTTTCATCATAACCACAACCACCTTTGACATCATCTCTTGCTTGCACCTCAAACCACCCTCTCCATCCTTCTCCTCCTCCTTTGGTTATCATCAAACCATCACTTGTTTTCCCATACTTTCTCATCAATGCCTCAATGATTTGTACCACCAATACATCAAGCTATTAGTAGGAATGTAAGTCAAAACTCCCTAGGGGAATCCAGCCAGTTTGGAGTTGAACCCAAAAAACTAGAACTACAGCCTCAGTCATTCAAGAAAGATAATTTTTTTGGTTGACTACCTCACTAAATGGAAATGAATCTGGCCTAGGTTAAGTGCAACAAAACCATCAGGAATTTTCAGACTAAAAGGTACCATGGTCAGGTCTCACCAGGTAAGTTGGTCAAAAAATCCAATGTTTCTCAAAAATCCTGGAAGGAATGCCAACCTGGGGATCTTGGTTGGACCATTAGAGGAGATCCAGGTGGAATGCTTGGTGTTAAACCAAGCTCATCTCATGGTGGTTCAGGCTTTAAAACCATTGGCTACCACTCCAGCTAACTCAAAGACAATTGTGAGAGGATTGCCAATTCAATTTCTCAAACTTTCCAAGTCTCTTGGCTTGAATCTCTTTGGATTCCTCTCCTCCTTCTCCACTATCACCACTACCATCAACAATCAAAACAAAACCTGGATTCTGATCTTGGTCTTAGAAAGTGGTGGAAGACCTTTGGACTCCAACTCACTAACTCTCCCAGTCCACACCAATGGTTTTTGGTCTCATCTTTGTAAAAACAGAGACCCCAATGCTTTGGTGCATCTCACAATCAAGCAATCACTCAGTGCAAAGAGGAAATATGGCAATACTAAGCCTTAATATTGGGCGAGTTAGAAAATCAACAATAATCATCTCTTCTGGTCTTAACCAATGATGGTTACCATGCTCACCACAATTGAATTAATTCAGATTCAGGAGAGCAAGCACATAGGGATCTGAGCCAACCACACCTATGCACCATGAATAGGACCATCCAATCAAAACTACAATTCCATACAGAGATGGCTGAGCTAATGACCCCAAGCCTTGAACTATGGCCAGACTGATTGTAACCACAATCAGTGGTGCAATCTCTTGAAGCAAATCTGGGGAATTATTTTTATCTGTTTCTTTCTGTTAATTGCATCATCCTTATTCAAGAGGATGATTCATTGTGTATCTAGATTCATGATGATTCCTTATATTCAATAAAGAACTAATTGTAGCATCATCTTGAAAATTTCTTATCACATTTCTAAAGCAATAAAAAGAAAAAAAACATCATCATCATTTTCATCTACTTTTAAAATAAAAATTGAAACTTGCAATACAATCATTTGAAAGAAAATGAAAACTTTTTGTGTCACTCAAAAAAAGCTCTTCCCCTTATTGAAGCTAGAATTCTTGCAATATTCAGTTGTTTAGGCTAAATCAATTGAACAGTGAGGAGAAGATCAAACTGACCAGCTGGCCATCAATCCTGCTACCATCAGTGGCCAAAGCACCGGTGATCCCAATCCAGTCTTGCAGAATGCTAGATCTACACCAAGAATATGGCTTTGTTATCTTCATTTCTCCATCCAGTCATGATCAATTATAGACTGGGAATTTAAAAAAAAATGAGAGTTGCAGGCTGGTGCTGATAATCAAAGCTGCTAGGGCAAGTGATGAGCCACATTGAAGGAAGAGTAAGATGGTACCAATTGGTGTTCAAATCTGTGATAGTTTGAGTTAGGGTTCAATTTTTTGGATTTATTTCAAGATGATCAGCTTCTTTGGCTCATTGAATCAATGGATAATCTGATTGAAAGGATGATTTTGATCAAAGAGCATCATAGGGAGTGGAGGAGGTTGAAATCAAATTGGTTGATGGATTTTGTAATTGGTACTGATTGGCTGATAGGAATGGATTGGAAATTTAGTTTTCAGAAAATTGATAGAGATTCAGAGTTGAAATAGGCGGGTTTTTGTTTTTCAAGATTAGAATTAAATGAAAATTTGACAATTGCTGGAGTGGATTTTGGGCTTGGAGATGGTGGAGAAACAGTGCAGTTGGATGTGGTTCCCTTTTTTAGTCTTGAATTTATATACTAAATTAGAAAAAACCCACTTATTTTTGGAGTAACTCTGACACCCCTTGTGTGAAATAAGTGGTTTTTTCCATTTTTTAATGGTGGGTTTGAAATGGAAGATTTGTGTTGAAAACCCTCATTAAAAAAATGCAGTTTTGCTAACTCTGGTACACCCTAATTTACATTTTTCAAATGGATAGTTCAAAACTGTTGAAATATTTCAACAAAAGGTTCATAAAGTACATAAATTAAAAAATTGAATGAAAAAAATTGATTTCTTTGATTAACAATTGAAATTTCCAGTGAGATTTAAATACCTTACCACAAGAATAAAAAAAGATATAAAAAAACCATATATTCATATAATATGAGGGAGATTCAAATATGTTTAAATATTCCAAAAAATAACTCATTGAGTAAAACAATAAGAAAAATGAAATAAAAAATTGATTTATTTGAGTAAAAGTCATTATTTGTGATGTAATGTAGATATCTATTACCAAATTTCAAAAAATATAAAAAAAAACTCCACATGAAACTGTTTAATGAGAGGAATTCAAATATCATTGAAAATCAAAAAATAAACTCCATCAAGTGCATGAATGATTGAGGAAATATCAAATTTGATTTTCCAATAATCAATTCTTTAAATTCAATGATTTTATTTTTGTAATTGAAGAAAATTTTGTTAAAATGTTTCACAATTTTTAGATTCTACTTTTGAGATAGATATATGGTTTTTTTCCCCATTATTTGTTAAAATTGATACAGAGGTATTCAAATTCCATCAAAAATATTAAATTTTCTTCAAAGAAGTATGTTTTACATATTATTATAGTTATCTAGGTACCAGATTATATTCTTGTTTTAATATTCAAAAATATTTGAATTCCCAGCATAGAATAGGTGTATGTAGCATTTTTCAATGATTTTTAAAAAGTTGTTTATATTCCACCAGATATATCTCAATTTTTTCTAGGAAATTAATTTTTTATCATTTTTCTTATTTTTGCTACATTTGATGAATTTCTTATTTCAGATCTGGGTTCAGATTCAAATTCCTTGCAAAAAAATGATATTTATCAAATTTTTACATATTAAAGTTACTCAATTGGTGTTCAAACTTAAATTCTCCAAAACATTTTACCACAGAAAGACCCCACAGGGCGTCTTGAGGCCTTAATTTAGCCCCCCAGAGACTCAATTGATGTTGACAGGCCCTTTTGGGCCCAAAATTCCATCAAATGTTGTTCTCCCACCCCAGGAACCCACTTGAATCTTAAAAAGGATTCAAGCCTTCCTGGAATGGGAAAGTAGGCCATTTGACGTCAATATAGTAAAAAAATTACCAATACAACACTACTGATGCCTTTTGGCATGATTGGTTTAATATTTGTAAATTCCCTGAAATCATTATAGCCTGGGAACCTGGTTAATTGTTTTGAATTTTGAATAAAGCTGAAATAAAAATAATTTTGAACTTTAAAAAAAACATCTATAATATGGGTTATGGATTATAAGGGAGTTTATTTAAAAACAGGGAGATCATTCTTGGAATTTAGATTCCATCAATTTTGACTCTTCCAGTTTCATAAATTGGGCTGAATTTGGAACCACACATGCCATTGTATATTGTCATTGAAATACTTAATTTTCATGAAATTATATGATGCTTTAATAGAATTCTATATTTGGTTTTTGGAATACAATTGTTGAATTATACACAAATGACATTAGTTGATGTTTCTTCAATTTGAAGGTCTTCAATAGGCCAAATTTCCACAAAATGCTAAATTTGTGTCTGTAAAAAAATGTAGCATAATGTACACAAGCCTCTTTATTTTAAATATTTAAACCCCCCATCTTTACCCACTACATCTCCCTTTGACACCATATGGTGCTTGTGAAGGCCCAACACATCAGTACCAAAATAAATTTTTTTTGTTCTTGATTTTTCATAAAATCAAACATGACACATGACACTACCCTTATTTTTTAAATGATTGTTTTTGTGAGTCCAAATGCAGCCTTGATTTAAATTTTTGTGGAATCCAATACTTAATAATAGAAATTATAAATTCTTTTATACCATAATAAATACTTGTAGAAAAATTATTACAAAACATTTCCAAATTTTATTATTTAATTATGAAAAAATTGATAATATTTAATTCTTTCCTCCATGGTGGTCTGGACCATGAGCTTAGTGTCAGAAAAAAAAATAGGCTTTCCTAAGGCACTATATTTACAAGAATAATTTATTTTTTTTGGAAATTTTTTAAAAAATATTGGTACTGTGTTTGAAAAATTATTTATTCCTATAGTCAAGGAAGGTTTAAATTTATTTGAATTCCTTCATTAATATTTTTAATCTATGCTAAAATTATTTTCATGGTCAATTCTCATCACACTGTAGGAAAAATTATTCCAGTTGTACTTTTCAAACAAATACAAGTTCTCTCAAACTTAAGATTATACTGCTTCAATTGTTTTATTTTTTCTTTAGGTATTTGATTTCATCAATTCTTGAATTTCATGCTTTCAAAAATTACATTTGTATTGCAAAAAATTCCTTTTACATTGAAAAATTTCTCTCAAACTTTCACTTTGAGAGTTATTTATTTTGATAATTTTGATAATTTGAGGATAAAGCCAAGTAGGATGGGAAGGAAAAAAGCCAATATTATAAAGAGGAGCAGATTTGAACTAGGGATGGCAGTGGAACTCATGGTTTTGGTGCACCAGGAATAGATGAATTTATTTCCACTAGGAGCAAACCAAAATTGAACATAATATGTAAAATATGCTAAAACTTGGCTGAGAAAAGACACAATGTAATCCTTAGAAATATGAAATTTGAACTAATAGAATATGATTAATCTGGAAGATAACTCAGATATGAGCTACAGTAAGGTACAATGAAATAATAGCAGAACACATGGAAAAGAGATTGAAAATTCTAATATAAATATAAATAATTTGTTAGATCATAAGGAGAAAAGTAAAAAATGTATTGATAAGTGAAAAATAAAGATGAGAATAGAGAACTTAGAATGAGCTTTTGAAATTAAGAATCAAGAGATAAATACCTGAGACTGGTATTATGACACTTTGAACATCAATAATCAAATTAAGTAACCTAGAAATTCAAGTTAACTCAAGACTATTTATCATTTTTGATCATATGATTCCATGCCATACTCATCTAAATCCAATTAATTATCCATAGTATCAGGTTTGGTTATGTTTCAGATATATTTTCCCTCCTTTGAAGAAAACTGTAATACCACAGGTTGGAAATACTTAACTGTAAGAATACTAGATTACAGGACCCTTAAAATCCTTTGGCTACTAGAGGTGATGGATTTAGAATAAATATATTATTCAAGATTGTGTAGAAATGATACATAAATACATGGACAGAGAAAATGCAAGAGGTGGTTTGGTTTAAGAAAAACCAGATTAACTAGTAAACTCATTATTAATTATATACAAAAAGGGGATAAATTTTGAGCTGTGGATCTTGAAAACTTCTCTTCAGGAGATTCAAATTAGAATACATGCCCATGTGAACTTGGAAAATTTCTGATAGGAAGTATTTCCCGGAAAATGCATAGTATGTCTGTGCCTGGGTAGCAAAACAGTCAAAGCAGAGAGTAATAAATTACTTGATGAATTTTTAGAACCAGGTTACATGTATTTGCATTTAGGTTATGTTTCCAAAAATCTCAACTAATTTGATGGATTTTTATGAAAACTTCAATGCTTTTTAGTTTATAAATCTTTCACTTTTCCAGGTTTGAGAAGTTTATGAAAGTTGTTTGTTGGAAATTTTTGTGATTTTGGTCAAATATGGTGATTCCAGTGAGTTTGGTTGGGTTGCCAACTCCTGTAGGTCATGTAATAACCATGGTTGATGGCCAGACCAACTTGGTTGATGGGGAAATGGACAAGGAGGGCCCATCTTGTTGGGTCATCAACCCAAATTGGCCATGCATCAACTCAGAGCAACAAGATGAGATTTTGCTGCTGTTGTGATCCTCATGACTGTTATGACCAACAGGATGGCCTCAAGTCAATGCCAAACTCTTGGTGGCTTCAGTTGAAAGCTGCCACAGCCAATTTGATGGCACACCCCCATTGGTTGAACACCTGACTGGTTTACTAACCACCACATGGCTTTGAGCACCCACCAACCATGGTTTAACCAAGAACTAGTGAGTTGACAACCCAACCAAAATCAGTGGATTTAAAATATGTGAAATTATATTTTGAGAGGTTTTCATGTGTACTTTGTGCAATTTTGAACTTACCTAGGGCGTTTGGTGACATGCCTGATGCTTCAAAATGCATTTTACATATGCATACCTTTCCCCTGTCTTCCGTACACTCTTTGAAAGGCATTTTTGAGATTATTTCCAATCTGAAATCTTTTCAAGAAGCTTTCAGCTTGTGTACTAAGTGTGGACTTGCTTGAATGTGGCTGTGCATGGTAATTTGATATCCTGGGACTGCATGAATGTCTCAGGGCTGTAGCTTTGTGCACAGCTGTGCAGGGGAATCTTGAAAAAGCTATTTCTTTTCAAAAATTCCTAAAATATAAACAACACTCCTTTTCTGACTTCATTTCATTCAGGAAACAGATATGTGATGTTTTGTGTGAAATATTGAATCGGCCAAAAAGTTCCAGGTTGGGGTTTTGGTACTTTTTGTACATACATTTTATAAAAGGGTCAAGTAGTAGGATTTTAGTGATAGGTCCAGTGAGTGGCCCTAGCTAATTTTAGGTAGGGAATCCATTTGTGTAATAATATTCTGGTATTCCTTTTTTCTTATTTTTTTCTTATATTTTTTTTTCATGGTACTTTTTTCAGATGGTTCTGCAATAGTATCTGCCTGAAATTAACCCCAGTCAATTCAATTGTTCTCCAACCTCAGTCCAAGCCCAAGCCCCACCTCAATCTACTACTGTATTTTCTGCTAGAAATTTCTCCTGCATATCCTGCATCTTACATCTTCATCTCACAGGCTGACTCTCACCTTTTATGGGATATGTCCAGATTAATGACCATGTAAAGTGGGTGGAAAATAATTATGGGACTTTTTTTTAAAGTTTCCACAACCACCCACTGCAAATTGACTGGGGATATTTGTGCAAATTTGGTTTTTAAAGACCTCCAGCAATCTTGCTCTTTACCACATCAATAAATAATCTACCATCTCCACTTCAATCAATTTGAATTCTCTCCATCTATCAATCAACCTTATGGCTTTGGTAAGTTGTTTTCTCCTCTCTTTCTTTTTTTGAAATTATTCTAACTTTTTTGTTTTTGTTTTTATTCTTTCTTTTTGTATTGAATTTATAGTTTAAAAAAAATGTTGTTGGACAATATGAAGGCAATGGTTGTTGGTATGCACAAAGGAGGCACATCAGGAAAGGCCATTGCCATCAAAATGGGCATTCCAAGATTGAATTTATACAACACCCTGAATTGGTTCAAGAAAATAGGAACAATTAAATCCAAAAAAAAACCAGAAGACCTAAAAAATTGTATAATTGCAACCTTTGTGAGATAGGGTGTTTCATCAAGCATACCCAGAAGATGAAGGTGTCACAACTGCCCCAGATTTGCAAGGGGCTGAGGGCACAGGAATTGCTGCTCACAGAACTCAGGGTTGAGAATTGAGATAGATTGCAATGGAGATACATAGAGTAATGACAATGATAATGATAATGAGAATCCAAGAGTAAGGCTTTGAAGGAGATTAATGGTTGAATACTATAAGATTAAAAACAAAGGGATAGGTGAGATGATTAATGTAGGGTGGTTGGATTTCTTGTGCTGAGATGACACCTATTGGAAGGGACTAACCAATAAGAAGTAGTATACTAATTCCTTGAGGGGAATTAGTCCACAAAGGGAAGAGAGGCCAGTATATGTGAGAACTGAGAGGGAGGCCTTGAGGAAGGATGACTGGTGCTGGGACTGGGATCTCCCATGGCATTAAATGTTGACTGATTGGGCTTGAGGCTGTGGCTTGATAGATTGAGTAATGGGTCTGTCCAGAAGGGTGTAGCATGTACTGAACTGGAGTATGGGTTGTCCATCCAGGAGTATGTACTATGGGTTTGCAGTATGTACTTCTCATACCAGATAGAGTTGAAGTAGAGATGAGGATGCACCAGCCATAGAGAGAGATTATGTGAGCCTGGGAGATTTTCTAGGACCTGCAGGGAATGCTGCAGCATGATTCAGGAGGTGCATCATCTAGATCCACAGGTAGAAGGTGGATTTTACTGAGGATTGAGTCTGGCTGAGTGTTGAGTATGGCTGAGGGAACTGAGTCAAGTTGTGGTCATGACAATAACCCCCAAGAAAAGGAAGTGGTAGCTCCTGATAACAATAAGAAGAGGGGAGAGTAGATTGAGATCTTCACCATGACTGAATTTTCTTTCCCCCCACCATATCCATCACCATCAACACCTGACAGCTGTCCATCCCTTTCATCTTCCAAAAGATCACTCACCCTCTAATTAACCATGGAAATCACCAATGGTTACCATCCTGTCAATCAATATTACCCTCCTTGCTCCAGATGTGTTGAAACTGAGAAACTTTGCACCACCAGCATCACCCCCAAGTCAGGAAAGCATGAATAATGTAGAATTTAAAAGAGGCCATGTTCTGGAACTACTGAGGTTGGGAGGAAGGTGCTTGTACCAGTGGTTTGGGTGAAGGACAAGCCTTCTGGTAACTTTGAAGTGAAGGATGCACCTGATGACTCAAGTGTCTCCTTACGAGTATCCAGTAGGGTAGGTACATCAGTTGGTGAGTGGTTTTCTTATCTTCTGATTTCTGAAGGGTTTCTTCTGATAGAGGTGTGGTTTGTCTGTTCCTAGTTGATTCTTTGAAGGAAAAGATGAAGCTTTTGGAGAAGAGAATATTGGAATTGAGGAAGAACTACCAGCTAGCCTTGGATGGGATTTCAAATAAAGAGGCTTCAAGTCAGAAAACAATGGATATCCGCTGGGGAACCCTGTACTTGTTGCCAATCAGTTTGATTGCGGAGTCTAAATGTGTGGAAGGACAGTTGGACCGCCGTCAAAGCAATCAATGCACGTTGAAGCTCCCTCAAACCTGTCAAAGTTCAAAAAGGTTGAATCAAATCAGTCAAAGTTTGACAATTGAGGGTCAAAAAATTCAAGTTTGAAGGGGTGTGATCAAAGCATTCAAACCCCATCAAAGGAAAGTGAAAGCCACTGTAGTCTGGTAAAAGAATTGTCAAAGTAGCGGAAAAGGAGTCAAAGAGGCATCAAAGCGCCAAAGAGACATCAAAGTTAAAAGCTCAAAATAGGGTAAAATTTTCAAAGAGCTGCCTGTCAAAGTGGCTCCCAGTCCCATCAAAGTCAAAGACAAGGAAGAGGAAGAAGATGAAGATGCTCCTGGAGAGCCTGATGAGGAGGATGTGGAAGAAGAGGAAGAAGAAGAAGAAGAGGAAGAGGAAGAAGAAGAAGAAGAAGAAGAAGAAGAAGAAGAAGAAGAAGAAGAAGAAGAAGAAGAAGAAGAAGAAGAAGAAGAAGAAGAAGAAGAAGAAGAAGAAGAAGAAGAAGAAGAAGAAGAAGAAGAAGAAGAAGAAGAAGAAGAAGAAGAAGAAGAAGAAGAAGAAGAAGAAGAAGAAGAAGAAGAAGAAGAAAGTAACAGATAGGAATAAAGGAAATGAAAAGGAGGTAGTAGAGATAGAAGAAGAATCCCCTGGCCCCAAGTATGTTGGAGAACTGGTTGGAAGGATGTTGGACAAAGATGGGGTAAGAGGTGAATTCAGGAAGGTGAAAAGGGAAGATATAGGTTTCTATGCTTGCTCTGGAGGAAAGGTGGCTGTGCCAATAGATTATATGGAAGATGATCCAGTGGGATACTTGAATAAGATTGAATAGCAGCTTGAAATATTTTCTAATGATTTTAGGACTAATGTGATTTTTGGCTGTGGTTTGAATAGTGGAGAAGAGGTGTAAAAGAAAGGAAGTAAGAAGGAGGTGAAGAAGGAAGTGATGGGAGAGCTTGAAGAATTTCTTTCTTTGTCTGGAATGACTTATAAGTTAGGGGCTACTGCTAAGGATAAGGTGGAGTATGAAAGTAGGAAGATCAATTTGGCTAGTGTTTGGGTGACTAAGATTGCTAACTTGTTAGATACAATTGAGAAAGAGTTGTAGATAGAAAGTTTTATTTTTACTTTATTATTTTATTTCTTTGATTGAAGGTAGAATAGAGATAGGATTGATCAATTATCTGAGATGAATGGAGTGGAAATGGGATGATAAGGATGGCAATGATGGAAGAGAAGAATGGTGATGATTATGGGAAGGATTATGAAGGCTTGGGTTTGGATGGGTAAAGGGAATGGAATTTGTGGAGTAGGTCTGAACAATTGGTGAGATTGGAGGCTGGTTCCCATGAAGTTCTTTCAGATTCTTCTAAAAAAACTTTCCATTCAACTAAGTAGAAGAATTTACCACACCTAATCTTGGAGTCCAGGATTTGAGACAATTACCATTTGTCTTGGCTGTCAATTTCCACTGGTTCAGGAGGTGGTTGGTGCCTAGGAGAATTTGGGTATGAGGAGTAGGGTTTTAGAATTGAAACATAGAATACAGGGTGGATGGATGACCATTGATCAGGGAGTTGGAGTTTGAGAGCATGATATCCTATTTTGTCAATAATGATAAAAGAAACCAAAAATGGCTCAGAGATATTCTTGTAATGTCTGTTAGTATTTATATTCTTTGCAGATAACCAAACTTTATTCCCAGGAGCAATACCTTTTGGAATAAATTTTCTTTTAAGGTCAGAATAGTTCTTTTACTTATCCATATACTCTTTCAACTATTTCTTTATTTGAATCTGGTTCTTTTTAATCTGATCTAAGTAGTGACTGGAAGGCTGGCTTTCAAACACATGCAAGAAGTCAAAACTAGGATGCCTTCCATAAAGGGTGAAGAAAGGTGATTGGTGAGTAGAAGAGTGAACACTGTTTTTGTAAGAGAATTCTTCCAAGGGGAGACAAGTATCCCAGTTGTCCTGGTGGTATCTGATGTACATTGAAAGATATTGTTCCAGTACTTGGTTGAATCATTCAGTTTGACCATCTGTTTCAGGGTGGTAAGCTGTGGAGAGATTTCTTTGGATCTTTACTTTTTAACCAAGTATTTTCCAGAAAGAAGTGATGAATAGGGATCCTTGGTCACTTATGATTTCAGAAGGAAGCCTATGCTTGGAGAAGACATGGCTGATGAAAAGGTTAGCTAGTTCAAATGCAGCCATTGTACTGGTTTTTTTGATAAATAGGGCCAGCTTAGAGAACCGGTCCATAACAACAAGGATAGAATCAAATCCATTAGAGAGAGGGAGTTGAGAGATGAAGTCCATAGAGATAGAATTCCAGGGGACAACAGGGATTGGAAGAGGTTTGAGTAGTCCTAGTTCCTTTTCATGCCTAGTGTTGTTTCTGTTGCAAAGGTAGAAGGCTGAAACATAGTTCTTAACATCTTTTGACCTTCCATTCCGGGATAAAGATCTTTTGATGAGGTTTAGAGTCTTTTGTTGGCCAGGGTGACCTGCAAGAGGGGAGTCATGATTTTTTTGAAGTGTTTTTGATGTAAGATGGTTAGCTTGGTCAGGTATGGCCACTTTAACATGAAACAGGATTAAGCCACTAAAGGGGTCTAAGGAATAATAAGCTACTTCTTCATTCTTATTCAGAATTTTAATGATACCTTGAACTAACTTGTCAGATTTTTGACCAGAAGTAAATTCACTCAGTGGATCATCAGGTTTATTAGCAGAAAGGAAGAAGAGTTTAGAAGCTTCAACTTTGTTTTGTTTCAGAAGTTGTTGAAAATTTCCAGGATTCTTTTCAGAATATGGCGTTCCCCCCGCTGGATAAATGTTGTCCCAATGTGAAAGGATATCTGGGATGGTTGAAAGTTTTCAAGGCCTGTAAGTGATCACAAAATTAAATTCAGAGAGAAACTCTGCCCAACAGGCTTGCCTGCTGGTAAGGAACTTGGAGGACATAAAATAATTCAAAGAAGAATGATGAGTCAGAACTTCAAAGGGGTCAGTAACACTCAAGAGTTATGCACACCATTTCTGGAGAGAAAAAAAATTGCAAGTAGTTCTTTTTCATGGATTTAATAGTTGATTTTGGCACTGGAAACTTTAATACTGCCAAAGACAATAGGATCTTTAGTATTTTCAGCAGTCACCTGGTGCAGAACAGCACCCAGGGCATAGTCACTGGCATCAGTTTCAAAATCAGTTCTCAGGAGTTGATCAAAATGGCAAAGGACAAGATTTCTTTGTTTGGATTTCATAGTTGAGTTCAGCACTTCACATTTTTCTTCTGTCAAAATCAATAGATTTTTTAGTGTTATCAGCAGTCTCCTGGTGTAAGAAAGCACCTAGGGCATATTAACTGGAATCAATTTCAAAATATGTTATCAGGAGGTGATAAAAGCGGCAAAGGACTGGAGCTTGTGTGAAAGCTTGCTTGATGTTTTCAAATTGCTGCAAAGATTCAGGAGTGAGGAGAAAAGGAGAGATTTTTACAGCAATAAAGGTAAGGTGGGGGACCTGTTTGGAGTGCTTCTTGATAAAACTGCAATAGAAGTTAGAAAACCCAAGAAAAGACTGCAAGGCCCTTCTGTTTTGAGGAAATTTCCAGGAAATGATGGTCTTGAATTTTTTGTTGTCCATGAAGATACCATCCCCTGAGATAAAATAATAAAAGTATTCTACAGAAGGTGCATGGAAGTTGCATTTGAAGGCCTTGGCATAGAGCCTGTTCTTTCTGAGTATGGTTAGCACTTCACAAACATGGGCAATGTATTCCTGAAAATTCTTAGAGAAAATAAGGATATCATCAAGTGAAACCACCACATGAATTGTGAGGAGATCAGAAAGGATTTCATTGATAAGTTTTTGAAAAGAAGCCGGGGCATTAGTCAGGCCAAAAGGCATAAACAAGTATGTATAGCTTCCAAACTGAGATCTGAATTCTGTAAGTGTTCATCTCCTTCCTTGATGCACAAAAGATTTTAAGCACATCTGAGGTTGATTTTTTAGAAGATAGGCAAACCTGGCAAGAAAGTCAGTAAGAAAGTCATTGGAAGAAGGGGGTATTGGTTCTTGCTGTTAACAGCGTTAAGTTTGTGATAATTAACACATAATTGTAAACTCCAATCCTTCTTCTTGACAAAGAGAACAGGTTCTCCAGTGATTGAAGGGCTGGAAAGGATGAAAACTTTCTCTACATTCTCTGCTATGTAGGCTTGTATGGTTGAATTTTCACTTTGAGATAGGAAATAGACTGGCCCAACTGGAGGTAGTGGTACTTCCAGTTCAATGTGGTGATTTTAAGGGAGGTGAGAAGGAATTTTGTCTGCTTTAAACTTGTAGAAAAAATCTAGAAAAGAATGGTAATCAGCAAGAACTTTCTCCAACACAATTTCTATTTCTTCAGGGTCTTCATCAATATCAAACTTTTCCAACTCAGCTGAAATGTATTTATGGGGATTAACAGAAATTTTAGAAGAAGTAAACAATTTCATGATATGCAAGGATGAATCCCTAGATTCCTACAGGAGAGAAAAAGTAAGGGGATCAGTGAATATCCAAGCAAGATGGGATATTGTTGAGCTCAAAACAAATTTGATGCTGTTTTGGGGATTAAAAGGTTCTGAAGTGAAGGGGAATGCATTGGGCTGTAGCGCCAAAGGAAGAGTAGAAGAGAAACCAGTTGAAGGTAGGTTGGAAATGTTGAGTTCAAAATAGGTGGAGGAAAGGTCATTAGTTAGCTGGTGTCTTGGGGTGATCAGCCCCATCTTCCAGTTCACTTCAGGATTCCAGTGGTGAAGAAAGTTGATTCCCAGGATGATGTCTTCTAAGAATTGTGCATTGACTAGAAAGAATTCCCATTCAAAACTAGGAAAAGAAGGAAGTGAGATAACCCAGGTTACCTTGTGAGTAATAAGTTGAGAGGGTGCCTTGTTAGTAATGAATTTGAAAAGAGGAATAGCTTTTCCCAATGGAGTTGGCTTCAAGGGAAACTTTAGAACCATTGGATTAGCCATTACAGATTGAGTAGCACCCAAATCAATCAAAAAACTATAACTCAAGTTCTGACAAAAGAGAATGAAATATAAGCCTTTAGAAAGTTGGTCAGAGTAATCTTTTTGTATCTTTTGTACCCTAAAATCAATAGGGTGATAATCCTGGAGTGCAACAGAAGAACCACCTAATTGTTTTTTGGCTTGGGAGCAGAGGAATAGGGGTTTTTGACAGGCTTCTTTTTTCAGTCATCCATATTGCGCTTCCCTCCAAAATACCTACATAGTCCCCCCTTTTCCCTTCTTTCCTTTTCTTCAGCCTTGAACTGGCTGTCAGGACCTAAGTCCAGGGTAGGTTTGGTTGAGGAATTTAGATTCTTTGAAGATTTGTATTTCTTCTTGGCCTTAGCTTTACCATTGTCATATTGAGAGGAATTGGCTTGGGATTGGGAGGAGTTTTGCTGTTTAGAGTGGCTTGGATGGGAAGACTTCTCCTTCACATGTTTGTGGTACCTAGTGTCATAGTCCAATACTAAATCCATAAGATGTTGAAGGTTTTCCACAGAACCATTGTAGCTGGCTAGTTGGTCCAGAATTTGAGAGGGGAGGCTTTGGCAAAAATTGAAGTAGAAGGCTCTATCAACCCATCCAGAGAATTTAGTCATAAGGGATCACAATTCTGTGATGTGGGTGGAGGCATATCCAGATTCCTTCATTTTCAAATTCACAAGTTCCTTCTCAGCTTTGGCTACTTCCAGACAATCACCAAAGAGATTATGAAGTTGTTCCATGAAGTGGTGCCAGGAATTGAGTAAAAAGGAGGGTTCATGGTTGGAGAGGTTAGCCAGGTAGGGTTGAATCCAACAGCTTGTGTTCCCAGATAAGTAGGAGACAGCAAAAATTTTTTTCCTTCAATCCACAAAAAAGGTTCCCTTGTTGTTTGAAAAGATGATTTCATAATCTTGTAAGAAGGATCTGAGCTTAGTGGGATTTGTGCCTTCAAATTTTTCAGGCAGGTTCATCAATGGAGCTTTGAAGGTTCCAGAGTGGGAAGTACTAGTTGTTGGGGGTTGAGAGAGTTTGGCCACAGCTGAATTCATAGTCTGAAGCAAGGCTGCAATTTTAGGTTCCAAAGCAGGAGGTTGATGAGGCAGTTGACTTTGGGGAGCAGGAATTGCAGTAGAAGCAGATGTTGCAGATGCTTATTATTGAGGTCCAGAATTTGGTGAATTAAGGTTACTCAGGATCCTTGAGTCAAAACCTGAGTCTTTGCTCTCTTCCTCTTCATCATCCTCAGGGAAAGGAATCAGGCTGAGATTTTACAATGGGGACCCAATCCATAGACTGCTTGGGGATATTGAACAATCACAAAATTAGAAAATGGTCTGAAAACAGGTGGAGCAGGAGAAAGGGAAGCTCTTGGTTGAGCTGGAGGAAGGATACCAGTATCCATTGTGTTTGAAGCTGGTGCCGGGAGGTTGGAAAAGGTCCTCCCATGTCCACAGGCTTGATTAGTGGATTTATTGTGATCCTGAACGTCTAGAGTAGAAAAATGTCCTCTGGATGCCCTATTTAGGGGTCGACTGGTGATGATAAAAGGTATTTCACATCAAGGAGGCATGGTTTCAAATTATGCTGTAGGGAAGTGACCCAAGAGAAGTAACCAGTGTGGAAAGTAAGAGTGAGCTACTCCCCTATTTGTCCTTGAGTTTGGAAGGCAATGATATCAGAATCTGTAATGTTGAGGATGCTCCTTTGTTGTTAAGAGAGAGAGGGAAAGAGAGTAAAAAAAAATGATGAATTCCTTCCCTTCCTCTTCCTTTCCTTTTCCCCAGATCCAATGATAAGATAAGATAAGATCCCCCCCTCCCCACCAGATCTGGGGTTGATAGCACGGACTTTTTGCCCACCCTCTCAACCCTAACCTAAGTAAAAGCGCAATAGCAGCCCAACAACAAATGTCAAAGAAGCCCTAAGCCCAGAACCCTAGCCTAACCCTAACCCATTCCCTTCCCCCTTACCGTTACTTACATCCAGTTTGTCCTTCTCATGATGCGGCCCTCCGCCATGCCCTACTTGGAGCCCCCTGCTTGTCTGTATCCACCTTGCGCACCATGTGATTTCCTGCCCTGCGGGTTGGCCCGCACTTGCGCGCACCCAGCCCGCGCCCATAGCCCCAATTGTGTTGGAGTATTATGTCTTCTGCTGATAGTATTGATCCCTTCTGTCACAGAATCTTACTACTACATGTCACCTGGTCCTTTATTAACTTATGAATTCTTTCTTATTGGCTTACTCCATAGTTGATCACATTGTCTTTTGTCAATATAGTTTCTGCCAATGCTGATTAGTCATCAAGTGCCTTAGGCCCCTTGTGAGGGGCTCTCTAGTTGTCTATTCAAACCGGTCTTTTCCAGGACCTTGAAATTGACCTGGTTGACTTTGTTTCTTTCAACTTCGGTCCTCAACTTTCCGAGTTGAGTAAGAGTCCATGATCTGATCATTGACTCCAACAGGTTATGAGCCCAGAGCACCACCTATTGTGCTGTCTCTGTTATTGCTTCAAGTAAATCCTCTCTTAGTACAGTAGCTCTCCAATTATCCTATTGTTAATTGCATCTACTCCTTATTCAGTGACCTTTGTTGGTCATCCCTCAATCCCGAGTAGCTCTACTGTCTTTCTATTACTGACCGTATCTACCTTCTCATCCAAACTGATCCTATCGATCACCTCAATTAGTCACCTCTATGGTCTTCCCTAGTAGCACTACTGTCCTTCTATTACTGACTGTATCTACCTTCCCATCCAACCTATCCTGTTGACCACCCTCAATTAGTGACCTTCATTGGTCTTATTCACCCTTACTTCAACCCCGTTGCTACCTCAGGCTCGATCCCTTAGTTCCTTGATCATCCAATGCCATCACTGTCATCTTCATCCAGTCAATTGCGATGTTCCCTACATCTTGATTGCTCTCCGACTCAATCTGGCAACCTCAATTGCTCATCATATCAACCCTGCGACCTCCGATTGCCTTCCTTTCCTTGCTTGGTCAAGACCTCAAGCCCCAATTCTGTGTCCTTGCCATCAACCCCTCACCTTATCACTCCTCACGCCGGATGAGATCCTGACCACCGGCCACCTCATCCTATGATCCAACAAATCACTTTAGCTCGGTCAAGTGGCTCGGCCAAGGCTCTAGTCTGGCTGCTCCCTCCTACGATCCCAAATTATCAATCTCATCCTTTACCTCCTTTACCTTTTCATCTTGGTCCTGTTCTGCCCGGTTGGTCAATGCTCGGATTGTTCAATCCATCAATAGCGGCTACCACTTTGGTCGGCTTTCTTCCTTCACTTCGGTCGGCTTTCTTCCTTCAATCTTGCGCCCTTCAATCTTCCCTCTTCACATCGGAACCTCTTCATTTAGGTTACCCAATGGTTAACCCTCCTCTTTGTTCATCCAACCAACCCCTGATCAAATCTTCACCACTCACGACAAGATCGAACCGTCTACCATCTCCTCTCCTCTCTGATTGACCTTTCAATATCAACTCCGAAAACTGCTCTCAACATCCTGCAATCTTGGTTGCTCCTCATCTTGCAATTGTTGCCTGCTTCATCATCGCACCCTCATCCCCCTTTCATCACCACGGTCTATCCCTTCCCTTCCTAAAACTGCCGATTCCCCCCTTTTCCAACCCTCTGTTTCTCTCCGATTCTTCCCTCTCAATTAGCCCTTTATCTTCTGTCTTTCCCACTCTTTTCCTTCAATCGGTCCGCCTTCAAAAGTCTTATCCCGATTACCGGTCTTTGACTCTCTTGGCGAGGGGGTGAGATGAGGATCAGCTTGACTATTAAGCTCATCCCATCCATCCACTTTGATGCCCCTGATCAGACCAAAAACCATCCTACGACCCTACCAATCACTTTAGCTTTGTTTGCTTCCTCCCAAACTCCTGCAACCCCGTCTTCCTCATTCTTCCGGTGATCAGACCAAAAACCATCCTACGACCCTACCAATCACTTTAGCTTTGTTTGCTTCCTCCCAAACTCCTGCAACCCTGTCTTCCTCATTCTTCTGGTCTTGAACGCAACATCGCCCATTGTCACCTCTTCTTCAATCTTCTAATCCCGCCCGCGACCTCATTTGCTTCTCTCCATCATCCACCCGGCCGGAACATCCTTCTGATATTGGTCCAATGATCGCTTCAACTCCTCTTGCAACCTTGCTTGCGCGCTTTTGATTGCTTCTTCCCTTTCTGCGACTTTGCTTGCGGCTCCTTTGTGACATTGCTCGCCGTTCTCTTGCGACTTCAATTGCACTCATTATGCGACTTCAATTGCTTCAGCCTCTCCAACTTCGATCTCAATATCGCTCCTACGACCATTCGATATTGAGTGCAACACTGCCCGCAACTCTCTGCGACTTGATTTGCTGTTCACCTGCACATTGCTTCCAACGTTGATTTCCTTCTGAATTCCTCGCTTGCAACATCGCTCGCACCTCGCTCGTGCTCTCAGCTCCTTCAATCTCAACCTCAAGTTTGCTAGCAACATCAATCGCCACTCATCTCTTGCCTCCAACTCCTTGCTTGCTCCTATTACCCCGACTTTGCTTGCGGTACCTCTGCGACATCGCTTGTGTCTCTTCTTGCGAAATTGCTCAACTTCACCTACCGACATCAATCGCGCTCATTTCTGCGACATCACCCCTTTTTTCTACCTTGCGTTCTACTAGTAGTCGCTCTGTCTTGAATATGCTATGACCTTGGATTCTCAACTTGTGCCTGCTATCACTTGCGACTGTCCCCCTGACTGCCTCCCGACTCTCCAAGTATCATTTGTCATACCTCCTTGTCTTCTCACTAATTCTCAAGCCTACCAGCAAGGGGGTGTGTTGGAGTATTATGTCTTCTGCTGATAGTCTTGATCCCTTCTGTCACAGAATCTTACTACTACATGTCACCTGGTCCTTTATTAACTTATGAATTCTTTCTTATTGGCTTACTCCATAGTTGATCACATTGTCTTTTGTCAATATAGTTTCTGCCAATGCTGATTAGTCATCAAGTGCCTTAGCCCCCCTGTGAGGGGCTCTCTAGTTGTCTATTTAAACCAGTCTTTTCCAGGACCTTGCAATTGACCTGATCAACTTTGTTTCTTTCAACTTTGGTCCTCAACTTTCCGAGTTGAGTAAGAGTCCATGATCTGATCATCGACTCCAACAAATTGTACCGCCCTACCTTCCCAAAATAGCTGCCCACAAACCTGGTTGGGCCAGCTCCATTCTTGGGTCTGTAATTTCCAAGCAGGTTGCGGCCTGTCACATCCAATCAAGCCCGACCCATCCCCAGTATGTCAAGCCTTGTGGTGCCTACTGCTGAGCCCACTGCAGCTGCTGCTGAGCCCACTGCAGCTGCTGCTGAGCCCTCAGCAGCCACTGCTGAGACTGTGCGCATCCAAGTGCTGAGCATGACCTACCAAATGCTGAGCGCGTCAACCATGGTGTGGTTACCAATCCAAGACTATATAACAACACCACACCGGAGAGGAGAATTTGGAAGGGGAAATGGCTGAAAAAGGAGGTCTTGAAGTCATACAACATCCGTTGAAGTGCCTCAAGGTAGATCAAAGTGGTTGAATTCAAAGTCAAATTTCAAAGCAGTCAAATTCAGAGTAAAATTAAAAGTTGCTTCAAAGTTTTTCAAACCTATTGGACCTGTCAAAGTGGCATTGAAGTACCTTCAAAGTTTGAAAAACCCATTGAAGTGTTGAATTTCTGTCAAAGTTGTTTTTAAGGGCCAATTAAGGAAGGAATTTTTGGTTGGATGATTCCACAGTAAATTAATTTTGAAACTTGAAGGGACACACAATTTTTAGCTCTGTATCACGCACTAGCCCATAAATATTTTAGGTAGTTATATCCATAAGATGGAATGGTATGGATGATGTAGGTCTATTGAGATATAGAGAGGGGCAGTAATCAAGGGGAAGGAATTTGTATAATTTCACAACCACCCCAGAGGTGCAAGGGGCTGAGGGCACAGCAACTACTGCTCACAGAACTCAGGATTGAGAATTGAGATAGATTTCAATGGTGATATGTAGAGTAATGAAAATGAGAAGGAGAAGGATAATCCAGGAGAAAGGCTCTGAAAGAGATTAATTGTTGAATCCTATAAGATCAAAACCAAAGGGATAGGTGAGATGAGTAAGGTAGGCTATTTGGCTTTCTTGTGCTGAGATGACACCTATTGGAAGGGCTAACCAATAAGAAGTAGTATACTAATTCCTTGAGGGGAATCATTCCAGGAAGGGAAGAGAGGCCAGTATATGTGAGAACTGAGAGGGAGGCCTTGAGGAGGGATGACTGGTGCTGGGACTGGGATTCCCCAAGGCATTAAATGTTGACCAATTGAGCTTGAGGCTGTGGCTTGACAGATTGAGTAATGGCGCTGTCCAGAAAGGTGTAGCATGTACTGAACTGGATTATGGGTTGTCCATCCAGGATAAGGTACTATGGGTTTGCAGTATGTACTTCTCATACCAGATAGAGTTGAAGTATAGATGAGGATGCACCAGCCATAGAGAGAGAGTATGTGAACCTGGTAGATTGTCTAGGAACTGCAGGGAATGCCAGAGGATACTTCAGGAGGTGCAGCATGTAGATCAAGGGATGAGGATTGAGTCTGGCTGAGGGTTGAGTATGACTGAGGGAACTGAGTCAAGTTGTGGTCATGAAAGAATGCCTCTGAACTCAGAAAATTGATCATGAAGGGTGTCTCAACATGGAAAATCCAATGAAAAACCCATGAGATGGGGTATTATTTGAGGGTGGCTCCTAAGAAGCTATTCATTAATGAAGATCAAAGAAGAAGAAGACTTGTATTTGCTCATGAACACCAAGATTGGACTGTTGAAAATTGGGTGAAGGTGATCTGGACCAAAAAATTCAGCTTTGAAATTGGAAGAAAATCCCAGCAAGTGATGGTCTGGCAAACCCCTCCAGAGAAGTTCAAACCCAACTGTTTGGCCCCCACATTCAAGAGTGGGGGGTCTTCAATTATGGTGTGGGGTGCTTTCATCAATGAAAGCACCTCCCTGTTTGCCATCATGCCCAAAAAGCAAAGAATGGCAAAGATTTCATCAAAATGTTTTATGAAGGTGCACTTGGCCCCTAGATCAGCAAGCTTAGTCAATCTGATTTTTATCTGATGGAAGATGGGGCCCCAGTCCATAAGGCCAGAATAAGCAAAGACTGGCAATGCTCCAAAAGGTATCAAAAAAATAGTTTGGCCAGCTCAGTCCCCAGACCTCAATCCAATCAAAAACTTGTAGAAAATTTTAAAAAATAATATTCAACAACTTTACCTACCAAAATCAATCCCAGAGATGGAAAAGGCCCTCAAAAGAGCCTGGGACAATTTTCTTCATCAAAATTTCAAGAATCTCATCACCTCCATGCCTAATTGTATGCAAGCTGTCATCAAGGCCAATGGAGGTTCTACCCAAGGGTAGTTTTTTTTCTTATTCCTCACTGTATTGTCCCTATCTTAACCTACTTCCATAAATTTTCAATTGTAAAGTATTTTTCTGTATTTTTTCAAATTAACACTCAATTAAAAGGCAAATTATGCTGTTTTTTATCTCATAATTTTATGTTTTTCCAATTTTTTAAAAAAATTGAAATTATTGTACATTAAAATTAACATTCTGAGCTATCAAAATAAATAAATTTTTAACAATATTTCACTCTTACTTTGTGAGAAAACAAAAATCAAAAAAAGGAAGGCAGAAATCAGGGGGTCAGTCTCACCTATTTTGTCCACCCACTGTACACTCTCCTCCCCATGTGCTTCACCAAATCTTCCCATGGCTTCCAGACCAGTACATCTGTACTACAGGTCGACATCCTGGGAGCTCTCTTTCACTACCTGACTCAACCATCCCTCAAGGCCTCCTCACCAATCCTCAAACATACTGGCCTCTCCTCCTCCCTTGGGCTAATCCCCCCAAGGAATTAGTACACTACTTCTTACTGGTTAGTTCTCATCCATCAGGTGTCATCTCAGCACAAAGATAATATCCAAATTTCCTGCTAGATTCATCTCACCTTGCCCCCTTGGTGTTAATCTTATATAATTCAACAGCCATACTCCTCAGAGCTCTACTCCAGGGTTTCTTTTCTTTGTTAATTCTCATCACTCCTGTAGTTACTCAGTCATCATCCTTGCAATCTCAAGCCATCATCTTTGAGTTGAATGAGCAGTAGTGCCTGTGCCATCTGCAACTTGCATGCCAGTAGTACTTGTGAAAAAAAAGTCAATTATAGTCTGAAAGATGTTCAAAAAAGCAGTATTTGAGGAATTTTTGGGAAGGGAAATAAATTTAGACATCATTTCTTACTTCAAAATTACAAATTTCCCATTAAAATTTGGTCAAAATTTTCAATCCAGCCTTCGTTTTTACCTGCACTATATCTTGGAATTTTGAGAGAATTTATATCACCTCTCTGTTTCAAAGGAGTTGTGGGTTAGGAGCTAGTGGCGGAATTCTACTGATTTTTCTCAGCTTGGCACCTCCCGACACAAGTCACTGAATGACCAACCCTTGGGCTCACAACGTCCGGTCAAGTCGCCCCCTTCCGATCTCCCCGAGCCCGACTGATCGTCCCCGAGCAAGATGACTTCGGGAATCGAGTTGCTGGGTCAAGCAGAGTCAGGAAGCTTCCCCAGTCGACTACAAAGCTATCACATCAACGAATAACCATGCCAGAACCCTCTTCGCCGGCTAAAGCTTCGGATACATCGGTGAGACAGCTGGGACTTGTGCTGGTGACGACAAAAGATGAAGATACTGATTAGCCTGCCGGTCCTTGTGGATGATTACCGAATATTTCTCCAGACGGCCAAACTTCTTCGAAATGCGCCTGTTGACTTGTTGGGCGGAATGATTGTGAACTCCATCATATCGACGAAGACATTGTCAGATTCCCACAACAATCCGGTTCCAAAAAATGGAATGAGAGATAAACCTCCGTTGAGCGTTCCGATCACTACGCTCAACTTTAAGAACTTCGTCAGCAAGAGTGGGCCTATATTTGCAGCTCAAGTTAGTCCGAACCCATATCTTTTTGATCAATTCCACACGAGTTTCTTCCTACTCACCGATCTTCTTTTTCGCTTTGTCTTCTTCGAACAAGCAAGAATGCGGTTGAAGAGGTTTTGGGTTGGCAAAATCCAGCCAAAACTGTGGCATTTGCTTGCATGTGGGCATGGCTATGTAAGCATTTGTTTTGGTCCCACTTTGGTTTCTTTGTGCCTTATTAATGTTTTGACTCTTCTTCATCTACAGAAAAAAAAATCATTGACTTTCCATGTCGTTTTTTTCAAAAAAATATGAAAAAAACCGTCACGCCCTAAGCTTTTTATCCAATGTATTTTGTCCTTTTACCAAACTTTGGTATCATTTGGATTTTACTTTCGTACCACTCTCAAAGGTACCCCAACGGTATGGGTGACGATTTGAAAGTCGATCCGGCAAGCGGCCAACAGGTTTCCGACGAACCCATTGAGGGATCCCCCGAGTAAGCTTTTTTTAGCCATAAGGTTCACAGGATCACAGCGATTGCTTGATTTAAAAAAGCATATAGATAGCCGTGAAGAGTTCGCCTACACTAACATGCGCATCGATAATTTGTTTGAAATCAAAATTATTTTCGACTAAGTTATGTCTCCAACTTGGTTCGTCCACATAGCATTTGAGTTGAAGATTGATGCCGGTTTTGTCTATGGGCGTGTTTTGCGAAGTGCTGATGCCAAATTGGATTGTGCGGCTCTGTGGCTTTTGATCGACAGCAAAACATTCAAAACATGATGGGTGACATCACAAACGGTATCGACTTTGTCAAGAAGAACGTCTTGAGTTATTTAGATTGGTCGAATCCTAAATATTCCTTAGAGATCCTCTATCTAGCAGTGATCTCTACGATCGTTCTTGCCCTGTTGGGTCCGTTCATCCCATGGAAATATGTTCTTTTAATCAGTGGCGAATGTATCTTCTTCCTGAATCATCCTCGGGTTCAAGTTCGACTGAAGCAAAACCAGTCTTCCTCTAATTCTACTTAAACCGGTATCCTCAAACCATAAATATCTACGTCCATATATATGTATGTCGTGTTGATGTGGGATGCCGAGCTGATCCTACCTTCGACAAATTTGGTTTACGTGAACAATCAGGCAAGAATTACCCGGCATTCCATTGTAACATTTACCATTCATGATCAACAGCGCTTTGGGAGCATTGCCGAAGAAGATTTTGTATCACTAGGCAGTCTACTTTTATGATTGTGTTCACATTAAAATTTAGCTAGATACACCACGTCCGTGAGATGTTTGAATTTGTACCTTTTGCGCGGCATTAGCCTCTGTGGGCCGATTCAAGTCCTTGGTCAGAAGGACTTTGCCGCCAGTTCTGAATCGAGGACAGCCTTGCCGGATTTAATATTGTGAATAACTTGAGCTGCATGGTGGCTGGAAGCATCGATAAGTTGACTTGGGATCTACAAAAATAGCCGTCCATCCACACAAGTTGCGAGTCACTTCAATGCTTCACCGGCTCCCTTCCAGCAGAATGATCAGCGAAAGAAAGGAGTAAGCAATCGAAACTGGGAAAACGTTGATTGGAGAGAAAGAATCATAACGAATCCTCCAAGTCGTTGCATGCTCAATAAACTGCCCATTTTTCAAATGATAAGAGCGACAAGCAACCGCAACCAATATCTGGACTGTAATCTGAAACCGTCAGCAAACGATGAATCGAGGGCAATGAGGAGATGAGGGGAATGATTCCGAATCAGCTAAGATAGTAATCTAAAACCTATCATGGCGGATACTTAGGATAATGTGCTAGCTAAAATTAAGCTCTTGAGTAATTGAAGCAATTACTGTGCAGATTCATGTGATTTGATGAATAAATCCAATTGGTAAAATCTATGTGTTAAGAGCAGGTGACATGGTATGAATGAGGTGGCTGGAGGAATACAATTAAAGATGATTAAAAAGGTGGCTTGATAGAAACTTATCAGTCATACCAGATATAATAATGATGGTTGCAAAACTACAAGTATCACAAGCATTCAAAAAAATGGAGATATTGGTCAAGATAAACTAATATTATTGAAAACATACATTAATAGTAGTAATTTGAGTAGAGGCTCTGAGACAGGTTGGTTAGCCAACAAGATGAGGAAAGGCCATATCTCACCATTACTTGATACCTCATACAGATGTTTATTGATGGGTGATGTTGAGTCCTGATGCCTTCTAATTGCTTGGGGATGATGATGATGGATTATTCTTGATTTTTTTGAATCCTCATATCAATGATTTCCCCCAAGGGTACCCTTATAAGGTCTAGAGGGTGTGGTAAGATGGCTGAGAACTGATTCAACTAAGATATTGGTTTGAGAGCATATTTTTAAAAAATTTGAACAACAAAGAATCCTGAATCTTGGCAGAGGTGGTCTCCAGGATTAATCAGCTTTCTGTCAGTATAAATTGAGAGAAATTCCTTACTGGAAATAGTGGTCCTTGAATTTAGTAATAAATTTCTATCTAACTTGTGGGGAAAGAGGATTCCAGAGGGTATTTTACCAAGGCCAAGATCATTTCAAGAAGATATCATTTAGATAAGGATGAGAGAATTTAGATTAATAAAGAATAAATTCAGTATTAAAAGATACAGGAAGACTTGAGGTTTTCCAAATTGGGGTTTTATTTATTCAAAGTGCTAGAAATATAAGAAAAGATCTTGAACACAATATTTTTCTGATTAAACTGATGAGGAGATGTAGAGGGCTAAGAGAAATCATATTTTGGAAGGAGATAGAAAAGCTATGAATTTATTAAAATTTAGAATATTCTCTTATAGTGCCATAAACACTCATTACCAATGCAGAAATGTGTGTTGATACTATATATTTCCAGATCGGTTACTTTATCCATACTATTCTAAGATTACAGGTTATCCATGCTATTCCCTGATATAAGTTATGAATTATTGAAATGATATATATTTCAGGAGACAAATTATGACTAATACTTAATTATCTTTAGAAACAGATGAAAATTAAGGGCATCCTGGGTGCCATATTATGGGTTCATTTGGCTTATAAATCCAACTGGGACATAATAATCAGGAAGAATGAAATTTTTCTCTATTTGAAAATCTTCCATCTTGATTTGATGACCAGATAAAACTTGATTAAACAAAAGAATTAAGTGTAGAGGGGTATAAAAATGAAGTAGGGTGTGTATTATTATTTTTAAATTTTCATTTCTATTCCTGAAAAAATATTCCAAAAGGTATAATTTTTTCAAAAACTAATGCCAAAATTATCCCCTTAGTGAAAAATGCATGTTGATAGTAATTTTGAAGGCATTCATTTAGTCTGTGATTTTTAACTACCAACCAACCACCAGGAAAAATTGTGTGGATCTGGTCATCCAGTCACATCACATCCTTTGGATGAGATGGTTGCATCCAATTGAGTTCTACAATGTTTCCATCATTTGTAAACACAGCTAACCCTCAGTTTGAAATTATTTGCTTCACAATTTCTCAAATGATTTACATTTGTTTCTTATTTTATTCCATTCTATTTCCCCTTTTGATATCCTAGCTTTCTCCTTCTTTTCTTCTTGTGTTACTTATGATTTCAATTGGTATTCTCCAAGGTTTCTATTTTACTTCCTCTCAGATTCCATGTGGTTTGCAATTTTTTCCTCCCTGATTTCTCCCTGATTTCCCACAAGTTTCCATTTTTCCACCCACTAGCATAATCCCTTCTAATTTCCTGAAATGAAATAAAAGCATTTTGTGAAAAAAATTTATCCTCATCATTCATACAATTCCTTCTCCCATGAAATTTATGTTCTATCAACAGGTAATGCTTTATAAATTTAATTGGAATTCACTCCAAAAATAATTCAAAGAAAAAAAATGAAAGAATTCAAAAAATTTTGCATATTCCATAATTTTTGAATTTCACTTTCAGGAAGATATAATTTTGTGACTAGTATTATTGCATTTTAGGAGAAATATGCGCACTGGCAATCAACAGCATCACAAGAAATGATTTGTTTTTCAATCCAATGTTTAACTTTTTAAAAATTGAGATGCTTCCAATCAACTAAAAAATTCAGGTCAATTTGAAATGGAGTCACTTCCAAGAAGTAATCTGGTATTCTCCCATATGGTTCCACCACACTGAATATGGTTTTTATCTGACCCAAGAAGGAGAATTTAACCAGATTATATGACACAGTACTGTTTCCAGAATTTGATTCTGTTGTTGATAATTCCATTTTATTCCAATGGGAATGATTCTGATAGTTTCACCATGGTGAGAGAGTAACAGTGTTTGGCTCATTGGCACTATTGATTTGATTGAAATCTTGCCAATTTGTAGAAGACATAGAATTCCTGATATCATTGAGGAATTTTTAATAAGATTCTGGATTTGCATTGACAGGATTTAGGTTTGGGATTGCATTTGACCTGTTCAATGATTCAAGAATTCTTGATGTTTGATTTATCTCCAGTGGTGCAGCTGGTGAGTTGATGAGGGAATTTAAATTTGAAAGTCTGCAGAACCTTAGAGCTTTAGTAAGTGGTACTCCACCTGAGTTGAATGTAAATTATAGTCAGCATTTTTGTATTCTGTGTACCTTAGATTGAAAGGAATTCACAAACCCAAAACATTGTTGGTGTTGAACTTGGAACATAGCCCATTCAGGCGCTCATAAGCGCAGGTAGAATATGTGGGGCCAGGCCCCCACCTTGGTAAAAGCTCAGGTATATGGGATTCAAGATGCTGATCTGGCTTTTGATTTTGCTCTGGAAAGAGATTCCAAAAAAGTTAGCAATATTTTGGGCAGTGCCTGGTGAAATCACAGCCATTTGGGGAGCTGGTATTGCAACTAGTCGCAATTTTCAAACATGTCACTAAATGGAAGGTATTCTCAACAATTTTTTCTGGGAATGGACATTCTTCAAATTGTATGTAAATGATGAAATTGGGCCTGTAGACTTTTTCAAGAAGATACCACTCTGCAGCATTGAGAATTCCATGACTTGCTGCTCCAAGGTTGTTTGGTACTCTTGTCTAATCAGATGGTATTAGAGTAATCTTGATGACTTGTTGAAGATTTTTCAGCAGAACAGAATCAAACTTGAATTTTGATAAAATTGGAGGGCTTTTCTCAGGGATATCACTAGTGCTTGGATCCAAAAATGAAACAGGTACATAATATAAATCAGAGAATGAAGAAGATGCCCCCATGAATTCTTCATTAGTTAGAGCCAGAGTTTTTCTCTCTATTTTCCTTTGGGTTTTTGCATATTTTGAATATATTTTTGGGCATCTCTTCTCAAGTAAAATAATTCTCTAGAATCATTTTTTTTTAACTGGGATCCTCATGGGCTCCACTTTCAACTCCATCATCATTTGATTCATCATCTGATGAGTGGTTCCTTTTTCTGTATCTTTTTCCAAGAGGATTTTGAAAGTTTTAATTTGGTAACAGCATGATCTTTCAAGGCTCCAAGAATCATATTGTGCATGATTTCAAGGTTGGCCATTTTTGTGGCATCCCAATAAGGGATTTCTTCCAATATTGAGTAATGGACAACATTCTCTTTGAAGAGATGATCTCTGTGTGATTGAGTCGCATGTAACCATGAATTTAATTGAATTTTGTGCTCTGATAAATTTCTTGGGGCCCAATTGAAAGGCTCAATGTCATTTATCTCAGAATTTTCAATGATACAGGAGTTGCAAAATTTTTTTCCTGAATGACTGGGAAATACTATGATCTTGAATTTTGCCACAACACCTGCTATGAAAGTGAGTATAGCAGATCTGATGGTAACTCCTGAAGGATTACTATAGGTCTTGGAGAAGTGGAAAAAATTCCAAAGTTTCTGAAGTTCTCTGACGAGGGGGGTGATTGTATGATTCAGTTGAGGACCAGTAGGCTCCTTGGGGCCAGGTATGATTCCTACCAGATAAATTTTTTCTGCTTTCAGAATTATTTCAGGTGGAAGATTTAGGAATACCATGACAATCGTTCCAAGAGAGGAATGATGACTAGAATTGCCAAAAGAATGGAACCAGTCAACATATAGGGTGGATGGCAAGTTCCCAGGCTTTTTCAAAAAGGGGGAAGTTTCATTTGGGACCTTGAATCTTTTCCAAAAAATCCCATCCCAGATATCTTTCATTATCTCAGAGGTTTTTTTTGGAGATGTTTGAGAAGTTCTTCCTCAATACCTGGATGGTTCAAAAATCTTGCCAGAAATTGTTGAAATGGTTGGTAAATGAAATTTTTACTTGCGGAGAATTTTGATTCTTGTAATTTGTTTCTGCTAGGAATGGATTTAATGGAAGTCTTCATAGATACCAAGGTGGATGAGCAAGGTGGACCCTTTTCAAATATTTTTAACTGTTGTGTGAATTTGATATTAGTTCCTGTGACATATTTTTCTTGGTCAACCAAGTATAAGTACTCTGGAAAACAGAAATATATCTCTAGTGAAGCATCCAGGTTGAGATGCTTGAAGATGGTCAAAATTATGAGGGGAATATTTGAGCTGTTATTTGGCTGATGGTTTTGAAGAGTATTTTGAAAATTTTTTTCATTTTGAATATTGAAAGCACAAAGCAGGAAAATTGATGCCTCTGTATTAATTTAATGATGCAAATTCATGATGGCTGTGATCACCATTGGAAGGTTGATATGGTGTTGGTTTTGTATCCAGGGTATTAGGAAAAAGTCTTGAGTTTCAAATATGGGAACACCAGCTGGAGGCGAACTTGAAGTGATATGATCTTGAGATGGGGCTATGTTTGCATTGTTATTATCTAATGGATACCTATGGGTTTTTGGTGATTTTGGGGACAATGCTTGTGGAGAAACTAGTGCTTGTGGAGAAAATTGAGTGGAAAGCAAACTTGTGGTGATTTTTTGATGCTTAGCATATCCAAAAGGGGTAAATGCTATGCCTTGCTTTATCCCATTGGGAGTCACATGAGTTTTTCTGGAGCAATTTTCACACATGCAAACAATAAGTTGGATATTTTTGGGGGCCATTTTGGTCCAAGTTCTTGATGAGTGGAAGAATTGATGATGGAGGAGAAAATTGTCTCTTTATATGCAAAAACTACTGTGAAATAGGTTGTAGGTTCAATGTTTTTGTTTTCCTCCTCTCAGCGGCTCATGTGGCTTATTAAGATAAAAAAAAAAAATTGAGTTTTCATCTTGAAAAAATTAATCTGATTTCATCAGACATTTTTTGGGAAATTGGAATAAAGATTTTCTTCAATTATCATGAAAAAATTTATGGCGTATCATGAAGCAGTTGATGGCTTATCATGAAGCAGTTGATTCCCTATCATGGAAGAATAGAGGATTATCATGCAAAATTTGAAGGCTTATCATGAAAGATTTGAAGGCTTATCATGAGGTGTTTCATTTCATTACTTATCATGAAGAATTATTTACATAGGTTTTTTGTTTCCCATAATAAATTAACCCAAGAGTGAAACTTTTGTAGAATTTTCAGGTGTGGATTGCTGATTGAGGAATATCAATTTTTTTCATTGAATTCAATTTCCAGCCTAAAGGAATCACAATTTTTTGGGAAATATTTTAATAAGTACAATTATCATGATAATTGGAAGGAGAATTATGAAGATCAATAAAAAATATTACTGTAGTGTAATTAATCCAATATGAGATTTACATGGAAAACTAAATGAAAAATTATCTTCAGTGTTCACAGATTGAAGTCAATAATGACTGAAATTAAGTACCAGACATTTAGCAAGAGTAAATTGTGAAGTCCAAGGCCAAGAGAAGGCTTTATCATCAAAGAAAGATTGTTGAATCAGAGATAAAAAATATGAATTGGTTCTTTTACATATTTTTTCAGTTGTTTATTTTGGCTTGAACTGATTTATTTTAAAGATTAATGATATAAGATGGAGAGAATTGGTGACTTTGAGCTTTTTCTGATCATCTGGAATAATCAGGAAACCACTTATTCCAGAGACCAGATGTGATTCTAGAAGGTGATATGCAGGAAGTTTGGTGAATTGCTGAGGAAGTTTGGAAAAAGCAGGAGTAATTTAGCAATAGTGGTTTTTGCCCTGTTGATTTTATGTTTTTTTCAAAGAATTTAGAAAGCCATGAGAATATAGTAAATGTTATTTACCACATTATCTATTGCTTTGAAGTTGCTTTCAGGCATGTTGGATGAATTTTTTTCTCCAGACTGTGTGATTGCTGGTTTGTTTTTCCAAGATTTGATGCAATTGATGAAGTAATGAATTTTAAATTTTTCCTCTGAAATTTCATCCTGTGGATCAACTGGATTCTCAAATTTTGGGGCAGGAGTGACTTCCTGAGAAACCAAAAAAATTGTCTGGAACCAGAAGTGCGCCCAGTTGAATTTGCAGTGCTTGGTAGGAAAAAAAAGTAATTGAATCAAATCCTCAAGGGAATTAGTTCCCTTTTTTGGGAGGTTGGTTGGTGTGGAGGCAATTTTGATGACTTCTGGGTAGTAATATGGATCATTCACCAGGAAAAATAAGGCATCTCTGGCTTACCAGGGACTTCACTTCACCATGATGGTTTCCCCAATTGCTTCACAGTTTTTAATACATTTCCAGAGAAAATCATAATGAACTATGTTTTCTTTCTGGTAGAGTTCACAAATATGGAAAAATAGTTGATCCATGATTTCTCCTGAGTCTCCTATTAAATTCTCCAAAAGTTACCAATGAATTCTCATTTGATTCTTCAAATTTTCCTCTCTGCTTCTAAATGGTTTCTGCAGGACTTATCAAAGGTGTCTTTTGATTTTCCATTATTTTTCCCCCAAGAATTGCCTTGATTTCTCCCTGATTTCTATTTTATTTTTTTCAGATTAAAATTTTTTCTCTTTCAGATATTTGTGATTTTCAAATAATTTAAACCCATTTCATCCCTTCAAAGTAAATATTTCTTCAATTACTCACCTTTTTTCATCTTATTTGATTAATAAATTGTCAAAAATATCACCACCATTTAATATGGTCCAGAGCCCTGGAAAGTAATTGTTGCAATGGGATCATTTGATATTGAAGAAAAAATAAGTGAGATGAAATTTTTCTTGTGTAAGGATAATGTGAAAAAGCTTAAATTATCTCCCATGACCATTATTCCAAACCATGTTTTAGCTTCTGCATACTGCTTTCCAAAAATCAAGTAATTAAAAGCTGTTTGATTCCCAAAGAGACCACCATGCATATATTTCAAAAAATTGAAAATACAAATTTTAAAAAGCCTAATTTCATATTTCCACCACAAAAAACCATACAACATCCTTATTTCACATTTTTTGTTGTCCATTTGATTATATTAAGAGGTTTAAAATTAAACAATGTCTGATAATCATAAAAAGAATGAAAATCTTGGAAATTGAAAACAGGTCACAGAATCTCAAAGGAACTAATTTACCATTTTACTATCAGCAGTTTTCATCCTGAATCACAATGTAATGATATGATACATTTGCACCCTGTCACGCTTTGCACTTGGGGATTATTGTCTTCACCACTTTGACATATCCTCTCCTCAGTACCATCTACCTCAGTCTAAAAGTGTGACACAAATAAAAGCACAACATCAATGGTGCGATCCGCTATTTCCTCTGGCTTGCGCTGACCTTCCAATCTTGGTGACCAACTCAGTATATACTTGCGAACCTTGCGGTTAACTCCATACCGGTTGGCCATCCATTATGAGATCCAATCTCCTTCCCTGGCCAATCAACAGCCTTGGACTTCCATCTTTGGTCATGCATTGTTTGTTAGTTCGCATCTATGTCTAACCAAGCCATCACTACTGTATAGTTTGCAATTGGACTAGTCCCTACCCTGCATACACTATCACCTCTCATTTGCATTACCTTCAACGTCACTTGCTCCTATCCCAATTTGTCATGCAATTGTACGCTCAGATTCTATTGTCTTGCACTTACGCTAAGACCTTGGATCTATACCACTGCTTCATTTCCTATTCCGTTCCTGTCATTCATTGCCTCACCGCTTCACCTGTAGTTAGCTCATCACCAGGTTGTATCTAGTCACTTCAGATTACCTTATAAGGGCTATCCCCTTGCCTGATGATTGTCTCCTGAGTTAGTTAATTTCATACGTTCTTGCATTTTGCTGCAACTTAGTTATCACATTGGACTCAGGTTGAGTTTCCTTCTTTGGAACACATTCCATTCATCTTGCCGTTTGTTGAGTGGCATAAACAAGTTTGCACTTCGCAACTGGGTCTTGCTATTTGCACTTGGTATTCCTTTGCGCTCATGATCATCTAAGAATTGCCCTATAGTACGTGGGGTGGTTGTGTGACAGTAAATTAATCAACTCAACTCATCTATTGTAGCCTGCCAACCTATAGTAGACTTCTTCTTTTTCAATTTCACGTACTCGCTCAACCGGAAATGCTTCCCTCGCCCCTTACAATGATGAGATCCATTGGGTAGGGAGAACCAGCGCTCCTTGGGCCCAACAACCCTTAGATCCAGTTCCTCCTTCCAAATGGCCATCTGTGGAACCTCTCAATGATCCTTGGGCTCCTCCACGGGATGCTCCAACGGACCCTCTTGCGGAATTCACAGACTCCAACCATTCTTCTGATGAAACCTTGACTCGTGGTAGACCAGGGGTTTGCACTACTGCTCTCAAGCCCGATGCTCCAACCCTGCTTTCAACATTGATCCAGGCCCTCACTCATGGTGCCCAGCAATCTAGTCCAAGCACTCCTAGTTTTCGCACTCTGGGCATGAAACAACCTGATCAATTTACAGGAGAACACCCTCATAAGCTTAGATCCTACCTACAGTCTTGTAAAATCATCTTTTCAAACAACTCCAACAATTTCCCTTCCAATAGACATAAAGTTATGTATGCTTTGTCCTTCTTAGGAGGTAGAGCTGAAGAGTTGAATGATCTGATTGCAACAAAGGACCGATAGAAGAAGATGCACAAGTGTGCTAGAATTGTAATTACAAGAAAAGAATGTGAAGAAAAGAAATAATAAACAATAGTCAAGAATGGAGAATTCAAAGAAAGAGTAAGATTTGAAGAAAAGATCTCACTGCTAGACAGAGCTTGAGATGAGTGATGACTCAAGGAATTGAGAGATTGATCGTGGTTGACAGATGAGTTGAAGGTTGGATTGGAGAGATGAGGATGAATAGGTATGAGGACGAATAGGTTGAATGATTGAAGTTGAAGAGTTGATTGGATAGGTGGAGGAAGTTGGATTGATGAAGTTGATTGAATCGAGGAAGATGATTTGATGAATTGGAGATTGAATGGTGAGGAAGTGAATGGTGAGGAGAAAGGATGAGGATGAATGAGGAGCGGAAGAGAGGAGATGGTCGATGGGGAATGAAGATGGTCAATGGGGAATGAGGATTGAGGAGTGTGATCGGAGATGAATTTAAATAGGAAGAGGATTGGAAATTGATGTGAGGAGAATTCGTTGTCGAATGATGATGAGCGTCTATTTGAAATTAATTGAATGAGGATTATCTGGATATGGAGTATCCTCATTCAAGGTTGGTTCTGACAGAGCCGGAGCGGGGATGTCACTCATCTCTCAACACGCCGCCGTGTCTAGGAGTGAGAGTGTGGAGGACTGCGGATGTGAGTAAGGAAACTGAAGGTCTGATTGCTGGCTTGGTGAGGCAGTCGGCAATCATGCGGCTGGACGTGATGAGATTGGTGATGAGATTTCCATTAGCCTTCTGTTTGCGTAGCCATCGTATCTGAGTATCCACATGTTTCAATGCCCCATGGTGAGAGTCATGATTGACGATGTCATGCAGGGCCTTATTGTCTATATTTGCACAATGAGAGAGTTTAAGATCCGGATTTAGGTCAAGTAGAAGGTTGGTGAGCCAGATCTTTTCTTGGGTGGCAAGAACCAAGGCTTTAAGCTCTCCTTCCGTGGATGATAGTGACACAGTTGGTTGCAGCTTGCTATGCCAGGCCACAGGACAGCCGTAGAGAAGGATGATTAATCCTGTGTGACTTCTGCGGGTGGAAGGGTTGTTGGCACCATTGAAGTCGCTGAAACACTCAAGGTCGAACTTGAAGGAGGTGGATTTGAGACGGAGAGCCATAGACCACGTGGACTTTAAATATCGCCAGGCGTGTTTCATTTCGTTCCAGTGAATCGTTCCAGGTTTGGCGTTGAATCAAGACAGGTTGGATACTGCGTAAGAAAGGTCAGGGCGAGTGCGGCTTGCGATGAAATTTAAATAGCCAGTTTCCAAGCGATAGTTAATTCCTAAGTTGATGAATTCGTTATGTTCAAAGTCAGAGGCCCCCCTCAGTTTCACGTTGGGAGTCATTGGGGTTGATATTGGTTTGGTGTTAAATAACCCGAGTTCGGAAAGGGCAGTTTTGATGTGGTTGGGTTGATAAAGGAGCTGGAGGGAAGCGTCCTGAACAAGATGATTGCCCAGGATCTTTTTTATAGGACCCTCGTGAGAGATGTTGAAGTTTTTCTTTAGTTTGAGGCAAAAATCATTTGACTTGCCGACGATAACGAGATCATTGACGTAGACAAAGACGTAGGTGGAGGAGGATCTGTTGACAAAGAGGCAAGGATTGGATACCAATGTAACAAAGCCTTGACTGAGGATCCAGGATTGAAAGGTGTCCAACCAGCTCTTGGGAGCCTGTTTTAGTCCATAGAGAGCTTTCTTAAGTCAAAGATAAGGGAATTTGGAGGGGTAACCTTCAGGACATTTAATAAAGGTTTCTTTGTCCAGAGGAGCGTGGAGGAAAGCCGCCTTTATATCCATCTGAACTGTAGGGAGACCGTGATGAAAAGCGCAAACAAGGAGGGTTTGTAGAGTAGTGATGAGGCCAGTTGGAGCAAAAGTTTCACCGTAGTCGATGAATTCCAACTGTTTGAATCCCTGGAAGCAGAGACAAGATTTATGAATCACTCCTTTGCCAGAAGGATTGTCCTTGAGCCAGAAAACCCAGGTGGTTGAGAGGGCTCTCTTCCCTAAAGGAAGAGAGTGACACCCCTCCCACACATCTAGGCACTTGATGCTGTTGGTTTCAACCTTCATGGACTTCAACCAGTAAGGGCAGTCAGGAGAGGTTAGGACTTCCGAGTAATTCCGAGGAACAGTCCTAGCAAGGAAGCCATAGCGTGCAGGGGGTTGGAGAGTGGATCAATCCCGGAGGGTTTGAGATGAAGGATTGGTGAGTTTGCGGGAAATTTATTCACCTTTGGAATCGGATGAGGAGGAGGTATCAGAGTTGTTTGATGATTCAATAGCAGTTGGGAGGAGGGATGGAGGATCAGAATTGGAGAGGTTATCAATTCGATCAGGAAGGGAATCGGATGAGATGGGAATGGGCTGTGAATCAGAGGGGAAGGAGGAGGAGGATGAGGAGATAGAATTGGAGGAGTTGAGAATTTCAGTTAATTTTTCATTGAGAGAGAGTAGGGGGTCAAAAGGAGATTTGCAAGAGTTGGATGAAGGCAGGAGGATGTGATTTTTGAAAATTTTAACATGTTTGGAGCGGACAATATTGTTGATAGAGGGACAGAAGATGCAATAGGATAAAAGTTGTAGGTCAAATCCTACAAGTATTCCTTCAATTCCTTTTTCTTTGAATTTGGATGACGGTGGATGTCGCTGGTTGAGAACTATCGTTTTTGATCCAAGGATGCTAATAATGTTGAGATTAGGGGATGATTCATTCCACAATTTGAATGGAGAAGTCTTGGTTTTTGGCAAGGGAATGAGGTTTTGTAAGGTACAACAACCGGAGATGATTTCATCCCAGAGATCCAAGGGAATGTTCATGTTGAGCATGGTTGTACGAGTGGCTTCGATGAGAGTCCGATTCGCACGTTCTGCTATTGGGTTGTGTTGAGGCGTGTAAGGTTTGGATGTGGAATGAAGGATCCCCTCCTCATTGAAGAAGGAACTGAGTCGAGAATTGACAAATTCGCCGCCGTTGTCGGAGTGGAATTGCTTGAGTTTTTTGGAGAAAAGATTGGAGTGAATACAAATGAACTTAATGATCTCGTCGGTCGCTTTGGATTTGTGTTTGAGTGGGATGCATGACTTGAAGCAAGAGAAGCTATCAGTTAGAATCATGAAGTAGCGATTTCCTGTTTTAGATATTGGCTGTATGGGTCTGCAAAGATCGGCGTGAAGTTCATTGAATCGCTCTTCTCTGCGTGGAAATTGGCCCTTGAATGGGGCACGGTGGATTTTACCTTTTGCGCACGAGATGCAGCAGGTATCATCCCAGCAAAGTTTGGGGAAATTGCGAGAGAGGAGTTTAGTGGAATCCGGATGAGGATGAGCAAAATGTTTGTGGAGAGTAGAAAGAGTTAGAAAAGAAAAGGAATTGGGTGTTGTGGGATGGGTTGATTCCTCTACGATTAGCAGATTGTTTTGAATTTGTCCTTCCAACACAGGAAAATTGTTGAAGGTGATCTTGAAAAAGTTTGGGGCAGTCCTTGTCAACAAGCATCCTCCCATGATCAGTTGACCCAAGGAAATTAGGTTAATGGCGATTTCAGGAACATGGAGGGAATTGGCGAGAGTGAGAGTGGAGTGGGAGGTTAATATAGAAGCAGATCCTATTCCACTTGATCGTATTGATGATCCCAGTTTTCTGGTTTGAATTTTGGTCTGGTTATTTTCTAGAGAGTCGAAGAAACAGGAACTATTGAACATGCTTTGAGAAGCACCTGAGTCAAGAATCACTTGATCTCTAGATAAACTGAGAGAGTGAGTCATGGCAAAGCTGAACGCAAGATTAGCAGTGGCTTTATTGGGAGGATTGTTTTTTTGACTGGAGTTGGTATTTGGAGAGGAGGAGTAATTGGGTCCAAGATGAGGGTAAAGCCAGAAGCAACGATCTTTGGGATGGTTGGCTTCGGGGTTATGCCAGTTGGATTTACATTGGAGAGTCTGCTGGTGCGCGAGTAAGGCTGACGCCTGGGATCCAGTGGCAACTTCGTGTTTGACTTGATTGAGATGTTGTAGCACAAGATCGCCATCAATTTTGTTCTCTCCTAGTGAGTGGGTAATAGTCGTCTTAAGGTGATCGAGTTGAGGCGGGAATTTGTAAAGGATGAGGTAAGCTACAATGTTGTCGTCCATTTTTATCCCAATTTTGGCGATTTGGAGCAAACAGGCTTTGACTTCAGTGATGAACTTCTCAATATTCTTGGGGTCAAATTGAAGATTAAGGAAGTGGAAAAAGACCCAAGAACAATTGGCGGTTTTTGAAGAGGCAAAGAATTTGTTGATAGATTTCCAGAGAGCAATTCCATCAACTAGATGATTTTTTTTAACGCAATTCACATATGTTTGGTTATCCAATTTAGCCAGAATATAGCCAACGATCTTGAGATTTGTTTGCGCAGGGCATTTACTTGGTTCGGAGGAGGTTAGCCAGTGAGATATTCCTTTAAGAGAGAAGATCGTGAGGATTTTGGATCGCCAGAGAGAAAAGTTTGAGTCGTTGAGATTCGGAATTGAGTATGTCACAGTCTTCAAAAGTGATGAGGATGAGTCTATTGGTCCTGGAGTCGCCATTCTGCTATTCGGCTTTTAACCGTGAAGAGTTGAATGATCTGATTGCAACAAAGGACCAATAGAAGAAGATGCACGAGTGTGCTAGAATTGTAATTACAAGAAAAGAACGTGAAGAAAAGAAATAATAAACAATAGTTAAGAATGGAGAATTCAAAGAAAGAGTAAGATTTGAAGAAAAGATCTCACTGCTAGACAGAGCTTGAGATGAGTGATGACTTGAGGAATTGAGAGATTGATTGTGGTTGACAGATGAGTTGAAAATTGGATTGGAGAGATTAGGACGAATAGGTATGAGGACAAATAGGTTGAATGATTGAAGTTGAAGAGTTGATTGGATAGGTGGAGGAAGTTGGATCGATGAGGTTGATTGAATCGAGGAAGATGATTTGATGAATTGGAGATTGAATGGTGAGGAAGTGAATGGTGAGGAGAAAGGATGAGGATGAATGAGGAGCGGAAGAGAGGAGATGGTCGATGGGGAATGAAGATGGTCAATGGGGAATGAGGATTGAGGAGTGTGATCGGAGATGAATTTAAATAGGAAGAGGATTGGAAATTGATGTGAGGAGAATTCGTCGTCAAATGATGATGAGCGTCTATTTGAAATTAATTGAATGAGGATTATCTGGATATGGAGTATCCTCATTCAAGGTTGGTTCTGACGGAGCCGGAGCGGGGATGTCACTCATCTCTCAACAAGAGCCTTGCAGTGGTTCAAACCGTACCTTGAACTTTTGTCCAACGACAGCCCCACTTGTATTCTCAACAACTGGGACAAGTTTGAGAAACAATTTTTCACCCTGTTTGGTGATCCCAATGAAGTTTGAAATGCCAAATACAAACTTAATAGTTTAGTTATGAAGGAGAATAGTAGAGCTTCCGTTTATATTTCTCATTTTTGAACCTTGCAGTCTCCCATCCAGTGGAACGAGGCCGCTCTTCTATTCCATTTCCAAAAGGGTTTACCGGAACGCTTAATTGAACAGCTCGCAGTTGGGGGTCATAAGACAACCTCGCTTCAGCAGCTAATCAATTGAGTGATTGAGCTTGATAATGGCTATCATGACAAGAATTGCTCTTGGCAAAAAGACCATGGGCCATCCACCTCGGCTCCGAGGGTGGACAACTCCTCAAAGCAAAACACAAGGAACCAAAACCATCCAAACCAACCCCGACTTCAAACTCCAACTTGAAAGGGAAAGCCGTTGCCAAAACTCCGAAGTTCTTGGACAAGGAAACTGGGATGCTTCAAAGTGAGGAACAGCTGCAAAGGGAAAAGAATGGGCTGTGTATGTATTGTGGAGGTAAACATGATGTTGACAGCTGTGCAAAGCGGTTAGCGCGTGAAACGGCTAAGCAGTCAAAAAATTAGCTTGTAGTTTTTCTGATACTTGCAAGGAAAACTACACATTATCTAAATCACCGCAAGTAAATCTTTGCACTTGCGAGTCACTAGGTGCTCCAAGTTTGAGATTTATCCTATTTCATTCTGAAAACACTCCTTATCAAGTATTACTTGATTCCGGAGCTAATGTTTCCTTCATCAGTGAATATTTTTCCACTTCCAAAAATCTTACGCGTTCTGAGATAGATAAATTTCCCATCTATCTAGTAAGTAGTGCAACTGAACCGTCTTATTGGGTTTCCCAAAAGGCAAAATGGACCTTCACATTTTCCAATTTCCCCAGATTTGAATGGGATTTATTTGTCTTGGCTATACCCGGAATGGATGATACCATTCTAGGCCATGATTTCCTAGTTTACTGGAATCCGGATGTGAATTGGCAAGAAGGAGTAATTAACCTTCAAACCTCGCACCCCCAGAACGCTAACCTTTCCGTCAATCAGGAATTAAACAGCCTACCTGAAACTGTCATTGAGTTGGATGACACTTTTCCGCCAGGAGATTTGCAATATCCTGACCTTCATTCTCAAATTCCCTCTTCAGATTTAGGAGTTATTGCTTACCTATCCAGCTTACCTCTTTCCTGTTCCTTCGAAGAGAAACAGACACCAACCAAAAGGTGTATTTTGAGCTCCCTAATCCTCTTGCATCATGCAAGCACCTAAAACCCGGTGCTCAAAGATGATGAGATTGAAGATTTAGAAATCATTCGAGAGTCTTTACCTTTGGTTTATCATGACTTTGCTGACATCTTTTCAGCTGCAAAAGCAGATAAACTGCCTCCATCCCGTCCTTACAATCACAAGATTGAACTTACTGGCCCACCTCCGGCACCAGGACCAGTTTACTCTCTCTCGACGCAAGAATCAATTGCACTTCAAGACTACATTGCAGAAAATGTAGCAAAAGGATTTCTTTGACCAAGCAATTTGAACACCAGTTCCCCTGTCCTATTTGTACCGAAAAAGGACGGCGGAATTTGCCTTTGTGTTGACTACAGGAAACTGAACCAGGTAACCCGGAAGAATGCCTATCCAGTACCGCCTATGTCACATCTTCTTACCCTCTTCCATGGAGCTACTCATTTCTTGAAGTTAGACCTTTGAGGTGCCTATAACCTAATTTGCATTAAGGAAGGTCATGATTATTTGACTGCAATGAGAACCCGGTTTGGCAGTTATGAGTATACTGTCATGCCTTTTGGCCTCTGCAACGCTCCTTCCACTTTTCAACATTTTGTCAACAACATTTTCTCCGATCTTGTAGGTAAATACCTTGTGGTATATCTCAATGATATACTAGTCTACTCAAGAAACCTCAAAGATCACATTGCACATGTGCGAGAGGTGCTACAGCGACTTTGCAAGAATGACCTGTTTGCAAAAGCCTCTAAGTGCCAGTTCCATTCCTCTTCTCTTCATTTTCTAGGTGTTGTAGTCTTGCAGCAAGGACTATCAATGGACCCAGCCAAAAGAAAACGCATATTGGACTGGCCCCCACCTTCTTTGGTTAAATCTCTTCAAGTTTTCCTTGGTTTCAGTAATTTCTATAGAAGGTTTATTGCGCGTTAAGCCAAAAAAACCGTGAATCTTACTAACCTTCTTCAAAAAGACACTCCTTTTATTTTTACCAAACAAGCTGCTTCGGAGTTCAAAGCTCTGAAGAAAGCGTTCACCACTGCTCCAATACTCGCTCACTTCAACAAGCTGGCTTGCACTATTGTCAAAACAGACGCAAGCGACTATGCTATTGCAGGAGTCATCTTGCAGTTTTCTTCTTCAACTTCTCTCTTTCACCCCTTAGCTTTCAAGTCTTGTAAATTGCTCGCTGCAAGGCTTAATTATGAGATTCATGACAAGGAACTTCTTGCAATTGTTTATTGCTTGAAGAAATGGCGTTCATACCTTTTGAGTCTTAGGGAATCCTTTGAGGTTTTAACTGATCATAATTATTTGAAGTATTTCATGAGCTCAAAAGTCCTTACACGTAGACAGGCACGTTGGGCCAAATACCTCTCCGAGTTCCACTTTACGATCACGTACTGTCCTGGAAAACAAGCAGTAGTTCCTGATGCTTTATCACGTTGGGACGACGTTTACCCAGGGGGGGGGGAGCACCTTTGCCAAAAACAATCCTGAAAACGTTAGGACACTCTTCTCAACCAATCTGCCCAACTCAGTTTGATCATTGCTTGCTTACAAGATTTGGCTTCCAAACTCCAACAAGCTCAACGCAACAACCCCAAGTGCATCAAACTTTGCAAAAGTGCAAACTTATTAGATAGTAATTACAGTATAGATGATAATGACCTTTTAGTTTATGATAATTGTATAGTAGTACCAGATAATTCTTGCATTAAGTTGGATATCTTTGAGTCACGGCATGATTCTCCGCTTGCTGGTCATTATGGGCAGGATAAAACCTACCAATTGATTGCACAAGACTTCTACTGGCCTGGTATGAACAAAGAAGTAAAAGACTATGTTAGCACGTGCTATGATTGCAATTGTAACAAGTCCTCAAAACACCGGAAGTATGGGCTGCTCCAGCCACTTCCAATTCCGCCTTGTCCTTGGCACTTGCTGTCTATGGATTTTATATCTCAATTACCTTCTTCTAGTGGATATGTTGCTATTCTAGTAATAGTAGATCGCTTCTCAAAGATGGCTTTATTTTTACGCAGTAATGTGACGGCCTCTTCAGAAGACTTGGCTAACTTGTTCATAGAATATGTATTTTCAAAACATGGCCTCCCTGATAATATAGTTAGTGATTGTGGATCTCTGTTTGTCTCAAGCTTCTGGAGCTTGCTATGCCAGCATTTGAAGATCACTCGCAATTTATCAATGGCTTACCACCCGGAAACAGATGGGCAAACCAAGCGAGTTAATCAGATCCTCAAACAATATCTTCAAATGTATGTTGCCTATCAACAAGACAACTGGTTGTAATGGCTCCCACTAGCCAAATTTGCCTAAAACAACTCCACTCATTCCTCCACCAAACAGTCGCTCTTCCAAACTCTTTATGGTAGAAACCCAACTTTCTCTTCCCTTCACGTAGCACCTTCTCAACCTGCTACCAATTACCTTGAACAAATCCAATCCCTTCAATCGCAACTTTGAACCAACCTCGAAGAAGCAAACCAGCGCTATAAGGAGCAAGCAGACCGATCTTGCACTTCGGCTCCAACCTTTGCAGTAGGAGAACAAGTATGGCTCAATTCTTGCAAAATTTGCAGCACTCTCCCAACTTGCAAACTCTCCAAAAGAAAGCTTGGCCCCTTTAAAGTAGAATCAGTCATCTCCCCTAACGCCTTTAAACTTACTTTACCTGCAAAATGGCAAGGTATCCACCTGGTCTTTCATGTGTCTCTCCTAGAGCCAGCTCAAGTCCTATACCCGGGCAAGACTCATCCCCCTCCTGAACCGGTCACTGTCCTTGATCATCAAGAGTGGGAAGTAAGCCATATTCTGGATTCCAGGTTACGCAAAGGAAAACTTCAATACCTCGTCAAATGGTCTGGCTTCCAGTCCGACAAAGATCGCACCTCGTGGGAACCAGCCCATCACCTTCGCAATTCACCCGATCTGATTTGAGAATTCCATATGAGCTACCCTTGCAAACCTCGGCAATCATGATTCATTCCATTCCATTCCACATCCAATCCCATCCTGTCCCATTCCATTCCACTCCACATTTCATCCCCTCCAATCCCATTTCATTCCATTTCACATTTATCTTACTCAATCACATTCCATTCCATTCCACATTTCATCCCATCCAATCCCATTTCATTCCATTCCACATTTATCTTACTCAATCACATTCCATTCCATATTCCATCCCATTAAAACTCATCTTATTTCACCATTGTTTCATCAGTTAATTCCTCCATCTCACTGTGTTATTCTTTTCTCATTTTCCTTTCATTTCCACTTATTATTAAAAAAAAAAATAATAATAATATTTCCATTTTTAATAATAATAAAAATATATATATATATATATATTAAAATTACAAAGTTTCTTTTATTTCTTTTTCCGCATCCTCCCAATTTTCCTTCAATTCCGCAACCATGGACCAAAAGGTATCAAGGTCTTCATCATTGATCAAGGCGGACATTCTTCAAAGTACCAGCACCTCCGTTACGATGTGCCTCTCGAAAATCTCCTCGCACCTCACAAACCAAGCTCGCTTTGGCCAAGCATTCCATCCACCTTCCTCCAAGAGCTCTTCATACCCTCTCTTCCTTTGGCCACCCAACGTGCCTTCTCCGATATTGTCTGTCAGGCGCCTCAAATCCGTTTTGACCGGCAATACGATTCGCACCGGATCCGCTTTGCCTCGGCCCTCCATCCCTTCCATCCCAGCCAATTCCTCCCTTCCATCTCCTTCATTTCCTTCTTCTAATTCACCCGCTTCCTCCTTGTTCTCTCCACTTCTGTTCCCTCCATTTCCCGCTTCTCTTTCCGCTTCTCTTTCCGCTGCATTTTCTTCTCCCTCCCTTGCTTCCTCGGTTATAACTCCTACCGGTTCCGCACCGGATAACTTGCCTTGAACATTGGCATTCATCTGGGTCCCCGGGATTTCAGTCGGCGGTCCCCAGTAAGGAGGTGGTGGTGGTGGTGTGTTGGTAGTATATCTTTGAAAACAAGGCAACACTAGCAAACAAGCAAAAAATTAGTTACTATTTCAAGTTCATTAGTTAGTCCTGATTAGTACTCACCAGGAACTTGCGTCCCCAAGTATTTGATCTCCGGCAATGGTGGTATCTTGTAATTAACCCTTGGCGCGGACCTACAACTTTGCATCTCCCTCGATGATTCCAAAGGACCCTTGAAAGTCGACTCGACATTTATAGGGAAGTTGCACGCCACCTTGCAAAGGCAACATTGCTTGCATTTGCCTCGGAGACCTCGGATGGCAGTACTGGGAATACATTGCTTGTTGCGGCAAATACGGTTTTGACGGGACGACAATGACAAAATTCTTACAAAATTTATAAAAATCTATTGGGTAATGAATTAAGTAACGTATAAGGGTATACAGCAATAATTAAACAACTTAAAATTGATGGGAAAATTTACCTGAACTCTTGCAGGAGCTCGCGTCTTTATACCTGGGCAACTTTCACGCTTTGCACTTACGGATTATTGTCTTCACCACTTTGACATATCCTCTCCTCAGTACCATCTACCTCAGTCTAAAAGCTTGACACAAATAAAAGCACAACATCAATGGTGCAATCCGCTATTTCCTCTGGCTCGCGCTGACCTTCCAATCTTGGCGACCAACTCAGTATATACTTGCAAACCTCGTGGTTAACTCCATACCGGTCAGTGTGGAAACTTTAGGGGGGCAACACCCCAGAAGTTGTCCTCGAGTTCTGGAAGTTATTGATCAAAGCGTCTGTAAGGAGATTGAATGCAGCTGTTCAAGAGAGAGAGAGAGTGAGAGGGAGAGAGCAATAATAAGATGAATTCCTTCTTTTCCAATCCAATCCAATCCGATGCCATAAAAAGTAATATCCTAAAGTGCAGTCCAGTCCTTAAAGTGAAGTGAAGTGAAGCTTTTCTCCGTCCTTCCCTCCCCCGTGCTTTTCCTACAACCCGGAGTTGAGAGCAAAGTATTTAAGTCCTCCCTCTCAACCCTAACCTAAGTATAACCACAAGTAAGCAAGAATGATGAAATACAACCCCTAAGCACAGAACCCTAGCCCAATCCTACCCCTCCATCCCTTGCCCCATAACCCATGCCCCTCAATATCAACGTACGCCCGGCTTTCCTGCCTGCGCGCGTCCGCCCAACAACCCGTTCCAGGTATCTGCGTACCCACGTGACCCAATCCGCGCGTCTTGCGATGCGCGGTCCGCCTGGTCTGCGCAAGCTGTCCGATCCGCGCAAGCTTTCCAATCCACGCAAGCCTTCCGACCCACGCAAGCTTTCCAATCCGCGCAAGCCTTCCGATCCGCGCAAGCCTTCCGATCCGCGCAAGCTTTCCAATCCACGCAAGCCTTCCAATCCGCGCAAGCTTTCTGATCCGCGCAAGCCTTCCAACCCGCGCAAGCTTTCCAATCCGCGCAAGCCTTCCGATCCGCGCAAGCTTTCCAATCCGCGCAAGCCTTCCGATCCGCGCAAGCCTTCCAATCTGCGCAAGCTTTCCGATCCGCGCAAGCTTTCTGGTCCGCGTGATCTGTTGTCTCCCGTCTCCAGGTGCTGAGCCCAACCCAACCGCTGCTGGGCCTACCTGACTGCTGCTGAGCCCGCAGCGCAGCTAGCTGCGGCAAGGCCCTTCCCATTGCTGAGCGCGCCGCCTGCAGCCCTTTCCTGACTCGTGTCCGTAAAAGAGAACCACATCCCCCCCCAACTTGAGTCCTGTCCCCAGAGATCTCCCACCATCTCACCTTCCGTAGTTATCCTTTCTCCTTTGTATTTAGCGCCTATACACAAAAAGACATACGTTGTGCGCGATTGAGTAGCCTTTGGGCTTGTGAGTCCCTGAGCAAGAATAAGAACCGCGCGCAATATCCGCGCTTTGGAGAGAGAAGATCAGCGCCAGTGAGAAATCAGAAAAGGTGAGAAATCCGCGCCAGTGAGAGTCTGAAGGTGAGAAATCCGCGCCAGTGAGAGTCTGAAGGTGCAAAATCCGCGCCAGTGAGAGTATCCGCAAGAGTACATGGGGAGACCTCAGTGTTCCAGTGTGCGTACGCCATCCTTGAGAGAGACAGGAAGAGGAAAGAAAAGAAAGAAAAAAAAAGAAAAGGAAGAATGAATAGATAAGAAGGAACAAGAGATTTTTTTTTTTTTTTTGAGCCCGCGTCCTGCGTCCCAACTCCGACCTTCCACCCCGTGCTAGCTCCCCCCCAACTTTGCCGCTGTCCTCAGCCGACCGCGCCCCACCCATTGCCAGATCCGCGGCGCGTTGCCTCAACCAATCCCGCAGGGACCTTGTTTGCAAATTATTGTCCCAGACCGCCTAGGCGCACCTCCCGCTGCCAAGACCCTCCTGCATCCTTTGAAATTTGAGCCCATCCGCGCGCAAAACCCAAAGAAAAGCAAACACCCCCAGACGTCCTTACAAAATTCCTTGCCCTTTGCCGTTCTTGCGGCCTTGTTCTCCCCTCCAGAGATTTCTGACCGCTCCCTCCCCGCCAGACCGCGCATGAACACTTGATCCTTCCGTTCCACCCCACTGCCTGTCCATTCCACGCCCGTCCTTTCCGTTGCTGCCACTACCCTTTCCAAATGCGCGCTCCCCGCCGTCGAAGAGGTCCGGCTTGGGTCGTGATTCTTCAACGCGTGGTCCGTCTCTTCCGCCTCCGCGTGTACCTTCTTTGCAAGATCCGTCCGCCGCTTGCCAATTCCCAAACCGCACGGAGCATCCAGTTCCCGTTCCGTTGTCCTTGCCCGCTTCCTGTCAGTAGGCCGCACCGGTTCCATCGAGTCCCGCTTCCCCAACACATTCTTAGCCCCCACTGGGGAAACCAATTCCGTGTTTGAATCCGCTGTCCGGTGTGGAAAATTTAGAGGTTATCCCTCACAAAGTTGTCCCAAGTCATGGAGTTCAATGGTTCTAGCGTCTGTAAGACTCAAGGATGATTCCTTGTCCGGGAGAGAGAGAGAGAGTGAGATTCTAATTTTCCTTTTTTCCTATTCCCCCTCCTCCGTGTGTGTGTCCCTCCAACCCGTGCTGAGGGAAGAGGTATCTTATATCCCCTCCCCTCAGCCTTAACCTAAGTACAAGCACAAAGACAAACTGACAACCATGAAGAAGAAACCCTCGACCCAGAACCCTAACCCATCCCACCCCCCATACCCATACCCTATCCCTTCAGCTTGCCTGCCATTCCAAACATCTGGTTTGTCCTTCCGTGGCGCGGCCCTTGGCCGCGCGCTACCCGGAGTTCACCGCGCTTGCCTGTTCCTGCCCGACGGGCCGTTGTGGATTTCCCATCCCGTGGCCGGCCCGCGCTTGCACGCAGTTGTCCACGCGTATAGCCCCGTTGTCGCCCCGCCTTTTCCTCCCCCAACTAACCGCCCGAGAACCTGGTTGGCCCAGCTCCATCCGTGCGTTGGATATCCAAGCGGATTGCGGCCCGTCTCCCCTAGTCAGGCCCGGCCCGCAGCCGCGTGCTTGATCCTCTGTGCCCACTGCTGAGCCTTGCGGCAACTGCTGCTGAGCCCGCAGCGGCTACTGCTGATTACTGGCGCACCCCCACTGCTGAGCCTAACCTACCAGATGCTGAGCGCGCAGGCCGTGAGGCAGTTCCCGACCCGAGGCTATATAATGACACCACATCCCCCCCGACTTGAGTTCTGTCCCCAGAGGTCCCTTCCCATTGCTACCTCAACCACCTTTGCACCGTTCCCCCCTACCTACTCCACCTCACACACTCCGCTGATCCCCTCCCCCGCTTCATCGCCATCATGTTCCCATGCAAATTCTGTGCCCGGAACGGGCACGCGTGCTTGATTGCTCCTGGCCGACGCGCCTGCGTTGCTTGCCGTCGCAGCCATCATCGCTGCTCACTTAGTGACGGCATGCCCCGAGCCCCCCCAATCCAGCCCTTGCCCCAGGCCGCGCAAGAGGGCTCATCCGGACTCATTCGTAGTTTTGGACGACGGCACTATCTTGGAGGACTCGTGGACTCCGCCGGGCTCCCCTCATTGCCGCCCTCCGCCAAGCGGGGGTCGCGACTCGGCTTCCCCCCTCCGCCGCGCGGGACCACCGCAGAAGGAGGACTTCTTGTCCGTCGATGACTATTGGAGGGCCCTGCGATTCTGGTTGGACCGCGTCCGGATGAGGGAAGGCGCAAGGGACCCGCGACTCAACAAAATTCTCCGGCGTCGCGCTTCTGCGGCTTCAGGTCCTCCTCCGGCACCTACGCCGGCTCCTCCCCCCGGCTCCACGAGGCAATCCACCGCCGCCCGCGTCACCAGCGGTCAGGGATGAGAGGCCTACTACCCCCGAGGTCCCTCCTCCGCCGTCCCCGATCCTTATCCTGTCATTGCCCTCAGCTGAGCCAAGCCCTCCGCGCAATGCCCCGGGAACCCCCTCATCACCCCCTCGCTTGTTTGGATCAAGTCCCGTCCCGGCACAAGCACCGCCTTTCCCCAGCCCTCCCGAGATTTGGGACATCCCAATTGTAATGGCGCTCCCGGCATCCCGCTTCGAGGTCCTCGCGGAAAGGTTGACAACAATGCTTAGGGATTACATTGCGACCCCCGGCGCCCAATCCTCGGAATCCCAACGCGCGCTCCTGGCATCTTTCCGGGCCTTACTGGCGTTGTTGAGGGCGGAGATGGAGGACATGATGAAGATGGCTTAGGTGCATCGCCCCCCACTTCCCTTCTCCCTTTTTCTTCTTCCATTTTTTGTTGTACCGCGCTTCCGCTATTCCTAGAGAAATACAAGTCTTCTGCGCGAGGTCCTATCTTGCGAGAAAAAGTGCGTGACCGCGCTTTGTGAGAATGAGAATAAGATTGAGGTCCGCGTACGTGCACCGCTTTGTGAGTGAGATTGAGATTGACCAGCCGTTCCAAAAAGGGGTACCTGGACCACCCCAGACGGACTGCGACACAGTTACCCATACCCGTACTACAAAACAAACAAACACCGTGCCAACAGCGCACGCTCACAACCACAAGTATAAGGGAGGAGCGATGAGAAACAAACATTCTGGGGTGCCTAGTCGTTCCGGCTGTGAACCGGCTAGAGCACCCCCTTACCAAGCTAAGCTTTTAACCATGTCCACACCGTCCCTGTCCATCGCGCCCATCAGTTGAAGGAAGAAACAGGAGAGAAACAGAAAAGGAGGAAGGAAAACAGCCCGGATCCAAAGAGGAGAAAGAAATATTCTATATTATTTTTATTTATTATTTTTATTTATTATTTTTATTTATTATTTTTATTTATTATTATTATTATTTTTTTTTTATTTTTTTTTTTGCAGAGCTCTTTTTCCCGCCATCCGTGCGCGGGGCTTGTCCTCGCGTTTGCGGACCCGATGTCACACCACGCCCGCGTACCTGCAATAAATAAACCGTAGCCAGTACCAATCCAAAACCAAGTCCAAACCAAAAAATAAGGAGACGAACATTCTGGGGTGTCTAGTTGTCCCGGCTGTGAACTGGCTAGAACACCCCCTCACCAATTCAAGCTTAACCACCTAGCCCCCCCCAGCTTGACAGCTGTCCCCAGCAGTCTGCAAGCTACCCAAAAGCTCCGCGTTGTTGCCCAACTCCGGGACCGCCTCGCCCCCAGACCCCAAATCATCGCCCTCCGTTTTGTCAAAGGAAGTGGAACCGCGCGCGAAGAAGCGTTTCACGTGCGAAGACGGGGCCTTCCGTTTAAGCGGCGCCCTGTCCAATTCCTCAAGCTTGTAGCTGCCTCCCAAGAACTTAGAGGCCACGCGGTACGGCCTGTTCCAACGGTTGGCAAAAAGCCGGCCCCACTGGGATTCCAGACTCCGATTATACAGCAGGACCTGGTCCCCCTTCCGCAGCCAATCCTGGAGCCAATGGGAACAGCGCTCGTCCCAATAGCGGACGGACGCCGTCCGGGTTCTCTTCAAACAATCTGCAGCCCTTCTCAAGGTCTCCTCACGCCTAAGGAGTTGCTTGGCCTGCGCCTCGACCAGATCTGCGGACGTCTTGACCTTCCACCAATCCACGCCCAAGAACGTGTTCAGCTCAATGTCCACAGGAAGCACAGGCCGCTTCCCATAGAGTAGCTTTTAAGGCAAATACCCCGTCGAGCGCTTCATGGAGATCCAATCGGCAAAAAGAACGGCCGGGAGCGCCACCTGCCACCTTTTGCCGTCCTCACCGCAAATTTTCACCAGGGCATCCTTGATTGGCTGATGCCCCCGCTCAATCATCCCCACACCCTCTGGGTAGTACTCCGTTACGCGCCCAAATTTTGCTCCACAACTCTGCACCAGCATCACCAGGCGTCCCCAAAACTCCGCCCCTCCGTCGACGGTGACCAAGCGAAGCAATCTGTAATGCGCAAACCATTCCTCCTCCAGAAACTGAGCCACCTTTTCCGCTGACAGCTTCACTAGGGGCCTTGCTTCCACCCACCCAGACAGAATGTCACGCGCAACCAGCAAATACCCAAACTTGCCCACCTTGATGTGGACCACATCTAGCGAAACGCGCCCAAACAGCGCGTCCTCACCCGTGGGGTGACCAACCTCCTTGGGCAGACCCAAGCTTTGCCGCTGGCAGGCCTTTCACAACTTCACCCAATCGCGCACCGCGCGGACAATCCCCGGCCACCAAAACCTTGCGTTCACCCTTCTCCGCGTCTCAACCTCACCCTGGTGACCAAGGTCGTCGTGCAGACTCCGTAGGATCACCTCTTGGTTGGCCCTAGAAGTCGCAAAGACAAGAGGCACGGAACCACTCCGCCGCCATAACTGACCATCCTGTAAGTAGAAGTTCAGAACGTTACGCCTCACCCACCAGACAACCGCGCCCGCTGTGCCCTTGGGGAACCAGAGATCCTGCAAATAAGAGCACAAGACCGCGTAACCTCCCGACTGACACAAAGGAAGACAAATTGCCGCCTCCGCCATTCCTACCCAAACGAACGGCGCTTCCACGTCCAAGGGTTCCGCCCCCTCGTAGGGATTGTCCTGCGGGTACCGCAATAGCGCGTCCGGCATTGTGAACGCCTTTCCTGGGATGTGTACCACGCTAAAGGAGAATAACTGAAGAAACGCTACCCACCTGGTCATGGGCGCGTTTGGCAGCGTCGGTGAGTTAATCATTTGCGCAAAGGCCTCCGCGTCAAGCAAGAGCTCAAAATGCAGGCCCCACAAAAGGTGCTGCAACCGTCGTACGACCTTGGTGACGCCGCACAGCTCCAGCTTTGGCTGCAAATAGCGACTCTCTGTTGCGGTAAAGGTTACCGATTCGTAGAGCACAGGCCTATCTTTTCTGTCCTCCTCCTGTGTCAAGACCCCCCCGGCACCAAACTCACTAGAGTCCACTGCCAGGCGTATCCCTCCGGCATCGTAATTGAGGTCCCAAAGGACAATGTTGCGCCCCACAATCTCCTTGAGCTTTGCAAACGCGGCATTGCATCCTTTGGTCCAATTGCACTCCACCCCCTTACGCGTCAGCGCCCGCATGGGCTTGCCACTTCCGCAAACCGCTCAATGAAAATGCGGAAGTAGCTGCACAACCCCAGGAACTGAAATACGTGCAACACCGTCTGAGGAGTCGGCCATTCAAGAACCTTGTTCCGCTTTTTCTCTGCTATTTGCCTACTGTCAAAGGCCACAACGTGCCCCAGCACCTTGAGCGCCGGAACGCAGACCGCTAACTTTTTCCCGGACACGGTAAGGCCCGCCTCCTCAATTTGGAAGAGGGCGGGTGCATCCTCTAGGACCGCGCCTCTGTAGTCCGTTCTGGGGCCTTTAATGCGAGCGTCGTTGATGAAGATTTGCACGCCTTCCGGAAGATTGTCACGTAGTATCCAGGTCATTTGGGCTTGGTAAACCGCCACTGAGTTGGTCGCACTTTGCGGTAGCCATGTCAGCTGCATCCTCCCTAGCCCGGTCTCAAACGCCGTCAGTGGCCACGAGTCAGGGTGGAGTTCTCGCTGGTCATATCCCCCCATTACATCCACCAGCCCGTAGCAAGCGCGCCCAGCCATTGACTCCAGGAATTCTTCCACACGCGGGGGAAGCCCCACGTCGCAAATAGTGAACAAATTGAGCCTCTGAAGGCCGTGAACAATCCTTAGCAACTTTCCATCCTGTTTAACGACCGCAAAGATAGGACTCGAATAGCTTGACGTGGACTGCTTTTTATAGCCCCGTCCTCACACGCTCCCGTACCAGCTCCAGAAAGGGTTCCCGAACGGTACGGGGGATTGGAATCGGCTTGATTTTCCACGTTTCGTGAGGGACAGTGGGAATAACATAAGGGTCTCCGATCTTGCCTCTCAACAACCCACGCTCGTCCGGTCCGAAGGCAAGCGCCTTCTCCCTCAGCACCAATACCAATAACAGAAGATCCCTTTCCTCCGCACTAAGCCATCCCGTTGGTCCGAAGTTAAGGGCGTCCACCCGCTTGTCCGTGATTTGCGCTGACCGCGTTATCCATCCATTTTTCCCAAGGGGCGTCTCCCACAGGTCCCGGGACCACGCAATTGGTCGTAGGGGTCCGTTGAGTCCCTGAGGCATTGGCTCATTCCGCGGCCGGACTTTTTGCGCCACCGGTTTGTACTTGCCCGCGTTGCACCGCGCCATCCAGACCTGGCCGTCACTGTCGTAAGCCCTAGTAATAACCAGACCGGGGCTTTTGCCTTTGCTCACGACTGTGGCACAATGATAGGGTTTTTGAAGCGTAGAACCTTCCGGCGATGCATACTGAGGAATGGAACTTACTTCTTGCGCCTGCGCCCTATGCGCGCCCCCCTCCACCTGCTCCTTACCTGTTGGCCACCTGTGCTGAGCCGGAGCTTGCCCCGCACGGTAACCGCGGCCGACTAGGAAAAATCCTCCGCAGGGTGACCCTTGCGGTCAGCCCCCGCGCCGGACTCCCCGTTGCCGCCAAACACTGGGTCCTGTACCCATCTCCCTCGCCCGCAATCACAGATTGTCGTTTCAAACCGCGCTCCGAGTGGGTCTTTGACGGTCAGCGCCTCCGTTCCTTCCTTGGTGTTGAAGGCCATTTGAGCTTGGAACCCAAACATAAACGGCCGACCTAGAATCACATCTCCGCATTCCACTGAGAGAAATGACAGGGGCTTACGAACCTTCGCGACTTCTACCTCCTCCGCCTCTACTACTCCATCCACGCAGCATTTGCCGCCATTTAACGCCCAAAGGCCCATTGCGCACTTCCTCTGCACCAGGCCAAGCTTGTCCACCAACCTTGACAGAAGCAAGTTGACCATTGACCCGCTGTCCACCATTGCCCACACCTTCCGCCCCGCGATGGTCATTGCAACATAAGCAAGCGGGACGGATACCGACTTCGACCGGCACGTCTTGGGATCCATTTCCTCCTCCGCCACATTAAATTGCTGAACCGTTGTTGGCACCCGGCCCTGACCGCAATCTTTTAAGGCCTGGACCATCTTGTCAGCAACCGCAGGGGACACCGCTGCTAGCTCCCGTAGGGTCAGAGGTATTGGTGAGTCGTTCCCCATCACCCTTTGGACGATGTCCGCGGCCTTCTTCTTCCCCGCAGGATTAGCGGGCAGCCCGTCCAACTGACTTTGGGGCCATTAGTTGCTTGTCAACATCCATCGCAATCCGCTTGTTTGTTGCCAATGCCCTGACTTTGGCCTCCACTCTTGGCGCTACCCAGGTTCCGGGCGCGGTGACGATCCCAAGTGAGACCCGGGCGGTCTCGGCTCTAGCCTTTGCTCTTTCCCGCACTTGCACCATTGGTGGCGGCTTGTCCTTGGTCAGATCCACCAATTTGCCTGTCGGGAATATGTACGTCATCCCGGATGTGCGAACAAGCCCCTTGTCCATGTCTCAAGTGAGGTCCTCACAAGCCAACTTCCAGTGCCCTCTCTCCCCGCAATATGAACACCGCGGCAACCCAAACAACCCGGATGGTCCGCTGGGGGGCTGGGAACCTTCTACCATTTGAGGCGGTAACGCGCGCGGTTGAGAAGGAGCCGCCGGAGACGGTGCGGCTGTTGGAGCTGTGGGAGCCGATGTTTGGTTGAGGAAAACCCTTATGTCCTGCAGAATCTCCGTCATCTCTCTGACTGATGGTCCCACGGATTGTTGGGAAAGTCCGGCATGAGAAGGCATCGGCGGCCGCGCGGCCAAGGTTTGGTTGGGGACCAGCGCCAAGATCGTGACCGATTTCTTGGAAGAAGACGGGTACGTTTGTGCCGTGTCCGCAATGAGCTTGTCCAAATTGATTTCGCTCTCCACAGCTTGACTGATAACCAAGAGATCGGGAATAATTGCGACACTTCCATCCAGCAACCTCTTAACCAGACCGTGGTCATACAGGTATTGCTGCACTCTGGAACGGAGCTGTGGCGCAAGACCCCCCAGAAACGCCCGCTTCATGGCACCCATCTGGCCCCCAAGGACCTTGTTCTTTGCCAGGTAGCCGTAGATTTGCTTGAACTTTGACATATATTCCACTAATCCTTTGCGCAATTGCACCCCGCCATTCTCGCTTGCTTCCTCCGCGGCTTGATCAAAGTCGCTTTCCCGGAACCGGGGTTCGCGCTTTCCCCACCTCGCCAACATCTTACTTTTAAACTTCCCCCAGTCTTGCCTCTCGTAACCAATCATTTCCTCCACGTCCCGCAGCTTCTCCTCCTCGGTAATGAACAGCACAATGGTCCAAACCTTATCCGCGCCCGACGCGCCCTCCAAATCCGTGATCCCTTTGAATCTAGAAAGAAAACGCTCAACGTCCGAGGTACTGAACCAAAGGTGAGGGAAATCCCTTGGCCTCAACCAAACGCGGCAAGGGGCCTCTGCCGCCATGTCCAATGACCCTTCCAAGGGAGGAGCAAACCCGCTACCTCTGGGAGCATGAGCAGATGGCGGTGGAGGGGGTTGAGCAGCAGGAACAGGAGTCAAACGTAGAGGATAGGGAAGGGGAGCATTGGATCCTGGAGCGGTTGTTGGCAACATCCTACGTTATCTTCAAGAGACTGAGAACAGATTGAAGTTCCCGGCCAGACCCCCAGATGTGGAAAATTTAGAGGTTATCCCTCACAAAGTTGTCCCAAGTCACGGAGTTTGATGGTTCTAGCGTCTGTAAGACTTGAGGATGATTCCTTGTCCGGGAGAGAGAGAGAGAGTGAGATTCTAATTTTCCTTTTTTCCTATTCCCCCTCCTCCGTGTGTGTGTCCCTCCAACCCGTGCTGAGGGAAGAGGTATCTTATATCCCCTCCCCTCAGCCCTAACCTAAGTACAAGCACAAAGACAAACTGAAAACCATGAAGAAGAAACCCTAGACCCAGAACCCTAACCCATCCCACCCCCATACCCATACCCTATCCCTTCAGCCTGCCTGCCATTCCAAACATCCGTTTTGTCCTTCCGTGGCGCGGCCCTCCGCCGCGCGCTACCCAGAGTTCACCGCGCTTGCCTGTTCCGGCCCGACGGGCCGTCGTGGATTTCCCATCCCATGGCCGGCCCGCGCTTGCGCGTGGTTGTCCACCCGTATAGCCCCGTTGTTGCCCCGCCTTTTCCTCCCCCGACTAACCGCCCAAGAACCTGGTTGGCCCAGCTCCATCCATGAGTCAGATATCCAAGCGGATTGCGGCCCGTCTCCCTCAGTCAGGCCCGGCCCGCAGCCGCGTTCTAAATCCTCTGTGCCCACTGCTGAGCCTTGCGGAAACTGCTTCTGAGCCCGCAGAGGCTACTGCTGAGAACCGGCGCACCCCCACTGCTGAGCCTAACCTACCAGATGCTGAGCGGGCAGGCCGCGACGCAGTTCCCAACCCAAGGCTATATAATGACACCACACTGGTCCCTTTTTCCCGTCCGCCAATGGTCGTTGTCCTCCCCATTTGCGCACACGCGGGGCGCAGACGCGCTGGGAGACTGAATACTCTCCAGATAGGCCTCAAGGCCCCTTGCCACCTCCGCAAGTTGGCTAGCCCAAGAGATGGTTGCCGGTGGTGGGGCCGGAACATACTCTGCCCTGTAGTACTCCAGTTTGGCGTAGTCCACTTCCGCTTGCAACCGGGTCCCGTTGCGCGCGCCTGCCTTGTAACCCAATTCCGCGGATGGCTTGAGATTGTCCTTCCAAAAGTGAGAACCGCGCCTCCCCCATCTTGACAGCATGTCCTCCTTCAGTTCCGGCCAATCCAGGTTCAGGTAGCCTCCCATCTCCTCCACGTCCCGACGCGCTTCTGCGTCCTTGATGAACAGGACAACATGGGGCGCCTTCTCAAAATCCGAAACGCCTTCAGAGTCCGCAATTGTTTCATACCGTGAGATGAATTGCTCCACTTCCACAATGTTGAGTCAAATATGTGGGTAAATCCATGGGGTAGCGCGGAAGCCGTGGGAGGAGGAAGGAAGAGAAGCTGCTGTTGGTAGCATCCGTGAGTACCTTTGAGAGACTTTGACAAAAGATCTTTCCCGGCCAGACCCCCAGATGTGGAAACTTTAGGGGGGCAACACCCCAGAAGTTGTCCTTGATTTCCGGAAGTTATTGATCAAAGCGTCTGTAAGGATATTGAATGCAGCCGTTCAAGAGAGAGAGAGAGTGAGAGGGAGAGAGAGATAATAAGATGAATTCCTTCTTTTCCAATCCAATCCAATCTGATGCCATAAAAAGTAATATCCTAAAGTGCAGTCCAGTCTGCAAAGTGAAGTGAAGTGAAGTGAAGCGTTTCTCCGTTGTTCCCTCCCCCGTGCTTCTCCTACAACCCGGAGTTGAGAGCAAAGTATTTAAGTCCTCCCTCTCAACCCTAACCTAATTACAACCACAAGTAAGCAAGAATGATGAAATGCAAACCCTAAGCACAGAACCCTAGCCCAATCCTACCCCTCCATCCCTTTCCCCATAACCCATGCCCCTCAATATCAACGTAAGCCCGGCTTGCCTGCCTGCGCGCGTCCGCCCAACAACCCGTTCCAGGTATCTGCGTACCCGCGTGACCCAATCCACGCGTCTTGCAATGCGCGGTCCGCCTGGTCCGCGCAAGCCATCCGATCCGCGCAAGCTTTCCGATCCGCGCAAGCCATCCGATCCGCGCAAGCTTTCCGATCCGCGCAAGCCTTCCGACCCGCGCAAGCTTTCCAATCCGCGCAAGCCTTCCGATCCGCGCAATCCTTCTGATCCGCGCAAGCTTTCTGATCTGCGCAAGCCTTCCGACCCGCGCAAGCTTTCCAATCCGCGCAAGCCTTCCAATCCGCGCAAGCCTTCCAATCCGCGCAAGCCTTCCAATCCGCGCAAGCTTTCCAATCCGCGCAAGCCTTCCAATCCGCACAAGCTTTCCAATCCGGGCAAGCTTTCTGGTCCGCACGATCCGTTGTCTCCCGTCTCCAGGTGCTGAGCCCGACCCATCCGCTGCTGGGCCTACCTGACTGCTGCTGAGCCCGCAGCGCGGCTAGCTGCAGCAAGGCCCTTCCCATTGCTGAGCGCGCCGCCTGCAGCCCTTTCCTGACTTGCGTCCATAAAAGAGCACCACATTGGCCATCCATTATGAGATCCAATCTCCTTCCCTGGCCAATAAACAGCCTTGGACTTCCATCTTTGGTCATGCATTGTTTGTTAGTTCGCATCTACGTCTAACCAAGCCATCACTACTGTATAGTTTGCAATTGGACTAGTCCCTACCCTGCATACACTATTAGCTCTCATTTGCATTACCTTCAACGTCACTCGCTCCTATCCCAATTTGTCATGCAATTGTACGCTCAGATTCTATTGTCTTGCACTTACGCTAAGACCTTGGATACATACCACTGCTTCATTTCCTATTCCGTTCCTGTCATTCATTCCCTCACCGCTTCACCGGTAGTTAGCTCATCACCAGGTTGTATCTAGTCACTTTGGATTACCTTATAAGGGCTATCCCCTTGCCTGATGATTGTCTCCTGAGTTAGTTAATTTCATACGTTCTCGCATTTTGCTGCAACCTAGTTATCACATTGGACTCAGTTTGAGTTTCCTTCTTCGGAACACATTCCATTCATCTCGCCGTTTGTTGAGTGGCATAACCAAGTTCGCACTTTGCAACTGGGCCTAGCTATTTGCACTTGCCCTTGCACTTGTTATTCCTTTGCGCTCACGATCATCTAAGAATTTCCCTATAGTACGTGGGGTGGTCGTGTGACACACCCCCATGTTCTGGCTATGCATAGGCTCACTTTCCTGCTGCTACATACAGCCACAGCTCAAAAGATAAATATCTAATGAGGGAAAAATGGCATGAAAATTGAAAAATATCCTTTGATTTCATGAAAAGCCAAGTTAAAATTAGCCCAATAAACTGGTAATGATGGCAGTTGATCATACATATTTGCAATCAACCATGCAAGAGCTTCCTCAAGTGTGCACATAAGCAGAAAAATTTGGATACACAGGGAAATTGTTGCTTGGTCTTATCTTTTTTGAAATCTTGGAAAACGGATTTCTCAATTTCTAGAAATCAGAAGATGAAAATTTTCACAAAAATAACTAGAAAAAGTGGAACATGAAAATGATCTGTGATGGTAATTGAGCTATTTTTTTTGAATTGCAGGAGAATTCATTGTTTGTTATCCTAATTTGTTTCAGGATCCAATCTCATGGTAACACCAGGTAGTTTTTTGAAAGGTTCAAAGTTTCAAATTTTCACTGTCTATGATTTTGATGATAATGTTTTATCAATAAGCCGGTAAAAAAGATTTGGAAAGGGATATGATAGAAGGGCATAGCATGCATCAATCAATTTTAGATTCCACTATGACAAATCCTGGTGCTCAAGTTGAAGCTCCAACTCCCAATATCACTCCAGATGGTAATTTATATTTGTAGTTAGTTTTCTCTTTTAGCAAAGTTCTGATTTATTTTTTAATTTTGAAGAATTACAAAGAAGATATTCGGAAAGAATGGAGAAATTTAGCTGTAGAATTCCAGAGCGGAGGACTTTGCAGCTCCAAGAAAGAAGGGGTCAACTATTTGGAAGTAATATTAAAGGAGGCCAACAATTTGAATTAAATCTATTGGGATCCCCAAGACCTCCCAATGCTCCAATTCACAGATACATGCAATCTTTACCAAACCCTTCAGAATGGATAGGAAAGTCACCTGAAAAATCTGAAAATATAAGGTCACATGATGACATGGGAATAGAGGTAGTAGGTAAAAGAGTTTTGTATGGGAAAGATGGCCATCCAGTGTATCAGGAGATACATAGATCAATTTTATTATATTTTCCACAATTTTGAATGAGGATTTGAGGATGAATATTATGTTTTTTCTATTTAGGGCCCAGAGATGCATAAGAGGGTGCAAACATGTGATTATGACATAGGAGGAAGTAGTAATGCAGATGTTCCCTAGTATGTAAGGCATATACAAGAAGATTGTGAGTGTACTACAGCTGAATTTTTATCAATTTTGGCTCAACTGATGCATTTTTGAGTTATTTTTTTTACCCAAGCCATGGATTTTTCCTCTCCAATTGTTAACAGGTTCAACCAGTCAAGAGCACACAAAGGTAGCCTTATGAGGCAAATGCAGCATGTTGATGATAGAGAGGAGGGTGGCTTGAGTGGATTTTTCTTGGAAAGTAAATTCCACGAAAAATTGAGGGGGTCTGCTTGGCAATCCAAGAATGTGATGGAGATGTCTCAGCAAAACCCAGAATTGCAAGATGCACCAGCGCCCAAGTTGACCCAGGTTGTAATTGGTATGAGTGGTTTGGAAGTGGTGAGGTTGGGAAATTATTTTTCAACACTTCTATCTTTGGTTTTATTTTTGCATAAAATCTTCAGGGGAAAGGCTGAAATTTGACCCATTCTCCCAATTCAATAGGTTATGGCAGGGGAAAATGCTACATCCTTTGATTTAATTTTTTTTTTTTGAGCTTGTCTACCGCACATCTGGAGGAAGCATGGTCTCATCCATTTGTATCAACAAGGGAATCCCCTTTTTTTACCCAAATAACAACCAACAAGAGATGCAGATGTGTTAAAAAATTCAAATATTTATGGTATTTCAAACCCTCAAGCCTCCCAAGCCTCTGGAACAGATTTATCACCTTTAAAACCCTTGGGAAATAATCCTGAACCAACAGAACCACACTTCAAACAATGCAATACTGATTCAATTTCTCCCAAAACTACATCAGCAACCCCAATGGATGTGAATACAGGAACCAATACAGAAGCCACAGATGTACCAATGCATGGAATTTCACCTCCACCTCAATCAATTAATGCCTCTCAAATCCCACCTTCAGGGCTTGCTGATACATCAACAGCTTCACAAAATTTTCTGTCCCATTCCAATTGTGAGTTAAAAGAAGTGAAATAAAGACTAAAAACTCAATCACTGAACATTGGATGTAAATTATATTTTATTTCCAGACCAAAAACTGCTGGAACTTCATGTTGGAATGGTGTGTGGTGGCTCCCACTAAAGATTTGTTCAATAATCAAAGTTCATGTTTTGCAATATTTTGACCAGTCATGCAATACAGTCAAGTGGATCAGTTGGCTATTGAAATAGGTGAGTGAATTATTTGAATTTTTTATCTGATGGTAATAAACTGAAAATTTTATAATTCTTTTGTCATTGAAATAGAAAATGATCCTGAAAATGCTGAAGGTGTTTCAAAAATTAAATTATCTCAAAAAAATTTTAAAATTACTAGCTTTTTTGAGAACCTCTTTGTTCCAGTGGAAGAATATTCATGGGATTCACAAGCACAAAAAAATGAAGGACTCAGATCCAGGGCCTCCCTATCTGCAAAGAGGAAAAATAACAAGGAGAGGCAGAAAGAGTTGAACAAAAAACTCCCACCAGAGACTGATACCATGCGCACTGTGGTTCATTCTAATGCCAGATTCTTGCTTAAAATCAAGAATAGGGATGTCACCAAACTACTGGGACCACCCACCAATGATAAGCATGATTTAGCATTTCAGAATGGGAAGGGGATTGCATTTTATCAGAGAAATCCAACTGCACCAGCCTTACCTGAAAACCATGCCCAAGCCATAACCAGTTTCCCCAAAACCTGGCTTTGAGAGCTTGGTCTGACTCAGTTTACGTTTGACTGCAAGAGTGGATGGAAGCATGCATCCAACCAAGTTATTGATGGAAGCATCAATTAGAACAAGTGATGGATGTCTTATTTTTTTGTAAACTGAATGCTGCACTTCATACTTGGGAGTACAACAATGTTTTATGGTCCCATTAAAATTACAACAATGAAATTGTGTCCCCACTGTTGGAAAAGTACTTTTTTCATTTAAAGGGTGAGTGGAGATTGATCCAAATGAGTGGAGAGGTTGCTGTTGACAAAAGGAAAGGCCAAGGAAAGGAGTTCCAAACTATTGAAAAGACTAAGCCATTCAATCTCACACTTGTGGCAACTGAACTGAAAATTTATGATTCAAATTTTTAGCTAGAAGAGAGGAGGCAGAAATGGTGTGATGAAAACAATTATGTGGCTCTTGCAGCACAGTTCAAAAATCCTGAAGTGTGCTCTGATACAGAAGAGGTGAATGAAAATGGTATGACTGTTCACAGGAATATGCAATTGGAATAGCATGCAGAAAGGGCTTCACAAATGATGGAATTCATTTATCATTAAATATTGATTGGAAGCTGGATTGGTAAGGCATAAAGGCAGCCCAAATTTTTTGATAGGAAATCTTCCACCCAATTCAAGGTAAATCCAAGGATTCCAAACAAATTATCTCAACAATTTTACAATAAAAATTGGCCCAATACACTACAGCATGCAACAAGATCTGCTTTAAAAATGCAAGATACTGAGGTGATTAAGAATGACAGGAAACCTGCAGCCTGAATAATAGATAAATCTTATCAAAAATATTATTTTTCATCTTCTTATTCATTCCTTAAAAAAAATTTAATACATGGTTACAGAAAATTATTCCCCCTCCTGTAGTATCTAAGATACATCTTTCCAATCTTTAGTTGTGATGACGGTTGATCTGAAAAAGAAAAAAAAATAGCTTGATAGTGGAGATTTCATGACTGGTTGAATAATAGTGATTGTACTTGCTCTTCTAGTTGTTCCTTTCTCTTTTGAGCCTGAATACACATTAGGAGAAAATCAATACCATTTATGATTAACAAGTGCTTGTTAACAGGGTCTCACCTTTTGAATATTCTCCTCAATTGTTTTTGGAGCAATCATGTAATACACACACACTGTTTTTTTCTGCCCCAGTCTATGCGAAAAATCTACAGCCTGAGGCTGTTTTGTGGGATTACATCCTGGCTCCTAGTGGAGGTGGAGTATGATCTACTTTCAATGTTTTTACAGAAAGAATGGACCACATACCATGATGAAAACAATGTTTGCCCATGTGATTTTGAGACTCACCCCTTCAGCTTGATCAGAGGACAGTAGTGTTTGGGTTGAGGTACTGCTGGAGAAATCTTCCAGGCGTTTTTTTTGCTCTTAAGCTGTCATGGTTCCATCCAAGCGGAAATATTTGATCTTGTTATGACTCAAAGAAATCTGAATTCTGAGAATTGTTTTTTATTGAAAAACATGGTTGGAATCCTTGTGAAAATTGAAGCTTATCTGGAGGAAGTCTTACAAATCAAGAAACCTTTTCAAAAAAGAAAACACCACCATCTTTCTTGGGCTATCCCTTTTCTCCAATTAATCCATGATAATTTTGATTAGTCTGTCAATTTTTGAGCTCTCCAAACACACAGCAGGGTGGAATCAATGAATGTTGAATTATAATATGTTTTGAAGGATTGGAATCTTCTTCTTTCACTTGTGTTTCAAGATGACCAGATGATGTGAGAACCAGATTTGAGTCAGCCAACAGGGGATGATCACAGATTCCACAGAGTTGCTGAATAATAGTGAGTAATCCAGGATTATTGGCAACTTGATGGACATAGGACTGTTTTTTGGATTTATTTGAGGAATATTTCCTGTTGAATATCACAATATTCTTGAGCAGAAAGTTTCAGAAGTGTGAGGATAATTTGATGGTTTGCATCTGGTAGACTATTAAGCTCATCCTATTTGATTCTCCTGAGAACTAGGTGAGGCAAGATTAGTTGGAGTGGTTTGAATTTTCCAAGTGTGAGATGGGGTAGAAGCATTTTTACCCAATGGTTGTGAGATTCTTCAATATCTGTGCAGAAGAATTACAGGAAAATCACATTGTTTAGATGGTTCAGGACTGGTGTACTAGTGAGGCATAGGCATTGTTGAGCTCTAATTGCAAATGTTTCTTGATTCATCTGTCCATTTCTGTTCCTGGTTGTGCTATCTAATGATAGATGCTCAGTTTCAGGAATTGCATGTAGTGGAAGTGATAATTACTGTGCCTCATCAAGGATTATCCCAAACCAATAGGAAGAGTAAATGAAAGAAGAAGAAAGGTTGAATTCCTCCTGTGCCTTATTGTGAGTAGATTCCATGAGGGGATAAGTGTTGATGATGGCCAATTCTGAGTTGAGGACATCTGGACTGAATCAATGCATTTCACATCCATGGTAGAGCAGGTGGTTGATGGTGTGAGGGGAAACATGTTTTATGATTTTGTTTGCCCTATTTTTTATCAGGTGGGGTAGGCATTTGATGAGAGTTGCCTGATGATGAAGTAAAGCTGGAGGGTTATCTTGGTGATGGTAAAAAGAGGTTGATTCAGGTATAGTGTGAAAAATAAGGGAGATTTCTTGTAAAGATTTCCCAAGGACAATATAATCATCCAGTATTGAGCCCAAAGCAGTTTGTGGAACAGATGTTGGATCAAGTAGAACCAAGCTTGAGCCGCTGATTTTGTTTTCCCAAATTTTCCAGGAATTCATGTTTGATTTATTCCACAAGGCCAGAGCAGAGGTAAAATTTGGTGATTCAAAATCAAGAAAGAATGCAACTCCTTGAGCCTGGTGGACAAGGAGTTTGGGGGTGACTATTTGTGGATTTGGATGGATTGGATTGAGATCATATCCACTTGTGATTTCAAGGAGGTTTGGATCATAGCAGGGTTTTTCAAGAAATGATGGCATTGTTAGCCTTTGGGATGGTAGGTTGGCCAGTGGGAAGCCCTGGATTTTTGAAGGGTTGTACTTTGGAGGTCTTTTGATGATTATATGGGCACAAAGAAGCTTATCAATTACGTCTGATAGATGTTGTTAATGAAAGAATAGAAGGAGAGGAAGTTGAAATGTGGTAATTGTGGAAAGACCAACATGGAGAATGGTTTCCACAACAAAAATTGGATAAGCCTCCCAATTGCCACAAGGTCCTTAGCCTGTGGGATGGGTGAGGAGGGGTAAAATGATTGAGTCAAGTGGAGGGGCAAGGAATCCTACATCAAAAGGAAGATCTGGTATGTATACATATAGCTTTTATCTCTGGGGTATGATGATTCCCAATAGTTTCATTCACTATGTAGAAATTCTGGGAGAGCTGGGATAGCTATTTTAGAAAGAGGAACCTCAACAAGGAAAACACCAAATGGGGTATGATTAATTGAATGCATTTTGAGTATGGAAGTTTATCAAGGAATAAGACAGGTGATGTGTTGAGAAGGGACAAGGATGGTACTAGTGTGGGAAATATTTCAGAATTTGAAAAAGGGGGTATTTAAACAAAAATCATGTGAAAAATTTACGTACAAGCTGTTGTAAAGGTGTAATGATTATAAATATGGTGTATAAAGCCTGTCTGGGCACCAGGTAAAGTTTTGGGTTTATTTTTTTAAAGCGCGCATGGTGCCCAAAAGAGCTAGCTTGGTGCCTAGCCAAGAAATCTTGGCACCTTACCAAGTACCAGTTGGCGCATTGCCAAATTGGCCTGGTGCCTAGCCAAGTTGGTTTGGGCATTGATCAAAGATGGTTGCACTGACCCATTCTCAAATGTTGTTTTCTACTCATTTCAACTCAAAAATTCAAAAACAGAAAGAAAAAACTTATTTATTTTACTGTTTGATCTAAATTTTTGTAACTACATTAATAACCTGGACTAATTATATTGATTGAGAATCAGATTTTAATAAAGATCAAGAAGGGGTTGAGGCTGGGGGTGCACCCAGCTTTGATCCAGGCCAAGACAAACTTGGTCAAGTGCCAAGTTTGACCCCCCGCAAAACCTACCCAATCAAGCCCCCTGGGCGCATGCCAAGTCAAACATGGGCGGGCGCCCAGATGGGAGTTGTACACCATATATGCGTAGAGGATGGGATTTACAATAAAACTTGAAAATAGGACCAAATAAGTGCAATCATGAGCAAATAAAGGCACGTGATAAGGATTAATTCACAAATAATGACCTCAATGTGTTTCTATCCCTGGTTTGAGGAGATTATAACCTTCCTGAGACATTCATTTCATTTAGCTTTCTATGGTGGCATAACATTGCCAAGACAGAAATCCCATTTTCCACAAACAAGCATGGAATTTAGAGTAACATCCTTCTCTGTCTATGGGTGCATAAGATAGCTGAATGATCATGCCTGGTTTATGCAAAACGGGAATTATCAATCAGCTGTTCTATGCTCCTGTGAAGCATTTAATCCCAGAAAATTGACAGGAATCAGTTTCATAACAAAAAAAAAGAAAGTGGCCATCATGTGATGCCCCTGAAGAGTAAGAACATGCCCAGAAAACATACAGCCTGCCAAAGTGGACCTAATTGGGGTAAAGTGGTTAATTTAGTAATATTCATTTAACTTGGGATTATGTGGGATGTTTCAATTTCATGCCCCTGTAGCACACATCAAAAAGCATGGAATGAAGTTCTCTTGCAGTCCAGCTTCTTTATACTTCTTAACCTAATAAATTTAATTTGTATGGCAGTTCAAAAATTTATGGATGTTGATGTAAAGTTTCTGTAAACTGGGAATTGAATCTGGGAAGTTTAATGCACCTGTAGAGCAAAATAAGCAAGAACTTTCACAGCACTTCAGATCAGATAAAATTTATTTTAATTTGAATCATGTGGTGCTTCACCCTCTACAGGGGCATAACACTGCCTGTGATACCCAGTTTCCAGAAAACCATCATCACCCTTGAGAAGTGTTATGCGCCCCCATTGAGAAAAATAAGCAAGGAAAATAAAGAAACCCAGATTTGAAAAGATTCAATGCTTGCTGAAACCCAGTTTTCAAAAACCAGGCATCACCTTGAAGCAATTTTAAGCCCACATAGAGCACATCAAAACCAAACTATGTTGAAGTGTCATTATGCTGCTTCTTTTTCCTTATTCATCCAATGCTTGGCCAATTAAATTGATGGATAGTGATTCCCAGTTTTCCAAAAATGGACATCAACTTTGGGAAGAGTTATGCACCCACAGAGGAAACCAAGCAAAGAATTTAACAGAACTCCAAATTTCACCAGATTTCTTTTAATTGGCATCATGGGGTCTTTCAATCTCTACTGGGGGCATAACACTGCCAGTGATTTCTGGTTTCCAGAAAACAAGCATCACCTGCTTGGAGCAGGAGTATTCCCCACTGGGGCATGTCAAAACCAGGCTACCTACAAGCCACATTATGCTTCTTCTTTTTCATCCTTTACCCCATAATTTCACAATGTATAGCAAATCAAATTTATGGATTTTGATGTAAGGTGCCTGGAAAATGGAAATCAACTTTGCGCAGTTTTATACCCCGTACAGAAAAATAAGCAAGGAATTGACACAGAACTGCACATTGAACCAGATTTGTTTTACTTTGCCTCATGGGGTGTTTCATGCTCTGAGGGGGCATAACGCTGCCTGTGATTTCCGGTTTCCAGAAATCTGGCATCACCTTGGAGCCATGTCATGCCCCCATAGAGAAAATCAAAACCAGGCTAACTACAACCCACATTGTGCTGCTTCTTTTTCCTTCTTCACCCCATGATTTCACTCTGTATAGCCTGTTAGATTTATGGATTTTGATTCCCGGTTTCTGGAAACAGGAAATCAACTTTGTGCAGTGTCATGCCCCTGTAGAGCAAAATAAGCAAGGAATTGAAAAAGAACTTCAAATTTGACCAGATTTCTTTTGCTTTTCATCATTGGGTGTTTCATGCTCTACTGGGTGTCACACCACCACCCCATGTACTATAGGGAAATCTTAGATGATTGTGAGCGCAAGGGAGAAGGTGAGTGCAAGGGCAAGTGCAAGGTAGCAAGGGCTAACTGCAAAGTGCAAACTTATGGCGGAGTAAATTAACACACAGAAAGAGGGATTAATTTTCAAATGGAAGGAAACCAAACACAAGCTCTATGTGATGACTGGATTTAGCAAATGCAAGAAGGTATGAAATTAAATAACTGAGAAAACAACCCTCAGGCAAGTGAAGTAGCCTTTATACGGTAATCTGAAATGACTAGATTCAACCTGATGGATGCTCAACTACAGTTTTGAGAAATGAGGCAATGAATGACATGGAAAGATCAAAAAATGAAATAAAAGTATGAATTGTTTCCAAGGTCTTAGCGTAAGTGCAAGAAAATAGGGGAAAAATGTATTGGGATGTAAATTTTGAGACATGAGGGAGTGATGTCAGAAGAAATTCAAATATGAAGGTTTAGTTTATTCAGGGTAAGGGACTAGTCCATTTGCAAACTATACAGTTGAGGTGGCTAATTGAATAGCATGGGTGCAAACTAGTGAGAGCATGTGACTGGAAATGGGAACCCAAGGGTAATTGATACTCAGGGTGAAAAGGTAAAGCCTGAATGGATGGTTGACCAAGGTAGAGTTGACTGCAAGGTTTGCAAGTGGATTCTGAGTCAGTTGCCAAGAATGGAAGGTTGTTATTCTGATAAGATTTGAATAAATTTCTTTAGAACTAAAAACCAGCAGACTGATGGTAAAAGTTAGAATCATAGGAGACAAGATAAAAATTAGGAAGAAGAAAGAAATGAAGAGACTAACAGCTTTGAGTCACTTAGCAAGGAAGAAGGAGATCAGACGGCATAGGGAGTTGGTGATGAGAAGGTTGACAGAGATCAGACAAGGAAGGCAGAGACTACAAGATTGGATGACATTGTCAGGACAATCATGTGAGGATGATCTTGAGGATTAGGTTCTTACCAGGCATAAGTTGGACGGCGGAGATATAGTTCAGACAAGATTGAAAGAGTTTAAGGTTTAGATTGTGGTTTGAGAGTTTAGATCGAGATGGTGTTGTTGAGTTGATTCAGATTGGAGAGTTGAGAAAAGAAGGTAGGAAGGGTGAGAAGATGAGGAAATGACCAAGAGAGATGAGAATTGGGAGAAGGAAAGAAATAGAGAGGAGCAGAGAAGGAAGAAAGGGCGGTCGCCAGAAGTTCACCTGGGGATTCTCCCGGGAAGTAGAGAGACCAAGGTGATACAGACATGTCATGAGTCTTTGTCTCTGTTCATCCGTGGAACTACTGGAGCAGAGACTTAATGAGAGTTAGAGCACAGAGTGAGATGGGCATAATTTTAACACCCCCCGTGACTGGTAAGAGGGTAATCCAAAGGATCAGCTTTTGGTTTTCTCAAAGACTTTATTTTGAAGAAGTTTTAGGGAGGTTGTTGAGGAAGCCTTTTTAAGAGAGTCCACAACCATTGACTGACTTTGAATCAAGCTAAGTGTAAATTTGTCGTTTGCATAGTCTTTGCGCAATCCTTTGGTTTTGATATCTATGTGTCTTGATTTAGAGTGAAACCCAAAATTCTTGATCTTGTCATCTAGACCCTTATTATCAATATGTAGAGTAGGCTTTGGTTTGGAAATTTGATGGATCTCACTGATAAGATGCTTGATCCATTTGATTTCTAAGTAGCAGTCAAGCAAGGCGTTTATTTCCAATTTGGTAGAAGAATAAGTGATTTTCTTCTGTCAAGTGGAGTTCCAAATGACAGGACTACTGCAGTGGATGATCATGTAGCCAGTTTGAGATCTGCAAAGGGTTGGGTTGTCTCCCCAGGTAGCTTCGCTGAATGTTGAGAGAATTTCTTTTTTTGGATAATACCTAATTATAAGTTTAAAATTTTTCGTTGTCTTGAGATACTTCCAGACCTTCTTAACTTCCCTCCAGTGATCCATTCCCAGTTTGGCATTAAATCTGGCCAAACTAGAAACAGAGAAAGAAATGTTGGGTCTTGAGTAGTGAGCCAAGTGGTTCACAAGTCCAATAGCGGACCTATAGTTGATATTAAGTTGGCAAAATTTGGTGTGGTCAACGTTGGAGGCAGGTTCAAGGTTTAAATTTTGTGTCAATGGAGTGTGAGTGTCCTTACAGGAGGTCAGGCCCAATTCTTCTAAGCCTTTTGCAATATGTTTGGGTTGACTAAAGAGAATTTTGTAGTCTTCTATTTCAATAAGCATGCCAAGTATGGTATTAGGAGGATGGCAAGAGGAATTCTTGAATTGCTTGAGAAAGTTAACCGCAAAGAGGTTGGATTTGCCTACATGAATAAGTTCATCAACATGGAAGTAGAGAATTTCACTGGTTTTGGTGTTGAGATAGAGACAAGGATTGCTAGTCAATTTGAGATATCCTTGAGATTTGATCCATGAAGTAAGAGTTTTGTACCAGTTCTTGGGGGACTGCTTCAAACCGTACAGAGATTTTTTTAATTTTAGATAAGGAGATTTCCTAGCCGATCCTTCTGGGGTCTTTATGATGATGTTTTCATCAATTGGAGCATGGAGGAATGCGCTTTTCACGTTGAATTGAGTAAGTTTCATTTTATTTTTCAGGCTGTATACAAGAGCTACTCAAAGTGATCCAAGTTTTCCAGTAGGTGCCCATTTTTTGTTATAGTCTATTCCTAGAACTTGATCAAATCCTTGAAAGCATAGTCTAGCTTTGTATTTGACGGGGTCGCCGTGAAAGTTTTCTTTTACCTTGAAGACCCATGTAGTATTTGGGACATTGTCTGGGATGCCGTGGTATTCTTCCCAGACATCTTGGAGTTCTATTGAGCTCAATTCTTCTTCCAAAGCTTGCTTCCACTTTGGCCATTCTGGGCATTTGCGCGCTGCCTTGTAGGAAGGAGGCTTGTAGTAGTGGTGGAAACCGTAAAGTTGAGGTCTTCTTACTTCCCTTCTAGGTCTTTGAGAGATAGCTTGGATTGGAGGATTGGGGGCTGTAAAAGGTAGAGGAGAGTGATCAAACGGTGGAGAAACTGGAGATGCGGAGTCATCTTGATCTGTGTCCAATTCGGAAGAATTGTCTTGAGCTTCACGGAAAGTGAATTTCTTCTCAAATGATGAAGAGTTGAGTTCTTTTGAATTGGGTTTGATTTAAGTGAAGAGATTGATTCCTGGTGATTCAAGGAGAGGGAAGTTGTGGAGTGGATTTTTGAGGAACTGTACATGTTTGGTTTCAATGATAGCACTAGATGAGCTGAGGATCAGGTAAGAATGAAAAACGGGATTGAACCCAACTAAGATCCCTTCTAATCCTTTCTCATCAAATTTCCTTCCTTTCTGCAGTTTGTTTGCCAAGTAGATGAAAGAGGATCCTGCAGGTTTGAGATAATTAGTGGGGAGTTTCTTGCTAAACATAAGCTCCCAAGGGGATTGGTCATTACCTTCCCTTGGAACTTGATTCAGCATAAAGCAGCAACTTCAAACCACAACTTGCCAGCAACATTTATTGAGTCTAGATGAGGAGAACGTTGCACAGGCTGATTCTATGATTGTCCGGTTAGCTTGTTTGGCTCAACTGTTATGTTGTGAGTGGTACGGTTTGGAGGTTAGGAGTTTGATATGTTTGGATTTTGCGAATTCTTTCAAGGTTGCGTTGGTGAATTCCGTTCCCTTTCCCAAAAAGATTTCGGTGGGGTAATAGTTAATTTGCTTGTATTCTTTCTCAAGGATGTTGATAATGACGTTAGGAGTTTCTTCTTTAGATTGGAGAGGAAAAGCTGAAAGATAGCCTGTGAAGTTGTCCACAAGGGTAAGGATGTACCAGTGGCTAGCTTTTGACTGAGGAGTGATTTGCCCAATGAAATCTAGATGGATTTGTTTGAGTGGTTTAAATGAGGGCAACAAAGTGCCTGAGAACAGAGCCCGTGTGATTTTGCTCCTTACACAGCCCTCGCACTGAAATTTATCTAGTTTGTCTTTAGAGTATTGGTCCTTAAGGATTGGTTTGAGCATGGAGATTGAGGCATGACCGTATGTCTTATGAATATTGGATAACGTCTGAGCTTGGTTAAGTGGAGTAGTGGATGATTGACTGGAGTGATTAACTGAGAGCCAATTCCCGGTGCTTTGAGGCTTCTCAATTACAAATAGATTATCTTGAATCAAACCCCTAAGAATTTTTGAATCGCCTTGGGTGATATGAAATTGAATCTGTTTCTGAGAGAGGCCGCAGCCCTTTTTTGCCAGGAGGCCAGGGCTGATCAGATTGACAACAATATTGGGGACGTACATGCAATCTTCAAGTGTGATAATAGAATCTTTCCACTTGAGTCGCATGGTACCTATTCCTTGTATTTTGAGATTTGCTTCCAACTTGCCTGTCTTGATTTCCTCTAACTCATCCTGTAGATCTATAGAGACAAAGTATTTTAGATCATTGAAGATGTGTGTATTTTCTCCTGAATCAAGAAGAAGATTTGGTGTGCTGTCTGCATTGATCCAGAGGGTCAGGAGGGTATGGTAGTTGATGGTAGGTGTCTTCTTTGTCCTATTCTTCCACTCATTTTTCTTTTTGGCCCACCAATTGGGAGCAATCTAAGGATGGAGGTGAAAACAGGATGATTCAGGATGGGGAGCATTTGGATTGTGAAAGCCTTCTTTTCATCTGATCCAAGGCTTTCTATTGTCCTTATTGGGTCTTCCCTTGAAGTTCACTAGGGAAACATCAGTGGCATGTTTTCCCGTCTTGAATTGTGCCTTCCTTTTGTTGTTATATTGAGTTAAATGATTGAATACAACTTCTACAGTTATCAACTTCTTGCTGTGCATGATTTGTTGTTTTAGATTCTCTAGAGTTGATGGGAATTTGGAAAGAATGGGGTACGCCAGAATGTCATTTGGTAAGTCTATTCCTATGTCCGCCATTTGAGTGAGGGATTTTTGGATGTCCGTGATGAATCCTTTGATAGCCTGTTCATTGAATGGAGCGTGCAGAAATTGATTAAAAATTTGTGCTCTATTAGCTGTTTTGGATGAGGCAAATCTGCGAGTGATTTCGGTCCAGAGTAACTTGGAAGATGTGATGTTTGAGGCATTGACAACGTTGGCGTGTGTGGTGCTGCTGAGTTTGGATAGGATGATTTCCTGGATCTCTTGGTCTTGTTGTACTGGGAGTTGTCCTAGGTTTTTAATCATGATGTCCTTGATATCCTTGAGATCAAACAACATCAGCATTTTATTGCGCCAGATGGAGTAGTTGTCCTTGTTGAGCAGGGGAATGGGATCGACAGAGGCCTTGAGAGCAACCTGGTGGAATTAATTGTTTTCTCCGGCTGGTTTGTTCATCTTCAGTAACGTGGGGTTGTTATTTGGCTTTTAACCGTGATAAGATTTGAAGAAATTTCTTTAGAACTGAAAACCAGCAGACTGATGGTAAAAGTTAGAATCATAGGAGACATGATAAACATTAGGAAGAAGAAAGAAATGAAGAGACCAACAGCTTTGAGTCACTTAGTAAGGAAGAAGGAGATCAGACGGAATAGGGAGTTGGTGATGAGAAGGTTGACAGAGTGCAGACAAGGAAGGCAGAGACTACAAGATTGGATGACATTGTCAGGACAATCATGTGAGGATGATCTTGAGGATTGGGTTCTTACCAGGCATAAGTTGGATGGCGGAGAGATAGTTCAGACAAGATTGAAAGAGTTGAAGGTTTAGATTGTGGTTTGAGAGTTTAGATCGAGATGGTGTTGTTGAGTTGATTCAGATTGGGGAGTTGAGAAAAGAAGGTAGGAAGGGTGAGAAGATGAGGAAATGACCAAGAGAGATGAGAATTGGGAGAAGGAAAGAAATAGAGAGGAGCAGAGAAGGAAGAAAGGGCGGTCGCCAGAAGTTCACCTGGGGATTCTCTCAGGAAGTAGAGAGACCAAGGTGATACATGAAAATGTGACAGGCTGAAAGAACTTGATTATCAGAAAAGGTTCAAAAACAGCATGAGAAACAAGAGAAGATAAGAAAGAGGGAATAACCTGAAAGAACCAAAAGAGAGGTTGAGCTAGAATCCGGTAGGCAGTTAGAAACACAAGTGAGTCACAGAAAACATCAACTAGGAGGTTATTCAGGAGACATGGTCAATCTGGGATCCTAACTTGAAAGAGAGAGACAAAGATTGTGAAGAGGCACGTACCCAACTGAGAGGACCTGAGAACCCTGAGGGCGAAAACAGGTTCTCAGTTGAGCATTACAAATAGGAAACCATGAGCCAGATACAGAGCGCACGCACTGGGAAGATGATGACTGAGAAGCGCGCGGGCTCGGGCTCCAGACCAAAACAAAACAAAAGGAATAAAAGAAAACAAAATGAATAAAGCAACAGAACGGGAATGAAGATGAAAGAAAAAGTCTAAGTTGGGATTTCTGACACCCTCCCTGGCTTTTACTTTCATCAGACATGAATAAAGTCTAGGCAGTTCATCAGCGGGATGCGTGACAAAGCTTTGGTGAGGAAGTCCGCACAGTTTTCTTTAGACAAGATTTTCTTCATTAGTATGGTGCCTTTGGCTATTTCTTCCCGAATGAAGTGATGTCAAAGGTCCAGATGCTTTGATTGTAAGTTAGATTGGTTTGCTTGCTGCAACGCCAACTTTATACACCCTTTGTTGTCCTCATGAATTGGATTTGGTGCGTTTAGCACGCATCCCATCACTTCACTGAGGAAGGTCTTTATCCACAGAACTTCTTTTACCCCGTCCCCAACTGACTTGTATTTGGCTTTGGTTGTAGAAAGAGAAACCGTCGCCGGCTTTCTTGATTTCCAAACTATCAGGTTCCCATTCCAGGTAACCACAATTTCGGAGATTGAGCGACGCGTGGAGGGACAAGTGGCCCAGTCAGAATCAACATAGGCAGAAAGTGAAGAGGACGGATTTTCCGCAGAGAACTCAATACCTTTGTGAGCTGTGTGGGTGAGATAATTTAGTACCTTTAGCGCGGCGTTGTAGTGAGACATGCCTGGTGCATTAAGGAATTGCGCCAGGTAGTTGGCAGAGAAGGTAATATTGGGTCTAGTGTTGACGCTTAAATAATTGAGCTTGCCAACAATTTTCCGGTAATTGAAACCAGAGGCAATGAAGTCGGCTTTTTATTTGTCTGTGGCTGGAAGAAGCTTGCCGTGGGGAACAAAAGGGATGGAGTGTTCTTTGAACTTAGGTAGCGGATACTCGGCAGCAATGGAATTGATGTAAGACTCTTGAGAGAGCTTGATCAAACCAGGTGCCTGCAGAACGTTGATTCCCAGGAGCAGCGTAGATTCTTGGAGGTATTTCACTTTGAACCGGCTTCCTATGAGAGTGGCGAATCTTTCTGGATGCTTGCTGAAAATGGCGATGTCATCTACATGGATGTATAGCCAGGTATCTTTGGAGAAGAATACGCAATGATCGCTACTGCTTCTTTTGAACCCAGAATCCTGCAACCAGTTGCTGAGAGTAGTGTACCAGGCTTGAGGGGCTTGTTTGAGGCCGTACAAAGCCTTCTTCAGTTGCAAAGTTTTCCCCAGAGGGACCTTCACATTTGGAGGGACATCAATATAGATCCATTCTGCTAGCGGAGCATTCAGGAAGGCGGCCTTGACGTCAAGTTGGTGAAATTTTAGGTTGTTACACAGGGCAGAGGAGGTCAGAAGCTGAAGAGAGCTCTTGTCTCAAGTTGGTGCAAAGGTGTTGACAAAGTCAACTCCTTCAATCTGATTAAATCCCTGCGCACACAGTTGAGCCTTAAATTCCACAATCTTGTTTTTGGCATTTCTTTTTGTCCTGAATACCCAGATAAACTTTATTTTTGAAGGATTTTCAACGATCTCCACCTCTTCCCACACATCATAACTATCAATATTACCCACCTCCTTTTCCATTGCATTAATCCATTTGAGCTTGTACTTGCTTTCCAGAGCTTGTTTGAGGGTCTTTAGATCTTCATAGTCAGCAGCAACTAGGTAGATTTGCAAATTGAGTCTTCTTGGATGATTGACAATATTGTTGGATGAGATTTCAAATATGGGATAAGTCAAACTGGTTTCCATGGCAAGGCCAGGAGAATCTGGTTGGCTCCCTACAGGGTTGTTGGAACTGGTGATTTGAGGGGGCATGAGATTGTTGTCAAGATTGGTAACATTGTGAGCAGAGGAATCAACCAAGACAGAGGGTTCTATTTCTGGGAGAGGATTGTCCGAGTCTGAGTTTGAGGGCAAACCGGAGCCGGAGAAGTCGTTTTCTAAGAATTGAACATTTTCAGTAATGAAAACCTTGTTATTGGCAGGATTATAGACCCAGTAATTAGAAAAGTCATTGGCGAATCCAACAAGTATTTCCTTAAAGCCAGTTTGAGTGAGCTTGGATTGTCTGAGGTGCTTGGGAATGAGAACAATTGAAGTGCATCCAAACGGTTTTAGAGAGTGGTAGTGGGCCTTTCTTTTGTACCAGAGTTTGTAAGGAATGAGGTTGTTATTTGAGGAGACAGGGAGTAAATTGAGAAGATTTGTAGATGTATTTACTGCTTCACCCCACAGTCTACACGTCAGATTTGCTTGCAACATGAGACATCAAGCCTTCTCCAGTATTGACCTGTTGGTCCGTTCTGCAAGGCCGTTTTGTTGTGGGGAATAAGGTGGTGAGAGGAGGTGATTGATACCTTCTTCCAGGCAAAACAACTTGAATTCCTGACCAATAAAATCACCTCCATTGTTGGTAAAAATGTTGAAAATTTTGGAGTTGTGGAGTCATTTGACTTTCTTTACATAAGTCTTGAAAGCATTGAGGGTTTTGTCTTTTGAATGAAGCAGAGCAACAGACTTGAATCGGGAAAACTGATCCACAATTGTAAGGAAGTAGCAACTTCCACCAAAAGTAGGAGTTGAGAAAGGACCAACTAGATCCATATGAAGTGTTTTGAGCATTCGGTGACAGGTTTGAAGTGGCTGTTGAAAGGAGTTGAAATCATCTTCCCTATTTGGCAGGTTTCACATTTTGACAAGTTAGGGAAGTTTGCGTCAGGGAAGAGAACCTTCAACTTGGCATCACTGGAATGACCGAGTTTGAAGTGGAGATTAGAGGGAATGGAAGTTTTGAGGAGTGCTTTGGCCTTCTTCTGCTTGAATCTGATTCCGCACAGTTCTAGCAAGTTGTTGGAGGTGGACCCAATAAGCTTGAAGTTGTCCAAGGTGATGGAAGACCCAGTAAATCCGACTTTCTTGATTGTAACCTCCTTGGACCTAAATTGTGATAAGGAAATCAGGCATTGATTGATGTTGGGCACAAGGAGCACATCTCTTAATTTGATCCGAGATCCTTTGTGGTTGAGAAGAAAGGCATCTCCTATGGCGACAGCATCAAGGGCGTTGTTATCATTGCCAGTTCCAATTTTGATTGTGGTTTTTCTAGGATTGTGTATCCACCAAGGATCATTAACTATATGATGCAACTCCCCAGAATCAAGCATGGGGAGCAAGGAGTTGGGGAGCGAGGAATCCTTTTTCAGGTATATCTGCGCACTGAAGTACGCAGAGTGCTCCTGAGGTGAATCTTCAGAAATCGGAGAGGCAGTATCTGTGAGGTGAGCTTGTCCTTGAGAGTTTTTGGAGGATTTGAGATGAGGATTGAGATGAGGATGCAGGTGCCAGAAACAGCTCTCGGGATGATCTGCGAGGGGGTTATGTTTGTCATTAGCACATGGATGTTTGGGCTGCCTTCTATTTGATTTGTCTTCCGGCGATTTATACAGCGCCACCAATGTTTTGTCAGTTGAGGGGCTTTTGGAGGTTCGAGTGGATTCAAGGTGAGTGACTTCTTGGAGCTTGTTCAAGACTTCGGTGGGATGTTTTAGAATGTCGTCATTCAGAAGAATGGAGTCGACTACATGGTAGAATTGAGATGGAAATTTGGCCAGAATCGTGTAGCTGAGGATGTCTGCAGGTACTTCAAGATGGACAGTGGCCAGTTTGTTCATGAGCTTCCGACATTCTTGGATGTAGGCAGAGAGATCCCCGGTGAATTTGTAATGTATGAAGGAGAGCCAAATTCTTCCTTGGTTGGTAGTTGAGAGAGAAGCGTATCTTTCCGAGATGGCTTGCCAGATGGCTACAAGATCGGACTGATTTGTGGGATTGAAAATGGCATTGAACGCAGTGTCTCCGAGATGTTGAATAAGGATGTCAGCAGCTTTTTAACCCTTCTTTTTTTGAGCAGCGGTAATTGGTACGACCGAATCCTTGTTATCTTTGCCTTCAGTATATTTGAGGAGGCCTTTTTGACAAAGATAGCTTCGAATACGTAGGACCCAAGAGGAATAGTTTGACTCGTTGAGGATGGGTAGGTTGCTTTGTTTGGGGGTGTCTTTGCTGTCAGACATTGTATTGATCTTTTGGTTCTTTTAGTCGCAGGCCAGGAGTGAGCGGTGTGGGACTGTAAATCTGAAAATGTGACAGGCTGAAAGAACTTGATTATCAGAAAAGGTTCAAAAACAGCATGAGAAACAAGAGAAGATAAGAAAGAGGGAATAACCTGAAAGAACCAAAAGAGAGGTTGAGCTAGACTACGGTAGGCAGTTAGAAACACAAGTGAGTCACAGACAACATCAACTAGGAGGTAATTCAGGAGAAATGGTCAATCTGGGATCCTAACTTGAAAGAGAGAGACAAAGATTGTGAAGAGGCACTTACCCAACTGAGAGGACCTGAGAGCCCTGAGGGCGAACACAGGTTTTCAGTCGAGCATTACAAATAGGAAACCATGAGCCAGATACAGAGCGCGCGCACTGGGAAGATGATGACTGAGAAGCGCGCGGGCCCGGGCTCCAGACCAAACAAAACAAAAGGAATAAAAGAAAATAAAAGGAATAAAGCAACAGAACGGGATTGAAGATGCAAGAAAAAGTCTAAGTTGGGATTTCTGACAATACAGACATGTCACAAGTCTTAGTATCTGTTCATCTGCAGAACTACTGGAGCGGAGACTGAATGAGAGTTAGAGCATAAAGTGAGATGGGCATAATCTTAACATATGCAAGCCAGAGTTGATAAGCGGAAGGCACCATTGATTTTGTGCTTCTAGTTTGTCACACTTATGAACTGAGGTAGATGGTACTGAGGAGAAGAGTATGTCAAAGTGGGGGGAAAATAACCCTTAAGCTTGAAGCGTGACAGTTGCCTGGGTATAAAGACACAAGCTCCTGCAAGCGTTCAAACAGGTTTCCCATAGATTCCAAAGTTGTTACAATTACTGTATATCCATTAATCCTTAATTTGTTGCTTTAAATAGATTCATAATTAATTATGTTGTCATTGTCATTCTGCCATTGAAAAAACTGCATCCAACAAAACAAGCAATGTGTACCTAGTAAAGCCACACAAGGTATCTGAGACAAGTGCAAACAATGTTGTTCGGGCAAGGTTGCTTGTAAATTCCCTATAAGTAGCAAGACGGTTGTAGATGTCCCATCAGCATCCAGAAGGGAGGTGCAAAGTCCAAGGTCCGCGCCGCGGGTCAATTATCATATACCGCCAGTGCCGGAGATTGAGTTCTTAGGTATTTGAAGCCCTGGTGAGTTGAGGCTTAGAGACTAACAATGAGTAAAAAATAAAGGAAAGAGAAATGGAACTAATATAATATTTGTTGATGTAGTACTGCCACAATTCCAACGTTATATCACCAATAGGCCTCCGCCCCCACCGCTGCATACTGGGTCAATTGGGTTGGAATTGCAAAGTGAGGTGCAAGCCAAGGAAACAAAAATAACTGAAGAGGAAAGGGAAGAAGGAATGTCTGAAAGGGAGGTGGAACCAGAGAAAAGGGAGGAAAATGAGGAAGAAGGAAATGGAATAGAAGGAAGGAGTGGAATGGAATGGGAGGTGGAGGAACGGGATGGAACAGAAAGAGATGAGGTGAAAGGCCAAAATGAGAGGAACCGAGTGCAAGTCAAAGGACCAATCAAAAACAATGCAAGACAATTGACTGGCAATGTTGGAGAAGTTTCTTCCAGGGGCCAAAGGAAAAGAGCTCATAAGGAACTCATGGAGGAAGGTGGATGGAATACCCAACCAAAAAGAGTTTTGACTGAAAAGTGCAAGGAAATCATCAAAAGACATCTAGTGACGCAAGTGATGAGCCTGCAAAGATTGTCTTCTTTGGTGGATGACAAAGATTTGGAAGAGTTTAGGTTGATGGTGGAAGAATTGAATGAAAATTGGGAGGAATATGAATGAGAAATAAAGGATAATTTGTAGAAATGTATTTTGTAATTATATTTTATTATTTTATTTTATTATTTTATTTTATAATTTTATTTTATTATTTTATTTTATTATATTATTTTATTATATTATTATATTATTATATTATTTTATTTTATTATTTTATTATTTTATTATTTTATTTTATTTTATTATTTTATTTTATTATTTTATTTTATTATTTTATTTTATTATTTTATTTTATTATTTTATTTTATTATTTTATTTTATTATTTTATTTTATTATTTTATTTTATTTTATTTTATTATTTTATTATTTTATTTTATTATTTTATTTTATTTTATTTTATTTTATTTTATTTTTCTATTTTATTTTATTTTATTATTTTATTTTATTATTTTATTATTTTATTATTTTATTATTTTATTATCATATATATATATATATTTGTTTGAGGAAAATAGGATTTTGATTTTGAAATAAAACATGAAGGGATAAAATTTGTGAAAAGAAAAAAGGGGATGGTTCTGAGAAAGGGAAAGGAAATGAAATAAGGAAATGGGATGAGATTAATGGGAGGGAATGGGATGGAAGTGTGGAATGGGATGGAAGAAATGGAATGGAATGGGAGTTACCATTGGCAAGGTTTGCAAGGGTAACTTTCATGGAAGTCTTGAACCAAATTGGGAGAGTTGCAAAGGTGATGGGCTGGTTCCCACAAGGTGAAATCTTTGTTGGACTGGAATCCAGTCCATTCAACAAGGTATTGAAGCTTTCCTTTGCATAACCTGGAATCCAGGATACGGCTTACTTCCCACTCTAACTGATCTTGGAATTTGAGCAGTTCAGGAGGGGGATGACTCTTGCCCGGGTATAGGAATCAAGCTGGCTCTAGGAGAGACACGTGAAAGACCAGGTGAATACCTTTCCATTTTGCAGGTAAGTTAAGTTTAAAGGCGTTTAGGGAGATGATTGATTAGACTTTGAAGGGGCCAAGCTTTCTTTCAGAGAGTTTATGAGTTGGTCAAGTACTGCAAATATTGCAAGCATCAAGTCATACCCGATCTCCTACTGCAAAGGTTGGGGCCAAAGTGCAAAGCCAATCTGCTTGTTCCTTGTAGCCCTGGTTTGCTGCTTTGAGGTTGGGTTGAAGTTGCGATTGAAGGGATTGGATGTGGTTAAGGTAATTGGGAGCAGGTTGAGAAGGTGCTAGTTGAAGGGAAGAGAAAGTTGGATTTCTACCATTAAGAGTCTTGAAGGGAAACTGTTTGGTGGAGGAATGAGTGGAGTTTTTGTAGGCAAATTAGGCTAATGGGAGCCATTGTGACCAGCCGTCCTGTTGGTAGGAGACATAAATTCAAAGATAGTGTTTGAGGGTCTGATTGATTCCCTTTGTTTTCCCATCCATTTATGGGTGGTAAGCCGTTGATAGATTGCAAGTGATCTTCAAATGTTGACACAGCAAGTTCAAGAAGCTAGAGACAAACAAAGATCCGCAATCACTAATTATATTATCAGGGAGACAATTCTTTGAGAATAAATATTCTATAAATAAATTAGCTAAGTCTTCAGAAGAGGCCGTCAAATTACTGCAAAGAAATAAAGCCATCTTTGAGAAGCAATATACTACTACTAAAATAGCATAATAACCACTAGAAACAGGTAATTGCAAAATGAAATACATAGAAAGCAAGTGCCAAGGAATTGGCGGAATTGGAAGTGGATGAAGCAGCCCATACTTTCAGTGTTGTGAGGACTTTTTCCAATTGAAATCATAGCATGTGTTAACATAGTCTTTGACTTCATTGGTCATACCAGGCCAATAGAAGTCTTGTGCAATAAATTGGTAGGTTTCATCCTGCCCATAATGACAAGCAGGCGGAGAATCATGCCTCAACTCCAAGACATCTAACTTAATGCAAGGATTATCTGGTACTACTATACAATTTTTATAAACTAAATACTCATTTTTTTCAATACTATAATCACTATCTAATAAGTTTGCATTCTTTCAAAGTTTGCTACACTTGAGGTTTTCAAGTTGAGCTTGTTTCAGTTTGGAAGCTAGATCTCAAAGGTGAGTGATGATTGAACTTAGTTTGGCAGACTGGGTTGAGAAAAGTGTCCTAACGTTTTCAGGATTGTTGTTGGCAAAGGTGCTCCCCCCTCCTGGATAAATGTTGTCCCAAGGTGAAAAAGCATCAGTGACTACTGCTTGTTTCCTACATGATTGTAAAGTTGAACTTGGAGAGGTATTTGGCCCAACCTGCCTGTCTGCGTGTAAGGAATTGTGAGCTCATGAAATATTTCAGAGAATTGTGATCAGTTGAGACCTCAAAAGGTTCCATAAGACTCAAAAGGTATGAATTCCATGTTTTCAAGCAATAAAAAATTGAAAGAAGTTCCTTTTCATGAATCTTGTAATTAAGCTCTGCAGCAAGAAATTTGCAAGACTTGAAAGCTACGGGATGAAAAAGAGAAGAAGAGGAGGAAAACTGCAAGATTACTCCTGCAATTGCATAGTTGCTTGCATCTGTTTTGACAACAGTAAAAGCTAGCTCATTGAAGTGAACAAGTATTGGAGCAGTGGTAAATGCTTTCTTCAGAGCTTCAAACTCCAAATCAGCTTGTTCTGTGAAAACAAAATGAGTGTCTTTTTGAAGAAGGTTAGTAAGGTTCATGGTTTTCTTGGCATAATTCTCAATAAAACTTCTGTAAAAAGTACTGAAACCAAGGAAAAATTGAAGATATTTAACAGAGAAAGGTGGGGGCCAGTCCAATATGCGTTGGCTTTTGGCTGGATCCATCAATATTCCTTGCTGCAAGACTATGACACCTAAAAATTGAAGAGAAGAAGTATGAAATTTGCACTTAGAGGCTTTTGCAAACAGGTCATTCTTGCAAAGTTGCTGCAGCACCTCTTGCACATGTGCAATGTGATCATGAAGAGTTTTTGAGTAGACTAGTATGTCATCAAGATACACCACAAGATATTTCTCTACAAGGTCAGCAAAAATTTAATTGACAAAATGTTGAAAAGTGGAAGGAGCATTGCAGAGGCCAAAGGGCATGACAGTATATTCATAACTGCCAAACTTTGTTCTCATTGCGGATAAATACTCATGGCCTTTTGAAATGCAAACTAGGTTATAGGCGCCTCAAAGGTCTAACTTTGAGAAATAAGTAGCTCCATGGAACAGAGTGAGGAGGTGCAGCATAGCCAGTACTGGGTAGGCATTCTTGCGGGTTACCTGGTTCAGTTTCCTATAGTAGAAAAAAAAAAGGCAAAGTCCACCATCTTTCTTTGGAATAAATAAGACGGGTGAACCAGTGGTCAAATTGCTTGGTCAAAGAAATCCTTTTAATACGTTTTGCGCAATGTATACTTGAAGCGCGGTCAATTCCTGCTTTGAGAGAGAGTAGGCTGGTCCGGGTGACAGTTGTGGGCCAGTAAGTTCAATTTTATGATTTCAAGAATGGGATGGAGGAAGTGTATCTGCATTTACAGCTGAAAAGACGTCATCAAAGTCATGATAAACAGAAGGTAAAGAATCTCAAATGATTTCCAAATCTTCAATCTCATCATCTTTGAGCACAGGATTTAAAGTGCTTGCATGATGCAAGAGGATTACGGAGCTCAAAATACGCTGTTTGTTTAGTGCCTGTTTCTCTTCAAAGAAACAAGGAAGATGTAAGTCGGACAAATAAGCAATAACTCCTAAATCTGAAGAGGGAATTTGGGAATGAAGGTCAGGATATTGCAAATTTCCTGGCGGAAAAGTTTCATCCAACTCAATGACAGTGTCAGGAAGGCTGTTTAATTCCTTTTTGGAAGAAGGGTTAGTTTCCTGTGGTTTCAAGGTTCAAAGGTTAATTACTCCTTCTTGCCAATTCAAATCTGAATTCCAGTGGAATAGAAAATCATGGCCTAGAATGGTATCATCAATTCTGGGAATATCCAAGACAAATAAATCCCATTTGAAGCTGGGTAAATTGGAAAATGCAAAGGTCTATTGTGCCTTTTGGGAAACCCAATGAGACGGCTCAGTTGAACTACTTACTAAATAGATAGGAAACCTATCTATCTCGGAAAGCGTAAGGTTTTTGGAAGCGGCAAAAAATTCACTTATAAAAGAAAAATTAGTGCCAGAATCAATTAAAACTCAATAATGAGAGTTTTTGGAATGGAAAAGGACAAATCTTGAACTTGGAGGACCTAGTGTCTTGCAAGTGCAAAGATTGACTCGCTGTGATTTAGATAATGTGTAGCCTTCCTTGCGAGTGTCAGGAAAACTACAAGCTAATTTTTTGACTGTTTAGCTGCTTCACGCGCTAGCCGCTTTGCACAACTATTGACATCACTTTACCTCCCGAATACATACATAACCCATTCTTTTCTCTCCTTAACCATTCCTCATTCCGGAGCATCCCAGTTTCTTTATCCAGGAACTTTGGAGTTTTGGCAACGGGTTATCCTTTTGGGTTGGAGTGCAAGGTTGGATTTGGCCTGGATTGCTTTGGATTCTTTGAAGATTGTTTTGAGGATTTGTCCTCCTTTGGAGTCAAAGTTGGCTGTCCATGGTCATTCTGTCAAGAGCAGTTGTTTTTGTGATAACCATTATCAAGCTCAATAACCCAGTCAATAAACTGCTGAAGGGAGGTGGTCTTATGTCCCCCAAGGGAGAGTTGTTCAATTAGGCATGCCAGTAAACCTTTTCAAGAATGAAATAAAAGGGCTGCCTTGTTCCATTGAATGCAAGATTGCAGAGTTCAAAAGTTGTAAATATAAACAGAGGCTCTACTATTTTCCTTCATGACTAGATTATTGAGTTTGTATTCAGCATTTCAAACTTCATTAGGGTCACCAAACAGGTTGAAAAGCTGTTGCTTGAACTTTTCCCAATTTTTAAGAATACAAGTGGGGCTAGTGTTATCTAATGATTTGAGGTAAGGTTTGAACCATGCAAAGGCTCTTCCACCAAGGAAGGAAGATGCATACATAACTCTAGGTCTATCAGTAGGGAAATTGTGAGGCTTATTTGAGAAGATGATTTTGCAGGACTGCAGGTAGGATCTAAGCTTATGAGGGTGTTCCCCAGTAAAATGATCAGGCTGCTTCATGCCCAGAGTGCAAAAAATAGGACCACTTGGACCAGATCACAAGGCAGTCTGGTTAAGTTCCTGGATCAGAGTTGTGAGTAAGGTTGAAGCACCGGGTTTGAGAGCATTAGTGCAAGCCCACAATCTACCACAAGTCAAGGTTTCATTGGAAGAGTCTTTGATTTCTTTCAGAGGGTCCACTTCTTCCCAAGAGGGAGCAAGGGAATCATAAAGAGGTTCTACCAAAGGAGATTTAGAAGAAGGGACAGGATATAAAGGTTGTCTTGCCTGAGAAATTCTGGATCTCCCTACACAATTGATATCATCATTGTAAGGGGTGAGGGAAGCTTTCCTGGTTGAGCAAGTACCTGACATTTTAAAGAAATCAATTATAGGTTGGCAAGCTACAATAGATGAGTTGAGTTAGTTAATTTACTGTCACACAACCACCCCACGGAAATCTTAGATAATTGTGAGCCCAAGGGAGAAGCTGAGTGAAAGGGCAAGTGCAAGGTAGCAAGGGCTAACTGCAAAGTGCAAACTTTTGTTGCAGTAAATTAACACACAGAAAGAGTGATGAATGCTCCATAGGAAGGAAAACAAACCCAAGCCTAATGTAATGACTGGATTTAGCAAATTCAAGAAAGTGTGATTAACTAACTGAGGAAATAACCCCCAGGCAAGTGGAGTAGCCTTTATAAGGTAATCCAAAATAACTAGATACAACCTGATGGATAGTCAACTACAGTTTTGAGCAATGAGGAAATGAATGAAATGGAAAGAGCACAAAATGAAATAAAATTATTAATTGTTTCTAAGTTATTAGCATAAGTGAAAGACAATAAGGGACAAATGTATTGGGATGTAACGGTTGAGACATGAGGGAGTGACTTCAGAAGCAATGAAAATATGAAGGTGTAGTTTATGCAGGGTAAGGGACTAGTCCATATGCAAAATATACAGTTGAGGTGGCTAATTCACTAGCGTGGGTGCAAAATAGCAAGAGAATGTGACCAGAAATGGGAACCCAAGGGTTATTGATACCCAGGGTGAAAAGGTGGAGCCCAAATGGATGGTTGGACAAGGAAGAGTTGACTGTGAGGTTTGCAAGTGGATGCTGAGTCATTTGTCAAGAATGGAAGGTTGTTATGGGAGCCACATTTAATAAGCAGAAGGCACCATTGACGTTGTGCTTCTAGTTTGTCACACTTATGGATTGAGGTAGATGGTACTGAGGAAAAGAGTATGTCATCATGGGAGGACAATAACCCTTAAGCTCAAAGGATGACAATGGGGCATAAAACTGCCTTTGATGTCCTGTTTCCAGAAACGAGGCATCACGTTGGAGCCATGTTATTCCCCATAGAGAAAATAATAATAAGGCTAACTACAAGCCACATTATACATCTTCTTTGTCCTTCTTCACCCCATGCTTTCACTCTGTATAGCCAGATGAATGTATGGATGTTGATGTCCAGTTTCTGGAAACCAGACATAAACTTTGCAGTTTTATGACCCCGTACAGCAAAATAAGCAAGTAATTGACACAGAACTTCAAGTTTGGACATATTTCTTGTGATTTGCATCATGGGGTGCTTCATGCTCTACTGGGGCATAACACTGCCCGTGATTTCCGGTTTCCAGAAACCTGGCATCACCTTGGAGAAATGGTATGCCCCCATAGAGAAAATCAAAACCATGCTAACTACAAGGCACATTATACTATGTCTATGTCCTTCTTCAACCCCTGCTTTCACTCTGGATAGACAGTTAAATTTATGGATGTTGATGCCTGGTTTCTGGAAACAAGAAATCAACTTGGTACAGTGTTATGCCCCCATACAGAGAAATAAGCAAGGAATTGACACAGAACTTCCAATTTGACCAGATTGCTTTTGCTTTGCATCATGTGGTGTTTAATGCTCTACAGGGGCATAACTTGTCCTGTGATATCTGATTCCTGTAAACCAGGAATCAGTATGTATTTTTGTCTTTCTGAACCATTGTTTTAGTAGCAGGACATCAACCTAATTCTGCTTCTTTGTCCTTCTTGACCCCATGCTTTCACTCTGTATAGCCAGTTAAATTTCTGGATGTTAATGCCTGGTCTCTGGAAACTGGACATCAACTTTGTGCAGTGTTATGCCCCAATATAGTAAAATAAGCAAGGAAGTAACACAGAACTTTAAATTTTACCAGATTACATTTAATTTCCATCATGGGGTGTTTCATGCCCTACAGGAGCATAACACTGCCTGTGATGTCCAGTTTCTGGAAACTGGGCAACACCTTGGAGCCATGGTATACCCCTGTATAAAACATCAAAGCCAGGCTAACTACAAGCCACATTATGCTACTTCTTTGTCCTTCTTCACCCCATGCTTTCACTCTGGATAGCCAGTAAAATTTATGGATGTTGATGCCTGGTTTCTGGAAACCAGACCTCAACTTTGTGCAGTGTTATGCCCCCATACAGCAAAATAAGCAAGGAATTGACACAGAACTGCACATTTGACCAGATTTCATTTGCTTGGCATCATGGGGTGTTTCATGTGAGAATTATTGGCCCACAAGCTTAGTCAAAGAGCAGTATTTACAGAAAAAGAAATTCTGAGACAATAATGTCTTATGATTGATCCTTAATCTGAGGCAGAGGCAATGGTACACTTGTGAATGTGAATGGATTGATGAATGGATGGATGGAAAAAAGCAGGGAGAAGATCTCCTTAAATAAAAAAGATGATGCTCATGTGGAGCTCATGAAATGACAAGCAAAAGGCAAAAATTCCGCCACAAATGTGCTCTATAGGCTCTACAACTAGGTTTGCATTGTTACATACCAAGGCAGGGGCCCAGTTGGCACCAATCAGCCCCTGGTTTGACCCATATGGTCCAACTTGCACCCTTTTGTTCCCCACTAACTACCATTCATTGGTTATTTATGGCTGAGGTGGTTTCCATGAGCCCCAGCCTATCCCACCAGCCCCTCCTGGGCCAGTGGGTGTGTCACTCACATCAATTGGACCAGACACCCCTCCAGGGAGGGTGGCTTGGTGCTAATCACAGACCAGGAGGGGTGGAAGTCTGTCAGACTTGCGTTCCCTGCCGCTAATCTCAAATTTGAGGGGAGAGGTGATGAAATCCCCCTTCCCGTGGCGGTCCAATACCGCCAAAGCCGCCAAAACCACTTTGGTTGTGGTGGAAGTCTCAACTAACATTTTATGGGGAGGGTGATCAGGTCCCCCCCTGATTGTTGGTAACACAGAGTTACCCTCATGAGGAGGTGGTAAAGTCCCCCCCAGGGTTGTTGCTCCTCCCCCTTGGTAAAGGGGGGGGCGGGGGAGATGGCCCCTTGCTTGGTGGGGGAGGTGATCAGGTCCCCCCCCACCGCCGGTTGCCTTGTTGCAACTGGCCTGGTCCTAGTTTAATCAGCTTGAGGTGGGGGGGGTGATTGAGTCCCCTCCAACCTTGCTGGTTGCCTTTGTTGCAACCGGCTGGCTGGTCTGGTAGAAGAGGGACCAGCCATCCTCCCTCCCCCTTGCAACCAAGTGAGGGGAGGGAGGCAGGCAGGTGCCGCCAGCCCTGGTGGCCATGACCCACCCTGGGTGCTGCAACCCCCGCTGCAGCCCTGCACACAGCAGGTGGCGGGACTCCACACAGATTCTCCTGCCCCCTATGACGTCCCCGCGCGGGCTGTTGGGCTCCACAAGGGGCCCTAGGTGAGAAACAAGCGGCCCCAAGCGGGCCGCAACACGGGAAGCGGCACCAATGGGCCACCAAGGCCCAATGACCCCAAACACATGCGTTGGCGGGCCAGAATGTCTGGAAAAGTATATCCACAATAATCCTTGGGCCTATAAATGCCCAGGTAAGCCAATCTGGCTAAGGTGGCCCATCCACCCTGAAGGGCATGTCAAGGCCCATATCCCAATTGACTTGGAAAACGTGTTTTGGCGCCCAAATACCCAAAACCAATAGCATCCACATAGGCCCATGTGGCACACGTGATGTCCAATGGGCCGTGGAGGCCCATTTGTGCATCCCATTTGGATTACACACTAATATGCACATTACCTGAGTGCATCCGTATTTTAACATTTCATTCTCTACAGGGGCATAACACTGCCTGTGATTTCTGGTTTCTGGAAACCAGGCATCACCTTAGAGCCATGTTATGCCCCATAGAGAAAATCAAGATAAGGCCAACTAAAAGCCACATTATGCTGCTTCTTTTTCCTTCTTCATCCAATGCTTTCACTCTGTATAGCCAGTTGAATTTATGGATGATGATGCCTGGTTTCTGGAAACCAGACATTAAATTTGTGCAGTGTTATGTCACTGTAAAGAAAAACCAGCAAGGAATTGACACAGAACTTTACATTTGACCAGATTTCATTGACTTTGCATCATGGGGTGTTTCATTCTCTATGGGGGCATAACACTGCCTGTGATTTCTGGTTTCTGGACACTGGGAATCACCTTGGAGCCATGTTATGCCCCTATAGAGAACATCAAAACAAGGCTACCAAAAAGCAACATTATTTTGTATCTTTTTCCTTCTTCCCCCCATGATTTCACTCTATGTGGCAAGTTCAAGTTGCACCAGGGTTTTGGATCCTATTGTGATGGTTCATCATTTTTTTGGATAAAAGATGGGGATGCCCTACCAGGCCCTGTGATTAGACAGACCTTTTTTACCTAACCCTTTGCATATTTCAAGTGGTTTCTTGAGCAATGCAAAACACCACAACAAAAAAAACTGACAACAGTTGGCATTGGGCACATCTCATCAAAGAATACCCACAAATAAACAAGTCCAACCCAAAGTGCCGCAAACTTCCAATGATCCCCAGGGATTGGTATTATGAAGATCCTGCATTGTCACTGCCAAATTTTTGGTCTACTGATCCAGGCCTGGGATAGCTCCCAAGACCTAGACATTGAAGAGCTACTTCAGATTTTTGTCTCTAGAAAGCCCAAGTCAAATGGCATTTTTGACTCTACCGGGTCCACTTCATCAGAATTTGCCGGTCCAAATGCTGAACTTCAATCTTTCTATTATCACGCCACCTGTGCGCCTGAAGCAGACCCGCAGGGCACTTGGGACATTTCCTTGGATGCTTTTGAAAATCCCCATTTGAAGCATTTCCTTTCCTAAACCATGGCCAGAACCAACCAAGAACCAGCTGAACACCATGAGATCCCTCCCAAGATGAAAAGCAACCCATGAAAGAACTTGTGGATTGTCAATTAGATTGATTGAATCCTATCCATCAAATTAATCACCCTCTGCCCCTGTTGGGGTTGTCCTGCATTGTTTTTGATGGCAAGTGTCAGGTTTGACGCTGGTGAAGCCAAATATTCATCTTACTTGTCCCTCTCCTCCAAACACTCCTCTTCCAATTACTCCTCAATGGTAATCCATCCAACCTTGGGATTGATAGTTTGAATGAATTGAAGGTATTGTTCCCATACTCCATTACCAACCATAAGGATGATGGCACAACTCAACATACCCATTGCATAGGGGTTGACATCATGTGGTTCATCTTGCTCAACCATGAGAAATTGATCAAGGAGGAATTGAAAAATTAACAATGGGATTCCAACCAGTTGCCAACAATGGATCACCACAGCCAACCAAATTGAGATGAGGTAACAAAGGATCCTAGCTTGAAACTGTGGAGGACAATAAACAAAGGTGTAATGATCTACTCCAGCCAATCCGCCTTCTTCCTGGACTTCAGCTTGATGTTGCTTGATGATCATCCTATCACCTGGATCAATTGGTGTACCATCCGCATGGACTGGGATATGCATCTTTCAACCTGTGACAAATTTGACTGCATCACTAGCCCTACCCAGGCAGAAAATCCACTGGCCCACTTTGTTCAACAGCTAATGGAGCCCTTAGAAGTACTACAAATCAAATCTTTTTGATTGAGACTTTTTGATACAGTAGGGGCTGACAATTTGTCCTTGAAAAACCATCTCATGGGTTAGAATCTAGCCCATACCACACTACTTCAAACTAAATCATCCAAGCCACGGAAAATTACCTCTGGAAAAGCGTCTTCTTCAATCTGCCTTTGTCTGTATAGATAACACATTAATCAAAGTTGGCAAGCAATGAAGTTACTAATGGCTTGTAAGGTTTTTTTAACTTGGTGCAAGGTTGAAAGGAGTTATCCCAATTAAGATAATTCCAGTAGTTGCGCAGAAGCTGCTCTTTTGCGACTACACACCTGCCTCCTCTTTGCCCCTTTGCTCTCTGTTTCCCTTGTTCTTCATCCATTCAACCACCACCAGCCAGACCAACAAAACAAACCAATATCAATATCAAGACTCTCCCTGGAGGCTTAAAGGGAGACCTTTCCCCATGGATTGTCCAGGTTTTTCCCCTTCATCTCATGTCTTTCATCAGAGAATGTTTGTTGATCCCTCTCACTATTTTCACACAGCCCCCAGGAAAAATACGGTTTGTTGTTTCATTTTCATCTCTGATTCTTTCCCAGGGGTTGATTTTCTGAGGAGAATTTTATGCAGGGATTTTATCCATGACAGGCGCCCTGTATTGCTTCTCCGTTGAGGAAGTGGCCTGAATGTCGGGCAAGCACTTCATGGTTCACATCATTATCCCCTGGGATGATCTCCTTGTCCATTGAATGGGATGCCTGTTGGAGGGAGGGTTTACGCAGGGAGTTCATCCAGGACAGGAGCCCTGCCAATCCTGAAATTTTCCTTGATTCCTCATTGATCAAGTCTTCACTACCACCATCACCACCCCTCCATTGAACATTACCCCATCCCAGAAACCCATTCAGCCCATCGTCTCAACTTTTCCAAAAACCAGAGTGGTAGGTTGATTGTTTGACTTAGCCTCCTGATTTGCACTGCTCTTCTGATTTGAAACATGCTTATGGTCATCAAAGATTGGGATTAAGACTACCTGAGACACAACCATGGGGTTCCCTCATCAACTACTGGTCTTACTTCCCTTGAAACACATCAAGGCCATGATCAGGCTCCTCACAAATACCTTGCTCTTTATCACTCTCCCATCAGCTCCTCATTTCTGGATGCATTGGCAAGGACTGCAGCCTCTTTGATCACCACCGTTGAGAATGGCCAAAAGTCCCAAAACTCAAATGGGTTTGTTGCCCACCCCATCAATCATCAATCATTGGTAATCAATATTGATCCCAAAACAACCCAAAAATTCAATCAGAGCAGTTTTATGGACTTCATGGGCAAGTTAAGAGATGGTGAAGTCAAAGTAGAGGGTGATAATGTATTCCAAAAGCTTGATCCACTAGTCAGTAGATCAACCCCATCACTCAATCACCAAACTTGAGCAAATCAATCCATTGATAGTAATATCCAACAACCCTTGGGCTTCAAACCAATGTTGGATATTCAATCATTTCTTGAGTCCCAAGAATCCACAAGAGTTTATCATCAACCTGCTGAATCAAGTGAGAACTCTGTACCCTTGTAGGATACTCTTGTAAGCAAGCTCTGCCCCCCCTGATCAGACTTTCAAAAATTTCAGAGATACTCTGGAGAGTCAGATGAAGGAAATGAATGAGTTGATGAAAAAGGCTGATGCCAAACTTGAACTCACCCAGTACCAAGCCCAGATGCACCGATTTCAAGGTGATGGTGGTGAAATCTCAGAGCTGGAGGATATCTTGAACACCCCTAGAAAGGTTGAATGACCAGAGAAACAGAGTTGGACAAATACTAGTGTACCTGGAGCCACCAAAGCTTGGGTCAAAGAATTTGATCAAGCCCAATCTGGAACCAGTAGTAGCTTAGACTCAAAACAACAGCAACAACCTGAATTTGACAAAATGAGAATTTTTGGGCATCTTTTGACGCAAGCAGAAGTTCAACTTGAGAGCCTTAAAAGAATGAAGCAATTACACTCTGCACAGCAACTTGAATGGGAAAGGCTTCAACGCCATTGGGAAAACATTTTGCTCAAGATCAACAATCCAAAATTGTGGCGCATGAGACAATTTTAACCATTTCCCCCGCAGTATATTTAGAGCAGATTGAGATAATTGAAGCTGAAACTGGCTACAAGTTTCAACAAGCCAAGCCCCTGATCTTTTGATTGGAAAGTATCAAATATCACTCAATCCACAAGGCATGGAAAGATTCAATTGATGATGAAATCCAGTCTGGCTCACCAAAATCAATACTTCAAAAAGATCAACAAGTTTTAGATGATCCTGACTCAGCCTCAGCTTGGTATTCACTTGGAGTTAAATGGAAAGAGAACAAATGTGAGGATCTTGCCATACAAGCCCTCCAACAGGCTATCAAATTAGATCCTGTCAGCCTCCTGGATGCCAAGACCCATGCTATCCTTTAGCTACCAGAGGTGATAAATATATTATTCAATAAATGCAGAAAAAATACAAAAAAAAGGATAAAACTATTGCAAGGTTGGATTGGTTTGGTTATGGTTTAATATTATAAATCAATATGAATAAATTGATGGGTGTTATTAAATTCACGGCTCCAGCCATGTGGGTATAATTTATAATTTATAATTTATAATTTATAATTTATAATTTATAATTTATAATTTATAATTTATAATTTATAATTTATAATTTATAATTTATAATTTATAATTTATAATTTATAATTTATAATTTATAATTTATAATTTATAATTTATAATTTATAATTTATAATTTATAATTTATAATTTATAATTTATAATTTATAATTTATAATTTATAATTTATAATTTATAATTTATAATTTATAATTTATAATTTATAATTTATAATTTATAATTTATAATTTATAATTTATAATTTATAATTTATAATTTATAATTTATAATTTATAATTTATAATTTATAATTTATAATTTATAATTTATAATTTATAATTTATAATTTATAATTTATAATTTATAATTTATAATTTATAATTTATAATTTATAATTTATAATTTATAATTTATAATTTATAATTTATAATTTATAATTTATAATTTATAATTTATAATTTATAATTTATCATTTATAATTTATAATTTATAATTTATAATTTATAATTTATTATTTATAATTTATTATTTATTATTTATTATTTATTATTTATTATTTATTATTTATTATTTATTATTTATTATTTATTATTTATTATTTATTATTTATTATTTATTATTTATTATTTATTATTTATTATTTATTATTTATTATTTATTATTTATTATTTATTATTTATTATTTATTATTTATTATTTATTATTTATTATTTATTATTTATTATTTATTATTTATTATTTATTATTTATTATTTATTATTTATTATTTATTATTTATTATTTATTATTTATTATTTATTATTTATTATTTATTATTTATTATTTATTATTTATTATTTATTATTTATTATTTATTATTTATTATTTATTATTTATTATTTATTATTTATTATTTATTATTTATTATTTATTATTTATTATTTATTATTTATTATTTATTATTTATTATTTATTATTTATTATTTATTATTTATTATTTATTATTTATTATTTATTATTTATTATTTATTATTTATTATTTATTATTTATTATTTATTATTTATTATTTATTATTTATTATTTATTATTTATTATTTATTATTTATTATTTATTATTTATTATTTATTATTTATTATTTATTATTTATTATTTATTATTTATTATTTATTATTTATTATTTATTATTTATTATTTATTATTTATTATTTATTATTTATTATTTATTATTTATTATTTATTATTTATTATTTATTATTTATTATTTATTATTTATTATTTATTATTTATTATTTATTATTTATTATTTATTATTTATTATTTATTATTTATTATTTATTATTTATTATTTATTATTTATTATTTATTATTTATTATTTATTATTTATTATTTATTATTTATTATTTATTATTTATTATTTATTATTTATTATTTATTATTTATTATTTATTATTTATTATTTATTATTTATTATTTATTATTTATTATTTATTATTTATTATTTATTATTTATTATTTATTATTTATTATTTATTATTTATTATTTATTATTTATTATTTATTATTTATTATTTATTATTTATTATTTATTATTTATTATTTATTATTTATTATTTATTATTTATTATTTATTATTTATTATTTATTATTTATTATTTATTATTTATTATTTATTATTTATTATTTATTATTTATTATTTATTATTTATTATTTATTATTTATTATTTATTATTTATTATTTATTATTTATTATTTATTATTTATTATTTATTATTTATTATTTATTATTTATTATTTATTATTTATTATTTATTATTTATTATTTATTATTTATTATTTATTATTTATTATTTATTATTTATTATTTTTATTTATTATTTATTATTTATTATTTATTATTTATTATTTATTATTTATTATTTATTATTTATTATTTATTATTTATTATTTATCATTTATCATTTATTATTTATTATTTATTATTTATTATTTATTATTTATTATTTATTATTTATTATTTATTATTTATTATTTATTATTTATTATTTATTATTTATTATTTATTATTTATTATTTATTATTTATTATTTATTATTTATAATTTATAAAATTTTTAATTTATAATTTTAAATTTATAATTTATAATTTATAATTTGTAATTTGTAATTTATTATTTATCATTCATTATTTATGATTTAGTTAATTTATTATTTATCATTCATTATTTATGATTTAGTGAAGGCTACAGAACTTGATTTTAGTTCTTTAGCATGCTGTACAACTCAAATGGGACATGTAGCACGCCACACAGCCCATTTGAGCCATGTAGCATGCCACACGGCCCATTCCAGCCGTTTAGCAAGCCACAAGGCACATTTGAGCCGTGTGTCATGCCACACGGCTCATTTGAGTCGTGTAGGGTGCCAGACATCCCATTGATCAGTGTACACGTCTCAAAATGGCTCTGTAGCCGTGAATTTAACATTACCCTAAATTAATTATTAAATAAATTAATAGAGGGGCCACAAAAATATGAGGGATCTTTAACACCTCTCTTGAGGGAATTCACTTTCAAAACACGTATACCTGGTTACTTTGGAACCTTTAATTTAGGTTCTTAAAGGATATATTGCCCAAAGATAATATATATATAAAATATATGGTGGTGTGACAGGGCCTTGTAGCCAAGCTTCCACAACAGAAAAAGGATAATAAGACTCACTGGTATATTATTACATCCTTTGGGTACCTTTTTGGGACGTGTACTGATATTTTAAACCTATTACTGGGGTTAAAAAGGTTGTTCAGCAGTTTAAATTGATAAAAGGGTTGGGGACGGATATTATTAATAAGACTAAAGCCATAAATCACTTACTTATCTCTTATAAGTATTTGATTAACTTGGAATGGTTTCTTGATATAAATATCACTGGGTCTCTGGGTATCAATATTCTCAAAAGAGCTCCTTATTTATAGCTTTCAGGGTCCCAATATTGTCCTTCTGAGGGATACAAGGGATCAAAGGGACAGATGCTAAGGCTAGTAGGGTAACCAGGGTAGCCTGCCACGTGTTCTTGGTGCTTTAGCACAGTTAGCATCTAATTCCACAGGGTATGGGAATTATTCTACCTTTTAAACTGATATTTGTATGTGTGAATAGCACTAATTTATCCATATTATCTCTTATTTAATTAATTATCTTTAATAAATATTCCAAGGATGTTAAAAATTCTCTTGATAGACATTTCTACGTAGAATCTGATGTCAATTGGGTTCTTATTATGTATTAAATGATTGGAGTAAAATCATGATATTGATTTTAATCCTTATTTTTGAAATCCAGTTGATTTACTTAAAAAAATTAATTAAAAATATAAGTTATAATAATTCATGTAATACTTTAACATCATCAGTTCCCTTAGTATGGCAAAAAATACTGATGTCTTGAAGTTCTCAAAATTGTATATTAAAGTATTTTAATATATTTTTACAAATAGAAGTTATCTTAGTTTTGAAATTTTTGGTATTTTTAATGATATTTTAGAAAAAATATGTATAAAGGTTATTTAAGTGTTTTATATACTTTTATGTATTTTTAGAATATATACTATGGTTGGGGACATTTTTTAAATATGTGGAATGTCCCTGTCTAGGTGGTAGCACAATTGTGTGGTACCTGAGCTTCTCAGGCCGCCTGTCACTCTGTCAGCCCATAGTCCCGTGGCTGCATACTTGTCAGATGTCCGGGGCTGCGTACAAGGCTTTTCAGGGTACGCTGACAGGGTGGCATTGTGGCTGCTCAGCTGCGCGCGGGTGTATTGTTTGCCATGGCTGCGTGTGGGAATAGTGACAAAACACATTTCCGTGTGAAACTCCTAAAATATAAACAACACTTCAATTATGACTGAATTTTAGGGGTAAAACCTATCCATGACAATATGTGTGAAATATTTAATTGGCCAAAAAGGTCCCATAGTGGTGCCATGGTATTTTGGTCCTTTATATTTTTAATTATTAAAAATATAAGGAGTTGGATTGCAAGGGTGGGGTCATTGAGTGACCCTACCTTATTTTGGGTGGAGAATACATTTCTGAAATGATATTTATGGATTTCCTACTCCTTCTTAAGTTGAATGTAATATTTATATTTTATGTTATTTTTGTTACTTTTGCAGCTTCCTCTGAAATAGTAGAAAGCTGACAGATCCAGAGCTATCAGATGCCATGTTGGCGTTGTAAATCAGTTACTCCAAAAAGAATCACCAAACAAAAGCTCTTGTGGAAATCAAGAGATGGATCCAAGCCAAGATTAGTAAATTAGCGCGCTATTGTCGCGTCCTGAGTCCTATAAATCATCTGACTTCCTCAGACACTCAAACGCAAGAGCTTTTAGGAGAGCCCAAAAAATTAAAGTTGCAACACAAACAATTGACAAATCTATTGCTCAAATCAGCAAGGTTGGGAGTTAGAGTTCCAGACACTGCTTCAGTCAATCCGGACATCCAAATTGCATTTGGTGTCTCATTAAACTTTAATGAACAATTCCAAAAGACCTGCAACTGCTTTGGTACCACTTTGGATGTCAGGCCTCATGACCCACTTTCGTTCAATTGCCTTGGCGCAAAATTAGCCAATTCTGGTAAACCCAAGGAAGCAATTGAGTTGAGAAAGGCTCCTTGTTGTGTTCTTGCATGAGAAATAATTTAAGATACTTTAATAACGTACAGACATGCTGGGAATATACATGTATGGTGACTTCAGATATTATCACAATGCAATTGAATTTTCGCCAACTTACATCAGAGCTAGGTGTCAAATCCAGCGCCAATTTTTGGTTATGATCTTGTCATTTTTGTTTCTTTTCTTTTGTTTTTATTGAAACAACCGGAGAGGTGAGTAATACAAGCACGCAATGGAAACACACAACAGAAAAATCACACCTGAAGCCAGAAGACAAATGAATACAAATTAGAAGACTTGACAGGTTGAGATATAATGAGGAGACTTACATGGAGGACAGAGACAAGAGGTGTGGAACAAAGTACAATGATTGATTAATTTAATGAAGGATGAAGCTGGTCTCTGTCCTCCAGGGATGAACTGTGAGCTGATTGGATGGTGAGATTAGGTTTCAGATTTGTTTATCATCATACTGCATGGCCGCGCAGTGCGGGTACGGCTTGACCACCTTGCAGTTTGGCTCTCCAAGATCCCAATGTAAGTATCTTAACTGTCAATAGTTTTAAACCTTGATCCTTCCAAATATCCTTCAGAAATTTGTTACTTGTCTCCCGTAAAGAATATCTACCTCCACCCCACTACGTCGAAATCCATTTTGACAAGATTCCATTCTCTTTTCTTAATCTTCCATCAATCTGGTTTTGTTTGAAATTTGTTTCCAACCTTCATTGAAAACAGCCTTTCTCCAATTTTTTTTGTTTCTTTCCTTCCCTGTTTCTTTGATGCCATCTTTTCCAACTTTCAACCAATGTGTTCTCAAGGTTCTCAATTTGTGTCCCCATCCTGCCGCACTCATTTCCTGCCCCCTTTTTTTATTATTTTCTGCCTACCATCAGAGAATAATTGAACCAGGAACTATCATCATTGTTCTTTGCTCCTTTTCTTCAGGAGATTCCTCCTTATTCTTGGCTCCTTTTCTTCAGGAGATTTCTTTTGGTTTCACTCCAATAAAACTACAAAAAAAACATTTTTTACCTGTTCTTGCCTGTTCCCTGTTACAAAACCTATACCTGTTTGCCTGCCCCAGTCCCTGCCACCTGAAATGAAATCACACTTGCAGCCCTGTCCCAAATCTAAAACTCCTGCCCCTGTTTATCCAATTCATTGCAATAGGTATAATCTTTCCATATCTTTGATTAACCTTGGAAAATACTCCAAGTCTTTCAAAAATATACTAGCCACTTTAGTTATTCAAGAGCACAAATCTAACATTTCACTGGGTCTTGCATCTCATGGGACCCCTCAGATTGATCATGGGATCTTGGGTATGACCTCTGCTTTCTTTTGGAAAACTTTAGAAGTCAATTTCACATTGCAGGTAATCTCTTTATTTTGTGATTCCACTGCATTTACATTTTACATCTTCAAAGTCTTGAAAAATTCCTCCAACTTGTGAAAATGAAATGACTCATAGATTTTATGCTTCTCCTCTTTATTTTCTCCCCCTCCTTTTAAAACTTAAACATTTCTGCGCACAGGCTGCGGAATCAATTCTCTTCAGAGACTAGAAAGGTGTTAGATGATTGCTCTTGTAAAAAAAACCTCAAGTCTACCCACAAGATCCTCTCTGATTACGTGGACTTTAGGGAGTAAATTTTTTGTGAATCACTTCCAATAAATCTGTTTAAACTCACCAGGGATACCATGGACTCTTGAATCTTACCCAAAGAATTCAAAAAAAAAAAAAATGAAATGGATTGCCTAGGTGCAACAATAGCCAATTCTGGGAAAACCAAGGAAACAATTGAGTTGAGTCAGGCTCCTTCTGAGATAATGAAAGATATCTGGGATGGGATTTTTTGGGAAAGATTCAAGGGCCCAAATAAAACTTCCCCCTTTTTTTCAAAGCCTGGGGACTTGGAATTCACCCTATATGTTCACTGGTTAAATTCTTTTGGAGATTCAATTCATCATGCCTTTCTTGGAACCATTGCCATGGTATGCCTGAATCTTTGACCTGAAATATGTCTGAAAGCAGAAAAAATTTATCTGGTGGGAATCATACCTGGCCCCAAGGAGCCTACTGTTCCTCAACTGAATCATAGACTCACCCCCCCAGTCAGAGAACTTCAGAAACTTTGGAATGGTGTCAAATTCTCCAAGACCTATGATAATCCTTCATGATTTACCATCAGAGCTGCTATACTCAATTTCATAGAAGATTTTGTGCAATGCGCAAGATAATAGGATTTACCAGTCATTCAGGAAAAAATTTTTCAAAATTATGTACCATTGAGAAGTCTGAGATAAATGACATTGAGCCTTTTGATTGTGTCCCAAGAAATTAATCAGAGCATGAAATCAAAGTTAATATATGGTTACATGCAACTCAATCACACCAAGATCATCTCTTCACAGAGAATGGTTTCTGTTACTTAATATTGGAAGAACTCCCTTATTGGGATGCCACAAAAATGGCCAACCTTGAAATAATGCACCAAATGATTTTTGGAGCCTTGAAAGATCATGCTTTTACCAAATTGTGTTGGAGCTTTTACATCTCATACTCTTTCCAGCTCACTTGTTTACATTCTCATTTCTTTCTGCTTCCTGTTCACATCATTTCATCTCATTCATCAAGTCTCCTTCAGCTGTCACTCTCAGTCTGCTTCTCACATTCATCTCGCGCGCGCTCCCAGTTGTCATGTCAGCTTGCCCATAGTTGCTCTGTCACACTGTCTGTGACATCTACCAGTTGTACCTATACCTGAGGACAGAATGGGAGCCAAACAGACGGATTCTTCTCTCATCCTTCTGTTCTGACTCTCATCTCTGAATATCCTCAGGTAAGTTGTCTTTTCTGTTTTGTTTGTTTCTCTCATCCTTCTGTTCTGACTCTCATCTCTGAATATTCTCAGGTAAGTTGTCTTTTCTGTTTTGTTTGTTTCTCTCATCCTTCTGTTCTGACTCTCATCTCTGAATATCCTCAGCCCAACAGGTTATGAGCCCAGAGCGTTGACCACTACGTCTCACCCTATCCAGAAGGATCCGACTCAACTGTGTGTTGTTAAACTTGTTATTAATCTACTAACTCTTCATCAACATGGAAGAATCACAAACCGGCCATCCTGTCCTGAAGACACCCTCAATCATCCCACTGAACTCGCCAGGATTGGAATCAAACTACCTTGACTGGGCTATGATCCTCTGCATCCACTTTAGAGTTTCTGGGGTCAGCTACATACTCACCAACAACTCTACCAAGACCAATCCAGAAACTCTGTCTCGAGAAAATCTAGCCGTATGTTCCATTATCTCAAGAGCTATCCTTCCCGCCAACTTCCAATACATTCGAAAGCACAAAGAAAACGCCTTAGGAATGTGGAAGGCGTTGAAAGAAGCAAATCAAGATAACTCTTTGGGAGGCAGGATGTATTGGCTCAGAAATCTCCTTCTAACAAAACTCAACAATAAGGATATGCCTACGCATCTATCCAAAATAGTTTCATACGGCAAGAAGCTAGGCTCCCTTATCACTCCTGAAAATCCTTTAACCGCCGACAATCTTCAATCTACCGCGATCCTACTCTCGCTCCCAGACGACTGGGTTGGATGTGTCTCAAGCATGATGAACGAAGAGTCAGTACCATTGTCAAAAATTATTACCGCTCTGAAACAAGAACATTTGCGCAGAAAGACTCAAATCAAAGATGAAATAGTCCACTCAGTCAATAACAAAAAATCGGCTAAAGCTCACTCAAAAGGGAAGTCTACTCAAAATCCAAACGTCTATACAAGAACTTACTACTGCACGCACTGCAAGACTGAAGGGCACTCATTCTCCAGGTGCCCAGAGGTGCTCCTGATAATGGAACAGTCCAAAAGAAATAATCAACCTCGACCAACCAATAAAGGAACCAGATCTGGACAAACCAACATTAAAGTGAGCAAGGCAGTAGCCAAGGATGACTCAGAAGACGATGAATCGGACGATTTCTCCAACTCTCAAATTATCGTACACGCTGGTTCCACCACATGTAATCTCACCCACTCGACGACAAATCTGAAGCAAGATTTCAATATTGAATCAGGCTGCTCAGTCTCTATGACTCCTTATGAGTACCAAGTGTCCAATAGAAAGACAAACCTCACATCCATTCGCCTTGCCGATGGGTCTACCATCTCTTCAGTATCTGAAGGCTCCCTGAATCTCCCTTTCTGCCGAATCAGATTGCTTGTGGTCCCAAAACTGAAGGAACCTCTTCTCTCGGTCTCCAACATCTGTGACTCCGGATTTATTATGGTATTCACAGAGGATGGTTGCAAGATTTTTGACAAGAGTGCCACCAATTTAACCTCAACGCCTCTTCAATCGGGTTATAGAAATGGAAACCTCTATTATCTCCCAAGACAAGATGTGAGCAATCACAGTTCACAATCAACAGCTGTTTCACACTCCTCTGACAACAGTCTTTTCGGCTACCATTGCAGACTATCTCATCTCAATCTCAAATCGCTAAAGAAGCTTCTGAAATCACACACCATCTCACCACTGCCATCAAACAACCTTGAAGTCCAACAGTGCCCAATCTGCATCAAATCTAAAATGACTCAATCTCCCTTCCACACTAGACTAAGCCACAGATTGAGCAGACCAGGCCAAATCATCCACTCAGACGTTTTCAGTTTTGAAACCACATCTCGCAAAAGATATAATTATTTTGTTACGTTCATCAACAACTACTCTAAAGGTCTTTTTGCCTACCCTATCAAAAACAAATCAGATGTGTTCCAGTGCACCAAAATCTTTGTTTCCTTCTTCAAAAACCAATATCAAGCTCAAATCTCCTCACTTCGTACTGACAATGGGGGGGAGTATCTTAATCAACCAATGAAAGCTTATCCTGAATCAAAAGGCATACTTCTGGAGCCTGGGCCTCCACACTCTCCTCAACTCAACGGTGTGGCTGAACGGTCTAACCATACCATTTGCAATATGATCCGAGCTTCCCTCATCTCATCTCACCTCCCCAAGTCATTCTGGGCAGATGCGCTCAGGAATTCCACATTCGCTTTCAACTCTTTCCCTTGCAAGACTCCTTCCGGTTTTGTCTCACCAAACTCTCTTCTTCGCCGCGACGACGTTCCACTATCCTACCTTCATCCATTTGGATGTGAGGTCTGGTACAAAGTCCCTGAAGCGAATCTTTCAAAACTGGACAGAAAAGGCAAGTGCAGTTTGCTTCTATCTTATCTCACCAAAGGGAACCGGTATCGTCTATTCAACAGCCACAGCCGCAAAGTCATCAAATCACAAGATTGCATCTTCTACGATACTGTTTTCCCTTACGATTGCCCCGCCACTGTTGTCCCTGATCCTAAAGTCTCTCTTGAAACCGTTCCTCTTCCCACTCCCCACAATCCGTATCCTGTTTTGAGCACCAGCCCGCCAGTCAATGCACCTACACCGTCATCGCCGGAAACCCCCATCATCAACCCTCTCCCGGCTTCTATTCCGGCAAGATACCAGCCTGTTCCATCATCCAGACCACGCTCATCTAGCACCAGTTCATCCGGCTCCGACTGGATGCCGCCCCATCCCGCCCATCAATTCCCACGCTCCTCCCCTTCTCCTCCATCATCTCCTCCTGCTCTCCACAATCATCCATCTTCCCCTCCCCTTCCATCTCTTTTGCCTCCTGTTCCCCACGCTCCCCCTTCCTCTGTTCCTGTCGCGGCCTCCCCCCCGGCCTCAGCAGTCAAATCTCCATCCAGTCCTCCCATTCGTCGCTCCTTGCGGTCCCGCAGACCTCCGTCGCGCTACGGCAATTTCTCCCAATCCGTTTCCGTAAAGGATGACCTTGTCGCCCCGACAACCTGGAAGCAACTCCTAAAGTCGCCACACCGTAAACAATGGATTATCTCTGCGCAGGAAGAAATGTCTTCACTCCAAGGCATGGGGACCTGGAAGCTTGTCCCCCCACCCAACGGCAGAAAAATTATCCGCTGTAAGTGGGTTTTCAAAGTCAAGCGTTGAGAGAATGGCTTGGTCCTCAAACTCAAAGCTCGTCTCGTCGCCATGGGTTTTTCCCAGATCCAAGGTCTCGACTTCTCTGAAGTTTTTGCCCCAACTCTTCGAATGGAAAGTCTCCGTCTAGTTCTATCTCTGCTTGGTCACAAGGATTGGGTTGGCCGGCAAATCAATTTCAAGACTGCTTTCCTGAACGGTCGCCTTGATGAACCTGTCTACATGACTCAACCACCTGGCTTCAAGGATCCAACTTTTCTGGATTGGGTGTGTGAAGTTTTGCGAGCGATCTACAGTCTACGTCAATCACCTCGACAGTGGAACCTGGAGCTAAGCTCCGCCATGATATCCCTTGGTTTAGCGCAGTTCTCCTATGATCCATCCCTCTACTACAAGCTAGAGGATGGCGTTCTTGTTGGCGCGGTGGCCGCCCATGTTGATGACCTCACTGTTGTGGGTTCGCCAGGTTTTGTAAGAAGTTTCATCACCTGCATCAGCGGTAAGTTCAAGGTCAGGTCGGATGAGGATCTCCATCTATTTCTATCGCTATCCATCCAATGCAACCGGGGAGCTAAAACTGTTTCAATCAGCCAGTCTCATTACATTGAGTCGGTCCGCGACCGTTTTCTCTCCTCAGCTGATTCCAAAACCGCCCCTTCACCAACAGAAACGTCTTTAAAGCTCCTACGGAAGCGACTCCCGGACTCCACTAAGGCCCCGCCTGAGTACAACCAACTCATCGGATCCCTGCTTTGGATATCTCAATGCTCACGCCCCGATATTGCTTTCGCCATCAACAAACTCTCCCAGTTTCTTCAAGATCCCTCAGTAGAACACTGGAACGCTGCGGTACGAATCCTTCAATACCTCAACGGCTCTTGCGATCTGCGACTAGTCCTTGGAGGCCAATCTCTCAATCTCACTGGCTACGCCGACTTGGACTGAGCTGAGGACTCCATTGACAGAAGATCCACCTCCGGATACACTTATTGCCTGGGTCAGACTGCCATCTCTTGGAAATAGAAGAAGCAGCCCACTGTCTCCCTCTCAAGCACTGAGGCTGAGTACAAGTCTCTATCCAATGCGTGCAAAGAAGGCCTGTGGCTCCGAAATCTTCTTTTGGAACTCCACCTTAGGGAATCAGTTCCAGTCGTTCTTTTCGTCAATAACAGCGGTGCCAAAGCCTTGGCAAAGAACCCTCTCCATCACTCCCGAACGAAACATATTGACGCCAGGCACCACTTCATTCGCGAGTGCGTGGGCCAATCTCTTTTTGAAGTCTGTCACGTTCCCACCACGGAAATGCTTGCTGATATGCTCACAAAGCCACTCCTGAGGGTTATTCTTCAACGACACCGCTCACTCTTTGGCTTAATATGATGTGCTCAGCATGGGGGGGTGTTGGAGCTTTTACATCTCATACTCTTTCCAGCTCACTTGTTTACATTCTCATTTCTTTCTGCTTCCTGTTCACATCATTTCATCTCATTCATCAAGTCTGCTTCAGCTGTCACTCTCAGTCTGCTTCTCACATTCATCTAGCGCGCGCTCCCAGTTGTTATGTCAGCTTGCCCATAGTTGCTCTGTCACACTGTCTGTGACATCTACCAGTTGTACCTATACCTGAGGACAGAATGGGAGCCAGACAGACAGATTCTTCTCTCATCCTTCTGTTCTGACTCTCATCTCTGAATATCCTCAGGTAAGTTTTCTTTTCTGTTTTGTTTGTTTCTCTCATCCTTCTGTTCTGACTCTCATCTCTGAATATCCTCAGCCCAACAAATTGAACCTTCCTAAATAATCTTGGAAAAATATTCAGAAAAAGGCACCAGACTCATCAGATGATGGATCAAATGATGATGATGACAGTGGAGACAATGAAGATCCCAGTGAAAAACAAATTGATTCTAGAGAATTTCATTACTTGAAAAGAGATTACCAGCATGATATTAAAAATAGTGCAATGTTAAATTAATGGCTCAAATGAGCCGTGTGGCGTGGCTGAATGGCTACACCTGAGCCTGGCAGACCCCACACAATTTCAGTGTGGTTGGGCTGTACTCCACATGGAACCAGACCGCCGTGTGGTGGCCGCACTACTACATTTGAGCTGTTGGACACAACTACAAGTTTGGTGGGCAAAAAAATAAAATAAAAAAATAATGCATTATCAATAAACCAAAATAAACTAAATAAAAATACAAAGAAAAAAAAAACAGAAATCAACCAAAAGATCAAAAAAAAGTTGATTTTTTGGTTGAAAAAAAACAAAAAAAAAAATAAGAAATAAAATAAAAATAAGTAAAAATACATAAATAAAAATAAAAAAAAGACTGAAGAAAACCAACCGGTTTTCTTCAGATTCAAGTAAACAATTCAAGTTCAAATTGACTAGCCCTAAAGTAAAAGGGCCAAAAAATGCAAGAAGTCTTTTGACCATCCCTCAAGTAAGAGTGCCAAAAAAAATACCAGTCTTTTGACCAGCCAAACAATACAAGAATTATTTTGACCAGCCCTAAAGTAAAATTTCCAAAAAAACACAAGTCTTTTGAACAGCCCTAAAGTAAAAACACTAAAAAAAAACAAGTTTAACTTGTGATAAGCTCATCCCATCACAAGCTCAACACTAGTTAAGCTTGTGATGGGATCAGCACAAAACAATTTGAACTAACTTACAATTAAAATCTCATTCAAAAGACTCATAATAATGTTAAATCAAAACATTCAACATAATTATTTTCAAAATTTGAAAACCCTTCATATCAATAGAATTAAAATATAAGCGTGTTAGACCCAACCCAAAGGATGAAATTAATCTATAAGTTAGAATAAAAATCAAATTTATCTTTGAGGTGATCAACCCAACAAGCTGCTTCTTTGGAAATCAAGGAATGTGGTTTGGAAACTATGGGTGGGATTGGAATCACATCTACCTTAAGTACAAGCTGGACCCAATGGTTATTTTTGAACAAGAAAATGAACATAGGATCTGATTTTTCTTTTACACCCATTTTCATAGGAGTAAAATAACAACATGATTCCAATGAAATGAAAAATATTTGTCTTCCATAAGTATCAACTATTATTTGACCCATGTCAAGCTTTGAAAGCCATTTTGAAGATGGAATCTTTTTGTTGATTTCATTGAAATCAATTGTTTGTTCTATATTTTCAACATCTTTACTGCCACCAAGGATATTAGAATAGCACTCCTTATTTTTTCTCAATGTTTCAAGCATTTCTTTCAAAACTTTAAACCATCCATCCTCATCATAACCAAGTGATTTAGCAATGAATCTGAAACCACAATTTCCATCACCAACTGGGTCCCAAACCTCACCCAAGAACTTATGTAAGTTATCAGTTATTTGATTGAGGCAATTTACTTCCTAAAATCAAAAAGTGGTCAGCTAAAATTCTAATATCATTAAAGGAATCACCAGTCACCAAATATGAGCTTCTGTTTGACTCCTCCATTGCGTCTGCTTCATCCTTTGAAAAGGAATTGGATTCCAATGTCAACAAACCCAATGAGCTTTCAGTCTCTTCCACTGAACTATGGAATTCAGATGAAGAGCCTGATTTGGACTATAAAAAATTCTCAATCAGTTCATTAAACCAAAAAAATGAACCTTTTACAAAAGGAAAGAGTTACAATCATTTATCTTTTCTTCTTTGGTGCCCTTCTACTTCTCTTTGCCCACTTAATTTCCTTTTCAATGTTCTTGAATCAAGAAGGATCTTGCCGGATATCTGTTGGTTTCAGATGGCCTCTGCTTGATTGCAAGAATTTAGGTTCAAGTCTTGGCTTTGATTGATAATTGGCTGTCTCCTTTATCAAGTGCTTCAAAAGACCACCATAATCTTGATAAGGATGATTCAAGATCATTGCATTGAGCTTCTCATGTAACTGAGAACTGTTGAGAAGTTCATCAACATGTAACTTTAAAAATTCAAAAGGATCAAATATTAGTCAAGTAGGAATCATCATTTTAGTAAAGTAGGAATCATCATTCAAAAAGCAATTATCAAAAAGTGCCAATCAAAAAGTAGTTTTAACAATCAAACTTAAACCAACATACAGAACTAGAGCTGCAAGGGTCATAATCCAACCTCCACTGAGGATGAACATATTCAGGCCCAATGGAGCCTCTTGACGCTATTGGGTCCCTTAGTTGGTGGGAACAGGGCAAACCCATAGTCATTGAGTATGACTTGGTGCACACTTCCCCATCATGGTTCTGATTTAAACTCTCTAATTGATCCCCAACAAGTTTGATTGCTTGTAAAGACACCTTGTATACCAATGGTAACAGTTCAGTAGAAAGAACTATTCCAATCTTTATTTGATATTTGTAAAGCGCAGCCTGAACCAATTTAATTTGATTGGAAACTGTGCCCCCTAGTTTTTTCCAAACATCCAACATGTTTCCCAAAAAGTTTGCAACAAATTGTTTGAGAGTAGCATGGGCCCCTTCAACCCAAGATGTTTTTTTATTTCCAAAGTCTGGGTTTGCGCAAGTCCAAGCTTTTACAAACGTCTCTTTGATATGGAAGATATTATGATCCATATACTTGAGTAAATCCTCATGGTCTGCCAAAAAACACTTTATACAATTCTTAATGTAAGAAAACCAAAACTAGGAAGATTCAAAGTAGATGCAGTGATTTGTCACTTACTCTAAGTTCCGCATCATTGACCTCTGCCTCCTCCCTGGTTTTTGAGTCCGCATAATTAGCCCACAGAGACATAAATCTTTGCCACCCGTCAGCTTCATTCTTAAAGGGCACTTTGGAGTTTGCTTGTATGTTTTTAGAAAAGTGCCATTGACAGCACTGTACTGTTGACTCAGGGAATATTTGTTCTAGAGCACAGATCAAAGCCTTTTCATGGTCCATCACAAAGACTTTTGGAAGTCTCTCAGGATCATAAGCCAGCTCCTTTAGCGCATTTACAGACTAACTGTAGAACTAAAACATTTCTGTCATAAAAACAAGAGATTTTGTGAAAGTTTTCTGGTTTGAAGTAATTCCTACAACATGAAATAGGGGGATGTTGTACTTATTTGTCTTATAAGTACAATCCATCATAGCTATATGATGGAATTGCTTTCAAAGCTTTAATGACTCAGGGTGAGCCAAGAATAGGGCCTCCAAGTGACCCTCTCCACTGAATTAATCTCAATGAACCCAACGGGAATTACCCAGTTGTTCAAAGAGGACATCCATAACACCTTTTACCTTCAGTTCTTCAAGTGCTACCTTACGTTGAGTGTTATAGATTGTTTGGTCATCAAGATATTTCCCACCATCAATCTTGCTCAATTTTCTTTTGAGTTGAATTGTATTGAGACCATCATTCCTGCCTTCTTTTAGATTTTCTAAGGCTACCCCAGAAATTCTCCTCAGGTGAGGATTCACTGAGGGGTGTGGAGATGGTTCATGGTTATGTTGATCATTCTTGCAGGAGATTTTCCACAAGGGATCTGCCTTTGTGTGACAAGCATGGATTAATAACTTGCACCCAACCTTCCTTGTGTGAGTTTGCCTCGAACTTTTGGTGAGCAATTTCCCAGATTACAAACCATGTCTATCACAGGCTAAATCAACATATTTATCACACTTTGAGTTGAAAACTGTTAAAGCGTAACCATGATTCATTTCCCATGTTTGAAAATGAATTTTTGCCTCTTCACTAGTACAAAAAGCTCTCACAGTAGGTGGGGCAAGTGGATCCGTCATAGTTACATTATTATATTGATTTCATGCACTCCATCAGTTTAAATAAAATTAAATATGGCAAAGACCAGTAACATAAAATTTTACTCACCACCAGAGGTCATTTCCACTTGCAAAAATTTTTTTTCCTCAATTTTCACCCTCAATGAGGATGCAATTGGGGCTTCCAATGATTCATTACCCAAATCCTTCTTTTCCGCAGCTTGTTTCATTGCACCAATGTAGTTTTTGAATGCAGCCATGTTAAAAGGAGGGATTTCCACTGTTCCAATAATGAAAAAAAAATGCAATTCTCCTTCAGTCTTGAATCCAACTTTGAATTGAACAACTACCAAGATTGCTCACTTTCAAGTTTATAAATATCAATTTTGTGGGATTTTTTATTGGCGGCTTAATATAGTTTCATTTTAATTTCACTTTATTTCACTTTAATTTCACTTTAGTGTCACTTTATCATTGATAGATGTGGAACAACAGTCCCACATAGTAAGCTTTGATCCAAAATTGGGGTTGATGGAACGCAAATTTGGTCCAGGGGGGCCCAAAAAGTTTGGAAAAACCCCCAGGGGGCTGTGTACCCCCAAAAATGGCTCAAAAATGCTGTGTACAGGGATAAAAAGCTCAAATACGCCGTGTAAGGGTGTATACGGCCCCCCGGGGGTTGGGAATTTTTGAGAAGACCCCTTGGGCGCGTCTAGACGTGTGTTTTTAACCACACGTGCGTTGTAGACGTGTGTATGGGCCCCCAAGCGTCCATTGGGCCATGTAGGGACCTACACAACTTGCACAAAACTGGGAGTTGCGAATTTAACATTGCCCCTCAAAATATACAAAATTGAAAAGGCAAAGGGAGAGAGCAACCTCTGGCTCTAACTAATGAAGAATTCATGGGGGCGTTTTCTTTATCCTCTGATTTAGATTATGTACCTGTTTCATTTTTGTATCCAAGAACTAGTGATATCCCTGAGAAAAGCCCTCCAATTTTATCAAAATTCAAGTTTTATTCTGTCCTGCTGAATAATTTTCAGAAAGTCATCAAGATTACCCTAATAACATCTGATTGGACAAGAGTACCAGGAAACCTTTGAGCAGCAAGTCATGGAAGTCTCAATGCTGAAGAGTGGTCTCTTCTTTATAAATTCTACAGGACCAGTTTCATCATTGCCATGCAATTTGAAGAATTTCCATTCCCAAAACCAGTTGTTGAAAATACCTTCCATTTAGTGACATGTTTGAACATTGCCACTAGTTGAATACCAGCTCCCAAAATGGTTCTGATTTCACTAGAAACTGGGAAAAATATTGCCAAATTTGTTGGAAGCTCTTTCCAGAGCAAAATAAAATCAAAATCATCATCTTGCATCCCATATACCTGAGCTTTTACAATGGTGGGGGCCTGGCCCCACATGTGCTACCTGGGCTTATGAGTGACTGCATGGGCTATTTTCCAAGTTCAACAGCAAAAGTTTTTTGGGTGTGTGAATTACTTTCAATCAAAGGTATCCAGAATACAACAATGCTGACTATAATTTACATTAAACTCAGATGAATTACCACTTACTATAGTTCCAAGGTTCTGCAGAATTCCAAATTTAAAGTCCCTGATCAACTCACCAGGTGCAGAACCAGAGATAAATCAACTTTGAAGAATTCTTGAATCATCCACCAGTTCAAATTCAATCTAAAACCTAAATCCTGTCCATGAAAATCCAGAATTGTATTACCAATTCCTCAATTATCTCAGGAATTCCATCTATTCTACAAATTGGTAAGATTTCAATCAAATAAATAGTGGAAAAGAACTAAATACTGCTACTCACTCACCATAGTGGAACTACCAGAATCATCTTCATTGAAATAAAGTGGCATTATCAACAACAGAATCAAATTCTGGAAAAAGTACTATGTCATATAATCTGGTTAAATTCTCCTTCTTGGGTCAGATAAAAACCATATTAAGTGTGGTGGATCCATGTGGGAGCATACCAGGTTACTTCTCGGAAGTGAATCCATTTCCAATTGACAGGAATTTTTCAGTTGATTGGAAGTATCTCAATGTTTACAAAGTTAAACATGGGATTAACAACAAATCTTTATTGTGATGCTGTTCATGGCCAGTGTGCATATTTCTCTCAATATGGAATAATAATAGTCACTAAATTATATCTTCCTGAAAGTGAAATTTAAAAATGACGGAATATGCAAAGTTTTATGAATTGTATCAATTTTTTTTCTTTGAATTATTTTTGGATTGAATTCAAATAAAACGTATCAAGCAGTGCCTGTAGATATAACAGAAATTTCATGAGACAAGAAATTTCATGAACAATGAGGATAAATTTTGTTCAAAAAATGCTCTTATTTAATTTTGGAAAATTGGAAGAGCTCATGATAATAAGTGGAACAATGGAAGCTTGTGGGAAATCAGGGAGAAATCAGGGAGAAATTTGGGAGAAATCAGGGAGGAAAAAATTGGAAACCACATGGAATGTGGGAGGAATTAAAAGAGAAACCTTGGAGAATAATGCTTGAAATCATAAGTAAGACATGAAGAAAAGAACAAGAATTCTTGTATGTAAAAAGAAGAAATCAAATGGAATGATATCACAAATAAATTTGACTAATTTGAGAAATTTTGAAGAAACTAATTGTAAACTGGGGGTAAGCTATGTTTCAAAATGATGGAAACATTCTGGAAACAATTTGGATGAAACCATCTCATCTAAAGGATGTGATATCACTGGCTGACCAGATCCACCAGATCTTTCCTGGTGATTGACTGGAGTTTTGAATGTGTTGGAATCTGAAGGAAGAAAAAAAACCATTTCAGCCTTGAAAAAATGCATGCCAACATTCAGATTGATTTATCACTATTTTCAAAATTCTTGAACCACTCCTTAAAACCAGTGGAACATGTTTCAAACTGGAAGGACTGGCTCAGAATGGAGGGGTATGATTCCAAGGGTTTGATGTGTTTCAGCCAAGCCTCATAGAGATTAATTGTGGATGAAACTACAAGATCATATGCTGAAAGGGTGAGGGAGGTAGAGAATAATTTGAGAATTGGCTGAGCTTCTGCACAATAATTTTTGAGACAAGGCATCACATCTTGAAAAAAATGAAAAGAATTTAAAAATTAGTTTTGATATCAATCAATAATAAGTAAAGACATGTTCCTTACCAGGAGCTGGGTTTTGGAAGCTCTGAGAGAGCTGCAGATTTTGAGTTGATTGAGCAGGTGTTTGTGAAGAGGAGCCAATATTTGAGATTGTGTCCCCAGCTGGATTGGTTTTAGTTTAATTGCTGGGGACTGCAGCAGAATCATCTGTATGTTCTGTATTGGATGGTGCAGACATGTTGATTTCATCTTCTTTCCTCATCAATTTCTTGAACCAATACATGCTTTTTTCTGGAAGGTCTGTTGGAGGATTAGTGAGAGGCAGATTGTATTTGAGGAGGCTGCCACTACCAATTTTGACCTCTTCTTCTTCAGGTAATTCTTCCCCCTTTGATACAACTGATACAAAACACAATGGTCAACAGAGGTCAAGAGTGAAGTTTAGTGTTAATGAATTACTGGAATCATATTTGTCACATGCTTCAATTCTTTGAAAAGCAATATCACAAAGAGAAGGGGCGACTGTTTTTTTGTTTTCAATTTTTTCCAATTGTTGACATTTTGGTTTTTTACTGAAGAGGAATTCCTGATGTGATATGAGAGATAATTCTGAATCATTGAGGAATCAACCAGTATTGGATGGAGGAGCAGGTGGTAGTGGTTTGGCTGTGTTGTATGTGTTACCAACAACTTTGTTCCAAGAAGGAGGTTTGGGAAGGTTTGAGCTAGTGGCAGGGGGGGGGCATCCATTGCTGCAGGCTCCAAGCTATCAGGTAAAGTGTTGGTATCAACCTGGGTATTTTTATTTTCTGTTGATACAAGGGGTGCAGGAGTATCATTCCCAAGTTAATTTCAAGGAGATCAAGTGGTAAACATGATCAGATACATAATCTTAAAAGAGTATGATAAGAGTGGAAAGTAGGATGTGGGATCTGGGGATTAAACGGTGGTTTAGTGAGAAATGATTGAGTGGATGGATCAGGGGGGAAAAGAACAGGGAAAGATTATATTTATATGATGGCGCTGGGGGATCATAAGAGTACCCCAACAGTAATCAAGCAATTGTATTTCTACACAGAAAATATATTATGAGGAATCCTAGTACAAATATATTTGATATGGAAACATGTGATGACAGAACTGATTACAGGGCCTTGAAAAGCATACAACAATTTCTATTAGAGTATAATTATTTTTTGATGGTGGAATGTGTATATTGCAGACAGAACATGAATAAAGAAAATACAGAGTACAGAGAAAAGAAATAGTATGAAGCAGGCAATGTAGTCAGCAAAGCAATTTGATAATTGGCTTCTTAATTCTGAATTCTGTGCAGATCATCCACCAGTGATCACCTCATTCTATTGCATTGCAGGCAAACACCCATTCTAAATTCTCTGAAAAACTTTCATGGAAATACCAATTCTGGTGAATGGACTTCCTGCTGGTTGATAATATTGAACAGTATAGTGGAATAATAGGCTGGAATCCCAAAAGAGATCAATCCATCCATCATGCTTGTTGAAATCAATGACCCTAGAAATACCTGGAAGAAAAAAATGGCCTTGTTGGATTTCACAGCCTTGACTGAAGTGAGATGGTTCACCAGTTGACTCATGGATACAAAAAAAGCCACCATAGGTGATAGAATTGATTTCATCATCAATATGAACTTGATTGTAAAAATACCTCCAGGTGTAAATGATGTTTCCAGAAAAAGGCTTGATTTCCTGGGGGTCTACATATTCTTGTGCAAAAAAACAGGATTGTTGGCCTGTTTCATCTTCTTGATTGCATGTGAAAAGAGTGCAGGGGCCAATTCTTTGGATCTTTTAGACATGTTTTGTTGAACAAAAGGCAACTTATCCAGGAGAGCCTTCCACTGTTTTTATTTTTCTGGTGTAAGAGTCTTTGACGTAAAAGGATTATATATTCCTAATCAAAATAATTGAATTTAAATTAGTATCAGTTGTAATCAAAGAAATTCAATGATAGAATTACTTGCCAAATTTTTCCACTTTGTCATACCCCTTACGCCAACCAAGTGCTTTCATGATACCACCAAGAAAAGAGGCATTTTTTTGATTTCCATAGAAAGATCCAAGTTGGAAAATGGTTGTTTTCAAGAGTCTGATTTCCTCATATTCCCTGCGTTTCATGTCAAACCACTTTAAAAATTTGTAAACCAAGCCAAGTTCAGCCTTGAGGTTGGTGAGGAAAACCACTGGAGGGCCTGGGTTAATAAAGTGTTTGAACTTCTCAAGGAACCTGGTTGTGTTTGAAATTGAGTACACATCTGGAAATCAGATCATTTTAAAGTTTTCAGGTTGGTTTATGGAGAGGCTGAGACCAGGGCAGCAAGTGATATTGGCCAATGCCTCAATTTCCTTCTTCTGAGTTTCAGAGCTGAACCAGTAATCCTTTCTGGTGGAAGTACGGGTGAGGACATGTTGGCTCTGAATTGGAAATGGAGGAAGGAAAGGAAGAGTGGGTATGTTGACCATGGGTGTTGAGATTGGTTGGAAAGAGAAACTTTCTCCACTTGCTTTCTTGGCCTGCCTAAAAGCTTCCTGGGACTCCTTGTAGCGGATTCCACATCTCTAAAATCCATAGGAAAAATGTTCAGCTTGAATCCAAGTATGGGATGCAATGATGAACCATGAAGTGCTTGCGCAACATTGAGGCTAGTAATTATCAGGAAGAAAATACAGATTGCCCATCATGGATAAACTACCTGCTTGAAACCTCCTTCCAAAAGGAATCCCATCCAAAGGACATAAGAGAGAAATGAAAGATCATAACAGGGGATGATGATATGAACCATGAAGTGCTTGAAAAACATTCAGGCCATGTCCTAAACAGAGAAGAAATACAGGGCGCTCATCCTGGATACATTCCCTGCATAATATTCTCCTCAGAAAATCCTCCCACGGGAAAGGATAAGAGATAAAATGAAACAAAAAATGGCCTTTTTCCTGGGGGCTTTGTAAAAGTAGTGAGAGGTATCAAAAAGAATTCTCTGATGAGAGATGTGGGATGAGGGGGAAAAAACCGGAAAATCCATGGTGAAAGGTATCATTTTAAGCTACCAGGGAGAGTCCTGATATCAGCTTTCTTTTCCTCTGTATTCAAATTATCATGTGCAAAATAATATAGTCAAGGAACTCAAATGGTTTTTGAATGAATATTTTAATATCAGAAAAGCCATGTCCCAATTGGATGTGTATTTGAATAAAGGAAATTGGTTGGTTGTTCTGACATGATCTTGAGTTTGCTTGTTTGATCAGTAGATGGGTCTTGGATTTAGGCCTTGAAGGTTAGTGGGTTGGCCTTCAGTCCCATGGTCTTGTCAGTCTTGAATTTTTTGAAAAGAAGTGATTTTTTTCCTGAATTTTGTCTTTATTAATCCTATCTAAAAACCAGTAACTGTGCTGGCTAAAAAGGGTTGGTACCACAACATGAGAATGAATGAGATAAGGAATTGATTGAGTATGAAGCTAGTAACAGGGCTCTATGTCTTCAGGTCAAGGAAAAACAGGAGATAATGGAGGCATCCTGACTGGGCTCATTGGCGTTTTTGAGAAGCAGTGAAGATCTCCTTCCAGCTGCTTTTTGGCCTATGTGGAGACTTAGGCCTTTTCTTGTTGATTATCTCCCCTCTTGGGTTTTAAAATCTGGATCAGGGACTGTTTGTTGATGTTTTATATTCCCCTGTCTTTAATTTGACTTGGAAGGGAGCTGGCTGGCCGTTTGGAGTCTGGAGAGGGCCTTGTCTTGGTCCTTTTGGCAGTCAATTCTTTCTTTAATTGACCGCTGGGTCTTGAGGTTTCTAGAAGGAAAGGTAGATCAATTGATTGTTTGGATATGTCTTGATTCTTTGTTTGATTGGTTGGTTGGTGTGGAGGGTTGGTCTTGTTGGTCTTGATGATCCCAAAGTGGCTGGTTGGAGAGGGATGGTTGGATGATTGAGTTGGGAGAAGAGGAGCAAGGAGCAAAGGAGCTTGCCGGTCTGTAGTCACGCAGGAGCTTGGCTCTTGCGCAACCACAAGATTTATCCCAATTGAGATAAATCCAGGCCACAACTTAACAGCTCTGGAAACTCCATGAGTTATGCCAATTGGGATAAAGTAGTCAATTTAGTTGCTGAAAGGAGACTAAATTTCTTTTTTATTACAGAATTTCAAAGGAATTGGGTACCACCATTGTTCTAAGGATGATTGGTTGGATCTGATTTTTATGGTCTTGTTTTTTTATCAGCATTCTTTGTAGAATTTCAAATTGGCAACAAAATAAGAGGCAGAATTAATAGCCTGACAAAGAGATCTTGGAAAACAGAAAATCCAGCAGCTTTAACCTAACAGCAGGAAACAAGTGAAGGAATCAAAAAATGATGGGAAAGAAAATGAAGTCTGTGGAGAAAAAGATCCAATAGGTATATAAATGATAAGGCAATAGCATCTAAAAGTGTAAAAGGGTTGAATGATAGAATGTCAAGTAGCAAGTTGTTGAACAAGGACTTTAAGGGTCACAAAGTGACAAAGGAGAAATAAGGAGTGAAGCAAGTGGAAGCCAGTGATAAGCGCTTGAAAGCCTTACAAAGTGGGGGAATTCTGAGAAGAATTCTGTATATTGAGGCAAGAGGATAAATTATGGATAAGTAATGAGAATGATGAGAATGAAATGAGTTGGATGAAGATGGGATGAAGGATGAGTTTTAGGCTGCATAGTAAATTTGCTTTATACAAAAGGGGTCTCCAGATCAAGAAGTACACAGAAGCAGAATAATAACACTTGTAGATATTCTGATTTTGGTCTTTTTTATGGGGGCATAACATGGCTCCAAGGTGATTCCCGGTTTCTTCAACCATACATCACAAGCAGTTTTATGTCCCCATAGAGCATGAAACACCCCATGATGCAAAGTAAAGAAATCTGGTAAAATTTGAAGTTCTTTGTCAATTCCTTGCTTATTTGGCTGTACAGGGGCATACCACTGCAAAAATTTGATGTCTGGTTTCCAGGAATTGGGCATCAAAATCCATGAATTTAACTGGCTATAAAGAGTGAAAGCATGGGGTGAAGAAGGAAAAAGAAGCAGAATAATGTGGCTTGTAGTTAGCCTGGTTTTGAAATGCTCTACCAGGGCATAACACCACTCCAAGGTGATGCCTGGTTCCCAGAAAACGGAAATCACAGACAGTCTTATGCCCCTGTAGAGCATGAAACACCCCATGATGCAAAGTAAAAGAAATCTGGTCAAATGTGAAGTTTTGTGTTAATTCCTTGTTTATTTTGCTTTACAGGGGCAAAAAACTGCACAAATTTGATTTACTGTTTCTGGAAATTGGGAATAAAAATCCATGAATTCAACTGGCTATACAGGGTGGAAGCATGGGGTGAAAAAGGAAAAAGAATCAGCATAATAAGACTTGTAAATATTCTGGTTTTAGTGTTCTTTATGGGGGAATAACACTGCTCAAGGGTGATTTAAAGTTTCTGGAAACTGCGCATCACAGGCAGTTTTATGGCCACATGGAGGGTGAACCACCACATTATGCAACTTAACTTGCTTATTTGGCTCTACAGGGCCATAAAACTCCCTAGAGTGAATGCCCGTTTTCTGGAAACCAGAAATAAAAATCCATAAATTTTTGAACTGAAATACAGAGTAAATATATTAGGTTCAGAAGTGTAAAGAATAAAGACTGCAGTAGAAATGCAGAACATGCTTTTTGATGTGTGCTAAAGGGGCATGATAGTGCGCAAAGTTTATTACCAGTTTCTGGAAACTTAGCATCACCTTGGAGCCCTGTCATGCCCCTGTATAAAGTGAAACATCCAAAATGATTCCAAGTGAAATGAATCTTATTAAATTTACCACTTTACCCCAATTGGGTAGAATTTGTCAGGCTGTATGTGTTCTGGGCATTTTGAAACTCTAAAGAGGCATAACATAGCTGAATCATGATTCCCAGGTTTCCCCAACAGGGCATCACATGATGTCCACTTTCTTTTTTTTTGGGTATGACACTGATTCCTGTCAATACGCTGGGGTAACATGCTTAACAGGAGCATAGCACAGCTGATTGATGATTCCCCATTTTCCTAAACCAGGCATCATTGTTCAGATATTTTAAGCACCCATTGAGTAGAGAAGGATGGTACTCAAAATTCCATGCTTGGTTTGTGGATTATGGGCTTTTTGTCTTGGAAATGTTATGCCCCTTTAGAAAGGTAAATGAAATTAATGTCTAAGGAAGGTTATAATCTACTCAAACCAGGAGTAGAAAAACAGTTAGACAATTATTTGTGAATTAAGAATTATCACATGACTTTATTTGCTCATGAGTGCACTTCTTTGGTCCTATTTTCAAGGTTTATTGTCAATTCCATCGTTGATGCATATATTTATAATCATTACACCTGTCCCACAACTTGTAAATAAATTTTTGACATGGTTTTCATTTAAATAACCCCTATTTCAAATTATGACAGATTTCTCCCACTAGTACCATCCTCCTCCCTTCTCAACAAATTAGCTGTCTTATTCCTCCATAAACTCCCATACTGAGAATGCAGTTGATTAATCATACCCCATTCAGTGTTTGCCTTTTTGAGGTTCCTCTTGCTTAAATAAATATCCCAGCTCTCCCAAAACGTCTGAATAGTGAAGGAACCTATTGGGCATCATTATAACCCAGAGATAATAAGATACCTGTCTACCTACCAGATTTTCTTTTCCATGTAGGAGTCCTTTGCCATCCACTTGACTCAATCATTTTACCCCTTCCCACCCCTCCCACACACTATGGACCGTGTGGGAATTGGCTGGAAATGATGAGTGAACTTCCTTGTCCAATTCTCTTTCCAAAACCCATTATACATGTTAGTTTATCCACAATTGCACCATTTAAACTTGCTCTCCTTCTATTCTTTCATGAAAATAATATATCAGAAATACTTGATAAGCTTCTTGGTTCGCATATAATCATCAAAATACCCCCCAAGTACAACACTTTGAAAAACAGGGCTGTCCACTGGCCAAACTACCATCACAAAGTATGACAACACCATCACTTCTTGAAAACCCCTACTAAAATCCAAACCTCCTTGAAATCCCAAGTGGATGTGATCTCAATCCAATCCATCCAAATCCACAAATAGTCACCACCAAACTCCTCCCCCACCAGGTTCAAGGACTTGCATTCTTGCTTGATTGTGAATCACCACATTCTACCTCTGCTCTGGCCTTGTGGAATGAATCAAAAATGAATGCCTTGCACATCTGGGAAAACAAAATCAGCGGCTCAAGCTTGGCTCTACTTGATCCAAAATCTGTTCAACCGATTTCTTTGGGCTCAATTCTGTCTGATTATATTGGTCTTTGGAAATCTTTACAATAAATCTCCCTTATTTGTCACAACATACCTGGATCAAACTCTTTTTATCATCACCAAGATAACCCATCAGATTTTCTATGTCATTAGGCAACTCTCATCATAACGCCAACCTTCTTGATATAGAACTGGGCAATAAAACTCCAAAAACATTTTGCCCCTCACACCATCAACCACATGATCTAACATGGAGGTGAAAGGCATCAATTCAGTATGGATGTCCTCAATTCAGCCTTGGTAAATCTCACCACTTATCCCCTCATGACATCTACTCATGAGAAGGCACAGAAGGAATCCAAACTTTCTTCTTCTTTCATTTACTCTTGTTATTGGTTCAGGATAATCCTTGATGAAGAAAAGTAAGTATTGCAGCCAATACATGCAATTTGTAAAACTGATTGTCTATGATTTGATAGCACAATCATGAACAGCAATGGAGAGATGCATCAATCAATCTTTAAAATTAGAGCTCAATTACACCTATGCCTCACTGGGACACTGGTCCGGAATCATCTAAAAAAACCTGATTTCATTGCTGGCATTCATCTGCACGGATATTGAAGAATCTGAAAACCATTGGGTAAAAATGCTTCTACCCCATCTCAAGCTTGGAAAATTCAAGCCACTCCAACTCACCTTACCTCACCTACTTCTCAGGAGAATCAAAGAGGATGAGGTTGATTGTATAACAGATGCAAAACATCAAATTATTTGCACACCACTGAAACCCTCTGCACAAGAATATTACAATATTCAACATGAAATCTCTGTTTAATCACTCCAAAAGAAATAGTCCCGTGTCAATAAAGGTGTCAATAATCCTGGATTCCTCAATAGAATTCAGGAATTCTGTGGAATCTGTGCTCACCCCCTGTTTTCCAACTCAAATATGGTTCTCACATCATCCGTTCATCTTGAAACACAAGTGAAAGAAGAATATTCCAATCCTTCAAAATGTGGTATAATTCAACTTTGAGTCCACCCTGCTGTGTGTTTGGAGAGATCAAAAATTGAAAGAATAATCAAAATTGAGATCCTGTTCACAAGAAATTTTTAAGCATAAATGGTATTGATAGGCTCCTAATGTTGATTCAGGTTCAAAAGAGAAACAAAAAACTAGAAGCGCAAGTAAAATCACTATTATTCAACAAATCAGGATATCTGCACTATCAAGCTAACTTTTTTTTTCTTTTTCAGATAAACCATCATCACGGATAAAGATTGGAGAGAGATATTTCAGATACTACAGGAGGAGGAATAATTTTCTTTAACCATGTATGACATGTCTTTCAAGGAATGAATAAAAAGATGTAAAATAATATTTATTACAAGATTTATTTATTACTCATGCTGCAGGTGTTCCATTGTTCTTAATCACCTAAATATCTTGTATTTTCAAAGCACTTCTTGTTACAGCTGTAGTGTATTGAGCACATTTTTGATTTTCAAATTGTCAAGATAATTTGGCTGGAATCCTTGGATTGAATGTGAATTGGCTGGAAGATTTCCCATCAACAAACTTGGGCTGCCTTTCTGCCTAACCAATCTGGCTTCCAATCAATATGTTATGGGAAATGTTAAAGTTGCAACCTTGCAACTTCCATTCACAACCTAAAAAGAGTTGCGTGGCGCAATTTGCAACCCAAAATGGGTCGCAAACGGCCATTCACAACCCGCCTAAGCTTAAAACCGCCATTTTTGACTCAGGTGGTATGTGAATGGCCATTTGCGAGCCATTTTGGGTTGTGAATGGCGAAAAATACAACAATTTGTAGAATATATTTATTTCATATATATATGTGTATTTTATATATTTATTTTTAATTTGATTAATTAATTTATCTTTATATATATATATTTATTTTTTTATTTATTTCATTTCATTTTAATTTATTTTTTTATATTTATTGATATTTATGTTTTTTAATTAATTGATGAATTAATTAATTCTTTATTTATTTATTTCATTTTATTTATTTATTTATTTCATTTAATTTCATTTATTTATTTATATTTATATTTGAAATTTAATTGATTAATTTTTAATTTTCTTATTAAAATCAAAGAAAGAAATAATAGATAAAAAAATTAAAAAAAATAAAAAAAATTTATGTATGTATTTATGTAATATATCTGTTCCCAACTTAGATTTTTTGCCCCTTTTTGCGACCACAGGGTCACAAATTTAAAATTGACAATATTTTATGGTCAATGAATTCCATCAATTAGGAAGCTCTTTCTGAACGCATTAAAATTTAATCTTCCTATGAACAGCTATACCATTTTCATTCAGCTCTTCTGTATCAGAGCGCACTGCAGGATCATTGAGATGTGCTCCAAGCGCCACATGATTGTTTTAATCACACCATTTCTGCCTTCTCTCTGCTAGCTACAAATTTGAATCATACATAATCACTTCAGTTTACACAAGTTTGAGAGTGAATGGCTTACTCTTTTCCATAGTTTTTAAGTCCTTTTCTTGGCTTTTCTTTCATCAACAGAAACCTCTTCAATGCTTTGGACCAATCTTCACTGACCTTGTAAATGAAGAAAGTAATTTTATAACAGCGTGGAAACAATTGCATGGTTGAAATGGTCAGGGAAAAATAAAAAATTGTTGTACTCCCCAGTAAGAAGTGCAAAATCCAGTGTACAAAGGAATAAGACATACATCACTTGGTTGAATGGATGCTTCCATCCGCTCATCCAGTCAAAAGTAAACTGATTCAGACCAAGCTCTTGAAGCTGGGTTTGGGTGAAACTGCTTATGGCTCAGGTGTGGTTTTCAGGTGAGGCTGGTGAAGTTGAATTTCTGTGATAAAATGCAATCAAACTCGAATGCTGAACTGCCAAATAATTCTCATCATTGGTGGGTGGTCCTGAAAGTTTGTTGGCATCCCTATTCTTCATTTGAAGCAAGAATCTGGCATGAGCATGGACCACAGTGCGCATGGTATTACTCTCTGGTGGGAGTTGTTTTTTCAACTCCTTCTGCCCCTCATTGTTAGTTTTCCTCTCGGAAGATATGGAGGCCATGGCTTGGATTCCATCATGATTTTGTGCTCATGAGTCCTGTGCATAGTCTTCCACTGGGAAAAAGAGTTTATAAAACCAGTTAGTCATTTTTAAATCTTTTTTAGATTATTAAAATTCTTAAACACCTTCTCCAGCATTGTCAGGCTCATTTTCTATTTCCATGTCTAAAGAAATATAAATTTATGAGTTGATGTTCATCAGAGATAAAATTAAAATAATTCACCCACTAATTTCAATAGCCAACTGATCAGCTTGACTTTATTGCATGACTGGTCCAAATATTGCAAAAAATGATGTTAGATTATTGAAAAACTATTTGACAGGAGCCACCACCCACCATTCACACATGAAGTTCCAGCAGTTGGTTGGTCTGGAAATAAAATAGAATTTACATCCAACTTCCATTGATTAAGTTTTTGGTCTTTATTTCACTTGATTTAACTCACAATTGGAACCAGATGGAAAATTTTGTGAAGCTGTTTTTGTGTCAGACAGCCCTGAAGGTGGGCTTTGAGGGTAATTAATGGATTGAGGTGAGGTTGGATTCCATGAATTAGCACAACTGTGTCTGCTGTATTAGTTCCTGAATTCAAATAAATAACATTTGGTTCAGTAGGTTTGGGAGGAATTGAAGCAGTATTGAATTGTTGGAGGTGTGTATCTGTTGGTTCACAATTATTCCCCAGAGGGTTTGAAGGTGATAAATTAACTGAAGAGGCTTGGGAGGCTTTAGGGTGTTAAATAACTTCAATTTTTGCATTTTCCAGCACATCTGCATCTCTTGTTGGTTGTTCTTAGGGGAAAGAAGGGGAGGCCATTTATAATTCAAATTGATGAGTCTGTACTTCCTCCGGATGTGGGGTATACAAGCACAAACAAACATAGCTTGAATCAAAGGATGTAGAAGATTCACCTGCCACAACCTATTGAATTGAGAGAATGGGTCACATGTCATTCTTTCCCCTGAAGATTTTATGAAAAAATAAAACCCATGAGAGAAGTTTTGAAATCTAATTTTCCAATCTCATTACTTACAAACCACTCATATCAATTTCACCCTGGGTCAAAGTGGGCTCTGGTGTATCTTGCACCTCTGGTTTTTTCTGAGATTTCTCCATCAAATTCTTGGATTGCCAAGAATACGCCCTCAAATTTTCCTGGAAGTAACTTTCCAAGACAAATCCACTTGAGCCACCCTCCGCTCTATCATTAACATGCTGCATTTGCCTCATAAGGCTAAATTCATGTGCTCTGGACTGGTTGAACTTGTGAGCAATTGGAGAGGAAAAATCCACAGCTTGGGTAAAAAAAAAAAACTCAAAAATGCATCAGTTGAGCCAAAATTAATAATAATTCAGCTGTATTACACTCATAATTTTCTCCTATATGCCTTGCAGACCAAGGAACATCTGCATTACTATTTCCTTCTATTTCATCATCACATGTTTGCACCCTCTTACGCATCCCTGGGCCTAATTAGAAAACACATAATATTCATACTCAAATCCTCAGTCAAAATTTTTGAAAAAAAAATCAAGTTAACCTTTGATTTATGTATCTATTGATAAACTGGCTGGCCATCTTTCCCATACAAAACTCTTTTAAATACTACCTCTATTCCCATTTCATTTTCTGAACCTCCTTTTTCAGATTTTTCATGTCAATTTCCTATCCATTCTGAAGGGTTTGGTAAAGATTTTATGGATCTGTGAATTGGAGAATTTTGAGGCCTTTGGGATCCCCATTGATTTACTTCAAATTTTTGGCCTCCTTTAAGAGTAGTTCCAAATAGTTGACCCCTTCTTCCCTGGAGCTTTAAAATTCCCCACTCTGAAATTCTACTGCTGTGTTTATCCATTCTATCCAAATATCTTCTTTGTAATTCTGCAAAATTAAAAAATAAATCAGAACTTTCCTCAAAGAGAAAACTAGCTACAAATATATATTACAAGCTGCAGTGATATTTGGACCTGGAGCTTCAACTTGAGCACCAGAGTTCATTGTAGTGGAATCAAAAACTGATTGATGAATGGGGGTCCCTCCTATCAAGCCCCTTTCCAAATATTTTTTACCAGCTTATTCACCAAAAATTATCATCAAAATCCTAGAAAGTGACAAATTTGAAAATTTGAACCTTTGAAAAACTACCTGGTGTTACCATATGATCAGATCATGAAAAATATACCTCCTCATTGATATTAACCACAAGAGCTTTCTGGAGGTGCTCTCCTGACATTTCTGCTTTTTTGAACATTGTCAGACAGTTAAATCTTAGAAAGAATTTACAACCAAAAAAATGGCTCAGCAGGAGTCATCAAGTTTATTTCCACTGAAACCTACCTCAAATAATTGTTTCTTTGGGGGGAAGGAAAACTTTCAGGTCCTTTTTTTCTTGAAAATAAACTCATGTTTCATTCACATAAACTTTTGCCAATTTTTTGATACATACAGCTTGAAGATTCAACCAATGTTGAAATCTCTGCATATTATGAAATGAAAAATGACATGAATGATTCAAAGCTCATGTTTATCTCAAAGACAAAAAAATAAAAACACCTCTTTTTTTTCCTTTCTTGTGTCACAAGGGCTGCTGAATGCAAGCAGTGCTTGGCACAGAGGGGACTCTACTCTCAGTAGGCTTGGGGGAAAGGATACTGGAAGATGCTACAAGGAGCAGAGTAGGATTGAATTGGAGTTAAGGTGCTACATTACACTTACTGGGATGGATTCCTAGTAAGAATTAGTAAAATGATTTCTTGGGGGAAAATCAGGAAGAGGAAGAGAAGGGATGCTTAAATACACAGGAGGCTGGACTACATTAGAGGTACACATGCTTGGTGCTCAGGCTACGTATGTGATAGAAAGGGAGCAGTCAAGGTAACAGAGAGGGCTGATCAGGTATGCTACTACATTGGGGTTAGGCTGCTTACTACATTGGGGATAGGCTACAGGTCTGGCTGTCTAAGTTGGAAATTTACAGTGAGAGGATTTACAGTGTGCATGGAGGTCATGACACTATGTACTAAGTATAGAGAGTATGTGATACAATATGCAAGAGGATTTACAAAAGGATTCCCAAAGGATAAACTATAATGAAGTATGGGATAGACAGAGTGAAGAAGGTTAGAGGATATTCAGAACCTGAGAGATTAAGTATGTGCAAGCCTAAGGAGTCTATATGTATAATGCATGAGGTTAGCCTATATGTAGATATGTAAGGCATGAAGATCCTGAGGATATGTAGTTGAAGGAGATATACTGGTGAAGTCTCCAGATCCCTCAGTTTGAAGTTGCTGAGGCAAGTAGATTATACTGAGGTTAGAATGAGTTTAGGCGTCAGTATGAGATCTTGAAAGCTTGAATACCTGATCCTTTCAAAGCTGCCTCAATCTCACCATCTGAAGACAGGAAATCTGACCTTTCCATTTGTTCTGTTTCAACTCTCATTCTCCAAAATGCAGGATTTTGATTTTATGGAATGAATAAAGAAGCCTCTATCCTGGAGGCCAGGCTTGAACTCTTCCCAATTGAAGAAATTCCTTCAGAGGCCACACTTGCTGCTTTTGAAAAGATTGGGGAGGCATCCAGGGAAAAAATCATTCCTAGAATTAAATTACAATAGAACATGTCAAAAAAAATCAGAATAAATAAATCAATGGATGTTCCATGCTAACTTGAGATAATTCCCTAGTGACATCAAGTAAGGGATCATGTCTACAAGCTGTTGATGGGTCAGTGACTGATGGGCGTCAGAAATGGCAGGCAACAACTTGCATTGGATAATTGACAGGGGAGTCAATAGGATAAGCGGGTGGTTTGATGGCTGCCGGCCAGATGAGAGGGGGGAATCAAGCAAGTGGACCAGAGATGAATCAATCTTGTTGAAGGTTGACAGTTGGCAAGGGCGGTCTTTTCATCATTGCCAATGATAGTGGCAAGCTGGATGTTGGTGATGATGACTATGAGGATATGAGGGTGATGGAGATGAGGAGTGGAATGACCATCTGCCAAAAAATAGGGCACCAAGTGCAAGAACAAGGAATTGAACAGAGGATCTGGGGAATTGAACAGCCTTGGTGGGCCCTACTAGACTGCTAGGACAAGGAGAAGTTGGAGGAAGGAAAACAATGAAAAATGCTATAAATAATAATTCTTTTTTTTTGTTTTTAATTTTTGGATAAGGTAAAAAGTTAAGAATTTTCTTTTTGCAATTTCGCCCCATTTCTTGAGGTGTACAAAATCGGTCACCAAATCTCTCCCCAACTTACAGACTTTCCCTATTATGCATCTCAAGATTATGAAGATATTGAAAAAAGGAGAAAAGGAGACAACATAAAGAAAAAAATGACCATTTCTTGATCTTACGAGTGATTGAAGAGTTGAGGAAAAAAAATCTTGATCCATCCAAGAGAGCCCTAGAAGTGGCAGCAGCAAAAAAAAGAGGCCATCCAAGGTGCTCAGGTATGTGGCATAAAGCAGATTTTTACAAAAAAAAAAACTCCGTAGATGACCCTGGTGGTGCACAATTGGGAGGACTTAATTTGACCCCAAATTGCCCCCACAACAATTAAAACTCTTGACTTGATCAGAAGAGAACCTTCTGTAAACTGAGTACCATCCAGTTCTTCCAAAACATAGGATCCACCTCTGACTTGAAAAACCACCCAATAAGGACCATTCCAATGATTTGAAAAGAGCTTTCCCCACTGAGTCTCCAAGGATTGATTATAATCCAAAACTAGATAACCAGGATTTAAGGGATACAGGATTTGATTTGCATTCTTGTCTTCCCAATACTGAACTGAATTTTCTCTTGATTCCATCATCTTCTGATAAGCTTTTTCAAAAATTTCTTCAATTTGGTCCAGTTGCTTGGATCTGGAAACTAATAGGTCAGTGGTCAAGGAAACCTGCTCCAATCAGATACCCAGGAAATACTCCATTTCAAGATCAAGAGGAAGGACAGCCCTCTGACCCAAAATGATTTTGTAAGTTGAGTAGCCAGTTGTCTATTTAGTTGAGATTCAATCAGAGAAGAGAAGAAGAGGAAGGAATTTGCAACAATTTTTTCCACTTTAACCAGCCAGTTTGAAAAGAGCAGCCTTCAAATGAGCATGGCCTAGTTTCACCATGCCTTGGCCTTCTGGATAATAAGGAGTAGTAACCCAATATTTTCCAGGAAGTGATCAGATAATTTCAGAAATTTTTCCACCAAATTCAGAGCTACCATCAGTAGAATAAGATTTAGCCAAGACATATAAAATTTTTCAGTTCTCATAAAGGAAAGCTGCCATGGATTCAGAGCTGAGATTCTTGAGGAATTTTGCTTCTAACCATCCAGAAAAATCATCTCTATCCACAATGAGATACTTAGCATCACCTGCTTTAATATGAACCACATTCATAGCAATCCTTCCAAAGACAGTGGACTCCCCTGTAGGATGAAAAATTTCATCTGGGCACCTAAGATCATGTTTTTCACAAACTTCACAACTGGGGCACCAATGAGAGATGGATTTCTTCAGTGATGGCAACCAGAATTCTTTGGATATGCATCAATAAGTTTTGGTTTCCCCATGATGACCAAGACGTTCATTGAGATTCTCAAGGATTGAATCTTGCTTAGAAGGAATAGTAACAACAATGAGAGCACAAGGATTTCCTCTTTTCATAAGCCTAGAAACTTGGACAAATAAATTAGAGGAATTTGTTTTAAGAGATCAAAATTCTTTGGCAGAAAGATCAGGGGGTCTTTGGAGAGTTGAAAGGTACTGCACTAATTTAAACCAGAAACCCTGCTGAAATCCAGAATAACCTTGAGAGGAGAAAGAGAAGATAGGTTGAATTATAGGTTACTCCTTGTCAAAATCCACACCAAAATCCAATTCATCACCTCCCTGGGTACTTCAACATAAACCATGAGGCATGATAAAAGATTTCCCAGGCCTTCAAAAAATATCAAAAGAGAACAACCAAATAAAAGCCACCCAAAAAGTTATAGGAAGAATTCAGAAGGCTGGGAGCATTGATCATTTCAATGATGGATTGAGCATCCACTTGTAATTTTAAATGTTGACCCCAGAGGACTGTTTGAAAATTCTTCAACATTTGAGCCACGCTGCAGAGTTCCAGTTTTGGTTGAGAGTATCTGGATTCCAAATCTTAAAATAACAAGTATTCATAAAGAGAAAGACGGCCCCAAACATTCTCATCTTCCTGAGTAAGAACATCCCCAACAGATTGATAACTACAATTGACAGCCAGTTTGATCTTGCCAGCTCTCTGTCCATAAGAGATCTTCTTCAACACTATGTCTTTCCCAAAAATGGTTCTGAGCAAGTAAAATTAACTTTCACAAGATTGAATCCAAATCAATTCAGCTTCTTTCCTGGTTAGATGACAAAAAGGGACACAGATTTTGGATAAACATGGAATGAAGATAGGAAAATAAGTTACAAAACATAGAAAGCCTCTAACTTCAGTGGGATAAATTGCAGTGGGCCAAGAGATGATCTTGTTAAATTTGGATGGTGAAATCCTTCTTCCTTCCTTGAAGACCACATGGCCAACAATTTCCAGAGCAGGGACACAACCAGCCAATTTGGATCCAGAAACAATCAGGTTGGATTCCTTGATTCAAAACAGAATCCTTTCCAAAGTACTAGTGTATTCCCAAACAAATCAACAAATTTCTGATTTCCAAGATAAGAGCTTTTCATCATAATTGGATACTAGACCTTTAATTAAGCCATTGTCAATAAAGATCCCAGCATGATCAGGAATTTCATCCTGAGGGATCCATATCATCTGAGCCTGATAGACTGCGAGCAAATTGGTGGCACCCTGAGGCAATAAAGTAAGCTGGAATCAACCAAGAGGAGTATAAAAGGTAGTGAGAGAAAAAGAGATAGGATGTAGAGATCATTTGTCATAGCCACCCATGATGTCCCCCAGACCATAGAAAGCCCTCCAAGAAAAAGATTCCATGAATTCTTTAGTAGCAGCAGGAACGCCAGAGTCTTAATTGTAACTTTTTTAAGAGGTTGGAGATTGTGTACTACTGTAAGTTTACCTTTACTTTTAAGGACGCAGGAAGCAGGGCCTGAATAACTGAAAGTTAACTGTTCATATAGAGCAGTATGGACTTGTTTGCAGATCAACTTGATAAATTAGTTGAATTTAGCAGAAGGGATTTGGATCTTTTTCTTTTTCCAAGCATTGTGCTCAACTATGGGGATAATTTAAGGGAGACTATAGGATTATTTCAAGAGACCTCTCTCTTCTTCACAGAAGGCAATTGACCTTTCCCTCAGAGATAAGACATTTTTTATCAAATTAAAATCATCAGGAAGAAGCCAGCCACCTGGATCAAAGTTGACAACTTTCAGACGTTCTTCAGTGACACAACCACAACACACAAAGGGATCAGCAAGATATAAAGATAAACCACAGTAATGATCAGGTGATAAGGGAGGGCACATGAGAGGAGGATTAAGGTTGAGGGGCATGGGCCAATTGATGGGTTGGAAATTTTTTGCAACTGGTTTTTACTTGGTGGAAAAAGAGAGAAGTTCCTGTTTCCTCCAAGCGTTGACCAGCAAGACCTGACTGCAAAAACTGAGACCAAGTTCCAAAATTTTCCAAGTCCTATGTTCTGAAACGTCCTTGAAGGGTGATTTTCCCATAAAAGAAGAACCAAGGGATAATACATTGCTGATAGGTGTGGAAAAAGGAAGAGTTTCAATAATGATGGTAGAAGAATGCTCTAGTGGTGCATAATTGGGAGGAATTACTTTGAACCCCAAGTGCCTCCACTGAAGTCCACATTCCTCCATAAAAAAACATTTAGAAGAGAATCAAGATCAAGATATAGTTTATACTCATTGCAGAGAGTAGCATCAGAAATAAAAAAAGATTGATCAGGATTAAGAGAAAAACAAAAAGAAGAAACCACAGATCCAGAGAGAGGGAATATTTCTGGGATTTTTCCTTTTTTAATACTTTCCAGATAAAAATATAATTATGAGACAAAATAAAAAAAGCCTCTGGGATGAGAGTTTATCCTTGAGTTGAAGTCCAAGGCTGGGAAGAACTACAAATATCATTCAAATCATCTATTTTGCTAAAACATGAGAGGAATTAGATGTTTCCTTCTGCTTCCCATTGAGAACTGATTTAGGGGGATGACCACAGAAATCTCTTTCCCAACAACCAAAATCCAAGGAGCAGAGAGGAACTTCAATCTTCCCTCCATCAGCATTGGGCAGAAGGATTTGCTCCCCAACTTTATCAGAAAACTTCAAGGTAGCACCAAAGTCCATTAAAAACAGTTGACCCAAGATCATAGGTCCTTCCAAAAAAGTAATCCAAAAATGACAGGTTCCAACAATATTTTGACCAATTTGAACTGGAACATCTTCACCAAGACCAAATAACTCAAAAGACTGATTCCCTATTCCATACACCACAGAGTTGAAGCTAACTCTAGGACTGAGCTTGAGTTTGCAGGCCATAGAATCCAAAATCAGGTTTAGTTGAGAACCAGAATTGACCAGGAGAGAAACCACTTCAACCAATTTGCCAAGACAAGAAGGAAAAAAACCAAGCGGACAAGAGTACAGGTTGGAATCTGAGGAAGGATAAGCTCCGCCAGATTCCTCAAGGAACGTTCCAGAAGAAACCTTCAATTTGTCAGAGCCAATTTCCACATGTCAAAAAGAGACCCATTTCTTCATCCCTTCAGCAAAAGAGGGCAAAATTGACAGGAGCTAAGAAACAGATAAATGAGGAATTTTCAGATCAGAGATTTTTTTTAGTACCCCTTCCACAGCATTGGGGTGGTCCTTAGAGATTACCCTCTTGAACCAAACTTTGGGCTGGGTTGATGGAGGATGCTCAGGTGAACCAGGATCAGCAGTTTGGGGTGTTGCAACAGTTAAAGGAAAAGGATCACTGTGATTTTGAAACCTTTCCATCAGAGGTTCTGTTTATACTTCCATGTATTCCACCACAGAGGAAGGAGGTTCAGAGAAGGATCAACATTTGACCGGTTTATGAAGGATAGTAGATGGAATAGGAGGAGCTTTGTGAAGGTTGGTTTCCTCATGTTGCTTCCTAGCCTGATTGGATTGATAAGCTCCAGAGAAGCTATAGGAGGAGATAGAAGGAGGGTACCATGGTTGAAGAGTACCACAAGAAGATTGAAAATCCCAAGAGGCCAAAGAGGCTTTCGTAGGGGGAGATGACTGAAAAGAGGCCACCAAAGGACAGATAGGGCCTGATGAATAAAAAGGGATTGGAGAACCATTAGAAATAAAAAAATTATTTCCCTTCTTCTCCAACAACTTTTCCTCCTTATCCTTCTGGAGTTCTGGGCATTTTCCAGTTCCATGACCTTCCCTATGACAATTTTAGCAGACCAGAGTGGATCTAGGAACAGAATTACAAGATTTGGTAGCAGCAAGAGAAGAAATCTTTTGATCAATTTTATTTTCAAAATCTTGGAGAAGTTTTATGATTCATCAATAGTTGCAGTTTCTTTGTTAGCCTGAGGATTTGATTTGGGAAAACCACTGGCCTCCCTTTTCATCATAATTTTTTTAGACTCTGAAAATGAGGGAGCAAGAACAGGCTCATTGGTGCCGGGTTCTTCAAAATTTAGGGCAGTTTGACCTTTCATGACTTTATCCACAGCACTCCTAAAGACAACAAAAGCAGGAAGCTTGAAACAGGTATTCCTAGTTGAGATCATAGATCCAGAATTAACCAATTTGTCCCTTATTTGCTCCTGGACTCCTAGCAAAAAATATTGGAATAATGAGACTCAAATTTTTTCCATGGTATCAATATGATCATTTGTAAGTAGATAAGATTGGATAGGATCCCATAATTTCCTAAAAGATTGATAATCAGAGGCTGAAGAAATACCACCCTTTGAGATCCACTTAGAGACAATATCATCCAAGTCCTGTAGCTTAAATTGAGCTATATCTATCTTTCCCCAATACGCCAGCATTGCTTCCCTTAGAAACTTCCAGTTATGAGATTTGAATCCATCCAAAGACTCAATCACTTCTATAACGTCATCAGAGGAAATAAATAATTGTAATTGATAGGTCATATTTCATTTGCCAGCTCCATCCACTTCCGCAGCAATTTGTTTGTACAAAGCCAGGAATTGTTCAAGATTATTCAAATTGAAACACAACTTCTTGTTCTGGGTTTTGATCTTGACCATCTTAGCACAAACAGAGAAGGAGGTAACAGTAGATTCCATTTCAAATAACAGAGTTCCTAGAGGATCAAAAGAAAAAAAAAGAAAGGATTGGATTCTGAATTTGATTCCAAACATATTAGGACTGTAAATCCAAAGGTTTCTGGTTTTATTGCGGCCTGGGAAACCAAATGTAAGACTCCAAAACGTGCTGGTTTTTGGCAGTTCTTCAGAGGCAAAAGTTGCTTTTTTAGGCTGCCCTCCCGAGTGTTGCAAAAATATTTAGATTCAACTGGAATCAAGGTACAAAACCTTGTAGATGTAGAATCAAGGAGAAGAGTTAACTTGGTAGTAAACAACAGAAAGGAAGACAACACACTCTGAGACAAGAGGGTGAGGGAAAGACTTGAAAAAAAGATTTTATAGTCTGTTTCAGAGTTTAATAGAACAGTGCAGTTGAAAGTAACAGCACCCACAAGTTAATAGCTCTGGTTATAAAAAAAGACTCAGGAAAGATCAACTCAATTCAAATCCCCCTCCAAGTTTCCAATGAACCTGCCCAACTTAGAAAATCAATTGCTTGAAGGCACAAGGAGGGTAACAGATACCTGTGGGAGGCCGTACTAACAACGCAAAATGTCTATGAAGTTTGAAAGAAGAACAATGAAGCAGTTGAAAAAGAATAACCCAACACTTCTCAAGGAAATCAAGATTAGTTTAGCAGAATGAAACTATCACAGAAGTACAGCAAGGCTTAACACTCTAGGTATAAACTCAATAAACCTCTTATTCAAAAGTTAATGTTCCAGAAAGACAATCAGATGAATGATCAAGACCAAAGTTGACAGAGAAAGATATCAAAGGAGTGGGTTAATACACTCAAGAATCAAACCAAAATAATTCTTCTGCAACCAGAAAGGCTTATTGGTTGGTTATAAGGATGAGGATCAAGGGATAATCAACAGATATGTGCAGCTTTATGATGATGATGATGATGATGATGATGATGATGATGATGATGATGATGATGATGATGATGATGATGATGATGATGATGATGATGGGACACACAGGGGGATAACCTTATTTATTGATCAGAAGATTAGAGAATGGATGGATACCATAAGATGGATGATGAATGGGTCATGATATATGATATTCTGGGCAAAAGGCAGGGGAGAGCCCCTCATTTTATGGGCAAGAGGACCTGTAGACTACATACAGGAGGATGACACAGATGAGAGAAGAATTTTTTTTTGATGGATGGATCAGGGAAAAAATTAATAAAAAAAAAAGTAGCAACAGGATGACCATGAAATGGGAAAAGAAGCAATGATAAGAAGGAAAACAGCTCGTTCAAGGATGACAGAGGACAGCAGATGAATTTTGGCGTCATTGCAGATGAGGGGTTGCAACAGGCAATGGCAGGTGATTGGTGGGTGATTGAGAAGGCAAAGTTCAAGGAATCACCAAGCAACAGCAATAAAAATTGAGGGTAAAAGACAAGCAGCAGCAATCCATGCAGAAAAATTATTAATTGAAGATTAGGTGTTGAGGGAGGCAAGCCTTGTTCTTTTGGGGGTGATGGAATGGTTTAGGAGTGTTGGGAAAAGTCACCAAAAGATGTGAGTGACAGCTTGCTAGTCCATCAGATGAGCCAATTGGTAGTGATTATGATGGATTTGGCTGGTAATTGTCAGCAATGATGGTCCAGGCAACAGTTGCAAGGAGCTAGATGGGAGGGATCATTCCAACAGCCCGTTGATGGGTTGGTGGCTGATGGGGGTCAGAAATGGCAGGAAACCACTTTAATTGGATGATTGAAAGGGGAGTCAATAGGATAAGCGGTGTGGTGTCATTATATAGCCTTGGGTTTGGGAACTGCGTCGCGGCCTGTGTGCTCAGCATTTGGTAGGTCAGGCTCAGCAATTGAAGTGCATGCGTTCTCAGCAGTTGCCGCTGCAGGGCTCAGCATTAGGCACAGCAGGACCAGCACGCCATTTGCGGGCTGCAACCCGCTTGGTTATTACGGGCTCAGGAATGGAGCTGGCCCAATCACGTTTGGGGGCGGTTAGTTCAAGTAGTAGGAGCTAGGAAACCGCAAGGGCTATGTACGTGGACGGCCACAGGCAAGCGCAGGCCGGCCCACTGGACTGGGATATTCACAAAAGCGCATTGGGCGTATATGGAAAAGCATGGTGAACTTTGAGTAAAGCCCATTGGAAGGCCATGCCACGGGAAGGATGATTTGGATGTGTGTAATGGCAGGCAGGCTGAAGGGATAGGGCAGTACGGATTAAGGTGGGGTTAGGGTTCTGGGTCTAGGGTTTCTTCTTCAATTGTTGTCAGATTGTTCTTGTGTTGTAACCAAGGGACAACTAAGGGAGGGTTAACCACTTCATTTTCCACATATGGGGGTCTGGCCAGGAAATCAATCAGTTCTCAGTATCTCAAAGATAGTGTAGGATGCTACCACCAACCGCTCCGGGATCCAATGTTCACCCTCCCTATCCTCTGTTCTCAACTCCTGTTTCTGCAACTCAACCTCGTCCACCGCCATCCGCCCAGGTTCCCAGAGCCAGCGGTTTTGCTCCTCCCTCAGAGGGGTTTTTGGATATGGTGGTGCAGAACCCTTGTTGACTGTGGCTGAGACCGAGGGACTTCCCTCATCTTTGGTTTAGTACCTTGGAGGTGGAACGGTTTCTTTCCATGTTTGAAGGCATTGCAGATTTGGAGGGCACAATGGGTGCAGACAAGGTTTGGACTATTGTGCTTTTCATTACCAAGGAAGAGAAGCTGTGGGACTTGGAGGAAATGGTTGGTTACAAGAGGCAAGATTGGGGGAAGTTGAAAAGAAACATGCTGGCAAGGTGGGGAAAGCCCAAACCCTGGTTCTGGGAAAGAAATTTTGACCAAGCCGCAGAGGAAGAAAGAAAGTGCGGGGGGTGCAATTGCGCAAAGGATTGGTGGAGTATATGTTGAAGTTTGAGCGCATCTATGGTTAATTGGAAAAGAACAAGGCTGTTGAGGGCCAGACAGCGGCTATGAAGCGGGCGTTTTTGGGAGATCTTGCGTCTCAGCTCCGTTCTAGGGTACAGCAGTACCTGTATGATCATGGCCTGGTTAAGAGGTTGCTAGGTGGGAGTGTCACAATCCTTCTTGATTTCATGGTTATTTTTCAGGCTGTGGAGAGCAAAATTGACTTAGAAAATCTCATTGCGGACATGGCACAAATATACCCAGCAGCCTCCAAGAAATTGGTCAAAATCTTGGTTCTGGCCCCAAACCAAACCTCAACCGCGTGACCTCCAACACCCTCTCATGCCGGAACATCCCAACAAGCTGCGGTACCATTGGTTTGCAAGATGACGGAGATTCTACAAGACATAAGGATCTTCCTCAACTGGAAAGTGGCCCCCACAGCTCCAACGGCCCCAACGGCTCCAATGGCCACTATGGATCCAGTGGCTCCTACTCAACTGGGAGCAACACCACCTCATATGGTAGAAGGGTTCCAGCCTCCCAGAGGACCCTCCGGGCTTTTTGGGGTTTGCACCTGTACGTACTGCAGTGAAAAGGGGCACTGGAAGTCAATATGCAAAAACCTCACCCAGGATATGAACAAAGGACTGGTTTTCACATCTGGGATGACATACATATTCCCATTGGGTGAATAGGTGGATTTGACTAGGGACCAGCTGCCACCAATGGTGCAAGTACAGGAGCAGGAAAAGGCCCAGGCCAAGACCGCTCAGGTGTTGCTTGGAATTGTCACCAGGCTTGGGACCTGGGAAGCGCCAAGGGTAGAGGCCAAGGTCAGAGCATTGGCGGCAAAAAAACGGATCACAATCAACATCAATTCCAAGGAGTGGCCAACAGCCCCAAAGCCAACTGCATGCATGCCAGCAATGGACACATTGTCAACTAATTCTGTGGGGAAGAAGAAGGCCTTGGATATCATCCAGAGGGTGATGTGAAACAACTCACCAATACCTCTGACCCTACAAGAGTTAGTGGCGGTGTCCCCAGCGGTTTTAAATTAAATTCTCCAAGCATTGAGAGGGTGCAATCAGAACCAAGTGCCAACAATGGTTCAACAGGTAAATGTGGCGGAGGAGGAGGTAGATAGCAAGCTGTGCCAGTCAAAGTTGGTATCAGTCCCACTTGCTTATGTTGCAAGGACTATTGCGGGGCAGAAGGTATGGGAAATGGTCAATAGCAGGTCAATGGTCAACTTGCTTCTGTCAAGATTGGTGGATAAGCTTTGTTTCTTGCGGAGGAAGTGTGCAATGAGTCTCTGGGTGTTGAATGGCAGCAAATGCCCTGTGGGCGGAGTGGTGGAGGCAGAGGAGGTTTAAGTTGCAAAGGTTTGTAAGCCCGTATTGTTTCTCTTGGTAGAATTTGGTGACATGATATTGGGTAAACCATTCATGTTTGGGTTCCAAGCTCAAATGGCCTTCAATGCCGAGGAGGTAATGGAGGCTCTGAAAGTCAAGGATTTGTTTGGTGCGCAGTTTGAGACAACTATCTGCAATCATGGGAGGGGAAAATGGGTGCAACAACCAGGAATCCAATTTGGGGGCTGACTGTAAGGGTCACCCCATGGAGAATTTTTCCTATTTTGCCGTGGTTACCATGGGGAGCAAGCTCTGGCTTTGCGCAGGCGGTTGACAGGTAAGGAGCAAGTGGAGGAGGGCGCGCGTAGGGCACAGGTGTCAGAAGTAAGCTCCATTCCTCAGTGTGCATTGCTGGAAGGTTCTATGCTTCAAAAACCCTATAATTGTGCCACATTTGTGAGCAAAGGCCAAAGCCCCGGTCTGGTTATTTCTAGGACTTATGATGATGATGGTTGGGTATGGATGACAAGGTGCAATGCTAGCAATTACAAGCCGGTGGCGCAGAAGGTCTGGCCGCGTAACAAGCCAATGCCCCAGCGATTGAATGGGCCCTTGCATCCAGTTTCATGGTCCCCAAACCCATGGACAACACCCTTGACAAAGTCTGGCTGGGTAACAAAGTCAGCACAGATCACCAACAAACGGATTGACTCACTTAACTTTGGTCCTGCAGGGTGGCTAAGCCCAGACACAAGGGATTTGCTATCATCCATGTTGGTACTGCGGGAGAAGGCCCTTTCCTTCAGCCTGGGAAAACAAGGGCTGCTGAAAGGCAACATTGGTGATCCGTAAGCCCTTTCCCCAGTTCCGCACAAGCCATGGCAGATCAAGCCAATTTCAATCCCGCAAACCATTTGGGAACCCTTTCTTGGAGTGGGTGCGCAAGCTTGTAAGGATGGCCCTCTACAAGCAATCCATGTCAAGTTACTCTAGCCCTATCTTTGCGGTTTTCAAGCAAGATGGGAATTTGTCACGGATTGTTCATGATTTACGGCATCTCAACTTGTTCACTGTCCGTGATGCTGGTTTGGCCCTGCGGGTGGGGGAATTCTTGGATTTGATTGCCAGACGCGCATGTTGCAGATTAGTGGATGTGATGGGAGGATATGATCAAGGGAAACTCCATCCTGACTTGCGTTCGCTGACTGTTTTTGAGACAGGGTTGGGGAGGATGCAACTGACGCGGCTGCCGCAAGGCGCACCTAACTCAGTAGCTGTGTACCAAGCCCAGCTGACCTGGATACTGCACAAAAACCTTCTGGAAGGTGTTCATATCTTCATTGACAACAAGGGTATCAAGGGCCCAAAGAAGGACTATGGAGGAGTGGTTCTTGCCAAGGCCCCTTTGGTCCGCCGGTTCATTTGGGAATACACAGTGACGCTGGACTGGGTCCTTTTTGGGATTGAGGAGGTGGGCCATACGGTATTGGGGAAGAAACTAGTGGTCTGCTTTTGGGAACTTGAGGTCTTGGGGAATGTGGTGGATTTTGATGGGCCGCGTATTGCAGAGAAAAAGCGGAATAAGGTTCTTGAATGGCCAAATCCGCAGACAGTGTCACATATCCTTCAGTTCTTGGGGTTGTGTAGTTATCTCTGCATGTTCATCAAGGGGTTTGCAGATGTTCCAAGCCACCTACAAGCTTTGACACGAAAGGGCACAAGGTGGGATTGGACTACTGGGTGCAATGGCGTGTTTGAAAAGCTCAAGGAGATAGTGGGGCACAACATTGTCCTCTAGGACCTCAACTACAACGCCGGGGGATACAACTGGTGGTCAAATCTAGCAAGTTTGGAGCAGGAGGCGTCCTGAAGCAGGAAGAGGATGGGAAGGATTGGCCGGTGCTTTACAAGTTGGTCACCTTTACCACAACAGAGAGTTGCTATTCTAAGCCAAAGTTGGAGCTATGCCGTGTTACAAAAATTGTGCAACGGCTTCAACATCTTCTGTGGGGTTTTCATTTTGAACTCTTGGTTGACGTGGAGGCCCTGGCGCAGATGATCAATTCACCAACACTGCCAAACACCCCGATGACCAGATGGGTGGCGTACCTTCAGCTGTTCTCCTTTAGTTTTGTGCATGTTTGGGGGAAGGCGTTTACAATTCCAAAAGCGCTGTTGCAGTACCCTCCAGAGGATATGTATGAAGGAGCGGAGCCATTAAATGTGGAATCCCTGGTTATTTGGGTGGGGGTGGTAGAGGCAGGAGTCAGGTTGCCTCTGTCCTAGTCCAGAAGCTACATGGTTTTGTTATCTTATTTGCAGGACCTCCGGTTCCCCAAAGGTACAACAAATACAATTGTTTGGTGGGAAAAGCGGCGCGCGGTGAACTTCTACCTCCAGGATGGGCAATTGTGGCGGTGTAGTGCCCCTGTCCCCCTTGTGGTTGCAACGTCTAGGGCGGATCAGGAATTGATCCTAAGGTTTCTGCACGCCAACTTGGGCCATTGTGGAGAAATTGGGACGTGGAGAAGGGTGAAGGCGCAGTTCTGGTCGCCAGGGGTCATGCGCTCGGTCTGCAAATGGGTGAAGTTGTGCAAGGCCTGTCAACAGCAAAATTCAAGGTTTCCCAAAGACGTTGGTCACCCCACAGGGGAGGATGCCTTGTTTGGGCGGGTTTCTCTTGACTTGGTGCACATTAAGGCAGGGAAGTTTGCGTACTTGTTAGTCGCAGGGGACAACCTGTTGGGATGGGTGGAGGTGCAGCCGTTGGTGAAGTTGTTGGCGGAAAAGGTGTCCCAGTTCCTAGAGGAAGATTGGTTTGCACGCTATGGTTCCCTTTGTCTAGTTACAGTGGACAGAGGCGCGGAGTTTTGGGTTTGCTTGATGATGCTTAATTGGAGTTGCTGGGCAAAGTTTGGCTGCATAAAGGAGTACTATCCAGAAGGTGCGGGGATGATCAAGTGGGGACACCAACCACTCAAGGAGGCCCTGGTAAAGATGTGCGGGGAAGACGGCAACAGATGGAAAGAGGCGCTGCCGGTGGTTCTCTTTGCGGATTGGATCTCTGTGAAGCAATCAATGGGTTACTCACCCTATGATTTTCTCTTTGGGAAGCTGCCTAGCCTTCTGGTGGACATTGAGCTGGAGATGTTCTTGGGCCTTGACTGGTGGAAGGTGAAGTCCTCTGTGGATATTATTGAGGCCCGCTCCAAGAAGCTTCTCCGGCGCAAGGACATGTTGGTAAAGGCGGCAGAACAACTTTGGAGAACCCGGACAGAATTGGTCCAATATTGGGACAAGCGCTGTTCCCACTGCCTCGGCAACCTGTTGCAAAAAGGGGACCTGGTGCTACTGTACAATTGGAGTCTGGAGTCTCAATGGGTGTGGCTTTTTGCTAATTGGTTGAATGGCCCCTACCATGTGGCCTCTAAGTTTATGGGCAAAAGCTATCAGCTTGAAGAATTGGATGGAAAGCCTCTTAAGAAGAAGGTTGAGGCTTTGCACGTGAAGCACTTCTTTGCGTGCAGATCAACCTCTTTTGACAAAACAGCAGGGGAAGACACAAGATTGGGAAGCAACAGCACGGCTTCAGAAGCGGTGGGGGACCCAGTTGGTTTAGAAGGCTTGGCCCCTAAGGAGTCCGCGCCTGAAGCGCCACTCCAGCAGAGTAGACAACTGCAAACTGCTGGGGACAGCTGCCAAGGGGGGGGGCCTAGGAAGGAAGGGAAAGCCTGATATGGTGAGGGGGTGCTCTAGCCGGCTCACAGCCAGAATAAATAGACACCCCAGAATGTTCCTTTTTGTATTTTCTTGGTTTGATTGGGTTCTTGGATTGGTACTGGCTTTGGATTCTAAATTGCAGGAACGCAGGCGCAGTGCAATGCCGGGTCCGCCTACGCAAGGACAAGGCCCCCAAATGGGAGGGGGGACAAAGAGCAATTGCAAAAAAAAAGTGTTTCTTTCTTCAATTTTGGTTTGGGCTGCTTTCTTTTTATCTGTTTCTTTCTCTACTGAAGGGTGTGATAGGTCATAGATGGAGGTGCATTCAAAGTGGGCGCGGGACAAGCTTGATTTGGTAAGGGGTTACTCTAGCCAGTTCACAGATGGGACAAATAGGTACCCCAGAATTTTCATTTCTAATTTCTCCTCTCTCTCTCTCTAGTTGTGTGCGCGCGCTGGTGGCAAGGTATTTGTTTGTTTCGTAGTATGGGTAAGGGGAACTGTGTGACAGTTCATCTGGGGCAGTCCAGGTACCTTTTGGAACTCCTGGTCACTTACAAAGGCAAAGCATGCAGGCAGAATTCACAGTTGCACAATTGCCCGCAAGGCAGATTGAATCTCAGTTCTCTCTTCTCACTTTCTCAGGGCTCAGGGTTGTTCTCACAAGACTTAATAAGAGGAAGCGTGCGCAAAGACATGTATTTCTTTGGGAATCAATAAGGAAAGCGTGGAACAAGAAAGTAAGGAGAGGAGAAGAGGAAAAGGGGGAGGGATTATCTGCTTGAATCAGGTCCATAACCTCCACCATTTCCAACTGGGCCACATCCATGAGTCCTTGGAAGGCCACTAAGAGTTTGCATTGGGATTTGGTTCCATGGGTGCCCGGAGCTGAGAGCAAATGCTGGAGAAGGTTGTCCGACTTGGCCGCAAAGTCATCAAATTGCGCCTCCCCGAGCGCTAGCCCGGTGGGGACTTCCAGGATCTTGGGAGTGACCCTACAAGGTGGCGCCGGAGTCAGAGCAGAGCTTGATGCAAAGGAGAATGAAGGAAACAAGGAGGGTCTTGGGGGATCATTTGGGGGGCTTGGTGCGGCCAAAGGCAACAATGGGATCAGGATTGGGGACGGCGGGAAAGCGGCCTGTGGAGTTGTAGGCCTCTCTGCTGGGTCTGGTGAATGCCTTGGGTTGGGGTCTGGCGCTGGGTAATGAGCAGCCTGGGGACTGAAGGAGGAAATGGTGGAGGAGCTGGAGAGGGGGTTGCGCCTCATCTGAGTATCTCCTTAATGCCCGGGTCCCTTGCACCTTGATTTACTTGAACATGGTTGGCCCAGTTACAAAGAGCCACTTGGTAGGCTGCAAATTTCAGGTATTTTTTGTTCTTGGGAGGCCCAGCGCAACAAAAAGGCAAAGAAAAGTCGTAACCCTCACCTGGAGGAGGGGGGCAAAGTGGTGAACCCAGCGGCGTCCACAAATCCTCTGAAATTGTGTTGTTGTATGAAACTAATAATGGCTTGGGACAAGCCCTCTTGCGCAGCATAGGACGGGAGCCAGAATGGGGTGGGGGCATTCCTGCGCTAAGCTGCAAGCAGCAATGGTGGCCGCGACAAAAAGCGGCGCAAGCATGATGGCTGGGGATTAGTAAGCACGCATACCCATTTTGGGCACAGAAGTTGCAAGGACTCTTGGCAATGAGCAAGGGAGGTAGTCAAAGGGGTAGTGGCTGGTATGGGTATGGGCAAGAAAGGTCAAGGTAGTGATGGGAAGACCTCCGGGGCCGGAACTCAAGTTGGGGTGATGTGGTGTCATTATATAGCCTTGGGTCAGGAACTGTGTTGCTTCCTGCGCGCTCAGCATTTGGGGTGTGCACGTTCTCAGCAGGGGCTGCTGCCATCTCAGCAGCGGCTGCTTCAGGGCTCAGCAATAGGGGCAGCAGGACTGGCACACCGTTTTCAGGCTGGGCTTGGCTAGGGGAGGCGGGCGGCAACCTTCTTGGTTATTACAGGCTCAGAAATGGAGCCGGCCCAATCACATATGCGGGCGGTTAGTTCAAGTAGTAGGAGCCAGGAAAATGCAGGGCTATGTACATGGACAACCAAGCACAAGCGGGGGAGGGCCCATGGGACTGGGATATTCCCAACAGCACATTGGGCGGATACAGACAAGCATGGTGAACTTCAAGTAATGCGCAGCAGAGGGCCGCACCACAGGAAGGATGAACCAGATGTGTGTAATGGCAGGCGGGCTGAAGGCATAGGGTGGTACGGATTAAGGTGAGGTTAGAGTTCTGGGTCGGGGGTTTTTTCTTTAATTGTTGTCAGATTTTTCTTGTGTTTGTACCTAGGTTAGTGCTAAGGGGAAGGGCATAAAGAGCCAGCTCCTTCAGCACAAGTTCGGGGAGGGGGTAAAAGAATCATCATCTCTCTCTTTTCTCTCTCTTAAAGGGGCATCCTCAGACCTTACAGACGCTAGAACCATTGGCTTGGTAACCAAGGGACAACTAAGTGAAGGTTAATCACTCAAGTTTCCACAGCCGGTGGTTTGATGGCTGCTGGTCAGATTAGAGGGGGGAATCAAGCAAGTGGACCAGAGATGGATCAATCTTGTTTACATTTGAAAGTTGGCATGGGCTGTTTTCTTCATCATTGCCAATGATGGTGGCAAGCTGGATTTTGGTCATGATGACTATGAGGGTGTGAGGGTGTTGGAGATGAGGATTTGAATGAACATCTGCAAAAAAATTAGGCACCTAGTGCAAGAAGAAGGAATTGAATGGAGCATCTGGAGACTTGAAAAGCCTTGGTGGGCCCTTCCTAGACTGCTAGGATCAGGAGAAGTTGGAGGAAGAAAAAAAATTAAAAATGCCATACACAGTTCCTTTTTTTTTAATTTTTGGCTAAGATCAAAAAATACAAAAAAAAATAAATTTTGCCCCTATTCTTGAGGGGAACCAAATTGGTAAACAAACCACCCACTTTGGGACTCCAAACAGTGCTGAGCCACAGGCAGTTCTGTGGAGGGGAAAGGTGCCGTTTAGGCTGCCCTCCTGAGTGTTACAAAAATATTTAAATGTAACTGGAATCAACGTCCAGAACCTTATGAATGAGGAATCAATGGAAGGGATGAGTTTTGAAGTAGCCAATAGCAAGGAAAAGACACTATCTGAGGCAGCATGGTTCAGGAAAAGAATTGAACAAAATAAGTCAAAGTTTGTTCAGGGTTCAATAGAACAAGGCAGTTGTAAGTAACAACACCCACCAGCTAATAACTGGTTTTTAGAAGAAGATTGGGAAAGATCAAATCAATCCCAACCAACCTCAAGGTTCTCAATGAAACTTCCAGAATCTTGGCAATTAAGCGCTTGAAGTGTACCAGATAACTGTGCGTGGCTGTAAAAAACAAAGAAATTTGTTTTATGAAGCTCTAGAAGCAACACAGTAACAAGTTTGAACAAGAGTAACCGGGCAATTCTCAAGGGAATGAAGAATAGCATGGCAGAATTCAACTTTAAAGAAATACATGGAGGTTTAAGACTCCAGGTTTCAGGCTAAAATAAAGCTATCAGTCAAATGTGGCTGGTTCTGGAATGATAATCAAAGAATGATCAAGACCAGTATGGTCAAAAAAGGGGATCAAAGAGTGGTATAACACACTCAAGAATTCAATAAAATGGATTCTTATTCAACCAGCAAGGATATTGTTTGGTGATAAAAAAAGGCCAAAGGGGGAAAAATCAAGAATTGAGTATGGAGGCTCAAAGATCAAGGGGAAATCATAGATATATCAACAATAAAATGCTTGGAAAAAGGGGAAGGGGCCCATAGATTTATTGCTTAGATGCCAATGATATATGGATCAAGGATAATGGATGAAAAGATGGATCCCTCCTGCCAAAGGCAGGGGAGAGCCCCTCCTCTTATTGACAAGAGGCCCTGTAGACTACTTACAAGAGATAACTACAAATTAGTGTCATTTTTTTTTTTGGAACAGATGAAAAAATCAAGCATAGTGACAGATGAAGCTCAAAATAAGAAAAAAAAGATTGAAAAGGAAACCAGACCATGGGCAGCAGATGAGTGTCTGCGCAATAGCGGATGAAAGTTTGCGGCAGCAGAAGGTAGCAGCTGGAAGATGATGGGAAACCGCAAGGGCAAAGGTGAACTGCAGTGACAACTGCAAGAGAGGATACAGGATAGGTGGATGATTGGGAAAAGGAGGGGGTGGCTGTTAAGAGCTGGATTGATCCTCAATTGGGATCAATTGCTCTTACCAGAACAAATCTGATCAATTGGTGGAAGAGATTGAGAGGGTGAGGATGGCCATCTGCAAGCTGACTGGCAGTGGCCTGGCTTGGCAGATGCGGGGTGATCAATTGGTGATGTCGTTTGGTGACTTGCCCTTTAAATGGGGAAGTTGGAGGATGAGGTAGGATGACCGTTGGCCCGTTGGCAGGCCATGGTGGCAATGGCGTCACGGACAGATGAGGGATGGTGTTGTGGGATTGAGATGGCCAATGAGCAATGGGAAAGTTGATGAACAACAGCAGCACTGACAGCTGCAAGCAACAGCTAGCTGGTTTTCAGGTTAACAAACCAAAGTTGATGATGGATGAGGGAGTCTTTGGCAGGCTTTTGTTGTTTTGGTGACAGTTGGATGGGATAATGATGGGTGAAAACAACCTTTGTCATCCAACCAATTGAAGAGGGGGGGATTGTGGGTTCTTTTGACAAATGGCTCAGTGGCAATGGAGATGATTGGCAAGGATGAGGATGGGGTTGAAAAGGATTATGATGATTGCTTGCGCTTTGCCAAAAATTGGGGCTGAAAGCGCAACAAGGAGGAGTTGAACAGGGGAAATGGGGGTTTGAAAGGCCTGAAGAATCCTTTTCTAGACCTTTAAAAAAAGAAGAAGCTGGGAGCATTTAACCAGAATGAGTGCCCATAATGACACAGGAAGTAATTTTTTTTTGATTGATGCTGGATGAAAGAACGTATATAATTTTTTTTTTTTTTTAAAAAAAAGTCCCTGTTTCCTGAGGTGTCCCAGATTTTTCACCACATCTCTCCCCAACTTACAGACTGTCCCTATTCTGCATCTTTTTTTTGAAGATAGTAAGAAAAGTAGGAATAAAAATAAATTGAGGCAGAAGAATAGCCATTTCTTGATCTTGAGAGTGATTGAAGATTTAAAATTATCTTGATCCATCCAAAAGGGCCCTAGAAGTGGCAGAGATAAAACAAAGAAGCCTTCCCAGGTGCTCATGTATGTGGCATACAGTAGAGTTTCACAACAAAAATGTAGCAAATGACCCTGGTAGTGCACAATTGGGAGGACTTACTTCTGAGATAAGTTGCCTCCACAAAAATGAAACTTCTTACCTTAATCAGCAGGGAACCTTCTGGTAAACTGGGTACCATTCAGTTCTTCCAAAGCATAAAATCCACCTCTAAATTGGAAAACCACCCAATAAGACCCCTTCCAGAAATTTGAGAAGAGCTTTCCCCACTAAGTTTCCAAAGATTGACTATAAGCTAAAAATAGATAACCAGGATTTGAGGGATCCCTGATCTTATTTAAGTGCTTATCATCCCAATACTGAACCAATTTTCCTCTTGATTCCAGGATCTTCTGATAAGCTTTTTCACAAAAATCTTCACTTTGCTCCAGTTGCTTAGATCTGGCAACTAATAGATCAGTGATTGAAGAAACCTCATCCAATGAGATACCCAAGAAGGATTCTATTTCCAGATCCAATGGAAGAAATGCTCTTTGACAAAAGATGATTTCATAGGGTGAGTAGTCAGTGATCCATTTGATTGAGATTCAACCAGAGAAGAAAACAAGAGGAAGGAATTTGCAACAATCCTTGACACTTTAACCAGCCAAGTTAACAAGTTCAGCCTTCAAAGGAGCATGGCCTTGTTCCACCATACCTTGGCCTTCAGGATAATAATTAGTAGCAACTCCATGTCTTCCAGGAAGAGATTGGATCATTTCAGCAAGTTTGCCGCCAAATTCAGGGCCACCATCAGTAGAGTAGGATCAAGCCAAGCTGTAATGCATTTTCCAAGTCTCATAGGGAAACAATGCCACTGATTCAGAGCTAAGGTTCTTAAGAAATTTTTCTTAAAACCATCCAGAAAAATCATCTCTAGCCACAATGAGGTACTTAGAACCACCTGCCTTCATATGAACCACATCCATAGAAATCCTTCCAAAGACAGTGGAATCCCCAGTAGGATAAAAAATTTCATCTGGACGGCTAAGATCACCTTTTTGAAAAACTTCACAACTCTTGCATAATTGAGCAACAGATTTCTTTAGAGGTGGCCACCAGAATTGTTTGGATAATCATGGATAAGTTTCAGTTTCCCCAAAATGACCAAGACCTTCATGGAGAATTTCAAGGATCAAATCTTGTTTAGAAGGGATATTTAAAACAATAAGAGCACAAGGATTTCCTCTTTTAATAAGCCTAGAGCCTTTTACAAAGAAATTAGAGGACTTTCTTTTAAAAGATTCAAATTCTTTAGCAGAGAGATCAGGACTTTTTTGAAGAGTTAAAAGGTACTGCTCTAATTTAAGCCAGAAAACTTGTTGAAAGCCAGAATAATCTTGAGAGTAGAAGGCAAAGACAAGATTGATCAAAGGTTCTTCTTCATCAAAATTGATTTAAACATCAGATTTGTCATCTCCAAGGGGATGTTGAGATAACAATCAGGCATGGTGAAAGATTTTCCAGGCCTGTGAACAATATCAAAAGGGAAAATCTGGATAAAGGCAAGCCAACAAGTAATAGGAGAATTTGGGAGACTAGGAGCATTGATCATTTCAATGATGGATGGATTGTCAACTTGAAATTCAAAATGTTAACCCCAGAGAACAGTTTGGAGCTTTGTCATCAGTTGAGCCACACCACAGAGTCCCAGTTTTTTTTGAGGTTATCTGGATTATAAATCTGAAAATAGAAAATGTTCATAGAGAGCAGGACAGTTCCAACCATTTTCATCTTCCTGAATAAGAACAGCCCCAACAGATTGATAACTAGAACTGAGAGCCAGCTTGACTTGCAAGCTCCACATACATAAGAGATATTTTTTGAAAACATGTCTTTACCAACAATCATTTTGAGTAACTGAAAGTAATTCTCACAATATTGGGTCCAAATGCATTCAGTATCTTTCCTGGTTAGACGACGCAAAGGTGCACATTGTTTGGATAAAGATGGGATAAAAATTTGAACATAAGTTAAAATGCCTAGAAAGCCTCTAACTTCAGTAGGATTGATTGGAGTGGGCAAAGAGATGATCTTGTTGACTTTGGCTGGTGCCATCCTTCTTCCTTCCTTGCATAATTAATGACCAACAATTTCCAGAGAAGGTACACAAGCAGCCAATTTGGATCCAGAGACAGTAAGGCCAGATTCCTTGATTTGAAACAGAATCCTTTCCAAATATAGTAGCATATTCCCAGATGAATGGACACATTTCTTGATGCCAAGATAAGAGCTCATTATCATAGTCAGAAACTGGATCTTTAATTCCTCCATTTTCAATAAAGATACCAACATGATCAGGGATTTCATCCTGGAGGATCCGCATCATCTGAGCCTGATAGACTGCAACTGAATTGGTCGCACCCTGAGGTAATCAAGTAAGTTGAAATCAACCAATAGGAGTATCAAACTTAGTGAGAGGGCAAGAGATAGGATGTAAGGATTTTTCTTCATAACCGCCCATAATGTCCCCTGGACCATAAAAAGCTCTCCCAGAGAAAGATTCAACAAATTCTTCAGTAGCAGGAGGAATACCAGATTTTTAAATAGTAACTTTGTTAAGGTTTTCAACATTGTGGACTAATTGAAGTTTACCATTACTCTTGAGGACACAGAACACAGGGCTGGAATAACTGGCAGATAACAGCTCATATAGACCAGTACAAACTTGTTTGCGGACCAAATTGATGAATTCTTTGACTTTAGCAGCAGGGATTGGGAAATTTTTATTTTTCCAAGGATCATGTTCAACTTCAGTGATGATATAGGCAAGAACATAGGATTATTTCAAGAGACCTGTCTCTTCTTCACAAAAAGCATTCGATTTTTCCCTTAGAGATCAGAAATTTTTGATCAAATTTAAATCATCAGGAAGGAGCCATCCATCTGTACCAAAGTTGACCACCTTAAGACGTTATTCAGTTACACAACCATTGGGCCCAAAGGGACCAGTAAGAAATTGAGATAAACCACTGTCACACGGAGGCTTGACACGAAGCCAGGGTGGTATTTACTAAAAGTAGGAAGGAGACTAGTACCAGAAGAGATCCAAGATGGATCAGGCTGAAGGTTCAGCAAAAGGGAGTAAAGACTCCAAGGTGGTTGAAAACCCAAAGAGGACTCAAGATGAGTCAGGATGATACTAGTAGGAAGGATACTCCAGAAGAAGTGGACTGAGAGCTAGGGTGCAGAACAAGAAGAATTGATTTCTTAAGGAAAGACTTGAAAATGTAGGATGAGTCGAGTTTATATAATGCTAGTTACAACCTGTCATACTATTGGCTTGTAACATGTCAATGATATCTGAGAGGCTGAATAATCACATGTATTACATAATCACAACTACTATCTGTGTCATAGGTATGACAGAATCCCCCCGGGAAAAACAGGTGTTCTCCTGAACACCATTAAAGAAAGAAAAGGAACAAAAACTGATTGGCAAAATTACTCATAGGCTGGAGAGGCCAGGTGATTTGAAATGAGGGAGGAGATTTCCTCACGACATCGATTGACTGGACCAGATTGTCCAAGGATTGAAAGCGGACAAGATTCTTGGTCTCAGGATTGGCGGCTAGGGTAAGAAAGCTAATCAAGGCAATTTGTGGATCAACGACTTTGGATTCCATTGGTTTCTTGATGTGGGTTGACATCTCGCACTTGGCAATCAGTTGGGTGTGCTCCACATTGATCAACTGGACCAGATTGTCCAAGGATTGAGAGCGGACAAGATTCTCGGTCTCATGATTGGCGGCTAGGGTAAGAAAGCTAATCAAGGCAATTTGTGGATCAACAATTTCGGATTCCATTGGTTTCTCAATGTGGGTTGACATCTCGCACTTGGCAATCAGTTGAAGTTCTTCCTCACTAAAATCTGACAAACGCTTCTTGGTAGACTCTCCGGAGCTTTCAGCGAGTTGAGCGGGTAAGAGACCAAAGACTTGTTGATCAGATTCCAGGTTGGCAGAAACGGATTCCAAGACGGTCTTGAACTGTTTTTTCAACCGATGACAACGAGAGCTTTGTTTATCTTGGAAAGAACTGAGAAAGAGACTAGAGGGAGCCCCGGGGGGCATTGGGTGATAGGGTGGAATGAGTCACTATGGCTGAGGATGTGCCCAAACTTGGGAGACTTGGGGTCAATGTCAACGTTGAGATTAGCGACAGCATTGTGAATCCTGATGTGAGGAGATTGGGGATGATTGTCGGATGGGACGGTCTGGACAAAATAAGCGTGGAGGACGTTGGTATGCTTGGAGATGTGAGCCAAGGTGAGCTGAAAGGATAGTTGGGTGGAGGGATGGAGATGGTGAAGGTATCTGGTGGCTAGCTCGACTCCAAAGCTCTTGAGTGAAAGATTGGGATTGTTGAGCAGGGTGGACTTTGTATGGATGGGGTTGGCGTTGAAGCGAGTGAGGATGGATTGAGGGTCGAAGCGATTGTTGTTGGTAGTGAGGTGATTCAAGTAAATCAATGATTTGATCGAGTGACTCGCATGATCTGGACCATAGTTAATGGATTTACAAGGCAAACTAGCTGGGAGATCATGAGGGCGACCAAACTGAGGATTAAACAGCATGAGGATGAGGGCAAAGAAGGGCAAGTTGAGATTCATGATGATGATGAATTGGAGGGGGGTGGACGAGATTGTGGTCGAGGGGTAACAGTGATGGTGACGGAGCCAGGGAGTAGGAATAGAGGGCAGATTCTTGTAACTAATCCGATGTTTGTTGGATGCTAGACATTCCAAGACTACACCAAGTATGGTGTGGAAATTAAGGGAAAGCCGAAGAAGATGTGTTGATAGAGGAAAGTCAGGTCTGAAATGGACAAGACAAACTATACGAGTATTGAGCAGTAGTATCAGGGAGCTAACTATGGTCGACTACAAGGAAGAAATCAATTCTTATGTCACACGGAGGCTCGACACAAAGCCAGGGTGGCATTAACTAACAGTAGGAAGGAGACTAGTACCGGAAGAGATCCAAGATGGATCAGGCTGAAGGTTCAGCAAAAGGGAGTAAAGACTCCAAGGTGGGTGAAAAACCAAAGAGGACTCAAGATGAGTCAGGATGATACTAGTAGGAAGGATACTCCAGAAGGAGTGGACTGAGAGCTAGGGTGCAGAACAAGAAGAATTGATTTCTTAAGGAAAGACTAGAAAGTGTAGGATGAGTTGAGTTTATATAGTGCTAGGTACAACCTTTGATACTATTGGCTTGTAACATGTCAATGATATCTGAGAGGCTGACTAATCACATGTATTACATAATCACAACTACTATCTGTGTCATAGGTATGACAACCACATTAAAAATTGTTAGTTAAGGGAGGACACATAAGAGGATCATAGAGGTTTAGAGGAATAGGCTGGTTGACTTGTTGGACCTTTTTTTCAACTGGTTTGTACTTTGTAGCAAAAGAGAAAAGTTCTTGTTTACTTCAAGAGTTGACCAGCAAAACTTGATTACCAAAACAAAGAACAATTTTCAACATTTTCCATTTCCAATGTTCTGCAATATCCTCAAAGGGTGCCATTTCCATGAAGGGAGAACCAGGAGATGATATGTTGCTCAAATGTGTGGCACAAGGTAGGGTTTCAAAAATGTGGGTAGAAGGTTGCCATAGCAGTGCACAATTGGGAGGACTTACTTCTACCCCAAATTTCCTCCACTGAAGCCCATATTCCTCCATACCAAAGCCACCAAGAATAGAATTGAGATCAGGATCTAGTTTATAATCATTGCCAAGATTCAAACTAGAAATGAGAGGAGATTGATCAGACCTAAGATTAAAACAAAAAGAAGACATGAAAGATCCAGAGAGAGAAGAAATATTTTTGGAATTTTCTATTTTGACATGTTTTTGCGTGGTAAAATTTTCCAGCTTAGATGAAAATGACAAGAAGAATGAAAAACCAGCCTCAGGGATGAGATTTGATCCTTTGGTTGAAGTCTAAGGCTGAGAAAAACTAAAAATACAATTAGGATCAAATATTCCCATAAAAAATGAGAGGAATTGCAATTATTCTTCTGCTTCCCCTTTAAGGAAAATTTAGGAGGATGAAAAGGTGAATCTCTTTCCCAATGACCAGAATCCAAAGAAAAGAGAGGAACTTCAATTTTTCTACCATCAGGATCAGGGAGGAGAATTCTTTCCCCAAATTGATCAGAAAACATCAGAGTAGCACCAAAATCTATGAAGAATGGTCAACCCAAGATTGTAATAACTTCCAAAAAAGTGATCCAAAAATGACAAGCTCCAGAAATTTTTTGACCAATCATAACTGGAAAATCTTCAGCAATACCAACTAATTAACAAGATTGATTCCCTATTCCATGAACCGCAAAATTGAAGCTGAACCTAGGACACAGCTTGATTTTGCAGGCCATAGAATCCAAAATGAAGTTGAGATGAGATCCAGAATCCACAAGAGGAGAAAAAGTTTTAGCTGAATCACCAAGATAAAAAGGAAAAAAAACCAAGAGGACTGGAGTAAAGGTTGGAATCTGAGGAGGGATCTTTTCTACCAGAGTCCTCCATTAAAGTACCAGAGGAAACCTTTAATTGGTCAGGGCCAATTTCTCACGTCAAAAAGAGGCCCATTTCTTCATCCCTTCAGAAGCAGATGGAGAGATTGACAGTAGTTCAGCCACAGATAGATCAGGAATTTTAAGATCTGAAATTTTCTTCAATAAGCCTTCCACATCATTGGGGTTGTCCTTTGAAATTTCCCTCTCAAACAAAACTTTGGGCTGGGTGGAGGGAGGAAGTTTTGGTGAATCAGGAACAGGATCAGAAGGTTGAGGTGATTTAGATGAGGGAGTAGGATCAGAGTGATCTTGAAACCTTCCATGAGTGGTTCCTTGTCCACATCCATGTCTTCTACATCAGAGGAAGGAGGCTCAGGCAAGGATTGATGTTCAACCAGTCTTCAAAGAATTGAAGTTGTAAAGGAAGGAGCTTTATGAGGTTTAGGTTCCTCATGTTGTTTCCTAGCTGGATCAGATTGATAAGTCCCAGCAAGACCGCAGGAGGAGATGGCTGGAGGATACCAAGGTTGAAGGGTACCACAGAAGATCAATAATCAAAACAATCTGAAGATTCCCTCATAGGTGGTGGTGGCTGATAAGAGGCCACCACATAACAAAGATGGCAAGATGAATCAAAGGGGTTCAAAGCAACATTAGGAAAAAATAAATTTTCCCCCTTCTGTTCCACCAACTTTTTTTCTTTATCCCTCTGGAGTTCAAAACATTGACCAGTTCCATGACCTTCCCTACGGCAGTAATAGCAGACCAGATTGGATTTAGGAACAGAGTTAGAAGGTTCCAGAGTATGAAGAGAAGTTATCTTTTGATAAATTTTGCTCTCAAGAGCTTGGAGTATTTTGGTGATTTTGTCTATAGTAGGAGATTCCCAGTTGGACTGAGGATTTTATTTTGGCCTGCAATCTGCCTCCATCTTATTTATAATTTTTTTGGAATCTTAGAAAGAAGGAGCATGGACTGGTTCAGTGGTTCTAGGAATTTCAAAAGTTAAAGAAGTTTGAAATTTCATAGCTTCATCCACAGTACTCCTAAGTACAAGGAAAACAGGAATCTTGAATCAATTATCCCTGGTGGTAATCCTTGATCCAGACTTTACCAATTCATCCATAATTGATTCCTGCACTGCTAACAAAAAAGATTGGTAACATTTTGCTCAAACATTGTCCACTGTATTGATATGATTGTTTTGGATCATATAATTTTGGATTGGATCCAATGACTTTCTAAAAGACTGGTAGTCAGAGGCTAAAGAGACACCAAAATTGGAGATCCATTGAGCAACAAGATTTTCCAGGTCCTGCAAAGTAAATCAAGCTACATCTTTTTTCCCCCAATATTCCAAAATTGCTTCCCTTAGAAGCTTCAATTTATGGGATTATAATTGATTGAATGACTTGATTACTTCCATGACTTCATCAGAGGAGATAAAGAATTTTAAATGATAGGCCATGTTGTATTCACTTGCCCCATCCACTTCAGCAGCCATTTTGTAAGAGTCCAAAAACCATTCAACATTTACCCCATTGAACCTTAAGTTCCTGTCCTGAGGTTTGATCTTGACCATCCTGGGTCAAGCAGAGGTGGTGAGAGTACCGGTAGTTGCCATTTTGAATAACAGAGTTCCTAGAGGAGCCAAAGAGCAGATTTCCAAAGTGGCTCAAAAGTGTGGCAAGAGTAGGGTTTCACAAAAAAAAAACAACAAGAATCTTGCCCAAGCCATGCAAAATTGGGAAAATTACTTCTGATATAAGTTGCCTCCACGGATCAGATCTGAGAAAAGAGCTACACAGAAAAACAGAAAAAAAAGTATTAGATTTTGAAGTTGATTCCAAACATATTGGGATTTTAAATCCCAAGGTGACTGGTTTGATCCCAGCCCGGGGGACCAAATTTAAGAAATCAAACAGTGCTGAGCCGCAGAAAGTTCTGTGGAGGGGAAAGGTGCTGTTTAGGTTTCCCTCCTGAGTATTACAAAAATATTTAAATGTAACCAGAATCAAGGTCCAGAACCTTATGAATGAGGAATAAATTGTAAGGGATGAGTTTGAAAGTAGTTGGTAGCAAGGAAAAAAACTATCTGAGGCAGGATGGTTTGGGAAAAGACTTAAACAAAATTACTCAAAGTTTGTTCAGGGTTCAATAGAACAAGGGAGTTGTAAGTAACAACACCCACAAGCTAATAACTCTGGTTTCCAAAAAAATATTATGAAAGGTAAACTAAATCCCAACAAACCTCCAGGTTCTCAATGTGAATTCCCAACTCTCCGCAATCAAGGGCTTGAAGGGTGCTGGATAACTGTGGGTGGCTGTAAAAAACAAACAAATTTTTTTATGAAGATCTGAAAGCAATGCAGTAACAAGTTTGAACAAGAAAAACCCAGCACTTCTCAAGGGACTCAGGAATAGCATGGTGGAGTTCAAATTTAAAGAAATACCAGCAAGCTTAACACTCCAGGTTTCAGGCTTCAATAAAGCTCTCAGTAAAACATGACTGGTTCCAGAATGATAATTCAAGAATGATCAAGACCGGTATGGTTGAAAAAAGGGATCAAAGAGTGGTATAAAACACTCAAGAATTCATTCAAATGAATTCTTCTTCAACCAGTAAGGCTATTGGTTGGTGATAACAAACAAGGCCATAGAAGGTCTTCAAGATTGGAGTATGGAGACTAAAAGATCAAGGGGCAATCATAGATATACCCAGGATAAAATTCTTGGATAAAGGGGAAGGGCCTCACACATTTATTTCTTAGATGATAATGATAGATGGATCAAGGATCATGGATGATAAGATGGATCCAGGATCATAGATGATAAGATGGATCCCTCCTGCAAAAGGCAGGGGAGATCCCCTCTTATTATGGGCAAGAGGCCCTGTAGACTAATTAAAAGAGATAACTACAAATGAATCCAGAAAAAAATATTTTCTTTTTATGTTGGATCAGATGAAAAAAATAAGGCATAGTGACAGATGAAGCGCAAAATAAGGAAAAAAAAAAAGGAAAAGGAAAGCAAAACGTGGGCAGCAGATGAGCGTCCTTGCAAAATTTTATGAAAATTTTCTGCAGCAGATGGTAGCAGCTGGCAAATGACCTCAAATGGCAAGGGAGATGGTGAACGGTGGTGAAAACCGCAAGAGCGGATACAGCATAGGTGGATGATTGGTAACAAGAGGGGGTGGCTGTTAAGAGCTGGATTGATCCTTGATTGGAATCAATTGTTCTTACCAGACCAAATCCAATCCATTGGTGGGATAGATTGAGAGGGTGAGGATGGCCTTCCACAAGTTGGCTGGCAATGGTGGAGGTGGCCTTGCACCACAGATGTGGAGTGATCAATTGGTGATTTTTCTTGGTGACCGCCCTGTCAAATGGGGCGGTTGGAGAATATTGGCATTGGAGGATGAGGTAGGATTACCATTCCTGTGTTGGGAGGAAATTTTGGCAATGGCCTGATGGATGGATGAGGGATGGTGATTGTGGGATTGAGATGGCCAATGAGGAATGGGAAGGTTGATGAACAATGGCAACACCAATGGCGGCAAAAACAGCTCTTGGTTTTCAGGTTAACCAGCCAAAGGTGATGATGGATGAGGGAGTCATTGGCAGGCTGTTGTTATGTTGGTGAAAGTTGCATGGGATAATGATGCATTACACAAAACTTTGTCTGCCAACCGGTTGAAGAGGGGCGGATTGTGGGTTTTTTTCAAAAATGGAATCAGTGGCAATGGAGATGATTGGCAGGGATGAGGATGGGGAGGACAAGGATTATGATTATTGCTTGTTCTTGGCCAAACATTTGTGCTTCCAGCGCAAAAAGGCGGATTTGAAAAAGGGATTTGGCGTTTTGAAAGGCCTGGAGAAGCCTTTCCTAGACTTTCACCATAAGAAGAAGCTGGGGGAACTGAAAGAGAATGAGTGCCCATAGTACCACATGAATTAATTTATTTTTTTTTTTTGATTGGCGCTGGATGAAAAGATGTGTTTATAAAAATTTCAAAACAAAGACTGCCCTTTTTACTGAGGTGTCCTGGATTAGTCACCACGACTCCAAAAAAAAGTTACAGGGAGTTACAGAAGTTTACAGTTACACATTCAAGAAAGAGGTGTTTGGAAACCACTTTAACCTCTCAAGTTTGCCTTCAATTGAACTTACACTTCCACGCTGAACTCCGCAAAAATAGGTTACAGCAAGTTACAAGGTTTTGAACTTATAAATTCTTTCAACTTTAATTTTAGGCGCTCCAAATGAGAGCTCAAAGGCCCCAATCCCAAGAAGGCTTTTGGCTGGGGGGCCCCAATATGAATGGGAACTTACAGTTGCAAATCCAACAATGGGCAAACTTTTAACTTGTAGCCTGCAGTTAAAGTTACAAGTGGTTTCCAAACAGGCCCTTAAAATGCTTGGTCAAGATTTTGTAAAAGTCAGCAATATGGGTTTGATTCATGCCCATGGAAACTGCTTGACAAATGGCTCCATTTGATTGATGCTATGAATTTTGAAGGAATCTATCATCATCTAAGATCTTTTTAATTTCATTTTTTATACCATCAACAGGTTCAAGCTCATAAATTTGTTTGAGCATGCTAAATCTTAGCCCTTTCAAAAGAACAACTTGATAATCAATCAGATTCTTACTCATATTAAGCTGCTTCTTGAAATTTCTTGGTGGATTAAATTATTTGTTGTGATATAAATAGGTTAGATTTTGTAATTTGGAGGAATGGGGAAGTTTGAGAGAAGTGGAAGAAGCAAAAATCTCATATATTTTTACCCAAAATTCCAGCCGATTTGCCACACAGAAATGTGTGGAGTTCTGCTTGTTAAAATGTTTATTTTCATTTTTTTTTGAAATTAATGCATGGTGATCTTTTTGGAAATCAAAAAGCTTTTGATTACTTAATTTTTGGAAAGAAGTATGGAAAAGCTAAAACATGGTTTGGAAAAATGGTCATGGGAGATAATTTCAGCTTTTTCACGTTATCCTTATACAAGAAAAAGTTCCTGTCACCTTTTTTTCATCAATATTAAATTATCCATTGCAACCATGACTTTCCTGGTTTTTATACCATATTAAATGGTAGGTAATTCTTTTGAGAATTTGTGAATCAAATAAGAGGAAAAAGGTGAGTAATTCAAGAAGTATATACTCTGAAGTTATGAAATGGGGTTGAGTTATTTGAAAATCATAGGCTCTGAAAGAGATCAAAAATTAATCTGAAGAAAATAAAAGAAAAATCAGGAAAAATCAGGGGTATTCTTGGGGTAAAAATAAGGTAAAAGCAAAAGACACCTTTGATAAGTCCTGCAGAAACCAATGAGAAACACAGTGGAAAATTTGAAGAATCAAATGAGAATTCATTGGTCATTTTTAGAGAATTTAAGAGGAGACTCAGAAGAAATCATGGATCAACAGTGTTTCCATCTTTGTGACCTCTACTTGAAAAAAAATAAATTTCATGGTGATTTCCTCTGAAAATTGATTATAAACTGCAAATCAATTGGGAAAACCATCATGGTGAAGTGAAGTCTCTGGTCAGCAAGAGATGCCTTATTTTTCCTGGTGAACAAATGAAGGTATGGTGGAATCAATCAGAAATTATTTTTCTAATTATTTCAAATCTTCAAAACATTCCTGCAAAGTAGAGTTTTATTTAGGGCAGAAAATGAGAATTGTCTTTTTAGACCTCCATCATTTAATTTCAATTTTGATCTCAGAACATCAAATCATTTCTGAATAAAAAAATTTGTAGGATAGATTTTTTGTCAAGTTTTATATGAATTTAATTCAATAAATATCTGGAAAGGAAAAAAAATACCACCCATTAACTAAAAAAAAGGTCCTTTGCTTTGATTAATGGAAATTCAAAATATTTTGTGACTTGAGTTATCACTCCAGTCTAATTATTTTTTCTTTTCAACAAGCTTTAATCAACTTTTGAGTAATTTTTTAAAGTAGGTTTTGAATTCAGGAGGAGATTTATTTGATAATCTTTCATGTCAACTGCACACATTTGCATTTATTTCTCTTGTTATTGTGACCTTCTCAAATTTATTTAATAAAATAAATGATAATGAATCAAATGAAACCAAATGATTAATCCATAAATTGGGATAAAAATTTACTTCTTATGATAATTGTGATGAGATAATTTTTAGATAGGAAAGAATTACCAATTTCAATGATATTTGAAAAAAAGTCATACCATGATATCAATACAAAAGAAATGGATGCTTATCCTCATCAAATAAATAGAAAGGATTAAAAAACTATTTACTGGAAAGAATGTGATAAAAAGTTTATAAATAAAAAAAATTCAAGTACCAATGAAATAAGAATTCAGGTATTCTCTTAAAAATATTCCTTTCTTGAAGAGTTGAAGAAGGACTATATTGCCATGAGGGATGAAAAGTTAATGGAAGGCTATGGAGGAGCCTGAAGAGGAGGAATAATAAGGCTACCAAGAGCCAATAGAGAGGGGATAATTCTTGTATAGTCAAGAGGAACTGATCTGATGAGGAGGAAGGGGCACTCCGGTATTGTTGACTGGTAATCAGATGGTTTCTCATTCATGGTCCAAGAGAAGGACCAGTATTTATGGACAACTAGAGAACCCCCAAAAGGTGCCTAAGACAGCAGGTTAGTGACAACTGGAGAACCCCAGAGGGGGCCTGAGACATGAGTAGTTATTTAATGGAAAAAGTAAGTTGGAGATAAAGGTAACTAAATTTGTTAGTTACAGAATATGAACAGAAAACGACAACACACCACCTTAACTGACAAATTTAGGAACCAATTTTAGACCAATCAACATTTCAGAGATTCATGAGAATATGAGAAAAGAACATGAGAATGAGAGATATGAGATTTGAGAAAGGATGACAAGACACCACCTTGTCAGCATATGAGATGGGGAATGAAAGCCTATTTTAAGAGGAGCAACTAGGACCTCAGGCATAGTTGCCTAGCATGATGGAGAGGATGATATGATGATAATGATGATAGATGAGGGTAATGGTGATGGAATGGTGATGGTGATGGTGATGGTGATGGTGATGGTGATGGTGATGGTGATGGTGATGGTGATGGTGATGGTGATGGTGATGAAATGGATTGGTAGCAGTTGTTGAATAATGGTGGGTGATGATTGTCTTGAATTATAATGAGTGTGATTGTAGTAATGAAAGAGGGTGGATAATAGAAAGGTATATACAGATAGTATTGAAAAAAAGAATGGGAGGATTCCAACATTTCTTGGATCCACAAATAATTTCTTTTGGCCAATATTTGCACCTTTTATCAGTTAAAAAGAGCTATAAGCTTCTAAAAATTATTCTTATTTTAAAACTTCACAAAAACAAGCCAAATTCTCGTAAAAATCTAATTAAACTCAACTCAACATAGAATATTTTATATCTCCATTTTGGGTAGAATAATAAATTGTTCCACTTTAATATCCTCAGAATATCTTGTAAAATTGCAAGAATTTCTCAAGGGGCCCTTCTATATTTCATTTGAAAATATATCTTATAAATTCCTAGAAAACTGAAGCTTTTCCTTAGGAAAGAGGAGAGAAAAAAATCAAATTCAATAAAAAGAAAATCCAAAAGCCACTAAAAATCAGAAAAAATTATTTCCTTGGTTTTTATTGCAATTTAAAAAATTGTAATAATCAAGGTATAATAAAAAAAGGGCTTTTTGTTTCTAACACAGCTAAACCCACAATTCATGCAGTTCCAACTTTTCACAGACATAATCTGCCTATGCTAAAACCCCTAAACTCATAGTTTTCAAATATTTGAATATTTAAAGATTTGAAGCTGGAATATTGTAGAGAGCTTTTGAAAACCCCAAAAACTTATTTGAAAGCTATTCAGCCCCTTTTAAATTCCTTCAAAAATCAACAAATAAACAAATAATGGCTACTTTATCTTCAGTTTTGGCCATTATGTTCAAGGTTTTTGTTTAAATGTTTTTGTATTTTTGAATTTCCAATATTTTGGTAGAGGCCAATGTACAAATTGTGACTTTGAGGTCGCAAAAATGTTTGAATTGACAATGACAACCAAAATTGGTTGCAAACAACAATTCACACCAATTTGCAACCCAAGCCAAGTGGCTTCTGGCTTGCACATTCCCGGGGGGATTTCAAGTCCCTGGTTGCAACCCCCAAATGCTGCGCAAGTTGTTTTTGGGCGTTGTGCATGTTTTTAATGCCCATTTGAGTGGGGATTTTTGGTAGCTAGGCACCCCGGACCACATTTTAATGATTTCAACCAAATTTGGGGATCTGCTATACTATGTGGGACTATTATTAGACCACAAAGGAAACTTGGGAATCGTAAACTATTGGCAAAAAAAATCTTGACTCAAGCCATGTACAAAAAAAACACACACCCCTTGGGTAAATGAATTTCTCTCTACCCAAAAGTGAGCAAACTTTTTCTGTTCTTGGATAATGTGAAGTGAGTACTAAATTAATGTTAAATTTTGTTTGTTTATGGGAACAGTGGCAATCCCAAGCCCTCCAAGATAAAACATGGCTACATTAAAGGACTTTATCAAACATGAACTTAACAAAGCTGTTGTGGACTCTAGGGATTTGGGTAGGGAGTTGTAAAAGAAAAAATTTGAAGCCCCAATTGAAACCTCATCTAGGATTAAAATTGAGCAAAAAGATGTTTATTCACAACTGGAGTTTAGTAAAGGTGGTGGGTCACATCTTATATGTCATTTGACTGGGAAGGATTTGGCTTGATCAATACTAACGTAAAAATGTGGGACATAACTATGTAACTCAGAGGTGCCAGAACCACTTGATCCTCCTCCTGTGAGAGCCTTTGATAGTTTGAAAGAAGCTAATATTTATTGTCAGAAATGGGAAGCCATGCATGGCTACACATTCACCACTTTCAATTCAAGGAAAGAAAAATATGTGGATTGAAATGAGGGGACCAGCAAGCAGAGTTGAGTGAGGGAAAAGTCATGGGACAAAGGAGACGGCGTGAGAAATATACCTGAAATGAGGGGACCAGCAAGCAGAGTTGAGTGAGGGACAAGTCAAGGGACAAAGGAGACGGCGCAAGAAATATACCTGAACAAGGTATGAGTGAAGAGAAAGGAATTGACAATGAGTGTTAATTGCAGGTGTAAGTAGAAGAAGGAAGATCAAGAGATGAGAATAGAAAGAAGACAAGGAAGCAGGAAAACAGACCTGAAATGAGGGGACCAGCAAGCAGAGTTGAGTGAGGGACAAGTCATGGGACAAAGGAGATGGTGCAAGAAATTTACCTGAACAAGCTATGAGTGAAGAGAAAGGAATTGAAAATGAGTGAGAAAAGAAAAGGAGGAAAGGAGATGGAACAATTAAAACATTATAAGGGACTGAGGTACAAGTTTCCTAAACCTAACTGGTGATAAACAAGATTAGGGTTTCCTAGTTTCTAGTCATAGTTGAGTCCTGGGCTGGACGTCCAGTTGGTAAATTGTTGGGTCGAGATGTTCCAACACCCCCCCTTGCTTGCTATCCTGCGATAAGTGGGAAAATGCCAGATTCTTTCAAGAAGTGGTTGTCAAGTTGAGGGGTGAGAATTTTAGTCATCCCATCCGCAAGATTGTCGGCGGACTGAATGTAGTACAAGGAGAAGTCATTTGCAGCAATGTGGTGCCTGATCCATTGCAGACAAACGTCAATATGGCAAGTGCGATGCTGGTAGATTGGGTTTTCCAATAGGGCAATGACCCCTTGATTATCACAGAACATGGAGGGTGAGGAAAACAAAAAATTACAGGGTTTTGAGAGGATTGAGAGGAGTTGCAAGGCCCACAGTAAATCCTGACCCTTCTTGGAGCACGCTTGGTGTTTGGCTTTGGTGGTGGAGAGGGCAACAACAGCCTGCTTAGAGCACTGCCAGATGACAGGGCCATTCAGGAAGATGGAGCTTCTGTTGAACAACCGCCGATCAGTACTGTAGGCGTGGTCGGTGTCGCAGTACACTTTCAAAGAGAAAGCGGTGGTGCAGGGGCCGCCTAAGGTGATCCCAAGGCTTTTGGTTTTGTTGAGATAACGGAGTAGGTGTAAGAATTGGCGCTGATGGGTAACGGAGGGATTGCTAAGAAACTGAGAAAGGTAGCTCCACCTAAAAGCAAGGTCCAGTCTGGTGCACTGAACCAGATAGCTTAGGAGTCCTACACCTTAACAATAATTGAAAGAGGATTCAGCCAGCGTGTCTGAGATTGGGACCTTTGAAGGTTGTTGAGGGAGAGGGGTGGACGCTGGCTTGCAGTCGGTCATGCCGTATTCAGCCAACATGTTCTCAATGTATTGGTCCTGGTGTAGCTGAATGGTACAAGCTTCACGGTTGCCGGTTACCCTCATGCCTAGTATCCATTCACATTCCCCTAAATCCTCCATCTCAAACTTGGTCTTCATTCAATGTTTGAAATCCAACAAATCTTGCTTTTGGCCCCTGATGACCAGATTGTCAACATGGACATAAACCATGCACAGTTTGGTCCATCTGGTGCAGTTCCAGGTCAAAGGAGGCGACCAAGCTGAGTAGAACACAAAGGGAGGGCAACCAACTGGTGGGGGAAAATGTCTTGTTGTAGTCTATCCCCTCCACCTGACGGAAACCCCTGGCGCAGAGTTGTGCTTTCTTTTTGATGAAGAGACCATTGGCATCAAATTTGGTTTTCAGAACCCAAGTGGTGTCCAGTTCCTTTATGTTGGACGGCTTAGGGACAATTTCCCAAACTTGATTTCTGAGGCAGTTGTCCTTTTCAATGTCAATGGCTCCTTTCCACTCTGGCCAATCCAAAGAATTCTTTGCTTCTGAGATTTTTTTAGGATCTTTGTGAGTAAGGGGTTCATTGGTTATGGCAAGGGCTTGGTTACGCCTTTTTGAATTAATGATTTGTTTTTTGGATATGTTGGACCCGACTTCTTTTGGAGAAGAATCATACCAGGGAACGTAGTCATAGTGTTTTGCAGGAGGAGCAGTTGGTGGCTGAGGAGTGTCAGGACATTCTTCAGACAGTGATGGGATAGCTTGGGTGGAGTGACAGGGAGTGGCGACAGGAGTAGGAGGAGCAACGGGGCAAGAGATTGATGGGTTGTCTTCAAAAGGAAAGAGGAGATGATTTGGGTGTTCAAGCTTAGTGGCACAACACTTGAGTGGGAAGAAATTGCGAATGGGTTTGACATGGTGAGACCAGAGAACCTTGTTGGTGGAAGGGATCCATAGTTTGAAAAATTGTTGATGAGGGTCAAATCCAATGAGTACTCCTTCTTCACCAGATGGAGAGAACTTTGAGTCCCGCCATTTTCTATCAGTGAACACAATAGCCTTGCACCCAAAGGGAGCCAGGTGGTCAAGTGAGGGAGGCTTGCCAGTCCTTTTTTCGTAGGGAGTGGAGAGACTTAGAGACAAGTGGGGAGTTTGGTTCTCAAGGAAGAAACTAGTGATGACCGCATCTCCTCAGAGTTCCAAAGGGAGTCCGGAGGTGAGGAGGAGGGCTCTTGTCTTTTCAATGGTGGCGCGGTTGCCACGTTCAGAGAATGGATTCTGTTGTGGCGTGTAGGGAGAGGTGGTGATGTGATTGATGCCTTTTTTTTCAAACAGCAGCTTGAACTTGTGGTTGACAAATTCTCCCCCATTATCCAACACTACGGATTGGACTTTAAATCCAGTGAAGCATTCATCTTTGTTGAGGAAGGAAACAAAACAATCATACAAGTCAGACTTACATCTTATAGGGTAGATGAAAGCATAGCGGCTGTGGCCGTCAATGATCTTTAAGAATTATTGGTTTCCTCCCTTGGACATTGGGGAGATGGGACCACAGAGATCCATATGAACACACTCAAGTCAAGACGACAGGGTGGGAAAATGGCTGGCAAAGGGGGTTTTGGTCATTTTTGAGGTGAGACAGTCGGAGCAGTTGAGTGGTTCAGTTGGGAGGTGAGGAAAGAGCTTCCAAAGATAGGTTTCATTGGGTGGCCTAGTCATTGATGTAAATCTAGAAAGGTTTGAGCGGAAAGGGCTCTGGAGTGCAAAAGGTTGAGGGCAATAACGTTGTTGGAGAACTTTCCAGACATGAGTCGCAGGCCATCCTTAGTAAATTCAAACCCATTATCAATGGGATTGATGGAGTAGCCGGACTGAAGATAAGGGGCCATGGAGATCAAGGAATTGGAGAGTTTGGGAACAAGTTGGGCATGGGGAATTTCCAGTACGCCCAATTGTGAGGTATGATGGCCAAACCAAAACCTACTACCTTGAGAGGGGTACCATTGGCGGTGTAGAGAAGAGAGTTGGAGGGAGTGAAGGTGGTGAAGTATTCTTGGTGTTTGAGGTAGTGGCCGGAGGCACCACTATCGAGGATAACCAGGTCGGGGTTGACCTTGTCAAAGCTAAGATTTACCTTACCATGACTGGTTTTGTTTTGGATTTGGGATAGAGCAGCTTGGTGGTAAGTTATGGCTAGTTCAGGGTGTAGTTGATGGCATTGTTTAGGTGAGTGGGTGGTGTTTGGATTGTGTACACCATTCTTGCAGAATTGTTGCCGTTTTTGGCCTTTGTTTGGGGAGGTATTGGAAGGAAGGGAACAAGTTATGTTGAAGGCTGAGGCTTGAGAATTTTTGGTGGACTCAGATTGAAGTTGGATCTCAAGTTTGAGATCTGAGAGAAAAGTGTCCATTGGAATTTTGGCATGCTTACCCTTATATTTGGCAAATTGAAGTGAGTGCATAACTGCAAAGGATGGAGGTATTCTTTTGAGAATGATGATGAACCAAAGAGTTTTGATGGTTGTTGTATCCAGATTATCAAAGAAGACTTCAATTAATAATTGGAAGACTTTGCGGAACTTGTTGATTGAATCCTGGAGGTTGCCATTGGAGAAAGGAATGTCATATAGTCTATCCATCAAATTCACCACTTTTTCAAGGGACTTTGTAGCGTAGTGGTCGCAGATGAAGTCCCACAGCACTTTAGGTTTGTACTTGGTGGGGTCCTTGACAAACCGGGTGAAATTCTGCTGATCAAGGTGCAATCAAATGAAGGTGGTGGCTTGCTTCATCTTCAATTTTGTCTCAGGAGTGACTTCCTCTGGATGTTCAAGAACCACGCCGTTAAGATCATTGTACCCTAGGGCTGTAAGTACATTATTTCGCCAGCTGGAGGAGTTGGCTGGACCAGAGAGTTTCTTGCAAAGGAGACCCTTAGTTTCGGCAGTCTCTGTCATGGTGGTAGAAAAAAGTGGAGGAGGTCTGAGTTTGTTTCCAAGGAGTAGATCTTGGACAGTTTCTCCAGACGAAGAGATGGAATCATGTGGGGAGTGATAGGAACTGTTTGAAGAACAGGATGATGGCAAGACAAGGGAGGTTGGAGATGGAAGGAATGGGGGAGGGGTAGGGTTGGCCACGGTTCAAGATATCTTAGGTGTTTGTTGTTAAGCTCCTTGTCCTATTGACCACACGGCTGGTATTTTCCTGGGCTCATAACCTGAAATGAGGGGACCAGCAAGCAGAGTTGAGTGAGGGACAAGTCATGGGACAAAGGAGATGGCGCGAGAAATATACCTGAAATGAGGGGACCAGCGAGCAGAGTTGAGTGAGGGACAAGTCATGGGATGAAGGAGACGGCGCAAGAAATATACCTGAACAAGGTATGAGTGAAGAGAAAGGAATCAACAATGAGTGTTAATTGCAGGTGTAAGTAGAAGAAGGAAGATCAAGAGATGAGAATAGAAAGAAGAAAAGGAAGCAGAAAAACAGACCTGAAATGAGGGGACCAGCGAGCAGAGTTGAGTGAGGGACAAGTCATGGGACAAAGGAGACAGCGCAAGAAATATACCTGAACAAGGTATGAGTGAAGAGAAAGGAATCAACAATGAGTGAGAAAAGAAAAGGAGGAAAGGAGATGGAATGAGTACAACAGTATAAGGGACTAAGGTACAAGTTTCCTAAACCAAACTGGTGATAAACAAGGTTATGGTTTCCTAGTTTCTAGTCATAGTCAAGTCCTGGGCCGGATGTCCAGTTGGTAAAGTGTTGGGTTGAGATGTTCCAACATGGATCTAGCATGTGGCAGATTCGGGGTATATGAAGGGCCATGCCTCTCCAAACATCAAAGGCAAACTGGCAGTTGGAATTTTTGTGTCAATTAATGATCCGTAAAAGTTGGAAAGTAGCAGATTTCACATGGCATCTCTCCATTAAAAGTGGCCTACACAATCATCAACCATTTGAAAGCCCTTCCATGAATCCTCAACTGAGGAGAATCTGTGGGAAAGCATTGGATCAACTTAAGGATGGCATGAAAGATTGGCTCAATATGTTTCAAATAAAAAGGAAGTTGAGAAAGATTGATGGTGGATAATAGATTGACAATAGAAGAATCTATAATACTCAGCAGAAGGTAAAGCAAGCAAAACTTGATGGGAAAGGTGTTATGGATGTTCTATTGGAAATGCTCCTGGAATCCCAGTGGTTTTCCAGGTACAAATTTGGTGGACAGGGTCACTTGTAGGCAATTTTATTGGATCATCCTGAGTCTATAAAACTTTGTAAAAAATTCTATCATATCACATTGTTGGATTGTACCTACAAAACAAATATGTGCAACCTCCCTCTATTTCATGTTGTAGGAATGACTGCAAGAAAGAAAAATTTTAAAAAGGCTTTTGTCATTATAACAAAAGAACCTTCTGAATTCCACATTTGGGTGTTGAATGCATTAAAGTAGTTGGCTTATGATCCTGAGAGGCTTCCCAAAGTCTTTGCAATGTACAGTGGAAAAGCTCTTATTTGTGCTATTAAACACAGTTTACCTGAGTCATCCAGACAGTTTTTCTCCTGGAAATTGTGTAAAAACATTCAAGAAAACTGTAAAGCATGCTTCAGTAATGAAAATGAAGGATGGAAAAATTTTATGACTCTGTGGGAAAAGTATGGGGCCTCTAAAACCAAGGGGGAGGCAGAGGTCAATGATGCAAAACTCAAGGTATGCCAATTTATTGCTTCTTCTTTTGATCTCTGCTGGGATTGCTTACTTTGAGACTTGTTTACAGTTTTTCTTTAAAGAATCCAAGGATGTGCTTTAGTATATGGAAAATAATAATTTCCCTATCACACAGAAGTTTGTAATGTAATGGAAGTGTGTCAACCCAGACTTTGGAAATAAAACAACATCTTGGGTAAAAGGCGCCCATGCTACTTTCAAACAATTGCTCTTTGGATCTTTGGGGAACATTTTGGATCTTTGGGGATAATTTTGGATTTTTGGAAACACCCTGAAGGAAATCTTGAAAGAAAAATCCAATCAGTCCATGCAGCACTTAAAAACTCTCAAATAAAGCTGGGAAAAGGTCTTCAAACAGAACTATTACTTTTGGGTTACAAATTTTTGATTGAGGCAATTGAACTCATTGGGGAAAAATTTGGGAAGTTAAAGTGCAACCATGATGGCAAGGTGTGCTCAACATCATATTCAAAAATGATGGGCTTGCCTTGATTCCAAATTTCAGGTGAAATACTGGCATCAAGAGGATTGGTTGAGCCTGAGGATGTTAATCCTCAGGGGCAGTTAGACTGTGACCCTTCCAATGAAGTAAGTTAGTTTTTTTGAAGGGTAATAATTCTTTTATTGAAAGATTAATTATTGGATTGAAAAATTTATTATTTTTTGTTTTTGAAAGTTTTAAAAAGATCCAGGGATTTTTGAAGAATCGCAAATGTTTAAAAATTTGAATTCAATGTATAGGGAAAAACTTAAAGAAGTTAGGTTAGAGATTCTAAGGTCAATGCTCAAGCATACAGCCACTTTTATTTCAAAGCCCTTGCTTGAACCAAAGGTGTTAATGTCAAGCCGCAGTCAAACCAAGTTGAAATTGACCTGTTGTGAGCTTTCCGCATTTGAACATGTTGAAAGATAAATCAAGAGAGAAAAAGGGTTCAAAGGGAACCAAAAAGACAAAAAAAGTAAGTCTTTTATTTGGAGAAATTTTCATTTTTGAGGTTTGATGAACTGATGGGAAAATGATTTCAGTGGGGGAAGAAAGGCTTGTTGTCTGAATTTCATAGTTCAGTGGAAGACACTGAAACTACATCAGGTTCCCTTCTGTTGGAATCTGATTCCTTTTCAAAGGAGGAAAAAGAAGAAAGTGATGATTCAAACATTTTGAAATATGGATGCACTCAGGTAATGTGCATATTAGTTTGTAATCCAGAAGGGATGCACAAATGGGCCTCCACAGCCCATTGGACATCAGGTGGGCCATGTGGGCCTATGTGGATGTTATTGGTTTTGGGAATTTGGGTGCCAAAACATGTTTCCCAAGTCAATCGGGACATGGACCTTGACAGGCCCATCAGGGTGGATGGGCTTATCTGGGCATCCATGGGCCCCAGAATTATTATGGACATAATTGGCCAGAGGGGCTGGCCTGCCAAAGTATGTTTTTTGGGGTCATCAGGCCTTGGTGGCCCATTGGGGCTGCATGGTTCTCACCTGGGGCCCATTGCGGGGCCCGAATGCCCATGCAGGGCCTTTGTAGGGGGCAGGGGACTCCATTTGGAGTCCCACCACATTCTTTGTGCGGTTTCATGGCCCTGTTTGCGCCACCTGGCTGGTTGCAGCCGCTGAGTTGGGTTGCAGCCTTGGGGGCTGGCAGATTCTGCCTCCCTCCCTCCAATTGCAACCAAGCAAGGGGGAGGGAGGATGGCTGGTCCCTCCTTGACCAGACAAGCCAGCTGGTTGCAATAAAGCGACCAGCAAGGTGGGAGGGGACTTGGTCACCCCCCCACCTCAAGACCAATGGGGCCATCTCCCCCCCCCCCCTGTTACCAAGGGGAAGGCAACCAATGGGGCTGGGTGGGACTGACCACCACCCAGCCAACCTTCTTTGTGACAACCCCTGGGGTTATTGACCCCCAGGGCCCCTGGAGGGGGATTTTATCCCCTCCCCAGGGGGTTTGAGCAAAGGAGGGGGGCTTGGATGCCCGCCGGTTACATCCCTACACCCCCCCCCCCTCATGAGCTGTTGGCCAGACCCAGAGTGATTCAAGGTCTACCCTGGCCATTTTGAGGGCCAGGGGCCTGGTTGCAGGAGGCAAACAGGCCTGTGAGTGTATAGAAAGGGCTATTATGGTTAGAAGAGAGATTTAACAAGGTAAAAGGGATGGTTGTAATAGACAACCAGCCAGGGTCTGAACAGCAAGGGGCTGGTTCAGCCCTATGAGGGTGGAAACACCAAATGCAACCGGTACAGGCTGTTTGAAAGGGTTCAGAACTAATTAAAATTTGGCTGAGTAAGCCCAAACCAAGTAACAGAGCTTTTAGAGCCTGTAGAGCCAATTTGGGGCTGAATTTTTGCCTTTTGCTTGTCATTAAATGGGCTCCATATGAGCACCATCTTTTGTATTTAAGGAGCTCTTCTCCCTGCTGTTTTCCATCCATTCATTCATCAATTCATTCCCATTCACAAGTGTGCCATTGCCTCTGTCTCAGATTAAGGATCAATCCTAAGACATTATTGTCTCAGCAATTATGTTGCTTTAAATACTGCTCTTTGACTAAGCTTGTGGGCCAATAATTCTCACAAAACAGAAGCTTATCTTTGGTGAGTGTTGTTTCCTTTAATTAGACTAGAATTTTGGCTAACTAATTTTTTATTTTAGGAAGTGAATTACCTCAATAAGATACTTGAGGACTTAAAGAAGTTCTTGGGGAAGGTTTGGGATACAGTTGGTGATGGAAATGGTGGATTTGGAGTCATTGCTAAATCAATTGGGTATGATGAGCATGGATGTTTTCAAGTGAAAAAATAAATGCTTGAAAAATTGATGAAAAATAAGATATTCTATTCTAAGATGCTTTATGGCAGTAAAGATTTTGAAAAGATAGAGAAAGACTTGATGTTAATGACATCAATGAAAAGATTCCATCATTGAAATGGCTTTAAAAGTTAGATATGGGTCAAATAATAGCAGATAATTATGGGAGACCAATATATTACATTTCATTGCATTCATGCTGTACTTATAGTCCTAAAACAATGGGGGTAAAAGAGGCATCAGACACAATATTCATTTCATTTGTTAATAATAACCATTGTGTCCATCTTGTACTTAAGAGATATGTGAATCCAATCCGGCCCATAGCTTCCAAAACAAGTTCCATGATTTATAAAAAATCCTCTTTTTGAGTTGATCACCTCAAAGATCAACTTGAGTTGTATTGTAATTTATAGAAATCATTTTAAATTTATCATTTGGGTTTGGATTCTGATGTTGATTTGTAATGCTATTAACATAAAGGTTAATCACATTTTGAGCATCATTATGTTGACTGTTTTGGGTTCAAATATTTATGATAAGTTTTTTGAATGAGATTTTATTGGTAATACAGTTCAACTTGTCTTGGGCTGATCCCATCATAAGCAGTGTTTTTACTGCTTGTGATGGGATCAGCTTTCCACAAGTTGAACTTGGATTTTTTATTTGGTGTTTTTACTTTAGGGCTTTTCAAGTTACTTGTTTTCTTTGGTTTTATTACTTCAGTGCTATTCAAGTTGAAATTACTTGTACGTTTTAATTTTTTTCCTTTTTTGGTGTTTGTGTTAATCAATGAAAATATTTATTTATTTTTAGTCTTTTTATTTATTTTTATTTATTTTTATTCATTTTTCTTCCTTTATTTTTATTTATTCATATTTATTCATATATATTTTTTTCAATGTATTTTCTTTTCTTTTATTTTTTTTAAATTTTTTATTTCTGCGAATGGGTCATGAACAGCTTCTCACAATGCCAAATTCCATCATGAACGGACATTCACAACCAAGGAAAGTTTCAAGCAGCTGTTCACTACTGAGACCAGTTGTGAGCAGCAGTTGGCAACTGAAAGTGGGTTGTGAGTCGTGGCACCCAGCCCTTTTTAGGATGTGAAGGGGGTTGTGAGGTTGCAAATTTAACATTGGCCTTTTTGCAATATACCAAAGAGCTGAATAAATTTTTGTGAAGAATTTGAGCAGGTTCTTTTTCCTCTCAAAAAATTAAAAAATGTAAAAACATTCATAGAAAATGAAGTTTTTCATGTAATTTTTTTTAAAATCTGGATGTTGGTGTTTGTCTCATTTTGATAAAGAAGCTCTGTAGTCAAAAAATGGAATGATGAAAGGCTTTTTGGGTAAATTTTGTTTGTATCTTCACTCATTATTTTTAGGGAATCAACTTTCTCATGCGCCCAATCCTTTCAATCATGGATTTTTACATCTTCAGTATTTACCTGACACATGGAAAAAACCTTTATTCAACAGATGTTTCAAGAATTTTTTTTTCAAATTTGAAACTGAATCCCTGTAGCAGGGTGTTTCAAAAACTCAAGCAGAATCATTGGTCATTTTGTAAGCATTAGAATACCTTCAAAAATTCATTCAAAAAATCAAAACAATCAAACACCCCATAATTCTTGTTGCTTTTTTGCACTATTTTCCTTGACTGCTGAATTAACTCTTTTTTATTTGAGCTCCCAAAAATTTGAAATATTAATCAAGGGGCTTTCTGATATTTTCATGGGATTTTCTGGATGTAATATTTCACCTCAAAAAATTTGTTCCAAAAATAAAAAACCAAATTCCTGATTGCATTTTTGAATCCTTGTCTTTGCCTTCCTAATTGATCTTTTTTGGTATTGTAGGCTCTCAGGAAATAAAAAAAACAGTCAAAGATGTTTCTAATGTTCTTTTGAGATTTTTTAGATGTATTCTTGGCCTCAAAAAATTATGTCCAATTTAAAAAAACCTGAAAATAACAAATCATTTTCACTGTTTTTTGTTCACAACTGGTATCAAATATTCTCTCAATTGTTTTTTAAAGCAACTTAGAAAAGTATAAAAAAATTAAATTAAAAATTATTCTGACTGATTTTGACATGTTTTACCCCTCAAAAAATATACCACAATGAAAATAGTTCAAAAGAGAAGGGGGAGCCTGTTTTCATTTTTACTTTTTCATTTTGTTTTCCTGAAAATATGAATTATGTTTTGAGATATTTGAAGCCACATTTTTAAGGAGAGCCTTTAGAGTTTTCAAAAAAAAATATTTTTCTTAATTTTTGAGGTATTAATTGTCTCTCAAAAACCAAACCAAAAAAGGATCACAATAATATCCTTTTGGGTTGTGCCCCCCTTTTTTGAGCCCTATGGAATGCATAAATTCAATATAAATTACATTTTTTTCCAGGGACCTCCACCCATCTTGGAGCACTCCAATCATCATATCAACCACCATTTTCACCTCTTCCACCCACCACACCATGAAACAACCACACCACACCACACCACACCACACCACACCACACCAAACCACACCACACCACACCACACCACACCACACCACACCACACCACACCACACCACACCACACCACACCACACCACACCACACCACACCACACCACACCACACCACACCACACCACACCACACCACACCACACCACACCACACCACACCACACCACACCACACCACACCACACCACACCACACCACACCACACCACACCACACCACACCACACCACACCACACCACACCACACCACACCACACCACACCACACCACACCACACCACACCACACCACACCACACCACACCACACCACACCACACCACACCACACCACACCACACCACACCACACACCACACCACACCACACCACACCACACCACACCACACCACACACACCACACCACACCACACCAAACCAAACCACACCACACCACACCACACCACACAACACCACACAACACCACACCACACAACACAACACCACACCTGACCATAGCAAACCACACCAAACCACACCACACCACACCTGACCATACCACACCACACCTGACCATACCAAACCACACCACTCTTCACCACACCACATCACACCAAACCATTTCACTCCACTCCACTCATCATCCATCACCACACCAAACACCACTTATCATCCATCACCACACCACACACCACTCATCACCCATCAACCACACCACACCACACCACACCACACCACACCACATCACACCACACCACATCACACCACACCACATCACACCACACCTGACCTTACCAAATCACACCACTCCTCACCGAACCAAACCAAACCAAACCATTTAACTCCGCTCCACTCATCATCCATCACCACACCACACACCACTTATCATCCATCACCACGCCACACACTACTCATCATCCACCTCCACCCCATACACCAATCATCATCCAACACCACCCCACACACCACCCATCATCTATCACCACCCCAGACACCACTCATCATCCATCACCACGCCACACACTACTCATCATCCACCACCACCCCACACACTACTCATCATCCAACACCACCCCACACACCACTCATCATCTATCACCACCCAAGACACCACTCATCATCAATCACCACACCACACACCACTCATCAACCATCACCATACCACACACCACTCATCAACCACCATCAAACCTTGATAAAAACAAATCAACACCTCATAAATACCAAATAAATCCTCCTCAAATCAATTCTTTCATCAAAACTTCAAATATTTATCTCCTCACCAATGATTTGGGTAAATTTTCAACCTTTTACCTCAAATCTTCAATTAATCAATAAACCTAAATAAATACTTCCAAATTCTTTTACATTTTATATTAATTATCTGCACAATTTATCTCACTAAATTTCTTCTCAATAGCTTTCTGAATTCTTAAATCCTATGTTCCCTTCATTTTTTTGAAATAAAATCTCTTTTCACAATGCCTCAAGAAAACATGCACACATTTTTCAGACATTTTTCACAATTCCCATTGTTCATGATATCATCTAATGAAACTAGTGATTCTAATCCTATTGATCCTTTCTCATCTACTCAAAATAATGATTTAACTTGTGAACCATCATATCATCAAAATGAGGAGCTATGTGATGCTATCTAATCATGGGAAAAGCCCCATAGAAATCCCATATCTACAAAATTATTAAATTTCAATTAAAATACCTACACATTTCAATGTGATAGATCTTGCTAATATAAAACCAGCAAAGATACCAAATTTTGGCAAAATGAAGAAAGATAAATCATCCTTTCAGAATATCTGGTAATTTTTCCAAAGTATTGCGTCTCTGGAAGGCTTGCAGGTTAATTTTCATGTACAGAAAATAACCATCCACCTCCAAATTATCATTAAAATCATTAAATCTAAATAATAAGTCAAGGGAAGAAACGGGAAACTGTTTAAAATTAAACTTAATCTGGAGTTCCCCCCTTAAAAATTTAAATTTTCTTATAAAAACATCCTTATTTTTGGGATCAAAAGAACTGAAGGAATTTATTTTTTAGATTCTGAAAAACTGCAAAGAGAAAAATGCTTATGAGAGAAAAATAACTGCCTGAAAGGTGAAAAAAGGTGGTAAATCAATCTGAGAGCCAGGAAAAGTTTGTGATTGTCAAAGGCGGAGAAGGACAAATTGAGGTCAAATCAAGCAATGAGTGGGAAAAGGGAACAAGTGAGGTTGGTCTTGAATCTAGACAAGAAACCTCATGGTGAATGAAAACAATGGATGAGAAAAAAATCGTATTTGTGGTAAGATTAACACCTGGAATCATGCAAGACTTGGAAAAAAAGACAGACATGGAAAGAGAAAATGAAATGGGAGATCATAGACAAAAAAAAAATCCAAGATAAAACAGAAAGTTAAAATTTGTAATGGAACAAAGGTCTGAGAGTCTTTTATCCAATAACATTCCCCTTTAATTTCAGACTAAAGAGACCAAGATGCTCAAAAGGCCTGGTCACAACTGACCAATGAACAGGTTTAGTCAGGTATATTGGCAAGCATCCTAAAGGATGGAAATTAGAGTAAAAAAATTTGTAAGTTATTGATGACCTCTTGTATGAATTGAAGTTGGATATCAACAAGCTTCATCCAAAAATATTTGGGGTTTTAATCATTATTTTCAGTATCAATACAGCCCTGAGTTTCATCAAAGAAAGTGATGGGATCTTCAGGGACCTCAAGAAATGTTTCCCTCAAAAATTCCCTCAGCCATAGCATTTCATAACATAGAGCTTTTAATTTACAATATTTGGCTTTGGAATTTGAGGGAAACAATTTTGGTTGTTTCCAAGACATCTAAAACATGAGGAATCTATTGATGATTGCCAGATAACGGGTGAAAAACCTCCTAGTGGCTCAAAAATTTCCCCAATTGGCATTGGAGTATGCAGCAAGAGCGGCATGCCTGACCTTGAGATAGGATAATCAGAAATGCATTGTGACCAATAGATACTTGAGAACATGCATGAAAGCCTGCCAGTGCTGTAATCCAGTCCCATAAAAGTATTGAGACAACACTCTGACCACATAAAACAAGTCAGTCCTGGTGGAAACTGCTAGATAGATTAGTAATCCTATTACTCTACAATAGTTGAGGTCAGTTTTTTGGAATTCATCAATTTATTAATCAGTAGGGCAATCAGGATGATACCCCATGATGACAGGAGTGTGAAATATTTTAAATTCAATAATATTGTAATCATGAAGGATTGATTGTACATAGTGAGACTGAGAGATTTCAATGGACTTCTGTAGTTTGTTGAAACCTATTCCTAGAAGGAGCTTGGAATCTCAAAGATCTTTCATGTAAAATTTGGAATTAATTTCATTCTTGAATGCAAGAAAATACTTCCCAAAAAGGGAGATATTTTCAACATGGATGAAATTCCAAAAAGGAAAATTTCCCCTGCGGTAGAAGACAAATGCATCAAATACCAAGCGGGAGAAATAATTTTTGATGAGCCACAACAACCACTGTTGGTGCCAGGCCACATTTTCCTGCTGTAGAACATAGATTTCTTTCTTAAACTTGGGAAACAACTCTTATTGTTGAAGGGACTTAGTTGAGGAATTACTAGATGCACATTCTTTTCCAAGGGGGCCTTGAGAAAGGCACTCTTGAGATCCATTTTCTGGAACTGCAATTGATTTTCTCCAGTGTAGGAGATGAGATCTTGAAGAGAATTTAGTCTCCCAGTTGGTGCAGAATTCTTTTTGTATTCCACACCAGGAACTTGATAAAAAACCTGAGAGCAGAAACTTGCCTTATGCTCAATTACCTTTCTGGAGCAATCCCTCTTCTTTTTAAAAAACCACAAGGTACCCACAGTTCTCTGATCAGTAGGAGCAACAAAATCCCATACTCCCAGCTTAATCATAGCACCAAAACCTTACTTGAAAGCCGTGATCCAATATATCTCTCAGGAAAATGCATTGCCTCCTTGAAAATTTGAAAAACAAAATTTTTTTCAAGACAGGAAAGGTTTGCAGCAGGCTGAAAAGGATATGGAATGATATGGATTTAATCAATTTCCAATTTCCAGATTGTGGGGTGATGTGTTCCAATAAATTTCAGAAAAGAGAAGGTAAAAGACAGGGAGGGATGAGTGGCAGGGGTATTCAAAGAAAGAGAAGAATAAATGAAATATGAAGGAGGAGAAGTAGAAAAATTGGGAAGAGGGAGAAAACAACCATTGGGGGAACAAGAGATTAGCCCTCTAAAGAAACAAGAGAATAGGTAAAATGATCCATGCAATCAGAAAATAAAACATCCTCCTCAACAACAAAATCCCCCCTTTTTTCAGAACAGAGATTTTCATGACAGATAATAGGCCAAGGTGGTGGAAACTCATGCTCAAGAAAAACAACAACCCTAGTAACAAACACCCTATTGTTGCAGGGTCAAAAAATTGAGTAGGTGGCCAAGTTTTTTTTGTAACCCAGAAAGACCCCTTCATTGCCTGTGGGTCCCAATTTCCATGCCTGCCTATGTTTTGGAACAGAGATAAAAAACTTGCATCCAAACACTTTCAAATTCTTGGTTTTTGGTGGAAATTTATTCCACAGGTAATAAGGTGAACAATTGTTCCTAGACAGGGTAGGTGACAGATTTGACAAGAAGCAGGCCTCAGCCCACAATTCTGTAGGAAGCAAGGATTGAAAAAGTAGGCATTGAGCCTTTTCCATAATTGTGAGGTTGTCCCTCTATGCTATCCCATAATTTATGGAGTTTCCACAGGAGAAAACTGATGGAAAGCCCATGAGCTTCAGCTAAAATCTGAAAGTCTTTGTTGAAAAAATCTACTCCCAAATCAGATATGAATTTCTTGATCTTTCTGTCATGGAAATTCTCCATGAGATTTTTTAGCATGAAAAATTCCCCAAAAGCATCAGATTTTTGCTTGAGGAGTTTCAAAAACATGGAAGAGGAATTTTGGTCCACAACAGTGAGGAAGTATTTGAAAGAAGAACTTAAGGTAGGACTGATTTGCCCTACCAGATTCAGATTAATACATTCTAAGAGTTTGCAAGTAGGATAAAACTTCCTTGGAATGGAAGCAAGGTTGGTTTGGATGAGACAAAATGAGAGAAAGGTGACAGACAGTAGACTGAAAGGCCAAGAAATTTAATCAAAGTTGGACCTGACTGACCCATTCAATGATTCTAAATGTCAGGAGATGATATTTTCATATTCAAGCTTGGATCATGCAAATTCAAATTCATCAATTGTCCCCTTAGATGCCCCAAAAACAGAGTCAAGTTGAAAGCCTTAAGCAGAAATTTTTTGCAATCATTGAAAATGGTAAAGGATGTTGATATTAAAGGAATCATATCAATTAAATTTCTCCTAAGTTTTGGAACAAACAAACAAACCTTCAAGACAAACTGAAAAATGCTTATAAGTAGAGTGATGGTTGATCAAACAAAGGCCAGTAATTGACAAGATTTATCACCAGTGTTGATGTGAGAAGGATTTCAGGGTTTAAACAAGGTACATAGAGAGTTCTTGCCAAACAAATTATGAGTGGCCCTGCAATCAATAATTCCCTCATCTTCAATACCTTCTGAAGCTAAATCCTCAGACATGTATGCTTGTGTATAGGTGAAGTGGGCATTAGCATTTGAATCATTTTTTTACTTTTTCTAAGGCCCTAAGTGAGGAATCTTGATGTAATATTTTTAATGTTTAAGAAATGTTAAACAATCCTTATGGTGTCTGTCAAAGCATTAGTATAAAATTCAAGAAGGATATTTTGACTCTGTGTTTTTGATGAGAGAAGTGGCAGTCCCAGTCATGTTCTCAGCAGCTGACCAATTGTTGGCACTACATGATTACCATAGCTTTGGAGTCTATTTAAAATGCTGGAGATTTTTTTGATGGCACACTTGTCCGTGGATTATCCATTAACATGATGATAGAGTTGAGGATTTTTGAAGAGTTTACCAACAATCAAGTAGGAAAGAATTTTTTAAGGTATGCAAATTTTGATTGCAGAAACATTCATGAGAGCCTTCTGACAGAATTGAATGAAACTTTGAAGGTCTCCTTGATAGTCAAGTGCCATAAAAGACATCCATAATCAACCTCAATTTAGAGCTGACATGGAAGCATACTGATTTTTGATGTTCCTCCAAATAATACTAATGTTTTTCTTCGTAATATTATTCATAACTTAGATGAAAACAGTCTGATAAATGCAACTGGTGATCACTCCAAAGGTACCATAAATTATTTTTTCCATTTTTTTACAACAGCATTTGAGGCATCTTCTGGAGGTCATTTTTTCTGACATCCATAAGGTATTTTGAGCAAAGATGAATTTACATACACATCTTCCATTAAATATAGTTTTTTCTTTTGAAAATAGGGACCTTGAATTTTTCCTTGGTATCTCTTTCTGTCATTATCAATAATACAAAGATCAATGTTCCACTTTCAAGCATATTTTCATGGCGTGGGCAACAGTGGGACTGTAAATCTTTTAGGATTGAAAGAACTGAAAGCTTTTATTCTTGAGATTCAGGAAAACTGGGAAAGAACAACACTAATTAGAGACAGATAATTTTCTGAAATTTGAAAAATGAGTGGTAAAAAAATCTGAGATCAAGGAAAGGTTTGTGATACTTAGAGGTGGAGGAGGAAAAATTGAGGTCAAACCAAATGATGAGTGGAAAAAGGTAAAAGTGAGGTTGTTATTTAAGCTACACAAGAAATCTCATGGTGAATGAAAACCAGGAATGATATAAAATCATTGTCAAGGTAAGATTAAAACATGGAAACATGCAAAGAGACGGAATTGGAAAAAAAAGGTCAGATGTGGAAAGAGAAAATAAAATGTGACAGGAGAGAGAAAAAAAAAGAGCTAAGATAGAAATGGAAAGAGAAAGTTTTTAATGGAAAAAATTTCTGAGAGTATTTCATAATCTAATAATCATCTCTTGCTCATACCAATCTCAAAATATTTACAACAAAAGATACACCAATCTCAGTACTATTTACAAGAAAAGATGCCAAATACCCAAAAATTTCTGGATTGACAGTCTCCAATTGAAGCCCTCATACTCAAACTTGGCAATTATTTTTTTTATACAAGATTCAAAATATGGATGGAAAAATTACATCTGACTTTATTTCTCATCCTTATTCTATCAAAATTGTGAAAAATTTCTTTACTCTTCTCATGATTGAGTGCACATACAAAAAAAAACAATTTTGGAATGCCCCTTCTTCATTTTCATGGGGTTGAAACTATTTCAAGAACTTTCTAACTTTTTTCCTGTTTTTTATCTCAAGAGAAAAACAATAAATAAAAATATGCCCTGATTCAACTACTGGAAATTTTATAAAATCAAAATACAAGGGTGATTGTTACAGAAAAAGAAAAGCATTGAATATTTCTGTTGAAAAAGTTTTGAAAAAAATGGAGCATAATTTTCAAATAAAAATCTGAAGGAACATATCAAGAACATTTTACTAAAATAAATCTAGTCTGGAATCCTCCCACTTCTGACTCCCTTCTTGAATAATGGATTCCTCTCAGAATAAAATTTGTCTCCTATTTGGCAAACAAACACATTCACTTTGGAAATCAAGGTACCTCAAAAATGGAAGGAGTACATGTTAAAATATGTATGCACTTATGCGTGTTCTACGTATAAGTGTAATCCAAATGGCATGCACCTATGGGCCTCTCCGGCCCATTTGACACTCACACGGACCATACGGGCCTGTGTGGATGTCACTCATTTGGGTAAACTGGCCTCAAAACGCATGAAACAGGCCCATTGGTACATGGGCCCTAACAGGCCTGGTGGGGGATATGGGCAAATACAGCCAGATGGGCTTTTATGGGCATAATTGGACCCAGGTTTTATTTTGGACATACTTGGCCAGACAGGCTGGCCCTCCAAAGTGTGTTTTTTTCAGGATTTGGGCTTGGTGTCTCAGGTTTTGGGCTTGGGACGGCCAATTGGGGCCGCCGCTCATGTCGCAGCCCGCTTGGGGCTGCTTCCCGTGTTGCGGCCCTCTTGGGGCTGCTACCCATGTTGCGGCCTGCTTGGGGCTTCTGCCCGTGTTGTGGCCTGCTTGGGGCCACTTTTATCCCTTGTTTTCGCCCACGGGGGGCCCAATGGCCCGCGCGGGGCTGTCGCGTCGGCCAAGGGAGCCCGCGCGGCGCGAAGCTGCGCAGGCCTGGCCAGTTGCAAACGGTGGCCACCGCCGCAGGAGCAAGGGCCAGCAGACCCGGCTCCCTCCCCCTCCCCTCGCTCACCATTGCGAGGGAGAGGGGGTGGCTGGCTGGGTTGAACCAGCCAGCAACCAACTGCAACAAGGCGGTCAGTCAGGGCAGGGGGGATTTCATCACCTCCTTTCCCTGGGGATGACAGGGCTGGTTGCAAAAAAGCAAACAGCGGTGGGGTGGACTTGACCATACCTCCACCATCAAAGCAAAGCAGAGACCAGGGGCGCTCTCCCCCCCCTTTACCAAGGGGGAGGAGCAACGTGGCTGAGGGGGTTTGACCACCCCCCAGCCCACTTCCATTGACAACTCCCTGGGGGTATTGACCCCCAGGGCCCCTGGTAGGGGTATTTGACCACCCCCTCCAGGGATCTGAGAGAAAGAGGGGGGGACAGCATGTCTGCTGGTCACCCCCCCCATGTGAGTCTGAGACCGGACCCAGGTGTGTCCTGGGTCCCACCTGGCCATTTGTATGGCCATGAGCTGGTTTCATGAGGCAACCAGCCAGTGTGTGAGGCAATAGGAGCGGTTGTAACAGACAACCAGCCCAGGGATTGAACAGCACAGGGGCTGGTTCAGCCCCATTGAGGTGGAAACACCAGAAACAACCGGAATAGGTTGGTTGTGAGGGTACAGGGACTGATGCCATGTGGGCTGATGTAGCCCAAACCAAGTAACAAGGCCTGTAGAGCCTGTAAAGCTCTTTTGGGTCGGAAAAATTGCCTTTGGCTTGTTGTATCATGGGCTCACAAGAGGCCAATCTTTTGTACTTCAGGAGCTCTTCTCCCTGCTGTTTTCCATCTATCCATTCATCATCCAATTGAATTCATGGACAATATCATCCAACATGTTTCCCCATTGTGAGAGCCCATCAAGCAATTATTGCCAGGAGCTTTCCAGCATTTCTTGTGATTTAAATACTGCTTATTTTTCTAAGCTAATTGCTGGCCATAATTACAACAGTAAACTCTTAAATTAAACATTTCATCAATTCATCTATTAGGGGGTATCAGATTTAAGAAAAACCACCATTAAAAAGATGCAGTTTTCAAACCAAATCCACCATTAAAAATCAAAAAAATCCACTTATTTCACATCAGACATGTTAGAGTTACCTAGAAATAAGTGGGTTTTTTCAAATAAAGTATTTAAAGGCTTCCACCACCTGTCCAGGTCATCCACCCCTGGCTTCCAAACTCCTTCTAAATCTGACTTCATCAGGAAAAAAAATTGATTCATTGCTCTTCATCTCTTCATCACTATCCTCATCACTTCATCACTCGCATAACTTAATTGCTTTCATCACATCCAGCTAACTCTCATTGGATCACTTTCCTGATCAGTTAATCAATCTAATCCATTTATTTCTTTCATCACATCCAGCTGAATCTCATTGGATCACTATCCTTATCATTTCATTGCTCTCATCTGTTTATTGCTTTCCTCACATCCAGCTAATTCTCATTGGATCACTATCCTCATCAATTCATCACTCTCATCAATTTATGGCTTTCATCACATCCAGCTAACTCTTATTGCATCACTATCCTGATCAGTTCATCACTCTCATATGTTTATTGCTTTCATCACATCCAGCTAACTCTCATTAGATCACTATCCTTATCACTTCATTGATCTCATCTGTTGATTTCTTTCATCACATCCAGCTAACTCTAATTGCATTGCTATCCTAATCACTTCATCACTCTCATCACTTCATTGCTTTCATCAAATCCTAACTCTCATTTCTTTATCCCTCTTTTCACTTCATCACTCTCATCTCTTCTTATTCTCTTATCTTCATTTCTCTCATCGCTCTCATCACATCATCACTCTCACCACTTAAACAATCTCATAGCCCTTCATCCCTTCATCCCTTGTACTATTTTCAAATGGCTCCTCAGCAATCCTCCCCGCACAAGTCCACTAAACATTCCAATGGACCTAAGAAGCCATCCACCAGGAAATCAAAATCCAACAATCCTCCCCCATCAGCTTCCAAAGGCTCAAGTCAGCTCAAGAGAGCTGATCACATTATCCTGGTAAACTGGCTCAAAATTCCATCCAACTACAATGCTTGCTTTGGATCCAACAATGAAACATGCATTGGCCAACCTCCATCCTCTAAGGTCAATGTTTATCTCCTGATGGCCAATGGACTCAAGAATAAAACAAAAGGTAGGCTGGATCTGTCATTCAAACATATGAGGGAGCAATTCAAGAATTATCAAGCCAATTAAAAAAAAGGCCCACTCAATGTCAATCTCCACCGGCTTTAATATCACCAACTCTGACAAATCCAAGGGAATCAACTTGGTGGTTGATAATTTGCAATCCATTTGTCCTTTTTATATTCAAATGGATGAAATCTTTGGAAAGAAGGCAAACATCACCCCCCTAGCTGCTTTTGATTCCCAACAATCCAATTTAGTTGATGCTGAGGACCTGGCTGGGAATGCTCAGCCTAGCAATGGTGATCCCAAAGAAACCTATGCGTGGCCCCCATCCAATGCCAAGGAGGATATTCAAATGCAATCAGCTCTAATAACATCTACTTCTGCGTTGATTGAGGAGTCAAACCCAACCTGGATAAGTGGTCAATGGCTGCAGCATACATTGGTAGCAGCAGAACAGTAGATGAATTAATGCAGATTACTCAAATACTGGGCTTTTAAATATATTTCCTTTGATGAAAAACTGAAAAAGGAAAAAAATCATTTTTGATTCCAACAATACTTAAGACTATTTTTGACCCCACCAATAAAAAATATTTTTTCTTTTTATTTATATTTTTTTTCCTGGAGTATATTTTCCCACTCCCCAAGTCCCTGCAAGGGTTTCTAGTTTTTTTTTTTTTGATTTTCATTGACATTGTCATTCTTGTATGAGTGGCAGTCTCCACAGCACAAAAATTACAGTGCTTGTACTTATTGGCTGCCCAAACCATTTTGACCACACCTTTTTGCTTGAATTCAATTCCAAAGCCCAGGTCAGGAAAAACAAATTGGCCATCAGATACTTGATATTCATCGGTGTTTTCAATGGGTTGTTGATTTTATTTCCTGGTTGGAACTGCAAGTAAAAAGGAATACTCAGAGACCCTCTTTAGGCAAGCAGCTCTAGTCTTCCGACCTCTCTGTGTGTTTTTCAACTTCCATCTTGTTCCCTCCCAATCCTATACCTAGATTAGGGTGTGTAAAAGACGGGATTTGATTGTTTGTGTAACATTTTAAGGGGGGTGGGAGAAGAATTGGACATTCACCAATAGCGGTTGAGGGATTGAAAAAAAAAAAAAAAGTAAGTCAAATGGAAATCATCAGTGAAACAAGATTAGCTCAAAAAAAATGAAACCAAACCTGGACTTGATCCCAAGTTCATGAGAAACGTGATCACCAAAAAAAGAAAAAAAAAAGAAACTGTACCAAAAAATATCACATCAGCACCCAAAAAAAAAAAAGAAAAAAAAAGGCCGGGGTGTGAGGGAATCGGGCCGGGTCTTTGGGTTGGATTTGGGTTGGGCTTTGGGTTTTGTGGGAGTTGAGCCTGGGGCCAGGTAGGCAGGTCCCGGGAACCAGGGAGGGGGGGGGGGTTGGTTGGCCAGGCATTGATGGGGGCGTCTGAGGGGGGGGGGTAAGGGGGCAGGCGGGCGGCGGTGGTGGGCCCATCAACAGTGGTGGGTCCAGCAAGCAAGGAGGGGGGGCTGGCGGGGGTGGTGGGCCTGGCAACGGTGGTGGGGCCGGCAAACAAGGAGGGGGGGCAGAATTTGAGCTGGCAAGTGAGGAGGGGGGGGCAGTGGTGGGCCTGGAAAGCAAGCTTGGGGGGCGGTGGTGGTCCCGGAAAGCAAGGTGGGGGGCAGTGGTGGGGCCTGCAAGCGAGCAAGAAGGGTGGGGGTGGTGAAGGAGCAAAAGAGCAAGAAGGGGGGGGGCGGTGGTGTGGCCGGAAAGCAAGGAGGGGGGGCAGTTGTGGGCCCAGGAAGCAAGGTTGTGGGAGCCGGTGGTGGGGCTGGCAAGAAAGAAAGAAGGGGGGGTTGAAGGAGCCAGCAAGCAAGGAGGGTGGGGAGGTGGTGGGCCCAGCAAGAAAGGTTGTGGGGGCAGGTGGTGGGGCTTGCAAGCAAGCAAGGAGGGGGGGATGGTGAAGGACCAAGCAAGAGGGAGGAGTCAGCTAGGATGGAGAAAAGAGGAGGATGAGGAGGAGGGGGAAGCTTAACTGAGGACCTGAACGTGCCAGGAGGGGGATGGAACAATTGGCTAGCTTCTGATGATGGGGAGGATGAAGAGGACAATGAGGAGAGCTTACAAGGGGTGCCAAAGGTGGTGGGTGAGGTGGATGTGATGGGTGAGGAGGAGGTGGTGGGTGAGGAGGAGGTGTTGGGTGATGAGGAGAGTGGACCGGTGATTTGATGGGGTGAGGTACCTGGTGTTGTGGGGTGAGGTGTTGGGTCAGTTTTTTTGTAAGAAAAAAAAAGAGAAAAAAAAACAGAGTGAGTCAGCCTAGCATTCTTGGTTGGACAACCAAAACAAAATGATGTGGGGTGATGAGATGATGAAGGGGTTTGTGTGAAGATGGAGATGTGAAGCAATAGATATGTGAAGCAATAGAGATGTGAATCAATGGAGATGTGAATCAATAGAGATGTTAAGGGATGGAGATGTGAAGCAATGAAGATGAGATGTGCCTGAAGCAATGGAGATGGGATTTGTATGGATTTGCTGATTTGGATGGGGGTTTTAGTTGTGATGGATGATGGATGGATTATGATGCATAAATGGTTGGTTTAATGGTGGGTTTGATGTTTGAAATCCGCCATTTTCATGAAACCCACCATTTTGAAATACACCAGGTAGGGGGTATTTCTATTTCATAAACCCGCCATTAAAAATGGAGGGTTTGGTCAAAAAAAATGGTGGGCTTCTAATGGCGGTTTTGCTAACTCTGATACACCCTATTGGCTTTTTTTCCAATTTAGTTCAGAAAATTCCATCACCATCCAAATAAATGAGATAGCTATTGAAGCCGCTCAGAAATATTTCAAGCATCTGATTGTTTTTCAGCCTCTCAGAAATATTTCAAGAATATCATTGGTTTTCCCCACTGTGTGGATTTTATCCCTGGAAAAATCATCTGCTTTTCCCACAAAAAAACTCATTAATTTCATCAATTTCCTGAATCTTCCACCCTTTGCATCAAATGTGATCACTTTCCTCATGTGGTTATACCATGTATTAATAGCTATCAAAAAAAGTGAAATATTTCAAATTGAGGATTGAAATACTCCATGTCATGTCAAACCCTCCTTCTCAATAATTTTTATATTTTCATTTTTATTCAAGCCCAAATGAATAATTTTCTGATAGATTTCTAATTTTCTTTCTCCAGTTAAATCTTGAACCTGATTCAATTGAAGCATCACCCACCCTTGAATTTACATTGAAAACCACCAATGAACATCTATTTTATACCAAAATATTTTAACAATTCCATAATTTTCCCCCTAGAGAACAACTATATTATCTGGGTGAAACAAAGAAGCTTGAATATGTAAAATAAAAATGTATCCTGATTCAAGGGCCCAATTCTGCTCAAGCATCTAAATTAAGAGGAAGACCAAAGGTAGCAGCCAATAATCTCAATAATATCTCTCTTTCATCAATTAAAAGATATCAATATGGTTTTGAATACTTAGAACAACCCAACAGGAGAGAAAGTCCAGAGAATAAAATCACAGAAAATTCTACATTCCGTAACTATTTTTTAAAAAGAAAAAAACTTCATAATTGATATTTTTATATATTTATTCAGTTTTGAATAAAGTGGAAGTCCAAAAAGGAAAAGAATAAGGGAGAAATACAGAGAAAACATAGGAATAAATTAATTTTTATTTGTAATCAGTTTTTCTAAATATGGAATTAATGTTTTGATGATTTCTTGACATTTTTTAAACATAGGATTATTTTCTGACTGAAGAGGAATATTCCAAAGATAAAGAGCTTCCAGATTTGAATTTAGAATAAGATTCAGAAGATGAAGACCTTCCAGACTTGGATTTTATGAAGATGGTGAAATTCTGTTTTATTTTATTTTTGCTGAATTTTCTGATATTATTGTTTAGTAATAGTTTAATTTAATTTTTTCTGAGAGGTCAGGAAACATTGTGAATAAGAATATTGCTTCTCCTGAATACAATCCTGTTCCAAGAATCATAAGAAAAAAGAAATAACAAAAATATGATGAAGCTTCTTATGAATATCCTGCCTGAAAGTGTGTATTAGACCCAAAAGCAAAAAATGGGTGAGAAATTAATTTAAATTTGATAATTTCTCATTTTTTTATATTTTTTATTGGAAATGTTAAAATCCCAACCCTACAAAACTGGTTCAAACCTCAAAATGGGTCGTGTGGCACGGTTTGCCACCCATCTGGGTTGTGAATGGCTGTTTGCGACCCATCTGAGGTTTGAACAGCTGTTCAAAACCCAGATCGGTCGTAAACAGCGCCACGCGACCCATTTTGAGGTGTGAATGGCTCCTTTAGGTTTGAAAAGTTTCATTTTAATTTTACTTTATTTATTTATATTTGATTTATATTTACATTTTTGATACATTTGAGGCATTTATGTTTTATTTATTAATTTATTAATTTATTAATTTATTTTTTTATTTATATAGTTATTTATCTATCTATCTATCTATCTATTTATTGATTTATTTATTTATTTATTTATTTATTTATTTATTTATTTATTTATTTATTTATTTATTTATTTATTTATTTATTTATTTATTTATTTATTTATTTATTTATTTATTTATTTATTTATTTATTTATTTATTTATTTATTTATTTATTTATTTATTTATTTATTTATTTATTTATTTATTTATTTATTTATTTATTTATTTATTTATTTATTTATTTATTTATTTATTTATTTATTTATTTATTTATTTATTTATTTATTTATTTATTTATTTATTTATTTATTTATTTATTTATTTATTTATTTATTTATTTATTTATTTATTTATTTATTTATTTATTTATTTATTTTTATATATTTATTTATATATTTATTTATTTATTCATTCATTCATTCATTCATTCATTCATTCATTCATTCATTAATTTATTTATTTATTTATTTATTTATTTATTTATTTATTTATTTATTTATTTATTTTTTTATTCATTCTTTCATTCATTCATTTCTTTTATTATTTCTTTATTAATGTATTGATTTTATTTTTTTTATTTTTTTCACACCTCATATGGCTTGTGAATGGCTTTTCACACCAATTTGCAACCCTGGGGTTGCCAATTTAAAATTTCCCTTTTTGATTTTTTTTTGATTGTTTTTTGATTTTGCCTCAATTTTTTCTGAACACCTTATTTTTCTTCTGGAATAATTTGCCAAGTCTGAATTGGAATAGTGAGTGGTATCTTCAAAAAATATTTCATTTTATAAAAAATTCTCATATGTGCTTTTAGTGCCAATAAAAAGACTTTATTTCCCCTAAAACAGCAATTCAACCTATAAAACATTTTCAAGATGTCATAAGGGATGGACATGTTGGATTCAGAGAAGCAGCTATTTGTTTGGGGAGGAATTCACAAGACTGTATTGAAGTAAGGAATGAAATGGTGAAATATCTAGATTCCACCACAATTTTCATGCACCCAAGGTTAATGCATGAATTCTGGGTTTGAAAATTCCAAGAACCTACAAGGTAAGTGAACAAAATTTCTGAACCGGCTCCCATAAATATGTGGATTAAATTCCCATTCCATGTTTTTCTCCTAGCTGAAAAATTTAAGTGTACAGTGGATGTATTTTCTTCTTGATTCCTTGCAGTTATCTTCCTCTGAATTACCCTCCAAAGATAAATTCCAAAGCTTCACCCATTTGATCAATTGTTGTAGAATATATTCAACATATATTCTCCTTCAAGTTCAAGTCTGATCCTTTTCCAGCTCCCAAAAGGGATCCACTTTGCAAAAGCTTTGTGACCAAGAATTCCATATTTTGGAAAACAATGGTTCAGAAACATTTAAAGCTTGTTAATGAGGTTTTGTTCCCTAAAAAAGATCAAGCAGAAAAAGAAAGCCAATTATAGTTGAATAGTATTTCATGTTTTTAACAATGTTTTTTCTTTGTATGTATTGAAATGCAATAAAAAGGAGAATGAAAAATGTTTACAACCCCTCTCTTTCCATTTATTTTCAATTTATTTTCACTTTGGTAAATGTCTTTAGGGGCAAAAAACGTGACAAGAAGTCAGAATAATTTTTATTTTCATCTTTGGAGGCTTTCTCAAAGGTTTGAAAAAATGATTGAGAGAAAATTTCATCACAGATATGAAAGAAAATGATTCAAAAGGATGGGCTATTTTAAAGTGTTTTTGCATTAAATTCAACTTTTTGAGGCCAAGAATAAATCCAAAAAATCCCAAATAAATATGAAAAATCTCTTGGTTTTTTTGACTAGAAAATGCAGAGAAAAGTATCCAAAAGTGCAAGAGACAATTTTTTTTTAATTTTTTGAATCAATTTTATAATGTGTAAGAATAAATCAACAAAATTGCAAAAGAATTTGAAAATATCTTTTTTTATTTTTCCATATTTTTTATATCTGAGAGCACAAAAAGAAATTTAATTAAAAAGGCGGGGAAAATGATCCAAAAATGCAGTGAGAATTTTGGATTTTTTCCTTTTATTAGTTTTTTGAATGAATTTTTGAAGGTTTTTTAATGTTTCCAAAATTACCAAAGATTTTGCTTGAGTTTTTCAAACACCCAGCTATGAGGATTCTGCTTCAAATTTCTAAAAAAAATAAATTTTTGAAAAAAAATGTAATAAAGGTATTTTCTGTGTGGGAGGTACTCCGTAGATGTAGAACATCCATGGTGGAAAGTTTTTTTGCCATGATAAAATTTATTCCCTATTTTGAAAATTTTTTTAAAAAAGTTACCTGATTTATTTTTATACTTTGGAAAGCTTATTTCAGAATTTAAGAGATGTTTAGAATCAATTAGAAAATTATTCTTTGGTTTCTCTTTTAATTATAAAAAATTAATAGTCTTCCCCCTTTGAATTATTAAAACACCAATTGAAGGTAGGCTAAAAAACTACAAAATATGTGTATCTATCTATATATATATATAAATTGAAATAAACCTCCTTCACAAAATAAAAACATTCCCAAATCAAGGGGATCCACCTTTTGTATTTTATTCTTGAAAAGCCCTCCCAAATTGAATGGAATTTTAGAGCTGGACAAGGATGATATTCAAACTTGAATTGAATCATATGCTTGAAATCTCCTAAAAGAAAAAGGCATATGGTTGAAGTTTCCAAATTTTTAGTGAGAGTGGAATTAAGTTGTAAATAGTAAGAGGGCATCAAAGAAGATAAAAGAACCACTTTTTGTTTGAAATTTTCAGCAAGGCCAAAACCATGGCAAGTAAATTTTATACAGAAATTTCTGGTAGCTGGTCCAGACTTGTGGTTGAGGTGCCTTCTATATTCTTTAAAACTTTCATCCCAGACATCTTCCATGAATTTTATTTTTCTAAGAGTGGTTTTTAATCCAATTTTGTGATAATTCCTTGCCTTACTGCACTCTAATATGCAGATTTGGCCCCCAGCTGATGGCTGATTCTTCTGAAGACACAGTTTTGATCTCCTATGACATCTTGAAAATGGTATATATGGTGAGCATATTTTTCTGGGTAAAAAAAATCTTTTTATTAAGACTGATTCAAAAAATTCAGATTGATAACAGGATCAAAAAAAAATTTTGATATTTGATCACTTGCTTGCTCCATAGTCATTTCATTGAAGATTCCATACAAAGAATGAGACCATTTGTAACACTAAAAAATATAAAAAAGATATTTGATTAATAGAATGTTTTAAAATTCAATCAAATGCGGAAAGTGATACTCACAAATTAAATTTCTCCATTTCAAGTGCGTAAAGTGGGTACAAAGAATTTATTTCCCTGGTGGCCTATAGGGGGAATTGTAACCATCATACATTTTTGATTTGTGAATCCTCTGCAGTGTTCCAGGCCTTTTTTTGTGTGAAAAAATTCTCTTCATTACCACATTTCCAGACCTCTGAGAATAATCAAAAATAATAAAATTCTTGATAAGGTACACATACCCTAAAATAAAGGGAAACAATTGATGGTCTTTAAAAACTAAAATAAGGATTTTTTCATCTTCAACAAGTCTTTCACATCCAATAGGTTTAGATCCTTCTTCAGAACGTTCATCTTCAGTGACATAATCACAGTATTTAATAAAAACCTGAAGATAATGGTGAATCCTGCAAAGAAGGCAGCCATTATTTTTTTCTATTTTGGATAGAATATTAAATAGCCTGAATAAATTTCAAAACTTCTCAAAGAACCTTTATGGTTGTTCTCAAAACCTTGCCACACAACTGCAGTGTCAAATACACATATATCAAAATAGTCAAATATTACCCGCTTCTAAGGGTTGTAGGATGATTAAATTACCTCTGTGCAACATTGAAACCATAGGAGTTTAATTCAAATAGCTTGAGAAAAATAAACCCCCAAATAAATCCAGTTCTTCAAACATATCTATACTCACAAATCCATCTAATTTTAAGAAATTGGAAAGCAATATTGAGAAAAAAATACTTTCAAAACTTGAATTTGGAATAATTACATTTCAGTTGAGTAAATGGTGAAATTTATTATATTGCTCAATGCTATTTTTTGAGGTTTTTTTTTTTGAAACTATAGCTTTGTAAAATATTTAAGTCAACCAACATAATTTTTTTATCTATTTATTTTTATGGTATAGATTGAAATTATTTGAAGATAATTTTTATTTTTAATCTTTCTTCCATAAAATGCAAATGCAAGGCCAACTAGGTTTTTTTAATTTCTTTCTAAAATTGAAGTTGAATTGATCCTACTGATTGGCTGCTCAAATAATCTCAAGAATTAACTTTTTCTTCAAATGAATTCTGTGTTCATTTTTGGTAAACTACAATTGAATTTCATTGAAACTCTAATTTTAAAAATTATGAAAATCATCTGATTTCAACTTTTCATTTGGATAAAAGAAATATAAGTAAAGTCAAACATGATCAATGTAAGGCTGATTTTATCAGCCATGAGTAGGGATGGTGATCCACATGGGAAACCGTCCAATTTTCCCACAGGTTTTTCTGATTTCCTTGGAAGAAACTAGTGGATTTTCTTTTTTTATTCAACATCTATTGGTTTTTTTTCAAATTTATATTGAATAAATATTTAAATAGTTGGCCTGAAGTCCGGAAGGCCTTTCTTGACATCAAGCTGAGAAAATTCTGTTCTGTCATGTCCCACTGAAATGATGATGAATATTTCAACCAATAAGCCTTTCATCCTGAATGATTTTACAAAAATTCAAACAAAGGTTATATATTTTGTTTCAGGTCCACATATTTTTTTAATGGGGTAAAACTGAAAATTTCAGTGATGGAAATGCAATAAGAATAGTCAAGAAAAACCAATTTTTCATTTATAAAGAAAGCAAAAAGAATTTAATTTCTTCATTTTTAAAGCTTCTAATTTGAATAAATATTGTGTGGCCCAGGATAAATTCTTGCCCTGAAATTTTCTTGAACCAAGCCTTTTTGTGTGCTTCACACAAAAAGGAAAAACAGAATAAAATAAATTCACCAGAATTTGAATTAATCAACTTCTCTATTAAATTAACACTTTTTGGAATTTTTTCCCATGCCAAAGATATGGTAACTTATTTTTGAGGGTTCATGCACTTGCCTGGAATGGGAAAGGAGAACACCCCCCTTTAAAATGCCATAGGGGTTTCTTGCCCTTTTGACCTCCTGTACACCATCCATGAAGTTTTAACCTTGATTTCAAAGCTTACAGGGTGTCACATGGACACCCACAGTACTATAGGGAAATATCAAAAATGGGAGAAGGTTTATTACAAGAGAAAGCCCAAGTATAACAAATCTAACTGAAAAGTTTGAAGTATAAGCACCAATTCTTGTCTGAATTGCAAGGTATTTTTCCAATAAAGTGAAAAATGAGACAAAGATTTATTTCAATACTCAATATTAAAAAGAGACGCAAGAATGTATGAAATTAACTAATTGGGGAGCAATCCCCAGGTGGGATGCATGGCTCTTTTAAGGTAATATAAATTAGGGAGTGGATGAAAAGATACAACCTGATGGAAAGTTGTCTACAGATAGGAGAGAAATTATTCAATGAATGAACGGAGCAGAAATGATGAAATGGGTTGTCACAGGTCAAAGAACTAGTGCAAAATGAATGATACTTTGTTGATAAATAAGTACATTGGATGGGTAAATGAATTATGTTGTTGCAAGGAGACCAAAATTTCATTCAAATTAAAATTATTGTTTGTTTAAGGAGTGGTTCTAGGACAGTAGCGGATGTTTCAACTGATTCCCAATTTATGCAACATTAAAGCCAAGATGGCTCAAGTGGCTGGTATTGGATTGGATTAGTTACAGGAACTGGTTTGAGCCAAGAATGGAAAGTTAAAGCAGACCAAGTATAAAAAAAAGTTGATTGTATGATTGGCTTTTCATTAGATGGTACTGAAAGTTTTGAAAGTAAAGAATGATTTTCCAAATTTAGTTGATCACTTTCAAATGCCAGATTAAGAAAGCAGGGTGGAATTTTGGTCAGTGTGCTTTTGGTTTCATCCTTGTTTTTGACTAACATAGAAGGTACTGGTTATGATATATGTTAAATAATGATGATAGGAACTAGCCCTTATACTAGGAGTGTGACAGTTTCCAAGGCATAAAAATTTTGAAATCCTTCAATCATCCGGTAAATTTTGCATTGGTTCTTTCAAGTCTACTAACATTAGTTAATTTCCCTAATATACTGATGAATAATTAAAAACTTTTAATTAAATTCATCAATGGCTATCACAACTGCTCTGGCATGCAAGAAGAAGATGGTGCAGGCACTACTCTACCACTCATAGAACTCAAGGATGATTTTTTGGGATTGCAATGAAGGAGATAAAAGGAGGAGTCCAAAGGATGGGCAGAGCAGTCCATGAGAAGTTTTTTGAAGAAGGAGTTGTTTAATCCTGTAACAGTAACACCAGGAAGTGACAAGGTGATATGGGTTTAGCAGGCTAGGTGAAGGTTATCTTGTGCTGAGATGACACCTACTGTCTGAGGGAATAAAAATTAACAATTATTGAACTAATTCCTTGGGGGGAAGAATTTCAGGAGGGAAGGAGAGGCTAGCATATGAAAGAACTGAGAAGGAGACCTTGAGGGATGATTTACTGGTAATGCAGGTTGTAGCTCCCATGAAATTAAATGTTTATTTATTGGTTGATGGGCCTGTCCAGGATGCCTGACAGGCACTAAGCTTGAGTTCCTGGGAGGATGGGCCGACCAGACAGTGGAGATAATGTACTATGTATATACTAAGTATGTAAAATGTACTAAACCATATACAAACTGGGTTGAGGAGAGATAGAGGGTTCTCCAAGCCATATAGAGAGGAGGAGATCCTGTGAAGGTTTACTGAATCACATACTGGGTTGAGAGGATTAAGAGGTTGCTCCAAGCCATATAGAGAGGGGGAGATCCTGTGAAGGTTGACTTAATCACATAACACAGTGGTAAGGTGAACATGAACATAGAGATTATACCATAAAGGGAGAGAGTGAAACTGGTAGAAAAAGGTGGGTACTTAAAGAGATTCAGGAGCACCATGCAGGGGAAGGTACAGAAATAGGTGAAGTTGGTTTTGAAATTAAAGTGAAGCTGATGAAATTTTGAATTATTTTATATTAGGTAGTTTCAAAAATGTGTCATGAAAATGGGGTCCTCCTCTTGTTGCTGTGAAAACTGCATCTGCTAAAATTATCTCTGTGTTGCAAGTACTTCTGCACAGGGAATTTTTAACAAGTGCAAGCAGTGAAGGCTTCAAAAGGTAGTCTGCTTGTTTAATATAAGTAAATGGCCTGCTGACTTTCTAGTAGCATCTTTGAGGAAATTTCATATTTTTTGATTGGCACATAGGGTTAATTACCAGATACCACAATTACCAGAGATTGAATTCCTTGGGGAATTTTCTGCAGGTGAGCAAGAGTTGTAGAAAAGAAAAGGAAATGGAAATGAAAATAATAATAAAATATTCTAGTGTTCCCAAGTTTTTGTCTTTATACCATGGCAACTCCACCCCTACCAAGGCCAACAAAATTATAAATTATCCTGATTGAGGAGGAGGTGCAAGTTGATCAAAGATGATTTGAAAATACCAAGGGGACTAGAGAAAAAGGACTGGGATAAACATTACCAGGAATGAAACTCAGAGAAATGGAACAGGAGAGGGGATTGGAAACAGGATCAAGAGGAGAGAAAAGGGAGGAAACTAGACTGGATTGTTGAAGGGAGGAGACCAAGGCTATTTTTGAAATGCCAATTAAAACCAGTGAAAGAAAAATAACTGGAGATGTGGCCAAGGGGTTTTAAACCCAGGTGGAACCAAAGATAACGCACAAGGAATTGATAGGAGAAAATTGATGGGATTTGGGAGAAAAGAGGTCCTGGAATTCAAAGTGCCAGGAAATCTTCAAAAAAAAATTTCAAGCAGATCCACAAAATGAGAAGGATTTCTGGGTTTTTGAACAAGGGGGATTGAGAAAACAAATTTTCAATTGTAAAAGAGTTGAATGATAACTGGGAGAAAGCGGAAGGAAAATTAACATACTATTTGAATTTTTTTTATTTTTTCAGCATCCTGGATGCCAAGATCCTTTCTATCATTTAGTTACCAGAGTTGATAGAATAAATAATAAATATATTATTCAATAAATGCAGCAAAAATCTGTAAAAATACTTGGATAAAGCTTATTGAAAGGTTGATTGGTTTGGACATGGTTTAATTTTATAAATCAATATTTAAAAATTAATTATTAAATAAATTAACAGAGGGGCAACAATTACATTGGGGATCTTTAAAACCTCTCTTCAGGGAATTCAATATGAAGTAGGCCTGGGTACTTTGGAACATTAAATTTATATTCTTAAAGAATATATTCCCCAAAGATAATATGTATAGAAAATTCATTGTGGAGTGGCAGGGCTTTGAAACCCTGCTTCCACAACAGAGAAAGGATAATAAGACTCAATTTTATATTATTAAATCCTTTGCGTACCTGTTTTGGATGTGCACTGTTGAGTCAAACCTGTTTACTGGGGTTATAAGGTTGTTCAGCAGTTTAAATTGATAAAAAGGGTTAAGGACAGATATGATTAATAAGAATAAAGCCATAAATCACTTACTTATCTCTTATAAGTATTTGATTACCTTGGCACGGTGTCTGGAAGTTTAACTGGGTATCTTGCTATCAATATCCTCAAAAGGGATCTTCATTTATAGCTTTTTGAGTCCCAATATTTTCCTTCTGAGGGGTACAGGGGATCAAAGGGACAGACACTGAGGCTAGCAGGGTAATCAGTGGCAGCCTGTTACGGTTTCTTGGTGCTATATCATGGGTAGCATCTAATTCCACAAGGTATGAGAATTATTCTACTTTATAATTGATATTTGGAGGTGTGAATAACAGTAATCTTTCATTTTTATTTATTATTGAATTAATCATCCTCAGTTCATGTTCGCAGTAAGTTAATAATTATTTTAATAGAAATTCCTACGGATAGTATGATGTCAAGTGAGTTCTCATTATGTATTAAATAATTGGAGTAAAGTCATGATATTGATTTTACTCCTTATTTTAGAGTTTCAGTTGATTTACTAAAATAATTACTTAAAAAATATATGTCATGAGTATTCATGTGATATTTTTACATCATTAGTTTTCTTAGTATTTCAAAAAAATGTGGATTTCTAGAAATTCTCATATTTTTATTTTAAAGTATTTTAATATATTTTTAGAAGTATTCATTATGTTATTTTTGAAATTTTTGGTACTTTGAATTATATTTAATAAAAAATATGTATAAAGATTATTTAGGTATTTTTATATACTTTTATGTATTTATAGACTATCTACTATCCACAGGAACATTTATTACATATGTAGAATGTTCCTGGGTAGGTTGTAGCATGTTTACGCAGTACCTAGGTTTCTCAGGCCGCCTGTCACTTTGTCAACCTGTAGTCCCGCGGCTGCGTACTTGTCAGAGGCCGGGGGCTGGGTACACCGCTTTAGAAGGGTGACAGTTCTGTAGCTCAGCTGCGCGCGGTTGTATTGGCTGCCGCGGCTGCGTGCGGGAATTGTGACAGAACACATTTCCATCTGTAACTCCTAAAATATCCACAACACCTCAATTATGAATGAATTTTAGGTGTGAAACCTATATGTGAAAATACACATGAAATATTTAATTGGCCAAAAAGTACAATAGTGGTGCAGTGGCATTTTGGTCTTTAATTTCTTAATTATTTAAAATTATAAGGAGTTGGATTTCAAGGGTGGGGTCAGTGAGTGACCCTACCTAATGTTGGGTGGAGAATCCATTTTTGCAATGATGTTTATGGTTTTCCTACACCTTCTTAGGTTAATTTTAATATTATTATTTTTATGTTATTTCTGTTTCTTTTGCAGCTTGCTCTGCAATAGTAGCAAGCTGACATATTTTATTTTGGAACTTCTTAATTTATTTAATTATTTTTCTTCTTTTTTTGAAAAAAATAAGGAATAAATTAAATTAAAATAAAAATGGGGAGAATGAAAAAGGAGACAGGTACAGTGTGAGTGGAATTTATGCAAGGAGTTTGGAGGGGATTGGATTGGATGAAAACTGTGATGGAATTGGAAGGGATTGGATTTTAGTCAAGATTGGCAAGGCTTGCAAGGGTAATTCACATGAAATTCTTCAAAAAAGTCAGGGTATTTCCCAATTTAGTTGGCTGGTTCCAATGAGGTTCAAACTGTTTAAGACTGGAAACCAGTCCATTTGATAATTCATTGAAATTTTTCTTTGCATGAGCTGAAATCCAGGATACATCTAAATTCCCAATTTGACTGATCTTGACGTTTGTCAGTTTCTCAAGAAGGATGAGTGTTTCCTGGGTATGGGACTTGGGCTTTCTCTAGAAGATAAAAATGGGAGACCAGTTCAATACCTTTTGATTTTGCAGTTAAAGAAAGTTTAAATGCATTAAGGGATATAACTGAACTTTGAAAGGATCAATTTTCTTTTCAGAGAGTTGGGAAGTCTGAAAATTTCTGAAAATTTTGCAAGTTTCAAGCCATAATTGATCTCATACTGGAAATTTGGGTGCTGGAATGCAAATTAAACTTTCTTTTTCCTTGTAGCATTGACTCACTGCTTCAAGTTTATTTCAAAGTTTCCATTGAATTAATTGAATAATTTTAAGGTAATTGGTAGGAAGTTGAGAAGCTGCTACATGAATGGAGTCAAACTTTGGGTTTCTTCCATAGAGATTGCGGAAGGGCAACTTTTTATTGGAAGAATAAGTGGAGTTTTTGTAGGAAAATTTGGCTGGTGTAATCTATCTTTACCAGCCTTCCTATTTACAGGAGACATGAATTCAAAAAAAAATTTTGTGGATCTGATTGAATCGCTTTGGTTAACCAAACCTGTCATATAGCCATCAGACTTGTTTTTTTATGAATTATTATTCTTTCCTATCAAATTAAACTCAAAAATCAATTCCAAACCCCCCATAAACTATGCTCTAAACTCAAACCAACCTCAAACCCCAAATCCATGACCAGATGACCCCCCTTCAACCATACCAAACACCTGTAAAAAACAACCCAAAAACTGACACAGACTGGATTATGTCACAGGAAGTAATAAATAAAAGCTTAATTGAAAATATAATGGAAAAATATTGTGATTAAAATAACCACACAACAAAAAGGACATACCCATACCTGCAGGAATTAAACCATACCAGTACCAATGTTGCACTACAACCAATACTATGAATCCAAGTTAAACTACCTTCCTGGATAATTCAGTAAAATTCAGGGACTCTGAAACGTCCTCTGAAGAATTCTGATACTCATTTTGCCACCATTCCAACCATACAACAAACATATACACACCAACAGAAGTAGGGGATCATGCAGCCACATATGTCTCAATTCTCACCATCCAGCAATAAAAACTCGGTATAAATGAATTTTCTGGAACTTTCACAACCAGATAAGGCCTCTGAAACGTCCTCAAAAGCACTCTGATACTCAGGTTTTCACCATTCCAGCTGTACAACACTAACATATGCACCAACAGAAGTAGGGGCTCATACAGCCAAGTATGTCTCAACTCTCACCCACCAGAAATAACACCTCAGTACAGATGACCTTTCTGAAACTTTAGTAACCAGATAAGACCTCTGAAACTTCCTCTGGAGCACTCTTATACTCATTTTTCCACCAATCCAACCATACAACCCTCATAAATGTATCAACAAAAGTAGGGGCTTGTGCAGCCAATTATGTCTCAATTCTCACCAACCAGAAATAAAATCTCAGTACACATGAGCTTTCTGGAAATTTAACCACCAGATAAGGCCTCTCAACCTTCCCCTGAAGCACTCTGATACTCATTTTGCCACCATATCAACCACACAACACCTGCAAGCCACACTCTCAAGTCACCCAATGTAGCATCTGGTAAAACAAGATATCTCTTATCTCTACAGCTAATTCAATTGAAAAACAATGCAGTTAGTTCCTGAAACCTTTTAAACATGATAAGTGCTTGGAAGCTTCCTCAGAAAACACCAAAAATTAGTGTTCCACCAATTCAACCATACAAGTTATACAATTTCAGTTACCAAAGAGAGCTTGCAGCTGCCAAGCATGTTTCATGCTTTTCCCAAACAGAAAAATTAACTGAAGCTGCAGGGAAATTCTGCAATGTGTTTTAGGAAAAATATAAGCAGCCAGAAGCTTCCATAACTAACCAATCTTAGTCTTTTCCAAATATTTTTGCCTGTCTATCAAAAGTTATACTAAAAAATACAGCTATCTCTTGGCTTGTTTCACATGTTTTATCACCAGCATTATTTCCTCATGTAACTGTACCCTCCTGTGCTTCAACAGTGCAGATAGACGATCAGAACCGCACTCAGGGGAGCCCTGAGCATCCCCTGAGTAATATATTTTTCTATTTAACAGGGGAGCTTTTGCCTTATCCAAGTTGTCTATCATGGCAGCTGCCCCACATGGCATGGCATCTGCCCCTGTGAGATGTCTGCCCCTATGATAGTATGGCATCTACCTAAACCAAGACAAGAATTCCAGTGAACCATAACCTAGTTAAGAGGAAATACAGGATCATACACAAAATTATCATTGACCATTTGAACCAAAGGCAGGTGTTCTTGAAGAAGGGATCATGAGAAAAGACCTGTTATTCAGCACCTATTATTAAGAGAAAAAAAAACCCTGATTTGTGATAAGTAAATTCATAAAAAAGGAAGAGCACAACAGAAAAACCAAGCAAGCTTTTTTCCGCCCAGCTCCCTGTGGGAAAACACATCTTTGGTTCCTCCTACTGGTCAAAAAACTTTGAGTCAACCCTTAAATCCTTTAAATGCAATTTGGAAAAATAGTCAGAATAAGCCATAAATTCATGATTATTCATTGGTGGAAGTTTTCCAATAATCCAATCAAACTTTGAAGATTCTTGGAATCCTAAAAAAATCTATATTAATAATTAATCTAGGTCTGATTAGAGACCTATGTAAAGTCTTAAAGGAAACCAGCCATTAATTAAAAAAATTATTGTGCAGACTCATTATTACTAAGAAGGCTACAAAATTCAAGACCATTCTAGTTAACCTCTATCTATTAAAGAGTATTAGTAACCAAATTCCCCTTCTATTACTTCCAGTAAGCTATTTTCTAAATTATCCCATTATCCCTGTTAAAATAGGTATGCACTTACGCGTGTGCTACGTATAAGTGTAATCAAAATTGGATGCACATATGGGCCTCTCCGGCCCATTGGACACTCACATGGACCATACGGGCCTGTTTGGATGTCACTTATTTGGGGAAACTGGCCTCAAAACGCATGAAACAGGCTCAAACAGGCTCATTGGTACACAAGCCCTAATGGGCCCGGTGGGGGATATGGGCAAATACAGCCAGATGAGCTTGTATAATCATAATTGGCCCCAAGAATTATTTTGGACATGCTTGGCCAGACAGGATGGCTTGCCAAAGTATGTTTTACTTAATGTTTGGGCTTGGGGAGGCCTATTGGGGCCGCTGCCTGTGTCCCAGCCCAGTTGGGGCTGCGGCCCGCGTTGTGGCCCGCTTGGGGCAGCTGCCTGTGTTGCGGCCCGCTTGGGGCGGCTGCCCTTGTCACGGCCAACTTGGGGCCCCTGCCCGTGTTGCCGCCCGCTCAGGGCCGCTGTTTTGGCTTCAGCCCAACCACCCACGCGGGACTGTTGTCACGTCTGCCGCGCTGGGTGGTGGCCGCGGGGCTGGTGGTCCCGGCTCCTCCCCCTCCCCTTGCTTGCCATTGCAAGGGGGAGGGGGAGGGCTGGCTGGTTGTAACCAGCCAGCAACCAGTTGCAAGGGGCAACTGGTCATGGTGGGGGGGACTTTATCACTTCCCCACCAAAAGAGGTGGCCAGGACAGTTGCATCAAGGCCACCTGCGGTGGGGGGGAATCAACCACCACCCCCATCATCAAAGGGGCGCTCTCCCCCCCCCCCCCTTTACCAAGGGGGAGGAGCGAGGGGCTGGAGGGGACCTGACCACCCCCCAGCCCACTTACCATAGCAACGCCCTGGGGTTATCAACCCCCAGGGCACCTGGTAGGGGGATTTCACAGCCCCCTCCAGGGATTTGAGAGAAAGAGGGGGGGCATGTCTGCTGGTTACACCCCCCCCCCAGGTGAGATTTTGGTTGGAATCAGGTGAGTCCTGGGTCCCACCTGGCCCATATGAGGGGCCAGGGCTGTAGAAGTGATAGGATAAGTAACAGGGCTGGTTGTAAAGGACAACCAGCCAGGGATTGATCAGCAAAGGGGCTGGTTCAGCCCCATTGAGGTGGAAACACCAGAAACAACTGGAAACGTCTGGTTGTAAGGGTACAGGGACTGATACCATGTGGGCTGATGTAGCCCAAACCAAGTAACAAGGCCCGTAGAGCCTGTGAATCTCTTTTGGGGCGGAAAATTAGCCTTTTGGCTTGTTGTATCATGGGCTCACAAGAGGCCAATCTTTTGTACTTGTGGATTTCTTCTCCCTGCTGTATTCCATAATCCAATCATCATCCAGTTGAATTCATCAACAATATCATCCAACGTGTTGCCCCATTTGTGAGATCCCATAAAGAAATTATTGACACAAGGTGTCCAGAATTTTTTTTGCTTTAAATACTGTTCATTTGCCTAAGCTAATTGCTGGCCATAATTATAACACATTATCAGTACCAACATCATCATTCCTTCCAAGCCATCTAGACCCTTGTACCTTACTCTAGAGAACCTCAAAGGCCTCAAGTTTTCCAAGAGGATGTCCTATATCCCTGATGTTCGCTCCACCAATATAGTTCTGAACAGTCAGAATTATAATGCTTGGGCTATCCTTATGGGTAGTGAGCTGGAGAACATCTGTTGTGGGGAGATAATGGATGCAGATGACACTTTGATCAGTTCAGAAGTGGAAAAAAGGTCTTATCATCTCATAGTTAGGCATCTTGATGAGAATCATGTGACATGGGTTGCCAATACTCTTAGGGAAGATGAGAGGAGGAGGGGCAGCATCCTTTGGAAGTTTCTTAAGTCCAAGTATGCTGGTGATTCTGTTCACCAGAAGGGTATAGCTTTCAATGAACTGTTCAAGTTACAATGTTTGAATTGTAAAAAGTTTGTTGCAGAGTTCTAGCATAGCTAAGTTTAAGTCATCAGTACTTAACATGGATCCTGAGTGTTTGTCAATCTTAATCCTTCAGAAGCTACCAAAGGAGTTTTATTCTTTAGTCAAAATTATTTCTCAATTGGATCCTCTTCCTGGGGAGGAGGATGTGCCAGAAAGAATTTAAAATGATGATTTTCAGTCCAAGATGAAGGGGGGTTCTGGAACAGCCCTTTTTGGAAAGACTGGAAAATCTTGCAAGAATGAGAAAAAGGATTTGTCCAAGGTGTTATGCTATAATTGTCAGAATAAGGGGCATTATGATAAGGATTGCAAGGAGGCCAAGAAGAGGAAGAAGTCCAAAGAGAATGACAAGGAGTTCAATCTCACTACTGAAAACGTTGCAATGGTGGCGTTTGGTGGTCCAATGGAAATGGTTGTTGGGGAAGAAGGCCCCAACAAGAACGTCAACATTGATGAGGATCAAAAAATTGACTTAATTGATTACAAAGTGAGTAATTTTACTTCAAAGATGAGAACTAATCAGTGACTCATAAAGCTTCTTTCATATTAGGAGGATTGAAGGAGGATTTTCTTGTTTTGATTAATTCTAGTTGTACCAATGTGGAAACATGTGCGGTGATACCCCCAAAGTTGTCCTCAAGTTCCAGAAATTATTGGTCTAAGCGTCTGTAAGGAGATTGTATGGGATGAGTTCAAGAATAGAGAGAGTGATGATAAGATAATTTCCTTCTCTCCAATGCTTCTTATACCATTTCCTGGCGGTCTGGTGATATGAACTATATGATATTTACGGTAATCCAATAGCCTCTCCCCCAACCCAGAGTTGAGAGTGAGGTATTTTTGAGTCCTCCCTTTCAACCCTAACCTGGATAAAACCACAAGCAGCAAGATAGATGAAAACATAACCCCAAGTACAGAACCCTAGCTCCACCCTAACCCTACACCGTACCACCCACCCCGTCCAAAAACCTCCCCTTCAATATCATGTACGTCCGGTTTGTCCTTCTCATGGCGCGGCCCTCCGCCACGCCCTACTTGGAGCCCCCCAGGTTTATCTGTCTGCGCCCGCCCGCGGATCCTGAAATCCGTGAGTTTGCCCATGATTATGCCTGTGCAAACCTCCCCTGGGTGTATAACCCCTGATTGCCCTGCCCTTGCCTTCCAGACTAGCCCCCCGGAAGCTTGGTTGGGCCGGCTCCATCACTTGGTCCGCGTTCCCTGAGAGGGTCACCGCCCGGCGCCCCCCCCCCCCAGAGTAGGCCTGACCTGCACCTGGTGCCAAGCCCCCCAATCATTGCCGCTGAGCCCTCAACCGCTTCTGCTGAGCCCGCCTTGGTGAATTGTTGGGGACACCTTGGGAAAAGAATTCAAAAATTTAAAAGAAAAAAAAAATTGAACTTAGAAAAAATTTGGATCCTTCACTCCAATCCTTCCTGTCCTCATCGTGTTGCTCATCCTCATCCTCATTGCATTGCTTATCCTCATCCTCATTGCATTGCTCATCCTCATCCTCATCGCGTTGCTCCTCCTCATCCTCATTGCGTCGCTCATCCTCATCCTCATTGCGTCGCTCATCCTCATCCTCATTGCATTGCTCCTCCTCATCCTCATCGCTTCGCTCCTCCTCATCTGTTCATCATGACCCTCCCCATTGCTTGGCCATGCGCGAATCATTTCCTTCCCTCTCATCATCAATTCATCCATCATTGCATCCTCATCATCACCACCATCACCGCTTTGTTATTTTCTTTTATTGTACAATTTCTTTCTTTCTCACCCCCCTCCAGATTTGGATGGGAGGGGGTGTTGCTTGTTACTAGGTGTGCAAACTTCCGCACGGACTTTTGCAAGCAACAGGCTGGGGTGAGAATCTCTCACCCCAGTCTGGAAGATTAGCAGAAGGGAACCAGGCTTCCACAAGTTTGTTCCGCTTTCATTTGTGTTATCCAATTGTAAATAGTTACAGGGCTCTCTAGCCTATAAAAGGAGGGGCTCTCCCCTGCTTTTTTCCATTATGAATTCTTCCCACTAATAAGATTTATGAGCTTCTGATCCAAGAGCTTCTTCCTTTGTGAAATTGATCACTTATCCGAATATATATATCTTTTGATTATCCCTTGATCCTTACCCCTTACCCTTGACTTTTTTTGAGTCCGAAACTATGATCTGCCCTTCTGTGGCCCTGTTCCTTATCACCAACCATAGCCTTGCTGGTTGAAGAAGAATTCATTAAATTTAATTCTTGAGTGTGTTATACCACTCTTGATCCCTTTTTCTGACCATTATTTGGTCTTGATCATTCATTTGATTTTCTTTCTGGACCAGTTACGTTTGACTAAGAGGTTTTATTAAGTTTAAACCTGGAGTGTTAAACCTCTCTTTAATTATTCAAGTTGCATTCTGAAACACTATTCTTGAATCCTTGAGAAGTGTTGGGTTACTCTTAGTCCGGAATTGTTACTGTTTGTTTCAGTGATCCATAAACATATTGCATTTTCTTGTGCAGCCAACCACCTTTATATCGTACCCTTCAAGCGCTTGATTGCAGAGAGTTGGGCAGGTTCATTGAGAACCTGGAGGTTGATTGGGCTTGAGTTGATTGCTCCCAAGCACCTGCTGATGACCAGAGTTATTAGCATGTGGGCGGCATTACTTACAACTGCTTTGTTCTATTGGACTCTCAGCAAACTTTAACTTATTTTGTTCAAAGTATTTCTCCTCATCATCTTGGTTCAGGTAGTGCTGCTTCCCCCCTCAGTTATCTTTGCTATTGACTTATCCCTATCCCATTTGATTCCTCATTAACAAAGGTTACTGGACCTTGATCCTGGTTACATTTAGATATTTTTGTAACACTCAGGAGGGCAGCCTAAAAAAGCACCTATCCCCTCCACAGAACTGCCAACGCCCTGCGCCGTTTGGAGTTTTAAATTTGGTCCCCAGGGCTGGGAGTGAACCAGAAACCTTTGGGATTTTCAGTCCCAGATTTGTGGAATCAACTTTGAAATCTGATCTTTTTCTCTTTTTCTTTTTTTTCTGTGTTTCTGTTATTCATCTAGATCTGATCAGTGGAGGCAACTTGTTCCAGAAGTAAGTCCTCCCAATTGTGCACCATCAAGGGGTTTGATCATAGTCGTTTTTTTGTGAACCCTACCCTTGCCACACTCGTGAGCCACTTTTGAAATCTGTTCTTTGGATCCCTTAGGAAATATTTTTTCAAAACAAAATCTATTGATACCCCTTCTACCTCTGTTTGGGCCAAGATGATCAATATCAAACCTCAGAACAGGAACTTATGCTTTAACTGTACAAATGTTGAACAGTTCCTGGATTCCTACAAGATGGTTGCTGAAGTGGATGGTGCTAGCAAATATGACATGGCTTATCAACTGCAATTCTTTATCTCCTCTGATGAAGTCATTGAAGTGATTGAATCATTCAATGGATTTGAATCCCATGACTGGGTACTTCTTAAGGAGGAAATGATTGCCTACTGGGGCAAAATTGATATAGCTAGGTTCACTCTCCAAGATCTGGGTGCCCTAGTCTCTCAACGGACCTCCAATGGTGGTATCTCCTCAGCCTCTGATTATCAAGCTTTCACAAAATCTTGGGACCCTATCCAATCCTATCTTATCCCAAACAATCAGATTGATACGGTGGACAAAATTTGAGTGCAATTTTTTCAGTCTTTCTCTCCAGGAGTGCAGGAAAGAATTAAGGATGAATTGGTGAAATCTGGATCCATGATCACTAAAAGAGATAATTGGTTCAAGCTCCCTGCTTTCATGGTTCTTAGGAATACTGTGGATAAATTAATGAAAGGTCAAACAGCTCTAACCTTTGAAAAACCTAGAATCACTGAACCAGTCCCTGCCCCCTCTTTTCAAGCATCTAACAAAATCATGAATAAGATGGAAGCCAATCGCAGAACTAAACCAAATCCTCAGACCCACCGGGAAACACCTACTATTGATGAGATCACCAAACTCCTGCAAGCTTTTGAGAATAAAATGGATCAGAAACTCTCATCTCTGGTTGTCCCTATACCCTCCAACTCTGTTCCTAGGTCAACCATGGTTTGCTATTATTGCCACAGAGAAGGTCATGGAACTGGTTGCTGTCCTGAACTCCAGAAGGGCAAGGAGGAAATGTTGGTGGAACAGAAAGGGAGCAACTTCTTTCTTCCTAATGGTGCACTTATCCCTTTTGATTCATCTTGTCCAATTTGTCATGTGGTGGCCTCTTTCCAGCCTCCTGCTCCCAAGAAGGCATCCTTGGCCTCTTTTGATTTTTGATCTGCTTGTGGAACCCTTCAACCTTGGTATCCTCCTGCTGTCTCTTCTTCCAGATTTTCTGGAACTTATCAATCTGATCCAGCTAGGGAATGAAATGAAGAACCCAGACCTCATAAAGCTCCTCCTGTTCCGTCTTCAATTCTTCAAAAACCTGTCAAACGTCGATCTTCAATGGAGCCTCCTTCTCCTGAGGTAGAAGACATGGAAGTAGAAACGGAACCCCTCATGGATAGGTTCCAAGAATACTCTGATCCTGCTCCTCTTCCATCCAAATCACCTTCACCAACTGATCCAGTTATAGTGCTACCCTCACCTGAACTTCCTCTTCCAACTCAACCCAAGGTTTGATTTGAAAGGGGAATTTCCAAAGACCACCCCAACACTGTGGAAGGGGTATTAAAGAAAATCTCTGATCTTAAAATCTCTGATCTATCTGTGGCTGAAATCCTTTCCATCTCACCATCTGTGGCTGAAGGCATGAAGAAATGTGTTTCTTGGTGACGTGTGGAGATTGGTCCTGATGAATTGAAAGTTTCCTCTGGAACCTTGATGGAAGACTCTGGTGGAACAGATCCTCCTTCTGATTCAAATCTTTATTCTTTTCCTCTTGTATTTTTACCATGCTCTCTAGGTGACTCATCCAGAACGGTTTCTCTACTTGTCAATTTGGGGTCCCAACTAAACTTAATTTTGGATGCAATGGCCTGCAAGCTCAATCTCAGTCCAAGGGTCAGCTTCAACTCTGCTGTTTATGGAATTGGGAATCAATTTGGTGAGTTGGTGGGTATTGCTGAGGATGTGCTAGTTCAAATTGATTGAAATATTGTTGGAACCTGTCACTTTTGGATCACTTGTTTGGAAGGTCCTATGATTTTGGGTTGTCCTTTCTTAATAGACTATGGAGTCACCCTTATGTTTTCTGATCAAGTTAGGGAGAGGATTTTTCTTCCTGATGCTGATGGTGTGAAGATTGAAGTTCCTCTCTTTTCTTTTGATTCTGGTTGTTGGGAAAGAGATTTCCCTGGTTTTTCACCTAAATCGGTTCTGAAGGGGAAGCAGAAGGACTCTTCTAACTCCTCTCATTTTTTAGCAGAATAGTTGGTAATACTAATATTTGTATTTCTTCTAAGCCTCAGACTTCAACTACAGGGCCAACATTTATCTCTGAGGCATATTTTTCATCCTTTTCATCTCTTTCTTCTTTTTCTTCTGATCTCAAAAATGTCCAAAATTGAAAACCTGTTAAAACACAAAATTTCAAAAATATTTATCTTCTCTCTGGTTCTGTTGTTCCTTCTTTTCCTTGTACTCTTATCACCAATCAATCTTCCTCTAGCTCTGGTTTGATTCTCCGCAATGATTATAAAATAGATCCTGATCTCAATTCTTTTCTTAATGGTTTTGGTATGGAGGAGTATGGGATCCAGTGGAGGCACTTGGGGGTAAAAGTAAGTCCTCCCAATTGTGCACCATCAGGGCATTCTTCTACCATAGTTTTTGAAACTCTACCTTGTGCCACACATGTGAGCAAAGCTTTATCTTTTGGATCCTCTTTTATTGAAAAGGCACCTTTCAAAACATCAAACTTGGAGAATGTTGGAATCTGGTCTCAGTTTTTGTACTCAGGTCTTGCTGGTGAATGCTTGGAGGAAACAAGAACTTCTCTTATTTGCCACTAAGTATAATCCAGTTGCAAAAAGGTCCAGCCTGTCAACCAACCCATGCCTCTAAATCTCAACCCTCCTCTCATGCGTCCTCCTCTATCTTGCAATCCTTATTGTGGTCTATCTCACTCTCTTACTGGCCCCTTTTTACCTTGTGGTTGTGTCACTGAAGAACAATTGAAGGTGGTAAACTTCGGTCCAGATGGATGGCTTTTACCTGATGAGTTAAATTTGATCAAAAATATCTTATCTCTAAGGGAAAAATCCATTGCATTCTGTGAAGAAGAGAGAGGTCCCTTGAAAAAATCCTATGGTCTCCCTTATATCATCCCTGTAGTTGAACATGATCCTTGGCAAAAGAAAAAGATCCCTATTCCTGCTGCAAAAGTCAATGAATTCATCAAGTTGGTCCGCAAATGAGTCCGTACTGGTCTATATGAACAGTCAACCTCAAGTTACTCTAGCCCTGTTTTCTGTGTTCTAAAGAGTAATGGTAAACTTAGAGTAGTTCATGATCTCCAACCTCTCAATAAAGTTACTATTAAGGAATCTGGTGTTCCTCCTGCCACTGAAGAATTTGTTGAATCCTTCTCTGGGAGAGCCTTTTATGGTCTAGGAGACATCATGGGGGGTTATGACAAACAATCTTTGCATCCTATCTCTTGCCCTCTAACTACTTTTGATACTCCTCTTGGTTGATTTCAACTGACTTGATTGCCTCAAGGTGCCACCAACTTGGTTGCAGTCTGTCACGCCTTGCACTCAGGAATTATTGTCTTCATCACTTCAACATGTCCTCTCCTCAGTACAATCTACCTCAGTCTAGAAGCATGACACAAATAAAGCACAAGATCAATGGTGCAATCTGCTACTTCCTCTGGCTTGCTTTGAACTTCAAATCTTGGCGACAAACTCAGTATATAATTGCAAACTTCACAATTAACTCCATACCGGTTGGCCATCCATTACAAGATCCAATCTCCTTCCCTGGCCCATCAACAGCCTCAGACTTCCATCTTCGGGCACTCACTGTTCATTAGTTCGCATCTAGGCCTAACTAAGCCATCATTACTGTACAGTTTTCAATTGGAATAGTCCCTACCCTGCATACACTATTACTTCTCACTTGTATTACCTTCAACGTCATTTGCTCCTGTCCCAATTCATCATACATTTGTACGCTCAGATTCTATGGTCTTGCACTTATTCCATGGCCTTGGATATGATTGTTCTAATGCTTTATTTCCTATCCCGTTCCTGTCACTCATTGCCTCACCGCCTTCAACTGTAGTTAGCTCCCCACCAGGTTGTATCTAGTCACTTTGGATTACCTTATAAGGGCTACCCCCTTGCCTGATGACTGTCTCCTAAGTTAGTTAATTTCATACGTTCTTGCATTTTGTTACAACCTAGTTATCACATTGGACTCAGGTTGAGTTTCCCTCCTCGGAACACACTCCATCCCTCTTGCTGTTTGTCAAGTGTCACCACTAAGTTTGCACTTTGGAACTGAGTCTTGCTATTCACACTTGCTCTTGCACTCAGCATTCCTCAGCGCTCACAATCATCTAAGAATTGCCCTATAGTACGTTGGGTGTTTGTGTGACAGTAAATTTACTAACTCAACTCATCTATTGTAGCTTGCCAACCTAAAGTAGACCTCTTTTTCTCAATTTCACGTACTCGCTCAACCGGGAATGCTTCCCTTGCCCCTTACAATGATGATATCCATTGGGTAGGGAGAACCAGCGCTCCTTGGGCCCAACAACCCTTAGATCCCATTCCTCCTTCTAAATTGCCATCTGTTGAACCCCTTGATGATCCTCGGACTCCTCCACGGTATGTTCTGACGGACCCTCTCGCGGAATTTGCAGATTCCAACCATTCTTCGAATGAAACCTTGACTCGTGGTAGACCAGGGGTTTGCACTACTGCTCCAAAGCCCAATGCTTCAACCCTGCTTTTGACATTGATCCAGGCCCTCTCTCATGGTGCCCCCCAATATATTCCGAGTACTCCTAGCTTTTTCACCCCGGGCATGAAGCAACCCAATCACTTTTCAGGAGAACACCCTCATAAGCTTAGATCCTACCTACAGTCTTGTAAAATCATCCTTTCAAACAACTCCAACAATTTCCCTTCCAATAGGCATAAAGTTATGTATGCTTCATCCTTCTTGGGAGGTAGAGCCTTGCAGTGGTTCAAACCGTACCTCAAACTTTTGTCCAGCAACAGTCACACGTGTATTCTCAACAACTGGGACAGGTTTGAGCAACAACTGTTCACCCTGCACGGCGACCCCAATGAAGTTTGAAAAGCCAAATACAAACTTAATAGTCTAGTTATGAAGGAAAATAGTAGAGCTTCCGTTTATATTTCTCACTTTTGAACCTTGCAGTCTTGCATCCAGTGGAAAGAGGCCGCTCTTCTATTCCATTTCCAAAAGGGTCTACCGGCACGCTTAATTGAACAGCTTGCAGTTGGGGGGCATAAGACAACCTTGCTTCAGAAGCTAATCAATTGAGTGATTGAGCTTGATAATGGCTATTACGACAAGAATTGCTCTTGGCGAAACAACCATGGACCATCCACCTTGGCTCCAAGGGTGGACGACTCCTCAAAGCAAAACGCAAGGAACCCAAAACGATCCAAACCAACCCCAACTTTGAACTCCAACTCAAAAGGGAAAACCATCACCAAAACTCCGAAGTTCTTGGACAAAGAAACCAGGATGCTACGGAACAAGGAATGGCTACGGAGGGAGAAAAATGGGCTGTGTATGTATTGTGGAGGAAAACATGATGTTGACAGTTGTGCAAAGCGGTTAGCGCGTGAATCAGCTAAGCAGTCAAAAAATTAGCTTGTAGTTTTTCTGATACTCGCAAGGAAAACTACACATTATTTAAATCACCGCGAGTAAATCTTTGCACTTGCGAGTCACTAGGTGCTCCTAGTTCAAGATTTATCCTATTCCATTCTGACAACACCCCTTATCGAGTCTTACTTGACTCCGGTGCTAATTTTTCCTTCATCAGTGAATCTTTTGCCACTTCCAAAAATTTACACGTTCTGAGATAGATAAATTTCCTATCTATTTAGTAAGTAGTGCGACTGAACCGTCTTATTGCATGTCCCAAAAGGCAAAATGGACCTTTGCATTCTCCAATTTCCCCAGCTTTGAATGGGATTTATTTTTCTTGGTTATACCTGGAATGGATGATACCATTCTAGGCCACGATTTCCTAGTTTACTGGAATCCGGATGTGAATTGGCAAGAAGGAGTAATTAACCTTCAAACCTTGCACCCCCAGAATGCTAATTTTTCCGTCACACAGGAATTGAACAGAAAACCTGACACTTTCATTGAGTTGGATGACACTTTTCCACCAGGAGATTTGCAATATCCTGACCTCCATTCCCAAGTTCCCTCTTCAGATTTAGAAATCATCACTTACCTATCCAGCTTACCTCTTTCCTGTTCCTTTGAAGAGAAACAGACACCAACCAAAAAGTGTATCTTGAGCTCCCTAATCCTCTTGCACCATGCAAGCACCTCAAATTTGGTGCTCGAAGATGACAATATTGAAGATTTAGAAATCATTCGAGAGTCTTTACCTTCAGTTTATCATGACTTTGCTGACGTCTTCTCAGCTGCAAGAGCAGATAAACTGTCTCCATCCCCTTCTTAAAATCACAAGATTGAACTTACTGGCCCACCTCCGGCACCGGGACCAGTCTACTCTCTCTCAACCCAAGAATCAATTGCGCTTCAAGACTAAATTGCGGAAAATGTAGCAAAAGGATTTCTTTCATCAAGTGATTCAAATACCGGTTCACCTGTCCTATTTTTTCCAAAAAAGGACAATGGACTTTGCCTTTGTTTTGACTACAGGAAACTGAACCAGGTAACCCAGAAGAATGCCTATCCAGTACCGCCTATGTCACATCTCCTCACCCTCTTCCATAGAGCTGCTTATTTCTTGAAGTTAGAAATTTGAGGTGCCTATAAACTAATTTGCATTATGAAAGGTCATGAGTATTTGAAAGCAATGAGAACCCGGTTCGGCAGTTATGAGTATACCTTCATGCCTTTTGGCCTCTGTAACGCTGTGGAAACTAGAGGGGCAACAACCCTTTAGTCGTCCTTGAGTTCCGGAAGTTATTTGTCTAAGCATCTGTAAGGAGGTTTGATGCAGCCCGTCAAGAGAGAGACAGTGAGAGGGAGAGAGTGATAGAGCGATAATAAGATGAATTCCTGCCTTTCCAATCCAATCCAATCCAATGATAAAGAAGTCATAAAAATGAAGTCCAGTGATCTCCCCTTACAACCCGGAGTTGAGAGTGAAGTATTTAAGTTCTCCCTCTCAACCCTAACCTAAGTAAAACCGCAAGTAAGCAAGAATGATGGAATACAAACCCTAAGCCACAGAACCCTAGCCCAACCCCATCCCTCCGTCCCCTGTCCTGTAACCCATGCTCCACCTCCCCCTGCCCCATGCCCCGTCCGTGTTGCCCGCTGGTTTGTCCTTCTCATCATGCGTCCACTCAACAACCCATTCCAGGTATCCGGGGCGTACCCGCGTGATCCAATCCACGCGTCTTGCAATGCGCAATCCGCTTGATACGCAAGAGCCGTCCGATCCGCGCAAGCCTTCCAATCCGCACAATCCTTCCAATCTGTGCAAGCTTTCCAATCCACTTGAGCCTTCCAATCCGCGCAAGATTTAAAATCCACCCGAGCCTTCTGATCCGCACAAGCTTTCCAATCCGCGCTAGCCCGCAGCGCGCAGCCTTTCCCAACTTGCGTTCATGAAAGAGCACCACAACGCTCCTTCCACTTTTCAACATTTTGTCAAGGACATTTTTTCCAATCTTGTAGGTAAATACCTCGTGGTATATCTAGATGATATACTAGTCTACTTGAGAAACCTCAAAGATCACATTGAACATGTGCAAGAGGTGATGCAGCGACTTTGAAAGAATGACCTGTTTGTTAAAGCCTCTAAGTGCGAATTTCATTCCTCTTCCATTTGGTTTCTAGGTGTTGTAGTCTCGCAGCAAGGACTATTGATGGACCCAGCCAAGAGAAAACGCATATTGAACTGGCCCCCACCTTCTTCCGTTAGATCCATTCAAGTTTTCCTTGGTTTCAGTAATTTCTATAGGAGGTTCATTGAGCGTTACGCTGAAAAAACCTTGAATCTTACTAACCTTCTTCAAAAAGACACTCCTTTTGTTTTTACCAAAAAAGCTGCTTCAGAGTTTGAAGCTCTGAAGAAAGCGTTTGTCACTGCTCCAATACTTTCTGACTCTAACGAGCTGGCTCTTACTATTGTCAAAACAGACGCAAGCAACTATGCGATTGCAGGAGTAATCTTGCCGTTCTCTTCTTCCACTTCTCTCTTTCACCCTGTAGCTTTTGAGTCTCGCAAGTTGCTTGGTGCAGAGCTTAACTATGAGATTCATGACAAGGATCTTCTTTCAATTGTTTATTTCTTAAAGCAATGGCGTTCATACCTTTTGAGCCTTAGAGAATCCTCTGAGGTTTTAACTGATCATAATTCTTTAAAGTATTTCATGAGCTCAAAATTCCTCACACGTAGACAGGAATGATGGGCTAAATACCTCTCTGAGTTCTACTTTACAATCACGTACCTCCCTGGGAAACAAGAGGTAGTCCCTTATGCTTTATCACGTTGGGACAACCTTTACCCAGGGGGGGAGCACCTTTGCCAAAAACAACCCTGAAAACATTAGGACACTCTTCTCAACCCAATCTGCCCAACTCAGTTCAATCATTGCTCACTTACAAGATTTGGCTTCCAAACTCCAACAAGCTCAACGCGTTGACCCCAAGTGCATCAAACTTTTCAAGAGTGCAAACTTATTAGATAGTAGTTACAGTATTGATGATAATGACTTTTTAGTCTATGATAGTTGTATAGTAGTACCAGATAATTCATGCATTAATTTAGATATCTTTGAGTCACGGCACAATTCTACGCTTGCTGGTCATCATGGGCAGGATAAAACCTACCAATTGATTGCACAAGACTTCTACTGGCCTGGTATGACCAAAGAAGTAAAAGACTATGTTAGGGAGTGCTATGATTGCAATTGTAACAAGTCCTCAAAACACCAGAAGTATGGGCTGCTCCAGCCACTTCCAATTCTGCCTCATCCTTGGCACTTGCTTTCTATGGATTTCATCTCTCAATTACCTTCTTCTAATGGATATAATGCTATTCTAGTAGTAGTAGATTGCTTCTCAAAGATGGATTTATTTCTGCGCAGTAATGAGACGGATTCTTCAGAAGACTTAGCTAACTTCTTCATAGAATATGTATTTTGGAAACATGGTCTCCCTGATAATATAGTTGTTGGAATTTTGAGCAAATGTTCCGGTTGAAATAGAAGGAGAGGATGAGGAGGAATCTTGTGACGTCAAGAGAAGCAGATCCGGAAGTCAGATGGGGCACTCAGGTTCAAAGTAAGTAAGAACGGATGATGTTTATTTCTTAGTCTTTAGGAGTTCTTATATACATACAACTTCCTGATTCTTGACAGGGCCAAACAGTGGTTTTGCTGATCAGAGACAGTATGCATAAATGACTAGACAATGAATAGAACAATGGGATAAAGTCGTAACCAAAATCATAACTAGCAGAGAAGATAAAGAAAATCAGTATAGTCACAGAAAACTAACTGGGTCTTAAGCCACTGGGTCTAAAAGCCTCTTGGGTCTTCTCTGCCTCTTGAGTTTAATGATAAATACTAGCAATCCCTCATAATCATCTAAGAGGGTTGTTAATCCTCCTAGTCTAGATACAAATAATGGAAAGAAAGGCACTTCATGGATGTCTTGACCTGAGGATACTGAGCTTAAATAAGAACAATCTTAATTAATAGCATGTCAGAGGCTTCTTGATCCTTCTTTTCCTGCATCTCTTAAGCGCACTAGAATGTGTAGTAATTTTATTTAATTTAATATTTTGTTTTTGATGAAAGAAAATGAACTTAAGTATGAGCAGAAACAATAGAATTCCAACACGCCTCCTCTGCTCATGCTTAAGGACTAGAGAGCAAATAGACCGATTGAACTTGTTGAAGATCACGCGGTAGGATTGATGGAAGCGGTGTAGCGCAAAGTTGGAATTGGGCAAAATCAAGACTGGTTGAGTTAAGAGATGACCGAGATCGCGGTGATCAAGCCAAGCGAGCGAACAAATGCGAGCTAGTTGAACGATTGCGAGCGAGTGTGCTGTTCAGGGAGCTGTAAGGAAGGCGGTGATGGATGTTGAAAGCAAGGGGAGCAGATATGATCGAGCAAGGTCAAGGTTGCCAGGTGTTGAGTTGATGGAGCGACCGGGCAATTGGCTGGGACGGGGTGAAGAGAGCGAGTCAATGAAAGCGAGATGGTCTGAAGGAAGGCAAAGCGGAAGCCAAAGGACGCGGAAAGACACAGAAACAAGGATGGTGAACCCGGTTGATAGCGAACAGGGCGCAGTTGGCCAGTAGAGGGTGATCAATAATATGTCACGTTTTCAAACTTGATGTCATTGTAGTGATATCAATTACCATCAGGGGTCCGAAAGTAAGTGAAGACGCCATAGCTGTCGTCATCCTTTTGCTGTTGGCCAGAGGAGACCGGCCCATTGCTTACGGACACACTTGCAAAATTTGAGAAGGCCGAGACGGTGTTAGCCTCCTTTTGAGGTGGGTTTGTTTCTTGGCGTTTACGTTTCCAGCAGTTGATGGCACGGTGACCCGGTTTCTTGCAGAAGGCACAAAGGAAGGTCAAGCCCGGAGCGTTCTGATTCCCGGCTTGGTGTGTATTGGAATGGGTGAGAAGAGATTGATGAGTCTCGATCCCTGAGTCGTCTTTTTCTCCATCAATAGAGGTAACAGAGTATTATTTGAGTCGTTTGATGATTGCCTCAAATGATTCAGTGGAGAATCCCATGGCCAATATATCTCAAAAGGACCTGAATTCCATTTTTGGGAGCTTCCTGAGCATCAGAAGGATCTTAACTTGATCGTCTAGACAAATGCCTGCCATAACCATTTTTTGATTTGATAATCTGATTGCCGGACAGAATTTTTCAATCGAGGAGAATTCCAGGTCGAGAAATTGATCTAGGGCGGCAGACCAAGCAGCAAGGTCGTTGCCGGCGTATTTGGTACGTAGGAGAGTCCAAACAGCCCGACCATTGAACTGTTTGTTGAATGACAAGGTGGTGCTTACCAATGCCAGGCTTGATTCATCAAGATTCTGGACAATAAGTGTATATGCCTTTCTGTTTGCTTTGACAAATTGACTCTTTTCTTCAACTCCTTCTATGTGATCCTTGGTTGTCCTGCCCATCACAATGTCGAGTGCATTGATGTTGTTGAGTTTAGCTTCCATTGGGACAACCCATATTGCGTAGTTATCTGCGGTCAGAAGGAAGCAGTTGGAGTCATTGCTGGAGCTCATAACTTTGATTTGGGGAGATGAAGGAGATGAGGCGCAAGGAGTTCAGTTTTGACTGTTAATCATGTTGGAATTTTGAGCAAATGTTCCGGTTGAAATAGAAGGAGAGGATGAGGAGGAATCTTGTGACGTCAAGAGAAGCGGATCCGGGAGTCAGATGGGGCACTCAGTTTCAAAGTAAGTAAGAACGAATGATGTTTATTTCTTAGTCTTTAGGAGTTCTTATATACAAACAACTTCCTGATTCTTGACAGGGCCAAACAGTGGTTGTGCTGATCAGAGAAAGTATGCATAAATGACTAGACAATGAATAGAACAACGGGATAAAGTCTTAACCAAAATCATAACTAGCAGAGAAGATAAATAAAATCAGTATAGTCACAGAAAACTAACTGGGTCTTAAGCCACTGGGTCTACAAGCCTCTTGGGTCTTCTCTGCCTCTTGAGTTTAATGATAAATACTAGCAATCCCTCATAATCATCTAAGAGGGTTGTTAATCCTCCTAGTCTAGATACAAATAATGGAAAGAAAGGCACTTCATGGATGTCTTGACCTGAGGATACTGAGCTTAAATAAGAACAATCTTAATGAATAGCATGTCAGAGGCTTCTTGATCCTTCTTGTCCTGCATCTCCTAAGCGCACTAGAATGTGGAGTAATTTTATTTAATTTAATATTTTGTTTTTGATGAAAGAAAATGAACTTAAGTATGAGCAGAAACAATAGAATTCCAACAATAGTTAGTGATTGTGGATCTCTGTTTGTCTCAAGCTTCTGGACCTTGCTATGCCAACATTTGAAGATCAATCGCAATTTATCAACTGCATACCACCCTGAAACGGACGGGAAAACCAAGCAATTTAATCAGATTCTCAAACAATATCTTTGAATGTATGTCGCCTATCAAAAAGACGACTGGTTGCAATGGCTCCCACTAGCCGAGTTTGCCTACAACAACTCCACTCATTCCTCCACCAAACAGTTTCCCTTCCAAACTCTTTATGGTAGAAACCCAACCTTCTCTTCCCTTTACATAGCACCTTCTCAACCTGCTACCAATTACCTTAAAAAAATTCAATCTCTTCAATTGCAACTTTGAATCAACCTTGAAGAAGCAAACCAGCGCTATAAGGAGCAAGCAGACTGATTTTTCGTTATGGCTCCAACCTTTGCAGTAGGAGATCAAGTGTGGCTCAATGCTTGCAATATTTGCAGTACTTTCCCAACCCGCAAACTCTCCAAAGGAAAGCTTAGCCCCTTTAAAGTAGAATCAGTCATCTCCCCTAACGCCTTTAAACTTACTTTACCTGCAAAATGGAAAGGTATCCACCTGGTCTTTCATCTGTCTATCCTAGAGCCAGCTGAGTCCTATACCCAGGCAAGATTTATCCCCCTCCCAAACCAGTCACTGTCCTCAATCATCAAGAGTGGGAAGTAAGCTGTCTTCTGGATTCCAGGTTACGCAAAGGAAAACTTCAATACCTTGTTGAATGGTCTGGCTTCCAGTCCAACAAAGATTGCACCTTGTGGGAACCAGCCCATCACCTTTGCAACTCTCCCAATCTGATTCAAAATTTCCATGCGAGCTACCCTCACAAACCTTGACAATCATGATTCCATCCCATCCAATCCCATTTCATTCCACATTGCATCCCATCCAATCCCATTCCATTCCACATTCCATCTCATCCAACCCCATTCCATTCCACATCACCATTCCATCAATCAACCCCTTCATCTCACCATGTTATTCCTTCTTCTCATCCCCCTCTCATTCCTACCAAATGAAATTCCCATTCCTTATATACAAAAAAAAAAATATAATTAAATAATAATAATATATATATATATATATATTTATTTATAATAATAGTTACAAAGTCTCCTTCACTTCTTTCTCTGCATCTTCCCAATTAGCAGTCAACTCCGCAACCATGGACCAAAAGGTATCCAGATTTTCATCATTTATCAATGATGACATCCTTCAAAGAACCAGCACCTCTGTTACAATGTGCCTCTTGAATATCTCCTCGCACTTTGCAATTTGAGCTCGCTTTGGTCAAGCATTCCATCCACCTTCCTCCAGGAGTTCTTTGTATGCTCTTTTCCTTTGGCCTCCCAACAAGCCTTTCCCAACATTGCCCGTCAGTCGCCTTGCATCAGTCTCAATCGGCCCTACAACTCGCAATGGATTTGCTTTGCCTTGGCCCTCCATTCCTTCCGTTCCATCCATTCCATCCCTTCCATCTCCTCCATTTCCTTCTCCCCATTCTTCCGTTACAGCCTCTTCTTCTAGCTCCGTTCCCTCTCTTCCTCCACTTCTGTCTCCATCTTCTCCATTTCCCAATTCTCTTTCCGCTTTGTTCCTTCTTTCCTTCCTTGGTTCCTCGGCTATGACCCTAACTGGTTCCGCACCGGGCACTTCATCTCGCACCTTGGCATTCATCTGGGCACCCAGAAATTCAGTCGGCGGACCCCAATAAGGTGGTGGTGGCGGTGGTGTGTTTGTGGTATATCTCTGGAAACGGGGCAACACTAGCAAGACGAGTGAAATTTAGTTACTACCTTTATTATCACTAGTCAGTCCCAAATAGTACTCACCAGGAACTTGAGTACCCAAGAATTCAATCTCCGGCAACGGTGGTATCTTGTAATTAACCCTTGGCGTCCACCTACAAATCTGCATCTCCCTCGATGACTCTGCGGGACCATCAAAAGTTGACTTGCTATTTATAGGAAAGTTACAGGGGACCTTGCAAAGACAACACTGCTCGCACTTGCCTCAAAGACCTCTGACGGAAGTACTAGGGATACATCGCTTGTTTTGAAAAATACAGTTTTTGCAACGGCGGGACAACAATGACAACATTTTATATAACTTATAAACTAACAAGTAATGAATTAAAGGGTATAAAGTATTATTAAAGACTTGAAATCAATGGGAAAATTTATCTGAACGCTTGCAGCAGCTCACGTCTTTATACCCAGGTAACTGTCACGCCTTGCACTTAGGAATTATTGTCTTCATCACTTTGACATGTCCTCTCCTCAGTATCATCTACCTCAGTCTATAAGCGTGACACAAATAAAGCACAACATCAATGGTGCCATCCGCTACTTCCTCTGGCTTGCGTTGACCTTCCAATCTTTGGAACCAACTTGGTATATACTTGCAAACTTTGCGGTTAACTCCATACCGGTCGGCCATCTATTACAAGATCCAATCTCCTTCCCTGGCCCATCAACAGCCTCAGACTTCCATCTTTGGTCACACACTGTTCGTTAGTTGGCATCTACATCTAACTAAGCCATCATTACTGTAAAGTTTGCAATTGGACTAGTCCCTACCCTGTATACACTATTACTTCTCACTTGTATTACCTTCAACGTCATTTGCTCCTGTCCCAATTCATTATACATTTGTACTCTCAGATTCTATTGTCTTGCACTCATGCCATGGCCTTGGATATGATTGTACTATTGCTTTATTTCCTATCCCGTTCCTGTCACTCATTGCCTCACCGCCTTCAACTGTAGTTAGCTCCCCACCAGGTTGTATCTAGTCACTTTGGATTACCTTATAAGGGCTACCCCCTTGCCTGGTGATTGTCTCCTCAGTTAGTTAATTTCATACATTCTTGCATTTTGCTAAAACCTAGTTATCACATTGGACTCAGGTTGAGTTTCCCTCCTTGGAACACACTCCATCCCTCTTGCCATTTGTTGAGTGGCACCACTAAGTGCGCACTTTGCAACTGAGTCTTGCTATTTGCACTTGCCCTTGCACTCAGCATTCCTCCGCGCTCAAAATCATCTAAGAATTGCCCTATAGTACGTGGGGTGGTCGTGTGACACAGTCTATCAGGCTCTGATGATGTGGATCCTCCAAGACAAAATCCCTGATCATGCTGGTATCTTTATTGATGATGGTGGAATTAAAGGTCCAGTTTCTGACTATGATAATGAGCTCTTACTTTTGCACTCAGGAATTTGACAATTTATCTGGGAGTATGCTACTATCTTGGAAAGGATTTTTTTTTGAATTGAGGAATCTGGCCTTACTGTCTCTGGATCAAAACTTGCTGCCTGTTTCCCTGCCTTGGAAATTGTTGGTCATATAGTCTGCAAGGAAGGAAGAAGGATGGCACCCTCTAAAGTCAACAAAATCATCTCCTGGCCTACTCCAATAAATCCAACGGAAGTTAGAGGTTTCCTAGGTGTTGGAACTTATGTCAGGATCTTCATTCCCTCTCTATCCAAAATCTGTGCACCCTTGCGTTGTCTAACCAGAAAGGAAGCTGAATGTATTTGGACCCAAGATTGCAAAAAATCATTTCAGTTTCTCAAAACTATTGTTGGAAATGACATAGTTTTGAAAAAGATCTCTTAGGGGCCTGGAGCTGGCAAAATAAAATTGGCTGTTGACTCTAGTTATCAATCTGTTGGGGCTGTCCTTACTCAGGAAGATGAAAATGGTTTGGACCACCCGTTCTTTATGAATCTTTGATATTTTTGGATGTGGAATCTAGATACTCTCAGCCCAAACTGGAACTCTGTGGTGTGGCCAGAATGCTGAAGAAACTCCAAAAAGTACTCTGGGGACAACATTTCAAATTGCAAGTTGATGCTTGATCCATTGTGGAAATCATCAATGCTCCCCGTCTTCCAAATGCTCCAATGACTTGCTGGGTAGCTTTTATCCAACTTTTCTCTTTTGATATTGTTCATAGGCCTGGGAAATCTTTTACTATGCCTGATGTTTTATCTAGAAGGCCTATTGGAGACAATGATTTAGATGTTGGAATGGATTTTGATGATGAAGAACCTTTGATCCGCCCTGTTTTTGCTTTGTCCTCCCAAGATTACTCTGGTTTCCAACAAGGTTTCTGGCTTTAGTTAGAGCAGTACCTTTCAACTCTCCAAAGACCCCCTGATCTCTCTGCAAAAGAATTTCAATCCCTTAAAAGAAATTCCTCTAGTTTCTTGGTCCAAGGTTCTAGGCTTATGAAAAGAGGAACTCCTTGTGCGCTTGTTGTGGTTACTATCCCGCTAAGCAAGATTCAATCCTTGAAAGTATCCATGAGGGCCTTGGTCATCGTAGGGAAACCAAAACTTATCAAAGATTATCCAAACGGTTCTGGTGGCCATCTCTGAAGAAATCTGTATCTCAATGGTGCAAGAGTTTTGAAGTTTGTCAAAAAGGTGATCTTAGGCGTCCAGCTGAAATTTTCTATCCTACTGGGGAGTCCACTGTCTTTGGAAGGGTCGCTATGGATGTGGTTCATATCAAGGCAGGTGGTGCTAAGTACCTCATTGTGGCTAGAGATGATTTTTCTTGATGGGTTGAAGCCAAATTCCTTAAGAACCTTAGTTCTGAATATGCGGCAGCTTTCCTTCATGAGAATTGGACAATGAGTTACGGTTTGGCTTGATCTTATTCTACTGATGGTGGCTCGGAATTTGGTGGAAAAATTCCTGAAATGATCCAATCGCTCCCTGGACAACATAGAGTTACTACTCCCTATTATCCTGAAGGACAAGGCATGGTGGAAAGAGGCCATGCTCCCTTGAAGGCTTCTCTGGTTAAACTGGATGGTGAAAGTGGCAAGAATTGTTGAAAGTTTCTTCCCTTGGTCTCTTCTCTGATCCAATTTTCACCAAAGAACCACTGGCTACTCTCCTTATGAAATCATCTTTGGTCAAAGGGCTGTTCTTCCTCTTGATCTTGAAATGGAGTCTTTCTTGGGCATCTCTTGGGAACAAGTTTCTTCAACTACTGACCTATTAGTTGCCAGATCAAAGCAACTGGAGCGGAGTGAAGATATTTGTAACAAAGCTTATCAGAAGATGATGGAATCAAGAGCAAAATCAGTTCAGTATTGGGAAGATAAACATCTAAATCAAATCAGAGATCCTTTAAACCCTGATGATCTGGTATTGGCTTATAATCAATATTTAGAGACTCAGTGGGGAAAACTTTTTTTGAATTGTTGGAATGGTCCTTATAGAGTGGTTTGTCAAGTTAGAGGTGGATCTTATGTTTTGGAAGAACTGGATGGTACTCAGTTGGCTAGAAGGTTCTCTGCTGATTAAGTTAAGAGATTTTATTGTTGTGGGTGCAATTTGGGTTCAAAGGAAGTCCTCCCAATTGTGCACCACCAGGGCCTTCTGCTGCGTTTTGTTGTAAAAAATCTACTTTATGCCACATACATGAGCACCTGGGACGCCTTTTCTTTTATCTTCTCCACATTGAGGCTCTTTTGGATGGATCAAGATGGGTTTCAACATTTTTTTACTGAGAGGATCAAGAAATGGCCAATTATTTTCTTTTTTTTCTTTTTCATGTTTTCAAAATTATGATGCAGACTAGGGACAGTGTGTAAGTTGGGGAGAGATGTGATGAACCATTTGGGACACCTTGGGAAAAGAATTCAAAAATTTAAAACAAAAAAAAAACAAAAAAATTGAACTTAGAAAAAATTTGGATCCTTCACTCCAACCCTTCCTGTCCTCATTGCGTTGCTCATCCTCATCCTCATTGCCCCGCTCATCCTCATCCTCATTGCGTTGCTCATCCTTACCCTCATCGCGTTGCTCCTCCTCCTCCTCATTGCATTGTTCATCATGACCCTCCCCATCGCTTGGCCATGCGCAAATCATTGCCTTCCCTCTTATCATTGATTCATCCATCATGGCATCCTCATCATCACCACCATCACCTCTTTGTTATTTTCTTTTATTGTAGAATTTCTTTCTTTCTCACCCCAGTCTGGAAAATTGGCAGAAGGGAACCGGGCCTCCACAAGCTTGTTCTGCTTTCATTTGTGTTATCCAATTTTAAATAGGTTTAGTGCTCTCTAGCCTATAAAAGGAGGGTCTCTCCCCTGCTTTTTTCCATCATCAATTCTTCCCAATAATTAAAATTATGAGATTCTGATCTAAGAGCTATTTCTTTTGTGAAATTGAAAAAAAAAATTGAACTTAGAAAAAATTTGGATCCTTGACTCCAACCCTTCCTGTCCTCATTGCCTTGCTCATCCTCATCCTCATTGCGTTGCTCATCCTCATCCTCATCGTGTTGCTCCTCCTCATCCTCATTGAGTTGCTCATCCTCATCCTCATCGCGTCCCTCATCCTCATCCTCATTTCTTTGCTCATCCTCATCCTCATTGTGTCGCTCATCCTCATCCTCATTGTGTTGCTCATCCTCATCCTCATGGCATTGCTCATCCTCATCCTCATTGAGTCGCTCATCCTCATCCTCATTGCTTTTCTCATCCTCATCCTCATGGCGTTGCTCATCTCTATCCTCATTGCGTCGCTCCTCCTCATCCCCATCACGTTGCTCCTCCTCATCCTCATCGCGTCGCTCCTCCTCATCCTCATTGCATTGTTCATCATGACCCTCCCCATTGCTTGGCCATGCGCAAATCATTTCCTTCCCTCTCATCATCAATTCATCCATCATGGCATCCTCATCATCACCACCATCACCGCTTTTTTATTTTCTTTTATTGTACGATTTCTTTCTTTCTCACCCCCCTCCAGATTTGGATAGGAGGGGGTGTTGCGTTGTTACTAGGTGTGCAAACATCCGCACAGACGTTTGCAAGCAACAGGCTGGGGTAAGAATCTCTCACCCCAGTCTGGAAGATTGGCAGAAGGGAACCGGGCCTGCACAAGCTTGTTCTGCTTTCATTTGTGTTATCCAATTCTAAATAGTTACAGGGCTCTCTAGCCTATAAAAGGAGGGGCTCTTCCCTGCTTTTTTCTATCATCAATTCTTTCCACTAATAAAAATTATGAGCTTCTGATCCAAGAGCTCTTTCCTTTGTGAAATTAATCACTTATCCGGATATATCTTTTGATTGTCCCTTGATCCTTATCCCTTACCCTTGGCTTTTTTTGAGTCCGAAAGTCTTATCTGCCCTTCTGTGGCCCTTTTCCTTATCACCAACCATAGCCTTGCTGGTTGAAGAAGAATTCATTAAATTGAATTCTTGAGTGTGTTATACCACTCTTGATACCTTTTTCTGACCATTATTTGGTCTTGATCATTCATTTGATTGTCTTTCTGGACCAGTCACGTTTGACTAAGAGGTTTTATTAAGTTTAAACCTGGAGTTTTAAAACTCCCTTTAATTATTCAAGTTGCATTCTGCCACACTATTCTTGAATCCTTGAGAAGTGTGGGGTTACTCTTATTCCAAAATTGTTACTGTTTGTTTCAGTGATCCATAAACATATTGCATTGTCTTGTGAAGACACCCACAGATATCTGGTACCCTTCAAGCGCTTGATTGCGGAGAGTTGGGCAGGTTCATTGAGAACCTGGAGGTTGATTGGGTTTGAGTTGATTGCTCCCAAGCACCTGCTGACTACCAGAGTTATTAGCATGTGGGTGTCGTTCCTTACAACTGCTTTGTTCTATTGGACTCTGAGCAAACTTTAACTTATTTTGTTCAAAGTTTTTCTCCTCATCATCTTGGTTTAGGTAGTGCTGCTTCCCCCCTAAGCTATTGTTGCTATAGACTTATCCCTATCTCATTTGATTCCTCATTAAAAAAGGTTACTGGACCTTGATCCTGGTTACATTAAAATATTTTTGTAACACTAAGGAGGGCAGCCTAAAAAAGTGGGCTCCTATCCCCTCCACAGAACTGCCAACGCCCTGCGCCGTTTGGAGTCTTACAGCAGGCACTGAACCCTCTGGTGGCATGTCTGCCATCTCTTCATCTTCTGGAACCACATTTTACTCAGCCTTTGCTGGTGAAATAGGTGCTAATTCTATTTCATGCTGTGACTTATTCACAACAAGATCTTCAATCCGTTTGAGTGGAAAGGTACTTTCATCAAATTTTACATCCCTGCTATGGATAACCTTTCTTTTCCCTGGAAAATAGATCCTATGAAATTTAATTATTAAATCATAGCCTACAAGTGCCCCTATTCTTGCTCTAGGGTCTAATTTTCCAACCATCCCATTATGGTGGACACTATAATACACCAAGCAACCAATTGTTCTTAGGTGTCATGTTTTGGGGTACAACTTCCAAAAATGATAATGACAACTCTTCCCATTAACAGTTACAATGTTATGCAACAGACAGAATGTACACATCAACTCAGCCCATAAGAACTTTGGTAGACCAGATTGAGACCTAATAGTTCTGACCTTGTCCAGTAAAGTCCTATTCATTCTCTCAACTATTCCATTTTTTTTGGAGTGCTTTCAGTAGTGACTATATGAATGATACCATAATCTTTCAATAACCTCTCAAACTCTTAACTCACAAATTCACCACCTCCATCAGTGATAACCCTCTTTATCTCCTTCATTAGACAATTCTTTTTCCAGAATTTAAAGATTACAGAAACCTCCTCTGTGGTTTTATCCTTAGATTGAATTGGTTTAACGCAAACATAATTAGTTGCAGTATAAACTAAATTGATGAAGTATCTTGCCCCACCAAGGGCCTCCGGTGTGAATGGCCCTGCCAAATCAATGAAAAATTCCTCTCTAGGAACATCAGTGCAATCTCCACTTTTTGAGAACACATTTCTAGTATTAGCCCCTATGGTAAAACTCTCACAGTTGCTGTCCTTTACCTTATGGCCACTTCTATTTTGAGCAACAGTGCTCAAAGCTGAGAGTTTGAAAAAGCTTGCACACAGAAGCTTGTTCCAAACCTGTCCACAAAGAACAGTTCTCCAATTAATATCCATAACAAACTTATTTTCTATAAGATAAGAAATCTGGAAACCTTTTTTCCACAAAACTCCAAGGGACACAAGGTTTAAAGGCAACTCTGGTACATAGAACACTTTCTCAAAAGAAATTTTGAAACCCAAGTGGTTTGCAAGAATAACTGTTCCAATTCCTTTAATCTGAAGTTTTCTGCCTTTCTGGCCAATATTTACTACTCAAAAAATCACTAAGATTTGAAAATAAATTTGGTTCAAAGAACATTTGATCTGTACAACCAGAATCAATCAAAAAAAACATCCTCCTTCAATACTCCTAATAGGAAAGAAGCTTTATCAGTCGCTGATAATTTCTCATCTTTAAGGTTAAGATTACTCATTTTGTAATCAATCAAGTCCATTTCTTGATCCCCATCAATTTTGGCCTTCTTGTTGGGAAGTTCTTCCCCAACAACCATGTACATTGGACCATCAAACCCCACCATTGCAACGTTTTCAGTAGTGAGATTGAACTCCTTGTCATTATCTTTGGAATTCTTCCTCTTCTTGGCCTCCTTGCAATCCTTAGCATAATGCCCCTTATTCTGACAATTATATCATAAGACCTTGGACAAATCCTTTTTCTCCTTCTTGCAAGATTTTCCAGTCTTTCCAAAAAGGGCTGTTCCAGAACCCCCCTTCATCTTGAACTGAACATCATCCTTTTCAATCCTTTTCAGCACATCCTCCTCCCCAGGAAGAGGATCCATTTGAGAAATCATTTTGACTAAAGAATCAAACTCCTTTGGTAGCTTCTGAAGGATTAAGAGTGACAACCACTCAGGATCCATTTTAAGTTCTGATGACTTAAACTTGGCTATGCTAGACCTAGCCTCTGCAAAAAACTGTTTAAAACTTGAACATTGTAACTTAAACAGTTTATTGAAAGCTATACCCTTCTGGTGAACAGAATCACCAGCATACTTGGACTTAAGCAACTTCCAAAGGATTCTGCCCCTTGTCCTCTCATCTTCCCTAAGAGTATCGGCAACCCATTTCACATGATTCTCATCAAGATGCCTAACTATGAGATGATAAGACTTTTTCTCCACTTCTGAACTGATCAAAGTGTCATCTTCATCCATTATCTCCCCACAACAGATGATGTCCAGCTCACTATCCATAAGGACAGCCCAAGCATTATAATTCTGACTGTTCATAACTATCTTTGTGGAGTTAAAATCAGGGATATAGGACATCTTCTTGGAAAAATTGAGGTTTTTGAGGTTCTTCAGAGTAAGGTACAAGGGTCTAGATGGCTTGGAAGTAATGATGATGTTGGTACTGATAATGTGCTATAATTATGGCCAGAAATTAGCTTAGGCAAATGAGCAGTAATTAAAGCAAAAGAAATGCTTGAAACCTTGTGCCAATAATTTCTTGATGGGCTCTCAAAATGGGGAAAAACCTTTGGATGATATTGTTGATGAATTCAATTGGATGATAACTGAATGTTAGAAAACAGCAGGGAGAAGAGCTCCTTAAGTACAAACAATTGGCCTCTTGTGAGCCCATGATACAACAAGCCAAAAGGCAAATTTTCGGCCCCAAGAGAGATCTACAGGCTCTATAGGCCTTGTTACTTGGTTTGGGCTACATCAGCCCACATGGCATCAGTCCCTGTACCCTTACAACCAGCCCATTCTGGTTTTTTCTGGTGTTTTCACCTCAATGGGGATGAAACAGCCCCTGTGCTGTTCAATCCCTGGCTGGTTGTCCATTACAAACAGCCCTGTTACTTATCTTAGCACTTGTACAGCCCTGGCCCCTCATATGGCCCAGGTGGGACCCAGGACTCACCTGAGTCCAACCAAAATCTCACCTGGGGGGGGGTGTAACCGGCAGACATGCCCACCCCCCCTCTTTCTCTCAAATCCCTGGAGGGGGAGGTCAGATCCCCCTACCAGGGGCCCTGGGGGTCAATACCCCCAGGGCATTTCTATGGTAAGTGGGCTGGGGGGTGGTCATGTCCCATCCAGCCGGTCGCTCCTCCCCCTTGGTAAAGGGGGGGGAGAGGGCCCCTTTGATGGTGGGGGTTGTCAGTTCCCTCCCACCGCTGGTCGCCTCAATGCAACCGGCCTGGGCACCTCTTTTGGTGGGGGGGTGATCAAGTCCCCCCCACCATGACTGGTTGCTGGCTAGTTACAACCAGCCATCCCTCCCCCTCCCCCTTGCAATGGGGAGCAAGGGGAGGGGGAGGAGCGGGGACCACCAGCCCGCCGGCCGCCACCCAGCGCGGCAGCCGTGATGACGGACCTGCACGGGCTGTTTGGCCCCATAGATGGGCCAAAGGAAAAACCCACGGCCCCAAGCGGGCCGCGACATGCGCAGCTTCCCCAAGCGGGCCGCAATGTGGGCAGTGGCCCCAAGTGGGTTGCAACGCATGCGGTGGCCCCAATGGGCCACCCCAAGCCCGAAAACTAAGTAAAACATAGTTTTGCGGGCCAGCCCTTCTGGCCAAGTATGTCCAAAATAAACCTTGGGCCAAATTATGCCCATACAAGCCCATCTGGCTGTATCTTCCCATATCCCCCACCAGGCCTGTGTACCAATGAGCCTGTCTCATGCATTTTGAGGCCAGTTTCCCCAAATCAGTGACATCCACACAGGCCCGTATGGTCCGGTGAGTGTCAAATGGGCCAGAGGGGCCCATATGTGCATCCCATTTGGATTACACTTATACGTAGCACACCCATAAGTGCATACGTATTTTAACAAATGGAACCCTTGGTTCTCTGCCAACGCAATGGCACTCTGATTATCAGAATAAAACATCACAAAACCTTGTGGTTTATGTGTATCTTGTAAGACCTTTCTCAACCATTTTTCTTACTGTGAAGCTGACAGTTACGCTCATAACTCTGCTTCAGTTGATGAAAGACTGATTTCTTACACCTTTTTGGACATCCATGACACCAAATTCTTCTATAAGAAGATTACAAAACCACTTCTTGATTCCCATGCGTTACCATCCGCCCAACTTGCATCAGAATAACCAATCAAGTCAAAGTTTGCTGACTTTGAAAACTGCAGTCCCAGACTGAATTTTCCTTTCAGATAACTCATAAATCTCTTAAATCCTTACCAATTCCTCATTCTAGGTCTCTCTAAGTTTTGTGACAAAACACCAATTGCAAATGCAATATCTGGCCTTGTAAACTGTCCCAAATAATTTTAAAGAACGAATAGCTGACCTATAATCATTCCCAGATTGAACTGACTCTAGATGCTCTTCATCTGTAGACTTTTCTAACCAAATTTTAGACTGCATTGGAGTACCAAACCCTTTTTCATCACCTTAGCCATACTGCTTTAGTAGAGCTGACACATAATGTTTCTGATCCAAATTTATCCCATTCTTGATCTTGCTAAATTTCATTCCCAGCGCCTTCTTTGGCAGACCAAGATATTTTATCTTGAACTCCTTTTTGAGTGTCTCCATTACTCACTCCTAACCATTCCCAATAATGGTAATTTTTTTAACCCAAAAGAACAAAATTGCATCATTTCTCAAAAAAAGACAAGGGTTTGCCTCACTTTTACCAAAACCAATTTCCATCAGTTTCTTACTCATATTGTTATACCATGACCTAGCTGCTTGCTTTAATCCATTGAGGTATCTGCACAACTTGAGAACATATTCCACTTTATCTGCTGAGAGGAAACTTCTCACACATATTTTCTTCATAGTTTATGGCTTGGTCTCTACCAGCCATTCCTTGAAATCATCAGGAATTGTCATATACACAGTCTCCTCCTCTCCAAATTTTGCATTCAAGTATGCAGTCAAAAAAGCAGCTTTTTTGATTTCTTCACCCAACTCCACTGCCAAAGCAATGATTTACCTGAAGGTGGAAAGCCTCCCAGCTCGCAAGAAATTCTCCTTTTAATCAATACCCTCTCTCTTCTTGAAGCCCTGTGCAAGGCATCTAGCCTTGAACCTCTTCAAAACTGTATTAGTATCAAACTTCTTACTCAACACTAACTTAGACCCAAAAATGGTCTTTCCCTTTGGAACTGAATCCCACTTAACCACTTCAAACACCCCATTATTCTCCAGAGAATCAAATTCCTCAAAAATTGCTCTCTTCCAATCGGCTCTCTTGTCAGAATTCATAGCTTGGCCAAATCCATTTGGGATAACTCTATTACCCATCTCTGAAATTTACTTTAGAATCTCATTAAGCATACACTGTTCCCAAATTGGATCATCTTTGTATTCCGCAGAAGCATAATGGGAATTCCATTTCACATACCTATCAACAGGTATTCTCAGCCTGCCACTTCTTCTAACTGGAGGTGGAGGCTCATCAGGTTCTGATGCCACAGACTCCCCTGAAGCAGGTACTGAACCCTCCTGTGGCATGACTTACATCTCAACGCCATCATTAATGAAATTCTACCCAGCCTCTGCTGGTGAAATTGGCTCTAATGCTATTTCCTGCTTTTATTCCTGAAAAGCAACATCTTCACTCCTCTTGAGTGGAAAGGTACCTTCTTCAAATTTTACATCCCTACTCCAGATAACCTTTCTTGTCCTTTGAAAATAAATCCTATATGACTTACTTATTAAATCATAGCCTACAAATGCCCCTTTTCTGGCTCTAGGATTTAACTTACCAACCATCTCATTATGGTGGACACTATAATACACTAAGTGACCAATTTTTTGTATGTGTAATGTTTTGGGGTACAACTTCCAAAACTGATAATGCAACTTTTTTCCATTAACACTTACTATATTGTGAAACAGACACACTTTGCACACCCACTCAGCCCATGAAAACTTTGGCAGACCAGATTAAGCCATGATATTTCTGACTTTTTCTAATAAAGTCCTATTCATCCTCTCAACTATTCCATTGTTTTGTGTAGTACTAGCAGTAGTAACTATATGATTGATGCCCTAATCATTCAATAGTTTCTCAAAATCTTTACTCACAAACTCACCCCCTCCATCAGTAACAACTCACTTGATCTCCTTCATCAAACCATTATTTTTCCATAATTTTAAGATTACTGAAACCTCCTCTGTGTTCTGATCCTTTGATATTATTGGTTTTACCCAAACATAATTATTTTCTGTATCAACTAAATTGATGAAGTATCTTGCCCCTCCGAGGGAAACTGATGTAAATGGCCCTTCCAAATCAATGGAAAATTCCTCTCTAGGAACTTCTGTGCAATCTCTACTCTTTGAGAACACATTTCTGGTCTTGGCCCCTAATTTAAACCTTTCACAGTTGCTGTCCTTCACCTTATGGCCACTTCTATTGTGAGCAACAGTGCTCAGACCTGAAAACTTGAACAAGTTAGCACAGAGAAACTTATTCTGAAATTTTCCAGTCAGACTAGTTCTCCAATTCAAATCCATAGAAAAATTATCTTCTTGAAGATAACAAATTTGGAACCCTTTTTTCCAGAGAGCTTGGAGAAACACAAGTTTATAAGGCAGATTGGGGTACATAGAACACTTTCTCAAAAGATATTTTGAAACCCAAGTGATTTTCAAGAATAACTTTTCCAATTCCTTTAATCTGAATTTTTCTTCCTTTTTGGCCAATATTTACAACACCTTCAAAATCTCTAAGATTTGAAAACAAATTTGGCTCAATAAACATGTGGTCTGTTCAACCAGAATCAATCAAATTAAGAACATCCTCCTTCAATCCTCCTGTAAGGAAAGAAAAATTATCAGCCACTGATAAGTTCTTATCATCAAGGTTAAGATTACCCACCTCATAATCAATCAAGTCCATTTCTTGATCCTCAATGAGCTTTGCCTTCTTGTTGGGGATATGTTTGTCAAAAGCCTTTTCTGATGGGCATTCCAATTCCACTATTGGAATTTTCTCCATTTCAATTTTGACCTCCTTTTCTTCCTTGTCTTCCTCTTCAGACTTCTTCCTCTTCATGGCCTCCTTGCAATCCTTTGCATAGTGTCCCTTCTTCCAACAACTATAACATAAGACCTTTGATAAATCCCTCTTGTCCTTTGCCTTCTTTCCGGCTTTTCCTTTCTTTCCAACCAAAGAAGTTCCTGTGCCCTCCTTCATCTTAAATCAAAGATCCCCCTTTTCAATTCTATGAACCACATCCTCTTCCCCAGGAAGTGGATCCAATTGAGATATAATTCTATCCAAGGACTCATCCTTTTTTTGTAGCTTCTGCAGAATTACAAGTGGCAAACTTTCAGCATCCATGTTCAGCCCAGATAACTTGAACTTAGCAATGCTTGATCTTGCCTCCCCACAAATTGCTTACAGTTGAACAATTTCAACTTAAACAACTTATTGAAAGCAATACCCTATTGATTAAAAGAATTACCAGCATACTAGGCCTTGAGTGTCTTCCATGAAATGATTCTCATCCTCTTCTGTTCCCGTTTCAAAGACTCAGCAACCCATGTCATATGAATTTCATCCAAATGCCTAAAAATGAGATTGGAATACTTCTTCTCTACCTCTGAGCTAATCAAGGTATCATCTGCATCCATAATATCCCCACAAAAAAATTTTTGCAGCTCACTGTCCATTAAGACAGACCAAGCACTATAGTTTTTACCATTCAAAAAAATCTTGGTGGAGCTGGATCCTGGCATATAAGACATCTTCTTGGAAAACATGAGGTCCTGGAGGTTTTCCAAAGTAAGGTATAAGGGTCTATCGTGCTTGTAAATAATGATAATGATGGTACTGATAATGTTTGAGAATTATTGAAACACAAGCTTATTCAAAGAGCAGTATTTAAAGCAAAAAGAAATTCTGAGACAATGATGTCTTATGATTGATCCTTAATCTGAGGAAGAGGCAATGGTACACTTGTGAATGTTAATGGATTGATGAATGAATGGATGGAAAACAGCAGGGAGAAGAGCTCCTTAAATACAAAAGATGTCGCTCATGTGGAGCTCATGTAATGACAAGTAAAAGGCAAAAATTCCGCCCCAAATGTGCTCTATAGGCTCTAAAACTAGCTTTGCATGGTTACAAACCAAGGCAGGGGCCCATTTGGCCCCAATCAGCCCCTGTGGCTGGTGGAAACGGCCCTGGTTTGACCCATATGATCCAAACGGCATGGTTTAGCCCTTTTGTTCCCTACTAACTACCATTTATTGGTTACTTATGGCTGGGGTGGTTTCCATGAACCCCAGCCTATCCCACCAGCCCCTCCTGGGCCCTTGGGTGTGTCACTTACATCAATTGGACCAGCCACCCCTCCAGGGAGGGTGGCTTGGTGCTACTCACACACCAGGGGGGGTCAAAGTCCGTTGGACATGCATGCCTTGCCACTAATCTCACATTTGAGGGGAGTGGTGATGAAATCCCCCCCCATGGCGGTCCAGTACCACCATTTCTGCCACAACCATGTTGGTTGCGGCGGCAGTCTCAACTAACATTCAATGGGGAAGGCAATCAGGTCCCCCCCTCATTGCTGGTAACACAGAGTTACCCTGAGGAGCTTGTCAAGTCCCCCCCAGGGTGGTTGCTCCTCCCCCTTGTTAAAGGGGGGGGGGAGATGGCCCCTCACTTGGTAGGGGAGGTGATTAGTTCCCCCCCACCGCCAATTTCCTTGTTGCAACTGACCTGGTACTACTTTAATTTGCTTGAGGTGGGGGGGTGATCAAGTCCCCTCCCACCTTGCTGGTGGGTAAATAGATTGTGTTTTTGGTAAATTCTCTGCAAAAATATAATATTTTCCGCAAAAATCATGCTCCAAGTCCCGGAAAGCCCCCTAGCCCTTGAGTTACACTCCTGTACCTCTGCAATTCAAAATTGAACTCTGCTTTGGCACCCAAACTGGAAAACACTAAAGCTAACTTGCAATAAAATAATAGTAAATAAACAAGTTGGACTCCCTGGCAAGCTCAACACTTGAACTATTTCCCTAATTATGACCTCTGAGAACTATTTCTGGTTATTACACTCCTAAGTAACAATAGAAAAAGAATAAGCTATAATTTGCCGTGATATTCTCTGATAAAGGTAAAACTCCAATGATCTTAAACTCTCCCCCTCCATACAACTAAATTAAAGCTTCCTTACATATACAACAAAAGAATGCAAGCTGTAAATGAAAGACCCCACTTGTCTCCGTGCATATGGCACTGAACCCCCTTTGCTACTCCAAAAAAGGAACGTGAACTGCCAATGAAAGACCCCTTTTCCCACCGGCTCCATGCGTTTGCACTTATCCCATGCATTTGCACTGATTGCATTTGCACTGATTCCCTTTACCAATAGTCCAATCCTTACCCAATCCAATGATTTGCAGTATATTTGGTGATCCTGTTGCCAATTCCCCCTAATAGTTGAGTTGCACCAATGCATTCCCAACAACAGAGCCTCCTCAATCTTCTCTAGTGGATCACTCCCAATCCCGCATGCAACATAACTATGAATCCCCAATGATCTGCATGCTGCCTCCTCAACTCTAGCATTCATTGCCACACAGCCCTCTGCAATCTCAGTTCTTATCCCATAATTGGCCTAATCCGTACTTCTTAGCTTTGATCACTTGCTTCCACATTAGTAAACCCACCGCAGCGGAGGGAAAGTTATATTTGACCACACAATTTCTGCAAAAGGAAAAAATTCAGGCCCATTCATGTCATTGCGCCGGTGAAAGGCGTGCACCACACCAATTCCAAGCCCTCAGCTATTGTACTCCGGAATAGAAAGCTAGTCAAGTATGTCCACAACAATCCTTGGGCCCATCAATTCCCAGATAAGCCCAGACGGCTAAATGACCCATCTACCCTGATGTGCCCGTCAAGGCCTGTGTCCCAATCAACTTGGAAAACTTGTTTTGGTGCCCAAATGCCCAAAACCAATAACATCCACATAGGCCCACATGGCCCACGTGATGTCCAATGGGCCGTGGAGGCCCATTTGTGCATCTTATTTGGATTAAACACTAATATGCACATTACCTTGGTGCATCCTTATTTCAACACCCTGTTGTAAGTAATTTTGTACATCTTATACAACAACAGCTTACTGCAACACCTTCTTTAACTACAGGAATACAGGATTTCACTTGGTTAAATCAATTATTTTCTCCACTTGGTTGCGTCCAATGATCCAGCAGATGCAGGATTGTTGATCAAGAAAGAAGGAAAGCACTCCCCAGCATGGGGTAGGCGGGCTGGAGAAATTTTTGATCCAGCCAAGGCTCAGCGGCTCTGGATTTCTTGGAAGATAGGTCCTTTCCCCTCCATTCATTTGGGGCGCTTTCAACCTCCCTTTAGTGCCAGAGGTCAAGTGGCTTTGGTTTGTTGTGGACTCAAAACTCCTATACTTAGCTCACCTTGAGATTCTAGAGGCTTGGGTTGACTGCACAGTGGGGATTCTTTACATCTTTGGGATGGAAAAGTTTGGGATGGGTTTCCAAGAAAGTTCTTGGCTTGTGAAAATTGTTTTTACCCCAAAATTTTTGTCTGGCTTCCCTATTTGGGGCACTAATGCCAAAATGGGTAAGATTCAGTTTTTGCTATTGTAGCCAAAAAATTAGTAGTTATTCCTCTTGGGGGTTTTCAAATCAAACACACTCTCTTTCATTTTCCCCACTTTTGGCCCCCTAGTTCTCATGGAGTGCATCAAAAATTGTTCTTTTTTTCTTTTTTAGGAAGCAGGTATTTTTCTACCAAAATACCCCAGCTAAATCCTTTCTCAAACATTGATATCTTTCCCATACACCCAGTGCTTGTTTTTTGACTGGCCCTCCTGTGGCTGTAGAGGATGCCGGTATTTCTTTGAAAATCTCTCCTGAGGAAATCTTTTTCCCCCTTGATTGCATTTCTAGCATTTACCAATCCAGGGAAATCAAAACTGTTGTCCCTCTGGGTGATAAAAAATTATCTAAGGCCCAGATCATTTCTCTTCTGGCCTCTCCCAATGATGATGAGAAAGCCATTGAATTTCCATTCAGAGACAGGAGTCAAAACCTATATTTTGCTGAACTGTTTGAAAAATTCAGCAAGTTTCCACCTAGAGAACAGCTAGATTATCTTGGTAAAAGCACCAAGCTATACAGTGGAAGATATCAACTTCTTGTTTCAAGAGCCCAATTCCACTCAAAGATCCAAAGTAAGAGGGAGAACCAAAGGAGCAGCCAATAAGTTCAAGAAGATCCCTCATTCCTCAAGCAACAGAAATCCCCCTGGTTTTCAATATTTAGAAGAGCCCAAGAGGAGAGAAAGGTTAAAGAAGAAAATCATAGCAAATTCCAAGGCCAGTCACCATTTTTTTTTAAAAAAAATATCAAATTTTAGAATTAATTTTTTTTACAATGTGTTCAGGTTTCAAGAATGTGGAAGGAAATCCAAGGGAGGGGAAAGGGAAAAAAGAAAGAGGAATCAGAGGAAGAGGTTATTTTATATCTATATTTATTTTTCTGCAATGGGTTTCTTTTTTTAATGAGTCCTTGTCCTTTTTTTAACATAGGGTGAATTTCTAACTGAAGAGGAATATTCAGAAGGTGAAGAAGTGCCAGATTGGGATGAAGCGTAAAATTCAGAAGATGAGAGGCTTCCAGATTTGAATTTTATTAAAATGGTGAGATTTCATCTTTGTTTTTGTTGTTGATTTTCTGGGCATTATTATTCATTAATTTTTTCATTCAACTTTAATCAGAGGTCTGGAACCATGGTGAATAAGCTGTTTGCTTCTCCTGAATAAAATTCTGGGACAAGAATCAAGAGCCTAAAGGTTTAAAATGAAGAATTTGATTATCCTTACCATCCTCCTGGAAGGAAAGCATTAGCACAAACAGCCCCAACAATCAGCTAGAAAGTGAGTAAATTTGATATTTTGTCATTTATCTGTTTTTCTTATTTTTTTGGGTTTTTTTTCTATATTTCCTGCACATTCTCTTATTCTTCTTCTGGTATCTTTGACCAAGTCTCAATTGAAGAAGTGAATTTTATCTTGAGACCATATTTTGTTTTATGGAAAATTCTGATTTTTGATTTAATTCCCAAACAAAGATCTTATTTCCCCAAAAACAGCTATTCCACATATCTCACATGTTCAAGATGTCATAGGGGAAGTAAACTTTGGTTTTATAGCAGCAGCCATTTTTCTGGGGAGGAACTCAGCAGACTGAATTGACTTCCAGAAAGAAATTGTTGAATAGCTTAGTTCAAAATCAATATTCAAGGAAATAAGATTACTGTGTGATATCTGGGGTGAAAATTTCCAAGAAGCAAGAAGGCAACTGAACCATCTTTATGGCCCACATCCCATCAATATGTGGATGAAATTCCCATGCCATGGTTACCTTCCTTCTAAAACATATACGTTTCCAGTGGTTCTTTTTTATTCTTTAATTCCTTGCATTTATCTTCCGTTGAATTTCCCTCCCACTCCAAACTCCAATCTTCTCCTACCTCCTTCATTCTCTCAGAAGATTTCAAACATATAGTCTCATTTAAGTTCAAGTCTGATCATTGGCCAGCTCCCAGTTTAGATCCACTTTGGAAAAGCACTGTGACAAAGAATTCCAAATCTTGGAAAACCATTTTCCATAGAAATTCAGATATTGCTAATGAGGGTTTGTGGCTTCACAAAAAATCAATTAAAAACATAAAAAAAATCATAGTTGAATATATTGTAATATTTGTATCCATATTTAATGGAATTTTTTAAGGTAAAATAATACATCCAAAAAATCTGAAAAAAAAATTGCAATGCTCTTTGACTGTGGCTTCAAATTCTATAAATCTTGAAGAACCAAAAAAATGAAATATAAAGAAAAATAAAAAGATGGAAATTTCCAATGAGAAATTTGATTTCTTTGATTTTTTGTGTTTTTTTAAGGAATTTTTTAAGGTGAAAGGATACATCCAATATATACATATATATATAATTCAATGATCTTTGAATTTTTTTAAAATTTCTGGCTGCTACAAAAACCATTAAAAAACAATTAAAATATCCAAAATATGGATGCAAGAACCCTCCTCAAGATTTGTTTTTACAGATTTTTTCAATTTTTTGATTCCATTCTTCAAGGGGTTATAATGCCTCCAAAGATACTGGTAGGAATTTCATTTGACCTCTCACCTGAAGGTCAACTACTCTCTCCCTCCAACTACCCTTTTCTCTAAGCTTCAAGATGCCCCTGCATTGACACCTCTGAAACCTAACCCCAAGAGATTACTCCCAGGGGACCTTTTCTTCTCTTCTGATGTTGATTTGCTTTGGATGCAATTTTTCTTCTCTTCTAGATTGAACTCTTATCTCTATATTTATTTTTCTTTCTTCTTATATTTCCTTTTCTTTTTTTCTCCTTCTTCTTTTCCTTTTCAATTGATCTTCTACGTACTTCAATCTGTCACCCTTGCTACTCCGCAATCCCGCTCTCTTGACCATCCAATACCTTGGCCAATTCTCCGTCTCCACTCACTGACATTCCCTGACTGGTAAGATGATCCGCACCTCAACTCTATGGTCAAATTTCAACCTGATAACATCCCTTTTGAACCATCTCTTATCTTCCTCCTCTTTCCCAAGTCTGCTTCTTCTTGCCTGTCCAGAATCTAAGTCTCAACCTCTCCGGTCTGTCTAGCCTCTAGTTGTTTCCACTTTTCCAGTTGGTTTTTTTAGTTTCTTTTCATTTGATTTTTTGATTCTGACTCTGATCATAAATTTCAGTCTGCTGGTTCTTAGTTGCCTAATTTTAATAATCAAAATATATCATGGTTAAAAGCCAAAACCAGACACCAAAAATTCACCATCAAAATGAACAAATCAGCAGGGGCTACAGACTACTTCCACCAAGTTGCGCTAAAGGCTCCCGTCAATGCAACTCCTCCCCTCAACAAAGAAAACTTCTCAATTTGGCGCAACAAAATGTTGATGCTATTTGATCACAAGGTAATAAAAGATTCTATCACAAGGAACTCCGGAAAACTTTCCACAAAGCAAGACAGGGAAATTTGGGCAGTCATACTATCCAAATTGGATAGCATAACTCACACCAATGTTTTTAATTCCTCAAACATTAAATCCTCCAAACTTCTCTGGTCAAAAATTAATCATTTATTTGCTTCATCAAAAACGGCCAATTGATCCTGGGTTTTTAATCACTTTCTTCACTTCAGCTTCAATGAGAATGCCATCAATAGATTTGTGACAGATACAAAAAAGGCCTTAATGCAAGTGATGGATGTTGGAATCAAACTATCCAATGATTTTCTTGCATACTTGATCCTCTTCAAGTTTCCCCCTATCCTTAAAAATCCTAAACAGCAGATCATGAATTTCAAAAAATTCTTGACTGTTGACATAGTCTTCAACCATCTGATACAATACAACAACAAGCGCAAGTCCCAGTCAAAAACTACCAAATCCAATTCTTATCTTACCCTAGAAACAACAAAAACCAAATTTGAGAAAAAGAACAAAAGGTTTAAGATGTGCTGCAGAGAAGGATACCACAACCCTATTGCACCTCACCCCAAATCATTCTGGTTCCATTAACATCCACCAATTTCCCTGAGTTGGTGGGTCAAACAACAAAACAAGTGGAAAAATAAGACTAAAAACCAACCTACCATCAACTATCACGCCTTTCTAATGCTCTGGATAAATTCTGACAACAGCCCAAATTTGCTTCTGGACTCTGGTGCCAATATACACATCTTTAACAATGTAAGATACTTCTGTGGCATAGGTGTGAAAGACAAATGAGAAGAAGTGAAAACTGGCAAGCTTAAAGCCAACCTCAAAATACTTGGATCAGGTACAGTGAGGATGGAATGGAAGGACTCAATCATTACTCTGTAATACTCCGCATACATTCCAGAAATAGTAGTGAATATCCTCAGCCCAGGACTGCTTGCGAGTAAAGGATGTAACCTTACACAGAATTGGAAACACTTCAACATTACCAGGATGGGCCAGATTGTACTCAAAGGCTCAATCAGGGACAACCTATTGATACTTGAGAAACCTCTTATGATAGGAAAATACAACTCAGTCAATCATGTCAACCAACCATCTAACCCAGTGCTAAATCAAGGCCTATCCCTGGAAGATGTCATAAGATGTATGGCCATGCCTCAATATCCACTCTAAAACCAATTGTCAAAGATTTCTTTTCCAGATACAAGCTGAATCAGTTCCAATGCGACAGCTGCACAAAAAGAAAGATTACCAGATCACCATTCTCAGTGGTGTCTATCCCGTCAAACAAGCCTCTTGATTGAATTCATCTTGACCTTGTTGGTACAATCTCTCCACAGTCTAAGTCCGGCCATCAATATCTCCTTAATCTAGTGGAAAATTACTCTGGTTATTTGGCTGCTTTTCCACTGACATCTAAGGATGAGACTCCCAAAGTAATGATCAATTTACTCAAGACCAAAAGGAAGAGACTCGACTACTATCCCTCCAAGATCCTCTCCAACAAGGGCACAGAATTCACCAATGCAACTCTCAAAAACTTTGCAAGGTCAAAACACATCAAACTCTTAACTTCCAAACCATATCACTCCCAGAATAATGGCCAGGCAGAAAGAGAAAATTGTAATATAGTCAAGTTGACTCGTGCAACCTTCTCATCCTCTTGTTTACCAAAAACTACTGGCATATAATAAAAAGGAGCTTCTGATTTATGATCAACCAAATCCCTGGGGAAGGTAATCACCTCTCCCCATGGGAACTCATTTTCAACAAGAAACTTCCAGCTAACTATCTTAAACCCATAGGTTCTCCTCTGGTTTATCTCACAAATTGCAGTCAGAAAGGAAGGAAGTTCAATGAAAAAGGGAATGAAGGGGTACTTGTTGGGTTAAATCCCCCTTTTCATTCTTACATTACCCTTAACTCACTAGGCGCTGTTATTGCAACAAAGCATGTTAAATTCCCCAAGACACACTCAAATGAATTCCCCATCCTTGAGTCAACTGTCATGGACCTCTTCTTGCAAGAAACAAAGATTTAAACAAATGGGACTTCTCTACTGTTGAAAAACAATTTTTTATTTGAGACAAGTCAACTGATGATTCTGACTTGGACTCCAATCTCAATAATAAATCTGAATCTACCAAATCCAATCCTGAGCCTCTTGACTCTGCTTCCCAAACCCCTCCTCTGCCAAAAACTGAACAAGTACCTACTCCTGAACCAATAACTCCCAAATCATATCAACAAACAAAATGCAAGACCTGTAAACCACAGTGTTATGGATTTCACCACTATTACAAGCCTTTTTTGTACAAAGCTGCACAAAATTGTCTTGAATGGCCTAAATGGAAGAACGCCATGGAAGAGGAATTAGACTCAATTGAACATCAAGAGGGCTGGGAAGAGTATTACAAAGAACCTAACAATATCCTCAACACTACCTGGGTATTCAAGTTAAAAGAGAATTGTCATGGAGAAAGGGTAAAATACAAAGCAAGCTTGTGCGTCTGGGGGTTTGATCATATCTTGAGCTTTGACTACAATGAAACGTGGGTCCCCACTGGAAAACTTTGCTTGTTACAAGTTGCTCTCCTATATGGAATTAAAGAAAAAATGAATTTCCAAAAATTTGATGTAAAAAGCATGTTCCTTAACGCAACACTGGACAGAGAGGTTATTATCAAGACCCCCAGAGGATCATTGAGAAAATCTCCCTATCTTAAATAGAAGAATTTTTTTTACGGACTGAAGCAATCTCCCAAAAATTGATACCAGACATTGACCGCATGGATCAAAAAACAAGGTTATCTCAAGTCTAGCAGCAATCCCTTCCTCTAATATAATCCCAAATCAAAGGAGGTGCTCTAATTTCATGTGGAAAATCTCATTAACATGGGAAAAAGCAAGATCTTTGAGTCCAACTTCTTTACACAATTCAAAAACTCATCTTGCCACCCTCCCAATACAATCCTAGTCATGCTAATGGAAGTAGAGGAGGACATGTTACCTTTGAGCCAACCAAATCACAAGGATCAAGGACTGGAAGATCTATGCCTCACAGAATGAAAAGATACTTGTTCTCCTCTAACTCAAGATTTACTTCTAGAACCCGCCTCCAACAAAGACTACGCTGAGTTTGCTCAATTGAATATCAACTTCCAATCTATCACCAGTCTCCATAACCACCTTGCTCAATACACTCAACCCAATATTGCCTTTGCAGTCTCAAGTCTAGCTAGGTTTAACTCAAGACCAGGCAAGAATCACTGGAGGGAAGCTTGCAAAGTGTGGAAATATCTCAAGACCACTAAAGATGTGAAGCTCATCCTCCCATTCAACCCAAATGAAAAATTAATAGCTGGGTAGAGTTCTGCAATGTGGGGGGATTGCCCCTCTTCTAGGAAGTCTCAGACTACTTTCATTATTTTTCATTATGGCAGTCCAATTTTCTGGAACTTGTCAAGACAAAGAAATATCACTTACTCTTCTACTGAGTCTGAAATCAACATAATGCTTGACTGCTTCTTAGAAGTTAAATGGATTGTTAATCTCATTAAAAAAATCTACCATCTTCCTGGTCCCAAAACTACCCTCTAAATTGACAATAAGGGACTTGATTAAAATATCAAGCAATTCAGTTCTCACTCCAAATCCTGTCACATAGACATAAAAACCAAAGGATTAAGAGAGGAGTTCCAAGACTCAAAATTTGATCTCCTGCTGATTGCTACAGAAGCTATGGCGGCGGACTCGCTGACCAAAGCTTCATCAATCAATTCTCTACGTCTTCTACAAAAAACCATCTTTGATTCTTGTCAGATTACTGATAACAGGAACCTTTCCATCCTTTAGATACAGAAAGAGATATTGGTGTTGGAATAATAATAATTCCAAGAAAATTACGTGAAATTCTCAAATGGTTCATTTAGAAGCAAGTTAAAAGTTTGAGTGGTTTTGTTGGATTAAATTGATTTAAATATATTTTTCAAGAGGGGCCACAGTTCATTAAAACAGGGTGTCGTTATTGGATAACAACCTCTCTTCAAGGGGCTCTTTTGAACTGTGTAAAGACCTTGGGACAGTTAGGTCCTAAGTGATTACTCAAAAGGGGTTCAATCAAGGGGATTGAGTGGACTGGCTGACTAAAAGCACTTACTCCTGGAGGCAAGGAGGAGATAACTTCCTAATTTAAGCAGACACTCCAAGAAACCTGCAGAAATTCATGGTTGAAAGGGTCTCAGGACAATTTTTGGGGATATTGCTGATATTCTTCAATGGAATTAACAATGGGTTTAGAATTAATAATTATACTATCAGAATGAGGCCATAAATCACTTTTTTATCTTGAATAAACACTTGATCACGGATGGCAAGGGTTCTGGATTGATTAATTAAAAATTACTGTGGTTTAAACCATCTGAAAGGAGCTGTTTATAGACTTTTCTAGGGTAATAAGACTTTCTCAGGGTACGTGAAGAGGGTTTTGCTTGTGTGCTAAGGCTAGCAGGCTAGCTAGGGCTAGTTTGGCACGTAGTCTGGTTGCTGTCAGCTGGCTGTCCTTGTCTGTGTCATATTTTTATGTGAAAATGTTGTCAGAAGGTATTTAAATTTAAATTTGTTATTTTTATGGTTCAGACACATTTCCTTATTTTGTATTACTTTATCTTGAGTGGTATGGGCAGAGGTTGTTTTTTGTAGATTCTACACCACCTTCTGCACATTTTGGTAATTTTCATAATTTTTTGGTAGACTTTTTGATGTGTTTTGTGGTTCATAAAGATTTTTTAATGCCATTTACATGACAACCTTCATTTTTGTTTCTCACAATTTATTTGTTTTGATTTTTTGATTTTCATATTTTTATTCATTATTCTTAGGTTTCAAACATCTCCCTATCCGTCAGTCAACTTTTTAAATATGCATGATGTATGCATGCAAGTTGTAGCATGTGCTTGCGGTACCTGACTGTTAGAATTAGTACAGTTGATGTCCACGCGCGCAGACTTGACAGCTGTGTGCGGGAATCCATGTTGAAACGCGCAGGCTTGACAGCTGCATGTGGGAATCCAACATCTTTTGCCAGCAGTCATTTTGCATGCGGGTTTCTTGAAGTGTGCCTGCGTACTGAGTGTCAGGCGTGTGTACCCTTGCTATATGAATGCGGGGCTGCGCGCGGGAATTGTGACAAAACACTAATCCGCCTTTAACTCCTAAAATATACACAACACTTCAATTCTGACTAAATTTTAGTTGTGAAACCTATACTTGGCATTGTTTGTGAAATATTGGAGTGGCCAAAAAAGGTGCCCCGGTGGTGCTGTGGTTTATTGGTTTTTTCTCCTCAAATCATTAAAAAAGTAAGGAGTTGGAATTCAGGGGTGGGGTCAGTGAGTGACCCTAGCTATTTTTGAGTGGAGAATCCATTTCTGCAATAATATATGTAAATTTCTCACTCATTTTAATTTTATTATTTATTTTATGTTTATAATCTACTTTGAAAGGTTTCTCTTGTCAAATAGAAAGCTGACAAATCTGATGATTCTCCTTCTCAAGATCTTCTTCATCCTACCAGTCACAAGGAGTTTTAGGAATGTCATTCAACCTCTCACCTGAAGGAAAACTACTCTCTCCCTCCAACTACCATGCTCTTGAAGCTTCAATATTCCCCTGCATCAAGACATCTCCAACCTAAACCCAAGAGAACACTCCTGGGGGCCCTTTTCACCTCTTCTGATATTGATTTGTTTGGGAAGCAATTTTTCTTCTCTTCTACATCAAACTCTTATCTGTATATTTCTTTTTATTTCTTCTTATATTTACTTTTATTTTTTCCTCCTTCTTCTTTTCCTTTTCACTCAATATTCTACTTCCTTCAATCTGTCACCCTTGCTACTTCAAAATACTGCTTGCTTGACCATCCAATACCTCAACCAATTCTCCATCTCTGCTCACTTCAATTCCCTGCCTGGTAAGATGATCCGCACCTCAACTCTACAATCCATTTTCAACCTGATCACACCTCTTTCAAACTGGCTCTTATATTCCTCCTCTTTCCCAAGTCTGCTTCTTATTGCCTGTCCAGAATCTATGTCTCAACCTCTCCAGCCTGTCTAGCCTCTTGTGTCTGCACTGCCTGTTGGTTGTTTTTGTTTCTTTTCATTTGATTTTTTGATTCTGATTCTGATCATAAATTTCAGTCTGCTGGTTCTTAGTTTTCTAATTCAAATTCTTGAAATCTATCAGATACCAAAGATTCTTTCTAGGGTTTCAAGAGCTCCTGCTATGGTTCTGCAAAGTAAGAATCCAAATAAAATAACTCTTGAAAATTGTGTGTGAAATAGCAAAGGGGCGCGACCCCACCTCAAAGATTCTTTGCGTGAAATAAAGGATTTGATGTGTGAGAAAAAGAATACCCCAAAAATAAATAAAAATATATAAAGGGCCCATAAATACAAATAAATAAAAATAAAAACAATTAAATATTTTCATTTATTACCAAAAATACCAAAAAAAGGGAAAAAAAGAACAAAATACAAGAAATTTCAACTTGACTAGCCCTAAAAAAAACCCCAAAATTAATTAAACCACAAAAGAGTTTATGGAGCAGCCCTAAAGTAAAAGTGCCCAGAAATACACGTTCAACTTGACTAGCGCTACAGTAAAAGTGCCAAAGAATACAAGGTCAACTTTACTACCCCTAAAGTAAAAACACCAAAAAAAACATGTTCAACTTTTTTTAAGCTGATCCCATCAGAAGAAGTAAAAATACACCTTCTGATGGGATCAGCCCAACACAAGTTGAACTGAATTACCTATAAAATCTCATTCAAAACACTCAAAATGATGATGTTTACTCAAGACACTCAAGATAATTATGTTAAAAATATGATAACCCTTTCTATTAATAGAATTACAAGACAAGCATCAGAACCCAAAACCAAATGATTAAATTAAAATTATTTTTATAAATTAGAATACAACTCAATTCTTTCTCTTATATGGTCAACCCAAACAGAATCTTTTTTAGAATTCAATAAAGCAGGTTTGGAAACAATGGGTGGGATTGGACTCATTTATACCGCAAGTACAAGATTAACCTAGTTATTATTGATAAAAAAGAAAATGAACATAGCATCTGATTGTTCTTTTACACCCATTTTCAAATTAGTATAAGTAAAAAATGATTCCAATGGAATGAAACATTTTGGTATTCCATAAGTATCAGCTATCATTTTAACCATGTCCAAATTTGAAAGACATTTTGAAGAGTTAATCTTTCCATTTATTTCATTAAAATCAAGTGTTTTTTCTATCTTTTCAATGTCTTTACTGCCTCCAAGGATGTTATAATAGGAGGTCCTATTTTTCCTCAATGTTTCAATCATTTCTTTTTTTAAATTAAACCATCCATGCTCATCATACCCAACTGATTTAGCAATGACTCTAAATCCAAAATTTTCATCATCAACTGGATCCCAAATCTCCCCCAAGAACTTATATAAGTTCTCAGGTAATTGATTGAGGTAATTCAATTTTTGTTCCTACAACCGAAAATTACTTTTTCAAAATTCTAATTTTATTAAAGGAAACAACACTCACCAAAGATGAGCTTCTGCTTGACTTGATCATTTCTTCTTCTTCCTCAGAAGAGTATTCTGATTCCAAATGAAGGGACCCTAATTCACTTTCAGTCTCTTTCTCTGAACTGAGAAATTCAGATGAAGAGCTTTCCTTGCAGTACCAAAATAATTTTCCCATCAGTTCATTAAACCATGAAGATGAAAATTTCTCAAAATTAAAGACTTACTGTCTTTGGTATTTCTGGTCCCCTCTTAACCATTTTTTAAGTCTCTTCCTCTGAACTATCAAATCCTTGCACTACAGAAATCATTTTCCCATCAGTTCATTAAACCATCAAAATGAGCATTTCTCAAAATAAAAGACTTACTGTCTTTAGTCTTTTTGGTGCCCTTTTAACCATTTTTTCCCTCTAAATTTCTCTTTCAAAGTGTTCAAATTGTGACAGTTCACAATGAGTTGATTTCAAATTGTGTCCACCTCAGCTGGACCTTAACACCTTTGGCTTAGCCCTTTGCTTGGCAATCAGAGTGGCTTTATAATAAACCAAAGAACTTAAAATGTTGAATCTAGCATTTTGAGTTTGTCCCATGAGCATGGAATCCAACTTGTTGAAAAATTGGGATTCTTCAAGCACTGGATCTGTTTCAATCTTTCAAAAATCAAGTAAATAATGAATAACTCATCTGTTCATCCTATAATTTCTGTCAATCCTATAATTGCTGTCAATTCTATAATTTCTGTCAACCCTATAATTTTTACCCTTCAAAAAGCCAAAAACAAGACTTGCTTCACTTGAAGGGTTATAGTCCAACTCCCACTGAGCGTTATCTTCCCCAGGCACAAAAGATCCTCTTGATTCTAGTATTTCACCTAAAATCTTGGGGAAATGCATATCCATCATTTTTGATTATGACCTTGAGCACACCTCCCCATCATGGTTTCCCTTGAACTTCTTGAATTGTTCCCCAACAAGTTTAATATCCTCAATTGATAATTTGAAACCCAAAGGTGAAATTTCTTTTGGAAAAACAGTTATTAACTTTATTTGAGAGTTTTGAAGTGACACATGCAATGATTGAATTTAAATTTCAATAGTTCCTTCAAGGTGTTTCCACACATTCAAAATGTTCCCCAAAGATCCAAAGAGTAATCATTTGAAAGTAGAATGGGAAGCTTCTACCCAAGACTTGGTTTTTTTTCCAAAGTCAGGGTTCACACAATTCCATGCCATTACAAAGGTCTATTTGATAGGGAAAATTTTCTTTTCCATATACTAAAACACATCCTTGCGTTCTTTCAAGAAATACTGTATACAATTATCAAAATCAGCATTCCCAGCAGAGATGAATGACAGGAGAAATCAATTAGGATACTCTGAGCTCTGCATCATTGAATTCTGCCTCCCCCTTGGTTTTAGAGGCCCTATAATTTTCCCAGAGTCATAAAAATTTGCCATCCTTCATTGTCATTACTGAAGAAAACTTTACAATTTGATTGATTGTTTTTAGACAAGTTCCAGGAGAAAAACTGTGTGGATGAATCAGGAAAACTGTGTTCTATAGCAAAAATCAGAGATCTTTCATGGTCCATCACAAAGACTCAGGGAAGCCTCTTGGCATCATAAGCAAACTTATTTAATGCATTCAAATACCAAATGTATAACTCATAAGTTTCTTTTGTTATGAAAACAAAAGCCTTTGTAAAATTTTCCTTTTTGGCTGTAATTACTACAACATGCAATAGAGGTATTTCACACCTATTTTTTCATAGGCACAATCCAACAAAGCAATATGATGGTATTTTTTGCAAAGTTTTATAGAATCAGGATTATCCAAGAAAAGTGCCTCTAAGTGAACCTCTCCACAAAACTTTTACCTGCAAACCCACTGGGATTCCTGGAGCATTCCCTGTCAAATAATTTACACCATTCCGCGCACTCATCTGCACTCTGCTCAACTGTCACAATTTTCCTTTACATTTCACTCCTATGTCATCTTTTTCTTTCTTTTTCCTAGGTCTATCTTGGGGAGTGAGAAGAGGACCGACGGTCCTCCAATAACAAAAAGATCATCCAATCAACCTCTTTCAATATAAAAATCAATCAACTCACCATCAAACTATCAACTACCAACCCCAATCATTCTTACTTCAACAACTCTTAATTTCAACTTTTACTTATCAACTCTTTTCTTTCTCTTATCTTTTTTTTTTCTTTTCTCTCCGTTTCTTATCTTTTTCTCAAAAATCTTTATCTGTCAAACCAAATTTCAAATCTTCCGTATCTATTTCATCAATAACCTGACTGGTAAGACTTTTACCCATCAACTTTGTGTCTATACTCTTGAATCTAATCTTTGACATCCCCTTCTTCTAAAAGAACCTCTCTATCTTTTTCTCAACTTTCTTTCCTTTATGCCATCAAACATCTCCAACTTAGTCATTTTCAAACTTCAATTCTAAATCTGTTGTCAGATTTTGGTTTTATTTATTGATCTCTTTGTCTTCAAAAGTTCTTTCTTTGATTTCCAACTGATATCAATAATGGCGTAGCCCTCTTTGTTGTTAAACCATTTATTTTATTTCAGAAATTCAACACGGTTAAAAGCCAAACATCCATCCGGCTAATCTAATCAAATCTATCCATGGAGGTATCTAGAAACAATGTTTTCAACAAATCATTCTTAAAGCTGCGCTCAAAGCCGTGCCTATTCTTTTGGATGAAAATTATTCTATATGGAAGGACAAGATGACAATGCTGCTGGAACTTAAAGGAGTCAAGGAGGCCCTAGAGGATGATTCTAAAAATCTCAACTCTAATGGCAACATGGAAACCCGAGTGATTCTCCTTTCTTGCATTGATTCTGTCACTCATAACAATGTGGTCAACCCGGCAAATATCTCCTTGGCTAGGATTCTCTGGAAAACTATCAAAGAACGTTTTTCTTCCTCCCAAACTGCAAATCAAGCCCAAATCTTTAACAAATTTCTTTACAAACCATTCAAACCCAAATCCATCAATCTTTTCATCACAGAAACCAAGATCTCCTTGAAGAAAATGGTAGATGTGGGAATCAACCTTCCAGATGACATCCTCCCCTATCTCATTCTCTTTAAATTTCCTCCTTCTCTTCACTCTCTCCGTCAACAGATTATGCATTTGGAAAAGATAGTCCCTATGGATCTTGTGCTTAATCATCTTGTCCAAGTAGACAATGAAACCAAGGTTAAATCAAAATAAACAAAAATCAGCAATACAGCACTTATTTCATCTTGACCTTCCAAGAATCCGGTTCCTAGAGAACTTAGATGCAAGAAAGGATACTACAATCCCCAATCTCCTGATCACTCTGCTGACAAATTTTGGCATCTTCACAAGCATCTGGCGCCCAATTGGTGGAAGGAATCTCAAGCAAACTGGCAAGCTCAACTTAATTCCAACCCTAAAACCAAAGAAGTTGCTGACTATGTACCTCTTCTTTCTACTTGGGTTCAAGAAATAAATCTGCTCAATCAAATAATTATTGACTCTGGTGCTTCCTGTCATATGTTCAACTCGCTGGATTTCTTTAGTTATCTTGAAGAATGTGCTGTAAATGACTTCATAAACACTGGAAAGTAAAACGCTAAACTCTCTATCAAAGGAAAAGGAACCCTAAAACTCAGTTGGAAAATTTCCGTAGTTACTCTAACTAGCTGCTTATTTATTCCCAACCTTGTAGTAAATTCAATCAGTCCTGGAGAATTAATCTCTTCAAAACAATGCTTGCTTGCCTCCTTTTGCAATCAATTTTTTCTCATTTCCCACTCAAAACCAGCCTTGTTTGGATTCATCCAAGAAAATCCTTTTATCCTCAATCCTCCTTCATGCATAGGAAATAACAACAAATTTTGTCATCTTTTGCTTAAGGAACTAAATCTTGATCAAATCAAACATCTTTGCCAATCTTTTGGAAATGCCAGTCCGTATTGTCTCAAAAACCTTATTCCTTCTATCCAAACTAATATTCTCTCAAATTTTCAATGTGAGGACTGTGTGTTCTCCAAAATCACCAAATCATCTTTCAAGAATTCTTCAAATCCCTCTTCAAAAACTTTCAAACAACTTCATCTAGATTTAATTGGTCCTATTTCTCCATCTGCAAGAAACAATATGAATTAAATACTTTCCGTTATAGATAATCATTTGGGGCATATCTCTTCCATCCCTCTTCAGTATAAATCAGACGCGTGTTAACAAATAAAAACAATCCTCAACCACAAAAAACAAAAACAAAACAGATACCCTGCAACAATTTGCACTGATGGCGGTGGGGAATTCACCTCATCCAAACTCAAGGACTTCTTCAAGACCAACTCTATCCAGCATCTTATCTCTGCACCGTAACATCATGAAAATAATGGAAAAATTGAAAGAGCTAACAGAACTATTACTGAATCCATTTGTGCTACTCTTCAAATCTCTAAGCTTCCTCTTAATCTTTGGGCGGAAGTTGCTAAGTCAGCTTGTCTTGCCTTAAACCAAATTCCTAAATCTCCCAACTACCCTTCTCTGTATCAGATCTTTTCTGGGAAATCACTCCCTACAAATTATTTTTACCCAATAGGGTCTAAGGTTGTAAATCTCAATTACAAAGTCAATCGCAGAAAAAAGTTCAAAGATCAAGGACTCCCTGGTACCCTTGTGGCTTACAACCCCAACTTTCTTTCTTATTGTATTTTAAAACCTGAAAACTCCATTATCTCATCCGAAAACGTTAAAATTCTCAAAAACAACAATCTTTAGCAGTATCCCTCTATTTCAAAACCTACTGAAGACTCACGGCATCTCAAAATTGATTAAAACCCGCCTATTCTCTGTAATGAACATTCTCCTATCATTCCTTCAGTCAATGATTACTCCACCAATTCACAAACTGAAGACCAACTATCTCCTTCCGCTCCTACTCCTGATTTTCCTGAGACTCCATCAGTTAACTCAGAATCCATATCTTCTGAAGAGCTTGCGCAACAACTCATACCTGGATATACTCTTTGAGACAGATCAACTTTAAATCCACCTCAAATATATGGGTATCATCATTATTATATTCCCAAATCATAAAAACAGGCAAAAAGATGCTCCAAATCTCTCAAGTGGGACAACTCCATGGATATTGAGCTCAAAGGTATCAAATCTCTGGAAGTATGGGAGGATTATGATGGTCCAGAACCAGAAAATCCGCTCAATACTACTTGGGTATATTGTTTGAAGGATAACTGCCATGGAGATCCACTTCTCTACAAAATTCAACTATTTTTTCAAGGGTTCAATCAAATCTATGGATTGGACTATCAAGAGACTTTTTCTCCCACTGGAAAAACCGCCTCTCTATGTATTGCCCTTTTGTTTGGTCTTTTTTATTCTCTTCCTATTACTCAATTTGATGTTCAAAGTGCTTTTCTCCACAAACCCTTAACTGATAAATTAATCATAAAAAGACCCAAAGGCTCAAAAAGAAAATCGGAATTTCTTATCCTTTGAAAATCTCTTTATGATTTAAAGCAAGCTCCCGCCAATTGGTTCAACACCCTTACTTCATGGATCCGCAAACAAGGATTCCATAAATCCATATCTGATCCCTGCTTATACATCCATTCTAGCTCCAATTCTGTTCTTTTCTTTCATGTAGATGATCTTATCCTTGTTGGACTTGGCAATAAATTTCAGGAAAAATTCTTAAAAAAATTTCCTAAGTCAAGTCACCACAATCCCAACACTATTCTTGGAATGAAATACAAACGACACAATAATAAACTTTTTCTCTCACAACCTAAACACATTGACCACGGTTTGGAAGAACTGAAAATGATAGATTGCAAGCCCTTGTCTGTTCCCTTAACCGCCAATGTCAATTTGACTCCAGCATCCGATCAAGAACGTGAAGAATTTAAAGCCCTAAACATCAACTACAGATCTGGGGTCTTTCTAATTAACTATATTGCTTGCCTAACCTGTCCGTACCTTAGTTTTGCAGTTTCTAGTCTTGCTAGATTCTGTGAGAAACCTGGGATTTGTCACTGGAGAGAGTTAAAAAAATGCTGGAAATATCTTAAAGCAACAAATGATTTGAAACTTACGCTGCAAGTACACAGTTCCAACACTCAGATCCAATGTTGCAGAGACGCAACCTGGAGTGACAATACAGAAACTAGACGTTCAAAATCTTGGAAGATTTCTCTAATTTTTAATTCACTCATCTCTTAGAGCAGCTACAGACAGCAAAAAGTCACACATTCAACAACAGAAGCAGAACTCAATCCACTAGTTGATTCCTTTCTTGAAGCCATATGGATGAGAGGTCTTGTGGCCGAACTCTGGAAGAAAGAAATAGAACCAAGTTGTCACTTTATTGATAACAAAGGTCTTGATGACAAGCTAAAAAAGTTTGGATGCAACTCCAAAACTCGTCACATTGACATCAAAACAAAAGTGCTTTGTGAAGAACTCAAACTGGGAAATCATTCCATTGACTTAATACCAGCTCCTAAAATGAAGGACAACGGACTCACTAAGGCCCTATCTCTTCCCTCTCTTTCCTTAATTCTTTAATTAATCAATCCTTCTTTTAATTGTTCAATCTAACCAGTAACTGGTGGTGTCAAATAATTTACACCATTCTGCGCACTCATCCGCACTCCGCTCAACTGTCACAATTTTCCTTTACATTTCACTCCTATGTCATCTTTTTCTTTCTTTTTCCTAAGTCTATCTTGGGGAGTGAAAAGAGGACGGACAGTCCTCCAATAACAAAAAGATCATCCAATCAACCTCTTTCAATATAAAAATCAATCAACTCACCATCAAACTATCAACTACCAACCCCAATCATTCTCACTTCAACAACTCTTAACTTCAACTTTTACTTATCAACTCTTTTCTTTCTCTTATCTTTTTTTTTCTCTTCTCTCCATTTCTTATCTTTTTCTCAAACATCTTTATCTGTCAAACCAAATGTCAGCTCTTCTTTATCTAGTTCATCAATAACCTGACTGGAAAGACTGTTACCCATCACCGTTGTGTCTATACTCTTGAATCTAATCTTTGACGCTTCCTTCTTCTAAAAGAACCTCTCTATCTTTTTCTCAACTTTATTTCCTTTATGCCATCAAACATCTCCAACTTAGTAATCATCAAACGTCAAGTCTAAACCTGTTTTCAGATGTTGGTTTTTTTTATTGATCTCTTTGTCTTCAAAAGTTCTTTCTTTGATTTCCAACTGATATCAATAATGCGTAGCCCTCTTTTTTCTTAAACCATTTATTTTATTTCAGAAATTCAACATTCCCAATTGAATTTCCAAAACACCTTTCCCTTCCAGTTCCACTAGCTGTACCTTCCGCTTAGTGTTATAGATTTTTCTTTAATAAATGCATTCTCCACCATCAATCTTTTGTCGGCTAATGACTCCAACCTCTATGTCACTGCGCCTGGTGCGCAATCGCCCGACTATGGCTCAAGGCGCCCCATCCTGCGCGCTCACTATTTCCCTGTGCCCTACTCTACCGACGGTCCGTGTGTCGTCTACCTGGAACAACAATGGTCATCTCTCCCAGTCCTTGTCAACTTACAAAGCCTTTGTCCAAATGTCAACGCCGCAAACGGAAGGTCCGGTTCGCCAGTTATTCTCTTCCTCAGAAGTCAGGAGGAGCCAGAGACAACTTACCCGGAGGTATAAGATTGTACTCGCTCACACTCCTACCTGAGGATTAAGCCACGGCTATTTAGATCCACTGTTATCTTTATTGTTACCACGTACTTAGGTATCACTCAAGCTGTGCTGCAATAAAGAACAACGTTAAACTCCTACATGGTAGCGAGAGGCAGTTCTTGGCACGACTCAAAGTTAGTGGAACAGAAACAAACAGCACTCGATCTTTCAGCCCTACATGGCCTCCATCCAAGACTCAAGCGGTTTTATCATCCACATCCCCGATTCAAGCAACTCCGGGGACGACTACTCCACCAAAGCGAACCTACCGGTGCTGACTAGGCACAACTGGTACAAGTGGTGGGCTGAATTCAAAAACCTGCTCATTAGTAACGGCCATGAAGAACTCCTGTACCCCAAATGGGTCAGCCAGAACTCCGACACAAAACGCTTCTGACAAAAAACAGCTCTGGCCATACAACTATTGTTCAGCTCGGTGGATCGAGAACTTAAAGGATATGTCACTCCCAATCGCAAGGATTTTGGTCGAGCTTTCTTGGAACTGAAAAAGGCGTGCGGCGAAGACTCTCTTATAATCATAGGCAATCAGGTCTCTCAACTAGTGCACCTAACCTACCAACCTAGCACTTCCATCAGAGATCATTCAATCGCGTTTCGGGAACGATACCTTTCTCTTAAAGAAACCCTGGACGCTCAGGAATTTTCTGATCCCAAAGAACGTATTGCCGTCTCATCGTCACTAGCCGCAATCCTGTTTCTGAAAAGTTTCCGACTTGACCCTTCCCTCAATTCACTCATCCAATCTTGCCATGACATACAACCATTCCGCTTCAACCGAGTCTACGACCGATTACTAGGCAAGGACACTCGTCGAGAAAGCGACACTCCGGATCAAGTCTACCTCACGACTAACCAACATTGCCTATCCACGCGACCTTGTAACAACAATCGCAGGCCAGCAAACACTCCTCGACCTCCCCAACCAAGTGTCAGTTCTACCCCCTCAGTCACCACCGTAACCGCAACTCCCTCCGTAAGAGATCCCAGACCTGCAATACCCACTAGACCTCAATCTTCGTCTCAACAACCTCGAATCTTGCAAACTCCCAGACCACCAGATCTCACTCAATTTGAGAGAAGGCTCACCGGCATGATGAGACAACTGGAACAGCTACGCGCCTCCAATTCCACAAAAATGGTTGAGGAGGAAAGTGCTACCAACGATGAAAAGCCGACTGCCGACCATGTCGACGAAATGGACGAGCTCAAAGATTCTGGTTTCTTTATCGAACCTGAAGCTGCCTACAACGTCACACCCTTACCCACCACTCTACCGACTGAACTCATTTACAACTCCGGAGCAACCAGGTCCACAGTATGCAACTCCAGCCTTCTCTCCAACGTACGACCCTGTGACAAGACGATGAACACATATGGGGGTCAAATCAAGATTACCCATGTGGGTAAACTGGAACTGGGACCGGTTTCTATTCATCCAGTATACTACGCTCCCAGAGGTCCTTGAAATCTCATCTCCGCCTCGCAGCTCAAAGACCATGGACTGAAGATTATACACAAACACAGATCAGTTCTGGTGAAGTGTTCCGACTCTATTGTATTCTGGTTCCGTCGGGTTGGTAACCTCTATGTTGGCAGCTCCCCCCCTTCGACCTTGTCAAGCGATTCCATCAACGACAACCCTATGGTGACGGATTGGCACGTGACTCTGGGTCACCCCTCCAACCTTAACTCAGCAAGTTCCTCAAGATAAATGGGATCCAACCCAGCTCCACAACTCAGCTAGCAAAATACTGTGCAGTGTGTCAGTCTTGCAAGCTGAAAAGGTCACCTCACTCAAATCCCCTTCCTCAAGCACCTGTCCCATTCCATTCCATTCACTCAGATGTGTTGCTGATTAATCCCCCCTCCAAACACGGGCTTCGATACATCCTTGTGCTCATAGACGATTACAGCAGATTCAACAGGATCTATCTGCAACGAACTAAGGCCAAATCCAAAGCAAATATATTGTCCTTCTTCAACGAGATAAAAAACCGGTTCAATCGCTTCCCGGCAATATTTCATTCGGACCGTGGGGGTGAGTTTAGCTCGACGCGTTTACTCAATGAACTCCATCATAGGGGGGTAGCTGTGGAAAGGGGTCCCGCGGACTCTCCGCAAACAAACGGTTTAGCTGAGCGTTTTAATCAGACTCTGCTAACAAAGATCCGCTGCGTACTGGCCCAATCGAGTGTACCCACCAACTATTGGGACGAAGCTGCGAAGTATTCCTCTATGGTTATCAACCATCTGCCAAGCAAGTCCCTGGGCTGGCAGTCTCCCGTTGGTCGGCTCATGGAGAAAGAATGCACCATTGAACCGACGCGCAACATACGCCGGCTACTGCCATTTGGACTCAAAGTCAATGTACGTCAGAAAGCCCCTTCCTCCAAGGTGGTACCCATAGCCCGTCAACTCCTGTTCATAGGCTATGAGCCCCTATCTGACGCGGCCAGGTTTTTGGATCTACACAACGGCCAGTTGGTTGTTAGCAGGGACTTCTGCCCATCTCCGGTGAACTTCCAGTACAATCCTCCCGAGGCCCTGAAAAAACCTCCGGACAACCTCCCAAATATAGTGGCAACCACCACTCCCCAATCCCCATCCACTCGCTGGGTCACCGTACCCTTGTCCTTGCAGCCTTGCACGCAAAACGACCAGCGGTCTCCCCAATCCCCTCATACACCCAGTCTCCAAGCGGACGTCGCTCCTGGATCACTTGCATTGGGCAAGGCGACCATGGCAACGCTACCCCCAATTGACTCTCCCACCGGTGCACTGCCGTCTGTAACTCCAACCGCCGCCAGGGGTTATGCGTATGTACCTTATTACGAGGAGGCGCCTCGCAACATTTCATGGGACATCGACCCCTCTGCAATTCTGAACGTCCCGTGCAGGGGACGCTCCTCTTGTAAAGATCCGCAGGACGATTCCACTAATTACACCTCTAGTGAAGCGCCGCAGGACGACACCGCGAACATTGCGGAGGTGGTAACGGTGAGGGAGGCCCTGGGCAATCCGGAGGAGCGACCAAAATGGCTCACATCGATGGCGGAGGAGAACTCGTTGTTCCTATCCAAAAACACGGGCACACTGGTACCGCCCCCAACGGATGACAAAATCATTGGCGGAATGTGGCGGCTGGTCAGAAAGAAGGATGAAAATGGAGATGTGGTTTGGCGTAAGTCCAGGTGGGTGTGCTTTGGGAACCATCAAGAGAAGGACATTCACTACTATGACACGTACTCCAGCGTTGGGAAAAACAAGTTGATGAAGGTTCTCTTATCACTTGCGGTTGAGAAAGACTGGTCAGTCTTCCAATTTGATGTGGAAACTGCTTTCCTCTATGAGGACATCAATGACACGGTTCACGTCTCACAGGTTTCCGGCTTTGAAGTCCCCGGGAAGGAAAACTGGGTGTGGAAGCTGAACAAATCACTCTATGGAACGAAACAAGCACCGAGATGTTGGAAGAAACACCTGACTGACACCCTGGCGACGTTGGACATGCGCCCCTCCAGAGCGGACGAGTTGATCTTCCTCAATAAGTCCAAATCAATTATGCTGCATATTCATGTGGACGAGGGGCTGGTTGTGGGAAAGTCTTGGCAGGAAGTACTGTCGTTCTTAGATGGGCTCCAATTGACCTACAAAATTAAATCCATGGAGAAGCCGGTGCAACACTTGGGCTACACCCTTGATTGGAGGGGGGACGGCACGGTACTAGTGCACCAAAGGGACTACTGCATGAAGGTACTTGAGGACCTATCCATGTCTACCGCTAATCCTATCAAGGGTCCAGCCCCAACTAACTTGATCAAGCAAGCCGCTGAACCCGCCGAGCCAATGGATGTCAAGATCATGGAGAAATCTATTGGTATGCTCAATAACCTGGCCTTGCATACCAGGCCAGACATTCTGCACACGGTCAACGTCCTGTCGCAATACACCACCAAGCCCACGGTACGTCACTGGAACTTAATCAAGCACCTCCTTCAATACCTTTGCGGCACCACTGGAGTTGGCATTTTGTACAGAAAAGCCACCAACTCAGACGACCACCTTAGGGGATGGGCAGACGCAGACTATGCAAATAGCTTGGACATGCGGAAGTCCACCTCCGGGTTTGTGATTACATTGTACGGCAACCCGGTACACTGGATGTCCAAGAAGCAATTGGTTGTAGCTCAGTCGACCACCGAGGCTGAGTTCATTGCTATGAACCAGTGTGCAAAGCAGTTAAGATGGATGGCATCACTGGTTGAAGATCTTGGAATCACCATCCCCACCCCGGTCATCATGAACGACAACTCCGGTGCAAACTTCATCAGCAAGGAGGCTCAACTTAACGCCAATTCCAAGCATATAGAAGTCCGCTATCAGTATCTTTGGGATCTAGTCTCCAAGTCTCTTCTCTCGGTTGCTCAAGTTGCATCCTCGGAAATGATTGCAGACATCTTAACCAAACCACTCGGGAACATCAAAGTCATGATCGCAGGCAAACAATTAGGCATGATTGAGGCTGAAGTCAGGAGGAGTGTCGGCTAATGACTCCAACCTCTATGTCACTGCGCCTGGTGCGCAATCGCCCGACTACGGCTCAAGGCGCCCCATCCCGCGCGCTCACTATTTCCCTGTGCCCTACTCTACTGACGGTCCGTGTGTCGTCTACCTGGAACAAAAACAGTCATCTCTCCCAGTCCTTGTCAACTTACGACACCTTTTTCCAAACGTCAACGCTGCAAAAGGAAGGTCCGGTTCGCCAGTTATTCTCTTCCTCAGAAGTCAGGAGGAGCCAGAGACAACTTACCCGGAGGTATAAGATTGTACTCGCTCACACTCCTACCTGAGGATTAAGCCACAGCTATTTAGATCCACTGTTATCTTTATTGTTACCACGTACTTAGGTATCACTCAAGCTGTGCTGCAATAAAGAACAACGTTAAACTCCTACATCTTTCTCAATTTCCTTATAATTTTGAACTTATGAAGCTCATCTTTTGTTCCTTCCTTAAGTTGATCCAATTATGGCTCAGATATTCTCCTTGGTTGATTATTCACTGAGGGGATTTCAGATTGTTGATGATTGTGTAGGCCATTTCTAATGGAGAGATACCATGTGGGATCTGCTACTTTCTGAATTTCACAGATCATGAATTGACACACAACCTTCCTGGTGTGAGTTTCCTTTGGTTTTTGGTGAGGCATGGCCCTTCATAAACCCCAAATATTTCACATACCAGATCCACATATCTACCTTTCCTTCAATTTTTTTTTGTCAATTTGTAGCCATGCATGGTTTCCCATTTTTGACAAGAACTCTTGGCTCTTTCCTATTAGCAAAGACTCTCACTGGAGGAGGGTCAAGTGGGTTGGGCACCCCTTAGTTTCATAGTTATACCCCACATTGTTAATTTTGTTTACTGATAAAGCCAAATCCCTCTCAGTCAAATGAAATGTGAAATGTGACCAACCCCGTTTAGTCAATTCCAGTTGTGACAAAACATCTTGTTCCATTTGTGTAGAAACATCTTGTTCCTTAATTGTAACCCTAGATGAGTATGCAATTGGGGCTTCCAATTTTTTCTTTTCTGACTCCCTACCCAAATCCCTAGATTCCACCAAAGCTTTGTTAAGTAAATTTTAAATTAAGTCCTTTAAAATATCCATTTTCAATGTGGGAGGGATTAGGCTTGCCACTGTTCCATAAACCCAAAAAATTCAACAGAAATTCATTATTCAATTCAATTTTGAATCTATCAACTCCAAAGGTTTGCTCACTTTTTGATTGAGAAAAATAAATTTATCCAATGGGCGTGTTTTGTGTTTTTATCCAGTTTGTGTCAATAGTTGTTTTGCCAATAGGAAGACTTTTTGATTCCAAAGTTAAAATTTTCTTTTTGTGATCCAATAATAGTCCCACATAGTATGCCAGAGCCCCAAAATTTGGGTTTAAAGCACTCAACTGTGGTCCAGGGCTGCCTAATTACCCCAAATTCCCCCTCAAATGGCTCATTTGGGGCTTTTCTTCCCCAAATGGGCCTGTGAAACGCGTGCAACCCCCAATCATGACTTGTGCATCCCCCAGGGGGTCTTGAAACCTCCATTTCAACCCATTATAGGTTTTGATTCTTCAATTTTGACTTGAAATGGGTTGCTTTTGGGGGCTTGCAACCCACCATGGGATGCGCAAGTTGTAACCAACTTTACTTGCTTCTTGGTGGGTCATTAACTTAATATTGGCCTAAAGAAAATAAATAAAATCAACAAATTGGTAAATAAATGAATTAATTAATTAATTAATTAATTAATTAATGAATGAATGAATGAATAAATAAATAAGTAAATAAATAAATAAATAAATAAATAAATAAATAAATAAATAAATAAATAAATAAATAAATAAATAGATAAATAAATAAATAAATAAATAAATAAATAAATAAATAAATAAATAAATAAATAAATAAATAAATAAATAAATAAAGAAATAAAGAAATAAAGAAATAAATAAATAAATAAATAAATAAATAAATAAATAAATAAATAAATAAATAAATAAATAAATAAATAAATGAATAAATAAATAAATAAATAAATAAATAAATAAATAAATAAATAAATAAATAAATAAATAAATAAATAAATAAATAAATAAATGAATAAATAAATAAATAAATAAATAAATAAATAAATAAATAAATAAATAAATAAATAAATAAATAAATAAATAAATAAATAAATAAATAAATAAATAAATAAATAAATAAATAAATAAATAAATAAATAAATAAATAAATAAATAAATAAATAAATAAATAAATAAATAAATAAATAAATAAATAAATAAATAAATAAATAAATAAATAAATAAATAAATAAATAAATAAATAAATAAATAAATAAATAAATAAATAAATAAATAAATAAATAAATAAATAAATAAATAAATAAATAAATAAATAAATAAATAAATAAATAAATAAATAAATAAATAAATAAATAAATAAATAAATAAATAAATAAATAAATAAATAAATAAATAAATAAATAAATAAATAAATAAATAAATAAATAAATAAATAAATAAATAAATAAATAAATAAATAAATAAATAAATAAATAAATAAATAAATAAATAAATAAATAAATAAATAAATAAATAAATAAATAAATAAATAAATAAATAAATAAATAAATAAATAAATAAATAAATAAATAAATAAATAAATAAATAAATAAATAAATAAATAAATAAATAAATAAATAAATAAATAAATAAATAAATAAATAAATAAATAAATAAATAAATAAATAAATAAATAAATAAATAAATAAATAAATAAATAAATAAATAAATAAATAAATAAATAAATAAATAAATAAATAAATAAATAAATAAATAAATAAATAAATAAATAAATAAATAAATAAATAAATAAATAAATAAATAAATAAATAAATAAATAAATAAATAAATAAATAAATAAATAAATAAATAAATAAATAAATAAATAAATAAATAAATAAATGAATAAATAAATAAATAAATAAATAAATAAATAAATAAATAAATAAATAAATAAATAAATAAATAAATAAATAAATAAATAAATAAATAAATAAATAAATAAATAAATAAATAAATAAATAAATAAATAAATAAATAAATAAATAAATAAATAAATAAATAAATAAATAAATAAATAAATAAATAAATAAATAAATAAATAAATAAATAAATAAATAAATAAATAAATAAATAAATAAATAAATAAATAAATAAATAAATAAATAAATAAATAAATAAATAAATAAATAAATAAATAAATAAATAAATAAATAAATAAATAAATAAATAAATAAATAAATAAATAAATAAATAAATAAATAAATAAATAAATAAATAAATAAATAAATAAATAAATAAATAAATAAATAAATAAATAAATAAATAAATAAATAAATAAATAAATAAATAAATAAATAAATAAATAAATAAATAAATAAATAAATAAATAAATAAATAAATAAATAAATAAATAAATAAATAAATAAATAAATAAATAAATAAATAAATAAATAAATAAATAAATAAATAAATAAATAAATGAAGGAAGGAATAAAAAAATAAATCTATAAATATAAAAAGATTGAAAACTTCCCACTCCTCAGCCTGCGTTGATGTCCTTGGGTTTTTATTCATTTTTCAACTTTTTTATGCACCTCTTGCATTGACACCGGTAAAATTCAATGCTGCACTGGGCAAAGCCCATACTGCGCTGGGAAAATCTCATGGCTCACCCAAATTGGGGGCAATTATATGCTATTAAATGAATAAATGAATAAATAAATAAGTAAATAAATAATTAAATAAATAAAAAAATAAATAGGTAGATAAGTAAATAAATAAATAAAAAATAAATTAATACATGAATAAATAAAAAATAAATTAATACATGAATAAATAAAAAATAAATTAATACATGAATAAATAAAAAATAAATTAATACATCAATAAATAAAAAATAAATTAATACATGAATAAATAAAAAATAAATTAATACATGAATAAATAAAAAATAAATAACCAAAATATATAAAAATATAAATAAATAAAGTAAATAAATAAAAATAATAAGATTCCACCCTAAAAAAACAATTCAAACCCCAAAATGGGTTGCAAAAAGTGCCACAGGATCCATTTTGGGGTGTGAATGGGTTGTGTAGGGTTTCAAATTGAACATTTCCCTTTTTTAATGTATTTCAAAATATGAAGGATTAAAATTTCAAGGGTGGGGTCAGTGAGTTTCCCCACCTTATTTTGGGTGGGGAATCCATTTATGTAATAATGTCTGTTTATTTGTTAATCCTCATTTGTTTTAATTGATCATTTTTTTATTTGTTCTATTCAGTTACTATGACAGATTTTCCTGTAAATAGTAGCAAGCTGACAAATTCACACTTAGAAGCTTTTTTGTAGATATTATTTTTTTAAAGCCTATTTAATAATTCACACACAGGGATAGTGTGTTGTTGTAAGGTTTTGGAAAAAATAATTATGTGATCAAATTTTCACACTACACAAATGTTAAGGAGGTCAGCAAAGGTGTCATCAACTATACCTTGAAGAGAGGCAGGACCATTGGTCATTCCAAATGGCATAACCAAATATTCAAACCTATCAAACTGGGTCCTGGATGCTGTAAGATGTTCATCCCCTTCTTTCATTCAAAGAAAATTATAAGCACCCCTGAGATAAATTTTAGAAAAGATAGTAGAACTGGAGAGGACTTTCAATAGATGAGCCATTGGAGGAAAAGGGTACCAATTCTTTAAAGTAACAGCATTAATTTTGAAATATTCAACACACAATTGTTAAACAAACTTTTCCTTTTTAACAGAGAGGACAGGTGCGCCAGTGCTTGAAGTTCTGGGGCAAATCAAACCTTTCTCTTTATTTTCTGCTTTATAGGCTTCTAGAGCCTCCTTCTCATGGTGACTAAGGGAGTCGATAGGCCCAACTGGGAGCACCGGGCCTCCCAATTTGATATGGTGGTTCTAATCATGGTTTGGAGAGATTTTATCAGCTTTAACCCTTGGAAAGAAATCTAAAAAGTTATGGTAGTTTTATGGAAATCTCTCCATCACAGTTTCAATATATTCAGCTTTCTCTTCTTTGTCCAAACCCTCTGTAGAATAATGCTTTAGGGCAGAGTCACAAGTGGAAATAATCGTAAGCAAGACTTGAATGGATAGATCATCTCCTGTATCCTCCAAGTATTTCAAAGAATTTCCAAAAAATATCTGATTCACAAAATTAGGTTTTTAAAAAAAGGAAATTGTTTGGTTTTTCACATATTCTGAAATATGAACAGGTACATTGGCCTGCAGAATCACTGGCAGAAGGTCACTAAGATGATTAGTGGCCAATTTGAGTTCAACAAAGGGGAAATTATCTAAAGCTGTTTGGGTTCTTCGGGTGACAAATCCCAGTTGCCAATTTACCTCAGGGTTCCAGAAATTAAGGAATCAAATACCCAAGACAATTTCCTTGTTAGAGGGCGAATCAACAACCATTAAATTGCATTCTAAGTTGGGAAAAGAGGGAACAGATAAATTAAAGGAAAACCTATTAGTGATTTTCTGAGAAGTTGTGTTGGAAGGACTGAATGCAAATAAAAATATAGGATATTCTAGAAGTTTTGTATAAAGAGAAAATTTAGAAACCATAGATTTTGAAATGACAAAGTTTTTGGCTCCTTAGTCAACAAGTACACTATAAGCCTGTTTATTAATCAAACAAATAAAATTTAAGCCTTGATTTAGTGACTAAGGTTTTCAGCTTGCTACTTACACAGAGCAACCTTCCAAAGTAGACAAAATAACAAAATAATTAATGACCTAAGAAATAGTGCAAAATCCACAAATATTATTGCAGTTATGAAATTTCCTCCAAAAATGAGGTACGGTCACTCACTGAATCCAACCTTGAATTCTCTCTCCTTCATATGTTGAAAAAAATTAAATAAAAATGACCAAAAAAGTCAAGGCACCACTATGGCACTTTTTTGGCCATTTCAGTATTTCAGGCATGTTGTCACATATAGGTTCTACACCCAAAACTCAGTCAGAATTGAGGTGTTGTGTAAATTTTAGGAGTTGAGAAGAAATGTTTTTTGTCACAATTCCCATGTGCAGCCCTGCGTCCCTAAACACTGTCTACACACATCCATTATTCTCTACATTAATAGATCAGCCTGATAAGCACGCATTAGCCAAAATTCCCACATGCAAGATCCCTGCACATAGCAGATCTGACTGCTACATGCATCAGAAATGATCAACAACCAAAATGACAGAAGTTACTGCCACTAACAGCTACAAAATGTAAGGATCAACCATGCATATGTAATAAATTGGAAAATGCATGGGAAATATTCTAAAAAAGTAATCTAACAAATAAAATCATTATTGATCAAACTTTAAATTATTTTAATTTAAGAAACAAAGGTTGAGGACCACCAAAAAATTAAAAGATCCAAAATTCAAAGATCACAAAACACATCAAGGAGTGATCATAAAAATTAATTAAAATTATATACCTAATCAGCAGGTAATGAAAAATCAATACTAACCCACTTCTAATTGCCTTAGTCAGAATAATAATATTCCAAATCAAAGATAAGTGCAGAATCATCAAAATTAAAAATTATCACTTTAACAGGTCCTACAGCTAAAAAAATGCAGAAATTCAGAAGATCTGAGATCAGGTGACTGAAATAACCTTGGGAACTTGTAAATAGTTCCGTGTCTGGCTTACTAGCCTTAGCCCTTGAGCCTTACCCTCTCAATGTGCCCTGAGAGCGCTGTTTTCTACTCAAAAAGGTATTTATACAGACCTATTTTGGTTCTTTCAACAATAGAATTCATCAGTTATTTTCCAGACTATTTGACATCCATGATAAGGTGCTTATATGAGATAATCAAGTGATTAATCGCCTTAGTCTAATTTATTATTGAATGATTTCAACACCATTAGTGATTCATTAAAGTTTAGCCAGCAATCAACCCCGCCTTTGTTCTGAAACCCTCTATTTGAATCCTTGCAGGTATTCTGTTAACTATTACTCAAAGAAGTGAGTTATTTCCTTTATGCCTTGGCCTATGTGCTAGTTTTAGCAGCTATTATCACCAACTATTTGGATAATAATTCCTTTTTGAGTAATTCATTAAGTTTCCCATTATTCCAGGTTCTTATACTGCTGAAAGTGACCCCCTGAAGAGAGGTTGTCTATCTTTAAAGATCCCCAGTATTGCAATACTGTAGCCCCTTTTTTCAAAATATTGAAAACCATTCAACCAAACCAATTAAAACTTTCTCTAGCTTTCAAAATATTCTATTATTGTAGCTTTTTACGTGTTTATTTTTTTGGAAATATTATTATTCCAATACTTTACCACTCTTTGTAGCTAAAGGACTGCAAAGTTCTTGGTATCAGGGAGCTGAAAAAGGTTCTTTTACCTCAAAAGTATGTACTTGGATTTTGGGAGGGTGATGGTCATGAAGTACCACATTCCCATCACCTAGTCTTTTCCCTTCTTGGGTTTGGCTGGGGCGGGCTTCTGGGGAGGTTTTTAGTCTGGATGTTTCCTGCAGAGGCTAAATTTTGGAGAACCTCCGCAGTAGTTGAATAGTCTCTTCTTCTCTCTTCTTTCTTTTTCTTCAGCTTGAAGTTGTCCATCCTCACCTAAATTAGTTTTTGGACAATAATTTGGTGCAGGGTTAATGGTAGGAGATCCCCTTGAGTTTAACTTGTTGGCTTGTTTGCTGATGTCTGGGAGGAGCTAAGGAACTAGTTCCAGGCTTTGGAGACTGATGAGAGCTATGGGACTTCTCCCTAATCCTTTCGTGGTAAAAATTTTTTTGTTTTAAAACAATATCCATCAGTTCTTTAATTTTTTCTTGAGGTCCATTTTATCCAGCTAGATTATCCAATACTCTGGAGGCGATTCAATTTCTCTGATGGAAAAATAAGGCTTGATCACCTCAACCAGAGACCTTAGTCAAAAGGGTTCTGAATTCAGTGATATAGTTAGTAGCATAGCCAGTTTCTTTAATTTTAAGGAGAGTTAAATTCTTCTCAGCATGTTGGATCTCTAGAAAATCCCCAAAAATAGTGTGAAGCTTTTGGATAAAGGGGAACAAGGAGTTGAGCAAAGAAAATCTGGTTCATGGTTAGCAATATGGGCAAGATAAGGTTGAATCCACAGGCTAGCATTTCCTGAGAGGTATGATACTGTGAAGAACACTTTTTCCATGTCATTAGCAAATAAAATCTCATTGTTAGAAAAGATTATTTCAAAATCTTGGAGAAATGGCCAAAGCTTGGTGGGGTCAGTGCCATCATAATATTCTGGGGAATAGATGGATGCTGACTTGAAATTAGAAGAAGGATGGTTTACAGCCTTTTTAGAAATATAGGTCATTTCTGTGGCCATTTGCTGAGTAATGGGCAGCAGGGCAGGGTAGGTAGAGGATCCCTGAGTAGGAGGTAGAGTTTTAGAATTTTGGGAAGTTGGTTGGACAGCAGTGGCATTAGAGGTTGGGCTTGGTTTACCCTCTGGGGAGGGTGAATCAAAGCCACTTAGGATTCTAGAATCAAATCATGAGTCCTCATCCTCATGATCTTCTTCATCTAATACTGGGATTGGGACCAAACTGGGATAAAAAGAAGGAAATTCCAAACCATTGTAACCAGTCTCTGGAAATTCACCTGTAACCCTTTGAAAGTTAGAATTATCAAAGGTAGGCATAGATGAGATGAAAGCCTGTGGTATTGGATCCAAAATTCCAGTATCCATTGGATTGTAAGTTCTAGACACTGGTACTTAAAGATTGTAAAACTTTTTTCCATTCCCATTGGCTTGTGGTGTGGAGGGGTCAGTTGGTTCAGTATTTCCCCTTCCTCTGGAGCTATGTGTGGCAGTTTGACTAGAAATTTGAACAAAAAGAGCATTTTAAGGAGTCATTTTATTTCCTGAATAGATAGTGACCCAAAAAAAAGGACTTTTCTTCACCCTTACAAGAAGAGGCAAGAAATAAAAAATTAACATGCCAAATTTTTTCCCCAATTTTATTAAAAACCGTTGCAACCTTGAGGAATCAAGGTAGGTGTCAAAGTTTCAAAAATTTGAAGCATTGAAGCAGTTTTTAAATTTTTGAAGCAATTTCAAAGCCAAGGAATGGGTTATTTTTTGCGGACAAGGCAAACATAAATGGGTTGAGGTGCAAATTTACAAGAGTGGCACAATGCAATACCCAATTTGACCCATTGCATAGGATGAGCTTCAACGAGAAAGGGTGAAAAAATTGCAACAAACTAAATAGCAAGGTTTGATATCCAGTTTAATAATGGCAAGTATTTTGATTGGTTGGAGTTGGTATTTTTGGTAAAGAAATAATTTTGATGTCATGAGGGCTGCTGGTGTGAAAGCAGGGCTTTGTCACACGACCACCCCACATACTACAGGGCAATTCTTAGATGATTGTGAGCGCAAAGGAATGCTGAGTGCAAGTGCAAGTGCGAGTAGCAAGACTCAGTTGCGAAGTGCAAAATTTGTTATGCCACTCAACAAACAGCAAGAGGAATGGAATGTGTTCTGAGGAAGGAAACTCAACCTGGGTCCAATGTGATAACTAGGTTGTAGCAAAATGCAAGAATGTATGAAATTAACTAACTGAGGAGACAATCATCAGGCAAGGGGATAGCCCTTATAAGGTAATCCAAAGTGACTGGATAAAACCTGGTGATGAGCTAACTACAGTTGAAGGCGGTGAGGCAATGAATGACAGGAACGGGATAGGAAATGAAGCAGTAGTACATATCCAAGGTCATAGCGTAAGTGCAAGACAACAGAATCTGAGTGTATAATTGTATAATGAATTGGGACAGAAGCAAATGACGTTGAAGGTAATGCAAATGAGAAGTAATAGTGTATGCAGGGTAGGGACTAGTCAAATTGCAAACTGTACAGTAGTGATGGCTTAGTTAGACGTAGATGCGAACTAACAAACAGTGCGTGACCAAAGATGGAAGTCCAAGGCTGCTGATTGGCCAGGGAAGGAGATTGCATCTCATAATGGATGGCCAACGGGTATGAAGTTAACCGCAAAGTTGGCAAGTATATACTGAGTTGGTCGCCATGATTGGAAGGTCAACGCGAGCCAGAGGAAGTAGCAGATTGCACCATTGATGTTGTGCTTTATTTGTGTCACGCTTTTAGACTGAGGTAGATGGTACTGAGGAGAGGACATGTCAAAGTGATGAAGACAATAATCCCTAAGTGCAAAGCGTGACAGTTGCCCGGGTATAAAGATGCGAGCTCCTGAAAGCGTTCAGATAAATTTTCGCATTGATTTCAAGTCATTAATAAATACTGTATACCCTTTACGCATTATTTAATTCATTACTTGTTAGATTTATAAATTATATAAAATGTCTTCATCGTTGTCCCGCCATTGCAAAAACTGTATTTGTTGAAATTAGCAATGTGTCCCTAGTACTGCCGTCCAAGGCCTTTGAGGCAAGTGCAAGCAATGTTGCCTCCGCAAGGTTGCATGTAATTTTCCTATAAGTATCAATTCAACTGTTGATGGTCCCGCGGAGTCATTGAGGGAGATGCGGAGTTGTAGGTCCGCTCCAAGGGTTAACTACAAAATACCACCGTTGCCAGAGATCAAATACTTGGGTACTTGAGTTCCTGGTGAGTACTAATCAGAACTGACTATAATAAAGATAGTAACTAAATTTTGCTTGTTTTGCTAGTGTTGCCCCATTTCCAAAGGTATACTACAAACACACCACCTCCACCACCACCTTATTGGGGTCCACTGACTGAACTTCTGGGGCCCCAGATGAATGCCAAGGTGCAAGAAAAAGTGCCCAGTGCGGAACCGGTTGGGGTCATAGCCGAGGAAGCGAGGGAGGAAGAAATAAATGAAGTGGAAAGAGGATTGTGAGAGGGAGAAGACAGAAATGGAGGGAGAGAAGGAACGGAAGAACGAGGAGAAGGGAATGGAGGAGATGGAAGGGGTAGAGTAGATGGAACGGAAGAAATGCAGGGCCGAGGCAAAGCGGATCGGGTGCGAGTTGTAGGGCCGGTCAAAACTGATGTGAGGCGGCTGATGGGCAACATTGGAGAAGGTTTGTTGGGAGGCCAAAGAAAGAGAGCGTACAAAGAGCTCTTGGAGGAAGGTGGATGGAATGCTTGGCCAAAGCGAGCTTGGATTGCAAGGTGCAAGGCAATCTTTGAGAGGCATATCATAACAGAGGTGCTAGTTCTCCAAAGGATGTCCGCACTAATCAATGATGAAGACCTGGATACCTTTCAATCCATGGTTGCGGAATTGACTGCAAATTGGGAGGATGCAGAAAAGGAAGTAAAAGAAACTTTGTAATTATTTATTATAAATATATATTTTCTCTTTTTTTTTTAATTATAAATAATTTTTTTTTTTAATAAGGAATAAAATTTTACTTGCTAGAAATGAGAGGGAAATGAGAAAAAGGAATAACACGGTGAGATGGAGGAATTGACTGATGGAATGATGGTGTGAAATAAAATGGGGTTAGATGAGATGGAATGTGGAATGAAATGAGATTGAATGGGATAAAATGTGGAATGGAATGGAATGGGATGGGATGGGATGGAATGTGGAATGTAAGCCAATTGGATGAGATGGAATCATGATTGTCGAGGTTTGCAAGGGTAGCTCGCATGGAAATCTTGAATCAGATTGGGAGAATTGAAAAGGTGATGGGCTGGTTCCCATGAGGTGTGATCTTTGTCGGACTGGAAGCCAGACCATTGGACAAGGTATTGAAGTTTTCCTTTGCGTAACCTGGAATCCAGAATACGGTGTGGTGCCCCATCCTGGACACCCTGGCCGCCTTAAGACCTCAATCCGTAAACTGTTGCGCAAACGTACCATCCGGCCAAACAACTTATCCTCAGCCTCATCCGAACCGTCCTTTATCCGCGCGCGTCGCGCCTTGCACATCCTTTATCCCCGTTGCTTATCATCCTTGCCGTTGCGTGTTGCTCGTCATCTCTGCCATTGTCATAGCGCCTCCTCATCTTTGTTGTTGCGCATCCTCATCTTTGTCGTCGCGCGTCCCAATCTCCTCATTGCTACCGTTGCGCAGCGCTCATCCATGATTTACCGGATCTATCCCAACCGCACCTCCAAGTATTTGGCAATCCTCGGATCCGTCAAATCTCCCATCTCACTTGATCTATCAGTCGTGAATCTCAAGGCCGTCAGGATTTACTCAACCATCTCAAGCCAATCTCCTATCCGCCCATCTGTGCTCTCATGGACTTCATCTGTCACCTTTCCTGGGGCTCTCCCACCTGCTTCCGCCTTTGGAAGGGGTGAAGAGTGCCAACTACCGCCCGCAGACATCTGCGGTGGTTTGGTTCATTTCTCTTTCCCACCCCGTCCGCCTTTGGACGAGGGGTGGGTGACTCTGGTATTGTTGCGCGCGCCCATCCACAGACGGACGCGAGTGACCACATGGTTGTCTTCCCTTTTCGGCTCTATTTTTAGAATCCGTTGTACATAGTCTAACAGGGACTCCTGCCCATATAAGGAGGGGCTCTCCACTGCCTTTTTGATCAGAATCAGAGCATGAAACCATTGGAGCATGGAATCATCCAGCATGAAATCAGCACACCTTTGATCCCTGAGCCTCCATACTCAACCCTTGATCCCTGATCCTTATCACCAACCAATAGCCTTGCTGGTTGCAGAAAAATTCTGCCTGTTGGAATTTTTGACTGTGTTATACCACTCCTTGATCCCATTCTCTGACCATACTGGTCCTGATCCCTGATCACCTTTCTGGAGCCAATCACAATTGATTGAAGAGGTCTTATTAAGCTTAAGACCTGGAGTGTTATACCTCCCCTTAGCTTCTTTGGAGTTGCATTCTGCCAGCCTACTATTGAGTCCCTTGAGAAGTGTTGAGGTTATACTTGCTTCAAATCAGTTTCTGTTTGTTTTAGAGCCTCTTAAACATTGTGCTTTGTCTTGTACAGCCACCCTCAGTTATCTGGTACCCTTCAAGCGCTTGATTGTGGAGAGTTGGGCAGGTTCATTGAGAGCCTGGAGGTTTCTGGGGTTTGAGTTTATCATCCCCAATCTTCTGCTGAGGACCAGAGTTATTAGCTTGTGGGCGTTGTTTAAATACAACAGCTTTTTGTTCTTTGAACTCTAAGAAGACTTTAACTTCTTTTGTTCAAGTTTTTCCCTGCATAATCTTGTCTCAGATAGTGCTGTTCTGTTGCCACCAAACTATTATCATCCTTATCCTCTACTCCTTGATTCCTCATTTACCAGGTTCTGGACCTTGATCTTGGTTACATTTAAATATTTTTGTAACACTCAGGAGGGCAGCCTAAACAGCACCTTTCCCCTCCGCAGAACTGCCACGGCCTAGCACCGTTTGGAGTCTTACAACGGCTTACTTCCCACTCTTGATGATCAAGGACAGTGACCGGTTCAGGAGGGGGATGAGTCTTGCCCGGGTATAAGACTCAAGCAGGCTCGAGGAGAGACACATGAAAGACCGGGTGGATAACTTTCCATTTTTCAGGTAAAGTAAGTTTAAAGGCGTTAGGGGAGATGACTGATTCTACTTTAAAGGGGCCAAGCTTTCTTTTGGAGAATGTGCAAGTTGGGCGGGTGCTGCAAATGTTGCAAGCATTGAGCCATACTTGATCTCCTACTTCAAAGGTTGGAGCTGTAGTGCAAAATTGGTCTGCTTGCTCCTTATAGCGCTGGTTTGCTTCTTCAAGGTTGGTCCAAAGTTGCGATTGAAGGGATTGAATTTGTTCAAGGTAATTGGTAGCAGGTTGAGAAGGTGCTACATGAAGGGAAGAGAAAGTCGGGTTTATACCATAAAGAGTTTGGAAGGGCAACTGTTTGGTGGAGGAATGAGTGGAGTTGTTGTAGGCAAATTTGGCTAGTGGGAGCCATTGCAACCAGTTGTCTTTTTGATAGGCAACATACATTCAAAGATATTGTTTGAGAATCTGATTAACTTGCTTGGTTTGCCCATCCGTTTCGGGGTGGTACGCCCTTGATAAATTGCGAGTGATCTTCAAATGTTGGCATAGCAAGGTCCAGAAGCTTGAGACAAACAGAGATCCACAATCACTAACTATATTATCAGGGAGACCATGTTTTGAAAATACATATTCTATGAACAAGTTGGCTAAGTATTCTGAAGAGGCCGTCACATTACTGCGCAGAAATAAAGCCATCTTTGAGAAGCAATCTACTACTACTAGAATAGCATCATATCCACTAGAAGAAGGTAATTGAGAGATGAAATCCATAGAAAGCAAGTTCCAAGGCCAAGGCAGAATTGGAAGTGGCTGAAGCAGCCCATACTTCCGGTGTTTTGAGCACTTGTTACGATTGCAATCATAGCACGCCCTAACATAGTCTTTTACTTCTTTGGTCATACCAGGCCAGTAGAAGTCTTGTGCAATCAATTGGTAGGCTTTATCCTGCCCATGATGACCAGCAAGCGGAGAATTGTGCCATGACTCAAAGATATCTAACTTAATGCAAGAATTATCTGGTACTACTACACGATTATCATAGACTAAAAAGTCATTATCATCAATACTGTAACTACTATCTAATAAGTTTACACTTTTGCAAAGTTTGATGCACTTGGGGTTGTTGCGTTGAGCTTGTCGAACTTTGTAAGCCAAATCTTGTAAGTGAGCAATGATTTAACTGAGTTGGGCAGATTGGGTTGAGAAGAGTGTCCTAACATTTTCAGGGTTGTTTTTGGAAAAGGTGCTCCCCCCGCTGGGTAAACGTTGTCCGGACGTGATAAAGCATCAGGGACTACCGCTTGTTTCCCAGGGGGGTAGTGATAGTAAAGTGGAACTTGGAGAGGTATTGAGACCATTGTGCCTGTCTGCATGTGAGGACTTTTGAGCTCATGAAATACTTTAAAGAATTATGATCAGTTAAAACTTCAAAGGATTCCCTAAGGCTCAAAAGGTATGAACGCCATTTCTTCAAGCAATAAACGATTGCAAGAAGTTCATTGTCATGAATCTCATAGTTAAGCTCTGCAGAGAGCAACTTGCAAGACTCAAAATCTACGGGATGAAAAAGAGAAGTGGAGGAAGAGAACTGCGAGATTACTCCTGCAATTGAATAGTCTCTTGCGTCTGTTTTTAGAATAGTGCAAGCTAGCTCGTTGAAGTGAGCGAGTATCAGAGCAGTGGTGAACGCTTTCTTCAGAGCTTCAAACTCCAAAGCAGCTTGCTTGGTAAAAACAAAAGGAGTGTCTTTTTGAAGAAGGTTAGTAAGATTCACGGTTTTTTTGGCGTAATGCTCAATCAACCTCCTATAAAAATTACTGAAACCAAGGAAAACTTGAAGGGATTTGACGGAGGAAAGTGGGGGCCAGTCCAATATGCGTTTGCTTTTGGCTGGTTTCATCAATAGTCCTTGCTGCAAGACTAAAATACCTAGAAACCAAAGGGAAGAGGAATGGAATTTGCACTTAGAGGCTTTTGCAAACAGGTAATTCTTGCAAAGTTGCTGCAGCACCTCTCGCACATGTGTGATGTGATCTTCGAGGTTTCTTGAGCAGACTAGTATATCATCAAGGTATACCACAAGGTATTTACCTACAAGATCGGAGAAAATGTCATTGACAAAATGTTGAAAAGTGGAAGGAGCATTACAGAGGCCAAAAGGCATGACAGTATACTCATAACTGCCAAACCGGGTTCTCATTGCAGTCAAATACTCATGACCTTTGCTAATGCGAATTAGGTTATAGGCACCTCAAAGGTCTAACTTTGAGAAATAAGAAGCTCCATGGAAGAGGGTGAGAAGATGTGACATAGGCAGTACTGGATAGGCATTCTTCCGGGTTACCTGGTTCAGTTTCCTGTAGTCAGTACAAAGGCAAAGTCTGCTGTCCTTTTTTGGAACAAATAGGACAGGTGAACCAGTATTTGAATTGCTTGGTTGAAGACATCCTTTTGCTACGTTTTTAGCAATGTAGTCTTGAAGCGCAATAGATTCTTGCATTGAGAGAGAGTAAACTGGTCCTGTTGCTGGAAGTGGGCCAGTAAGTTTGATCTTGTGATTGTAAGGACGGCATGGAGGCAGTTTATCTACTCTTGCAGCTGAGAAGACGTCAGAAAAGTCATGATAAACTGAAGGTAAAGACTCTTGAATGATTTCAAAATCTTCAATCTTGTCATCTTTGAGCACTGTGTTTGAGGTGCTTGCATAGTGCAAGAGGATTAGGAAGCTCAAAATACACTGTTTGGTTTGTGTCTGTTTCTCTTTGAAGGAAAAGGAAAGAGGTAAGCAAGATAGGTAAGCAATAACTCCTAAATCTGAAGATGGAATTTGGGAATGGAGGTCAGTATATTGCAAATCTCCTGGCAGAAAAGTGTCATCAAACTCAATGACAGTGTCAGGTAGGCTGTTCAATTCCTGATTGACGGAAAAATTAGCGTTCTGGGGGTGCAAGGTTTGAAGGTTAATTACTCCTTCTTGCCAATTCACATCTGGATTCCAGTAAACTAGGAAATCATGGCCTAGAATGGTATCATCCATTCCAGGTATAGCCAAGACAAATAAATCCCATTTGAAGCTGGGGAAATTGGATAATGCAAAGGTCCATTTTGCCTTTTGGGAAACCCAATAAGATGGTTCAGTTGCACTACTTACTAAATAGATAGGAAATTTATCTATCGTGGAACGCGTAAGATTTTTGGAAGTGGCAAAAGATTTACTGATGAAGGAAAAATTAGCGCTGGAGTCAAGTAATACTCAATAAGGAGCTTTGTTGGAATGGAATAGGATAAATCTCAAACTAGGAGCACATAGTGACTTGCAAGTGCAAAGATTTACTCGCGGTGATTTAGATAATGTGTAGTTTTCCTTGCAAGTATCAGAAAAACTACAAGCTAATTTTTTGACTGCTTAGCTGCTTCACGGCCTAACCGCTTTGCAAAACTTTCAACATCATTTTTACCTCCACAATACATACACAGCCCGTTTTTTTCCCTTTGTAGTCGTTCCTCGTTCCGTAGCATCCCGGTTTCTTTGTCCAAGAACTTTGGAGTTTTGGTGATGGTTTTCCCTTTTGAGTTGGAGTTCAAAGTTGGGATTGGTTTGGATGGTTTTGGGTTCCTCGTGTTTTGCTTTGAGGAGTTTTCCACCCTTGGAGTCGAGGTGGACGGTCCATGGTTGTTTTGCCAAGAGCGATTCTTGTTGTGATAGCCATTATCAAGCTCAATCACTCAATCAATTAGCTGCTGAAGCAAGGTTGTCTTATGACCACCAACTGCGAGCTGTTCAATTAAGCGTGCCGGTAGATCCTTTTGGAAATGGAATAGAAGAGCGGCCTTGTTCCACTGGATGCAAGACTGCAAGGTTTGAAAATGAGAAATATAAATGGAAGCTCTACTATTTTCCTTCATAAATAAACTATTAAGTTTGTATTTGGCGTTTCAAACTTTATTGGGGTTGCCAAACAGGGTGAACAGTTGTTGCTTGAACCTGTCCCAGTTTTTGAGAATACACGTGGGACTGTCGTTGGACAAAAGTTTGAGGTATGGTTCAAAACACTGCAAGGCTCTACCTCCTAAGAAGAACAAAGCATACATAACTTTATGCCTATTGGAAGGGAAATTTTTGGAGTTGTTTGAAAAGATGATTTTACAAGACTGTAGGTAGGATCTAAGCTTATGAGGGTTTTCTCCCGTAAAGTGATTGGGTTGTTTCATTCCCGGAGTGCAAAAGCTAGGAGTACTCGGACTAGATTGCTGGGCACCATGAGTGAGGGCCTGGATCAATTTCAAAAGCAGTCTTGGAGCATCGGGCTTGGGTTCAGTAGTGCAAACCCCTGGTCTACCACGAGTTGAGGTTTCATCGGAAGAATGGTCGGAATCTGCAAATCCCGCAAGAGGGTCCGTCGGAACATCCCGTGGAGGAGTCCGGGGATCATCAAGGGGTTCAACAGATGGCGATTTTGAAGGAGGAACGGGATCTAAGGGTTGTTGGGCCCGAGGAACGCTGGTTCTCCCTACCCAATGGATATCATTGTTGTAAGGGGAGAGGGAAGCATTCCCGGTTGAGCAAGTACGTGACATCAAGAAAAAAGAAGTCTACTATAGGTTGGAAAGCTACAATAGATGAGTTGAGTTAGTTAATTTACTGTCACACGACCACCCCACGTACTACAGGGCAATTCTTAGATGATTGTGAGCGCAAAGGAATTCTAAGTGCAAGGGAAAGTGCGAGTAGCAAGACTCAGTTGCAAAGTGCAAACTTGGTTATGCCACTCCACAAACGGCGAGAGGAATGGAATGTGTTCCCAGGAAGGAAACTCAACCTGAGTCCAATGTGATAACTAGGTTGTAGCAAAATGCGAGAACGTATGAAATTAACTAACTGAGGAGACAATCATCAGGCAAGGGGATAGCCCTTATAAGGTAATCTGAAGTTACTAGATACAACCTGGTGATGAGCTAACTACAGTTGAAGGTGGTGAGGCAATGAATGACAGGAACGGGATAGGAAATGAAGCAGTAGTACATATCCAAGGTCATAGCGTAAGTGCAAGACAACAGAATCTGAGTGTATAATTGTATGATTAATTGGGACAGGAGCAAATGACGTTGAAGTTAATGCAAATGAGAAGTAATAGTGTATGCAGGGTAGGGACTAGTAAAATTGCAAACTGTACAGTAGTGATGGCTTAGTTAGACGTAGATGCAAACTAACGAACAGTGCCTGACCAAAGATGGAAGTCCGAGGCTGTTGATTGGCCAGGGAAGGAGATTGGATCTCATAATGGATGGCCAACTGGTATGAAGTTAACCGCAAAGTTTGCAAGTATATACTGAGTTGGTTGCCAAGATTGGAAGTTCAAAGCGAGCCAGAGGAAGTAGCGGATTGCACCGTTGATGTTGTGCTTTATTTGTGTCACACTTTTAGACTGAGGTAGATGGTACTGAGGAGAGGACATGTTGAAGTGATGAAGACAATAATCCCTAAGTGCGAAGCGTGACAGGCTTATCACAAGGGTACTCTACTCAAAGAATGATTTTAGGGTAAAGCTTACTGAAGGATGCTACAGGGAGAAGAGCAATTTGGCGAGTAAAATAGGATTTCTTGGATGACACTTGCTGGGATGGATTTCCCATTAAGAAGTAGTAGAATGATTTCTAGGGGGAAATCAGGGAGGAGGAAAAGGAGCCCAGTTTATAAAGAGAAATCATTTGGGCTGAATAGAGGTAAAACAGGGTGAGTGATCAGACTAAATATTCAATTACCAGATCAGTCAAGATAACAGAGAGGGCTAGTCAGTAAATGCAACTAAATTGAGATAGGCTGTCTACTAAATTGTGGCTATTCCACAGTTTTGAGCTTTCTAGGTTGAGAGGTTACATTCTAATTTTTTAAAGTTTACATGGCATTCATGACACAATGTACTAAGGTAGAGGTAGTATGTGATACAATCTGCAGGTGGATTTACATATGAATTCTCAAAGGATAAAAAATGATGGAATATGGGATAGACGGAGTGACTGAGGTCAGAGGATGTGCAGGACTGGGAGATTAAGTATTTGCAAGCCTATGGAGTCTATCTGTATGCTTATGTGAGGTTAGACTGTATTTAGATGTCTAATTCATGAAAATCCTGGGGATATTAGTTACTGCGTATATGCAGAGGTAAGTCCCCTTAGACCCTTAGTTTGAAGTTCCTTTGCAAGTAGATTAGACTGAGGGTTAGACTGAATTGCTGAGTTTAGACTGAGTTAGGTGTAATTTTGACACCAAATTTTTGTTATCTTGCCACATATAATAGTTTCTTTTCAGATTTAATCTACTTTCTTGACCAGAAATGATGCCCTCACCCCTTAGAATGATAATATCAATAGGATAGGGAGATAAAGTTCTCCATGGGCGCAACAACCCTTTGATCATGTTCCTTCTTCTAAATCTCTTTTGGTTGAATCTCTCAAAAAATCCCCTTGCTCACTGGAATGCTTCCAAAGCCTCCGCAGATCCTCTCATAAAAATTGAAGATTTCAAAGATTCTTCTGATGAAACCTCAAACTGTGGCGGGCCAAGGCATGACAGTAATGCTCCCAAGTTGAAGGTTCCAACCCTCATCTCTACTTTGGTCCAGGGCTCTTAATCAAAATGCCTTAAAACCTAGCACAAGTTGTCCTAGCTTTTGTACTTTGGGCATGAAACAGCCTGTTCACTTTACAGGAAAGCATGCTCATAAGGGTAGATCCTACCTACAGTCTTGTAAAATCATTTTTTCTAACAATCCCAACAACCTTCCCTCCAACTGACAAAATTTCATGTATGCATCTTCCTTCTTAGGGGGTAGAGCTTTGCATTGGTTTGAACCATATCTCAAACTGTTACCCAGCAGAATTCCCAGTTTTATTCTCAACAATTGGGTTAAGTTTGAGCAAAAATCCTTCACCCCATTCTGAAACCCCAACAAATTTCAAAAAAAAAAGTAAAACCTCAATGGCCTGGTAATGAAGGAGATCAGTAGGGATTCTATTTATATTTCTCAATTTCAAACCTTTCAGTCTTATATCCAATTGAACAAGGCAATAATTTTTTTTTCAAAGGGGTTTAAAAGTATACCTATTCAAACAGCTTGTGGTTGGGGGGCATAAGACAACCTGTTAACTTTCACATCTCTTTTTCCTCACCCCTAATCAAGATCACCGTGCGCACCCCAAAAGGGGTTCTCCGCCAGAACCTCTTTTCTCTTTCTTGTCACCAGCAGTTCTGGGATCTGAACCAGAAAATCAACCTCAATCTCATTGAAGGCATCTCTTTGCTCATCTCCTTGTTTAATTTCCTTTGCTTCATTCAATTTTCACTTCCTTTATTTCATTTCATTTCTTTCTTTTTCATCATTTCTGTTCCCTCACCTCAACCAACAACACTTGCGCCTTAAAACACCAACTTTGTTGCATCAACCTCTCACCGCTTGAGGATCTTGTCTTTGTCCTGTAACCAGTAAGAGTCAGTCCACTCACACTCTTAGTTTCTCAACTCCTGACAGCTTATTTCAATCAACCACCATCATATCAGCCTGTTCAATTTTCTTAAACCAAACGCATGCCTCAACTCAATTGCTAAATCTTGCTGTGTCAATCACTTTGACTTTCCCAAAGACCTTTTGCTTTGCTTCTGTTTCCAAGTTTCAGTTCCATCTTTGTTTCACATTCAAATTCAATTGTTTTCCATTTCTGTTAGCAGTCTGGTTTGTTTTGAAATAAATCTCAATTTTTCCATACGGTTAGAATCCAAAGGCCCCAGTTACTGAAGAAACCAGCAGGAGTTTTCATGGCATCAATCACCCAAAACAGACATGAAAACAATGGATTCAGGCAGTTTATGCTCAAGAAAGCCCTGGAGACAATCCCCCTCCACTCTGAGAATAACTATGGCATCTGGAAGGACAAGATGAACTCACTTCTCAAGCTTTGAGGATTCCCCAATGCCCTGGATTCAGATTCAAATCCACTTTCTATACAGGACAATGACAAAATTGAACTACTGCTCATCTCAAAATTCAATGCTGTCACGCACAAAAAATTATCAGTACCGCAAACGTAAACTCTGCCAAATCTATATAGTCAGACATCAAAGAGTGGTACTCATCCTCTGAAACTTCCAACAGATCCAGGATATTCAACAATTTCCTGCACCTCACCTTCCAATAAGGTGACTTAGTGGGGCTTTTCACCAAGTTCAGGAAAGAAATAAAAAAAATGATAGACATAGTGATTGATTTTCCCCAAGACATCCTAGCCCAACTCATCCTCTTCAATTTCCCCTTGTTGCTTCAAGGTCTCAAGAGAAAACTGATACACTTGGACAAAACCATCCACTTTGACTTTGTCTGCAATCATCTCAGCCATTTCAACAACAAAATAAAAGCCAAGAACACCAAAAAATCAGTTTCTCTCACAGACTCTGTCCTCATCACAAGCAAAACTAAGTTCAAAATCCAGTTTTCCAGCCAATGCATCAAGGGATACCACAATCCTAAACAAGACAAGAACAACTCAGAGAAGGAGTGCTTTCACCTCCATCTGGAAAAGGCTCCCAACTGGTGGAAAGAAAATCAAGCCAGATGGAAGGAGAAGCAGAAAACCAAGAATTAAATGGCCCATTACCACACATTTTTCACTAAATGGATTGAATCAAAGGCCCCTTTAGCCAAAGCATCCTCATCAATAGCAGTGCCTCTGCACATATCTTCAGCAACAAGAAATTCTTTGTCTCTCTCAACAAAACCATAGGCAAAAGTATCTCCACTGAGAAGAACGGAACCAATCTCCCTATTGAAGGGATAGTTAATTTCAAACACACCTGGAAGAACCAAACCATCTTCCTGAATTGATTTCTCTACATCCCAGATACCTTAGTCAACCTCATAAGCCTGGAAATTCTTGTCAAAAAGGGTTCTTTTTCTCATTGGAGAAAGGAAAATTTCAGATCTCCAATGGAGACTTGGCTCTCATCCAATTTTTGATCTGCAACAATCTCTTTGTGGCTCACAGCTCAAAATCAATTATCCAGAACCACTTCCATCTGTCAGTCAATGGTCATCTTGGAAGAAACCTGAGAAACCTGTATCTATATCTTGGCCATGCTTGAAAAGGTTGATTGCGCAAAATCAAAAACTTCAAAATCAACAAAAACAATATCAACACCTTCTACTGTAAAGACTGTGTCCTGAGAAAGCTCACCAAGGCCCCCTTCAATCTCCAATCCACAACCTCCTCCAGGCCTTTGAAACAATAAAACCAGACTTGATTGGACCTCTCAAGCCTCCTTCTCTCCAAAAGGAAAGATTAATCCTCAACATATTGGACAAATTCACTGGCTACCTGAGTGGGATACCCCTTCAGTAAAAAGATCAAACAGCCAAATTGCTTATTTCAGTCCTGGAGCATCAAAAATCAAAACAAGGCTATTTCCCATGCAAAATGTGTTCAAATGGTGGGACAGAATTCACAAACAATAGTTTAGTTCAATTTTTCAAGGTGAAATCAATCAAGAAACTGATTTCCAAACCACACCACCCAAAACACAAGGCAGGGAAGAAAAGTCCAATTGGAAAAAAGTCAAAATTTTGTGATGCACCATGAGCTCATCCAAACTTCCTATTTGACACTGACCTGAAATCTTCAAAGCCTTCTGTCTCATTTTCAAAAAGATCCCAAAGAAGGGGAACAAAGTCTTGCCATGGGAATTTATGCACAAGAGCACCCTTCATTTGTCTTATTTAAAACCACTTTGAGTCTCAGTCATCTACTTCAATAACCACAGGACCAAGGGAAGACAATTCCATCCAAAAGGCCTTGAGGGAAAGCTCATTGGATTAAACCCTGACTTCAGGTCCTATCAAATACTCAGACCCAATGGAAGCATTGTCTCCACAAAAAATGAATTTTGAACTCAGCTCAATTGGGAATCTAGAGACTGTTGACTCCCTGAGTTGCAACTTCACTGTTGAAGAAGCAGATTTCACTCAAACTGAGTCTGAGGTGCCAAGACCAGTCAATTGCAACCTCAACCAAATCAAAAACACATGCCAATACCCCAACAGGTTTCCAGACTCTCTCTCTTCCCCTGAACTTTCATCCACCAACAATTCCCAGGATCTCTCAGAAGATGACTTTCCACTCTTAGAAATGGAGGAAATACCTCCCTGCATTGAGGCTTGACCAGCATCAATCCAGGAGAAAACCAGTTCCAAAGCCTCCAACCCATCTGGTCCGCCCAGTTGCATCCTGAGCAACAGATCAAAAATGAAGCCACCTCAATTGCATGGTTTCCAGGACTACTACAAACCAAAAACATACCCAAAGGCCATGTCATGCAAAGAGTCCAAGAAGTGGAAAGAAGCCATTAGGAGAGAGCTAAAGAAATTTGATTAATTTGCAGTCTTGGAAAAATACAAAGGACTATACCTGGAAGAAACTTGTGGAACCATGTGAGTCTTCAGAATCAAGGACAACTGCCACAACAACAACCTCATTCAAAAAGTCAGAATTTGTGTCCATGGATACAGTCAAACTTACAGCCTTGAATATGAAGAAGCCTTTTGCCTTACCAGAAAAATTGACTCTCTCCAAGCCATACTCCAGTTTGCACTCAAGAACAATCTCCCCATCAGACAGTTTGATGTCAAATCAGCCTTTCTGCATGCACCCATAAGCAAAGAGGTGTTCATCAAGACTCCGGAAGGCTGTGAAAGACCATCAAAATACCTCAAACTCAAAAAGATTCCCTATGGACTGAAGCAAGCCCCAAAGAACTGATAAAACACCCTTTTCAACTGGATCAATTTGGTTGACTTTGTTGAATCTAACAGAAACCCCTGCCTCTACAAATCAAAGGAAGGTAGCTCTTTCATCTTCTTCCATGTGGAAAACCTGATTCTTGTTGGAAGCAGAAACATTTTTGAATAAAAATTAAATCTCAGATTCCAGGATTCCCAATGCCACAATCCAGACACAATCATAGGAATGAAGTTTGAAAGGACCAAAGAATTAATTCAGCTCAGTCAGCCCAAGCACATCAACCATGGTCTCAAAAAACTCAGGATTTAGGAATGCAGACCAGTATCCACTCCACTGAACCCCATCCTTCAGCTTGGTACATCCACAGACAAGGATTTCAAGGCCTTAAAACTACTCAACATCAATTATGGGTCTGGGATAGGCCTCCTCAACTACATTTCCAGCAGAAACAGACCTAACCTCAGTCTCTCTGTGTCAAGCTTGGTCTTATTCCAAAACAAGCCAGTTCTCACCCACTTGAGGGAACTCAAGCAAACCTGGAAATACCTGAAGACTAAAATAGATTTTAAACTGAACATTGCGCATGACAGCGGGGCCAACACAATTGATTTCTTTAGCAACACCTCCTGGGCCAAAGACCCAGAAACCTGAAAGTCTCAACCAGGTTAACTAGGACTTGCATTTTTGTCACACATCCCCTGGGAAAGCTTCAAACAACAAAATATCTTCTATTCAACAATGGAAGTGGAACTCAACTCCCTCCTGGATTCCTTCCAAGATGGAAATTGGCTTTAGAAACCTAATTGGGGAAGTATTCTCTATCCTGGTTCCCATTTCAACCCAATTCATAGAAAATAAAAGGCTTGAAGATAATTTCAAAAGTTTTGGTTCCAATGCCAAAAACCATCACATCAACCTCAAGACCAAAGGGCTCAGCAAATAACTAAAACTTGGAAATTTCTCCGTCCAATGCATATTGTCTGAAAAAATGCTGGCCAATCCCCTCACTAAAGCAGTCTCCAGAAACACGCTTGCAAAGCTAATTCAATTCATTCACCATTCCTATGCTCCACAAAACTAACTGGGACTGAGCCTTTCCAGTTATGGGGAGTGTTAACTTTCATGTCTCTTTTTCCTAACCCCTAATCAAGATCCACACGTACCCCAATGGTGGTTCTCAACTAAAACCTCTGTTCCCTTTCGGGTCACCAGCAGTTGTGGGATCTGAGCAAAAAACTCAACCTCAATCTGATCAACCACATCTCTTTTCTCATCTAATTTTTTCATTTCCTTTGCTTCATTCAATTTTCACATCCTTTGTTTCATTTCATTTCATTTTTTCCTCATTTCAGTTCATTAACACCTCAACCAAAAACCCTTTCTCCTCCAAAAACCAACCTTGTTGCATCAACCTCTCACTGCTTGAGTATCTTTTCTTTTTCCTGTAACTGGTAAGATTCATTCCATTGGCACACTTAGGTTCTCAACTCCTGACCACTTATTTCAATCAACCACCATCATATCAGCCTGTTCAATTGTCTTCAACCCAACCAATGCCTGAACTCAATTGCTAAATCTTGCTGTGTCAATTGCTTTGACTGCTCAAAGATCTGTCAGTTCTCTTCTGTTTTGAACTTTCAGTTCCTTGTTCATTTCTCATCCCACTTCAATTTTTTTCCATATCTGTTAGCATGCTGGCTTTTTTAAAAAATCAATGTCAATTCTACCATACAACCACCCTTCATCAGTTGATAGATTGGGTTGTCAAGCTTTATAATGGCTATTGCAACAAGAACCGTTCTCAAAAAAGCAATCATGCACCATCAGATTTTTCCCCAAAGGTGGACAACGCTTCAAAGCAATCCAGATTGAATCCCATTGCTTACTTGTACATTCTCTCTTGGTCTATTACTTTCTTTGTCTGCATTTGAGTATTTGCATGTGTCAATTGTTCCTGTTGGAGAAGCTTCCAATTTCAGTAGCTTGGGTGTTCTTCTTGTATTGCAATTAACCAGAACCCCGCATATAGTAAGTGATGTGATTCACTTTTCTTATTTTATTCTGCACTTGTTTATTGTTGAGTAAAATTAAATTCCCCAGTTCTTGTAAGCTGTGGTTCACTTCTAAGTTTTGTCTATAAAAGACCAATTCACCAGTTTCTTTCATTGCTTTCTCACAACTTTTCAGTCACAATCCTTATATCATTTCATGCAAGCCCTCCTTAGATCTATCTTGTTCTTCCTCTAATTTAACCATCCTGTCATTTTATTGATTGTGTGCATCAATCCAACTTGTTTCCTTGTCTCCATTCCAGCCTTCCAACCTTTTTTTTCTCATTGTCCAGAAGTGGTTTTCCCCTCAAACCATCAAAATACCAATCAATCACAAAACCCATGCAATAGAATCTCCTCTACCACATCTTGCAAAATTCGGTGCCTTCCTTTCATCTGGATTGCCCTCTCCCCATTTAATCTATTATTCCTGGTTTCTGCATTCAAAGTCCTCAATTTTCTTAACATTAATCATTTTTTTACTTACCTTATAAGCCTTCCAATGGCATTGTTTCCATCTCTCAGTTTACCCATTGTGCACAATAGACTGGTTTCCAAAAATTAAGTTCAGAGAAATTTTGTTTTGTTACTTGTTAAAGGAATACACTCTGAAGATTTTCAAAAATCACCTAATCAATTCTATTTGAAGGTTATAGGCCCTTATTTCATTGTTCAAAAATCTCTTGATTCTAAGAAATAATTCTGATAGAATAAACATGCAAGAGCTCAGGATTATTTAACCTGTATTGGGCAAGGTAGTGAGTTAGAATCCTAGCTCTGTAAATGTTTCCTAATACTGTATGGCAACTTAATTCAATCTAGAGCAGTATTTAGTTAACTTAGTGACCGTTTATTTTGCACATTGTACCATTTAGTCAATTTCCTCAATATAAGTTTATTCATGATGAAGTTTATTGATAAGGAATTTTTAGCCATCATGTACATAGTCTATTTATACTCATGTCTGAACAAGGGAATCAAATCATCTATTCTGTCTTAAACATGAAACAGACAGCCCTCAAGTGTACCCTCTTGACTATCTTGATCCGCTCATCTTATCATTAGAGGAATAAATCTCATCCTCTCTTAGTGCCTTAATCAGAGAATTAAACTCAAAATGTCACAAATTTTTCTAAATAAACTCCATTGCATGCAGGAATAATGAAAGAAATATCAAAAATGATATTTCTTTGTTTATTCTTGTACTTTATGCATTTTTGGTTTGTGATTTTTAATAAATTTAAATTTCCTCTCATTGAAAAGGTCTATATTTAATTTCCCTTTATTTTTTTGTTTTTTTTAAAAATATATTTACATTGCATGAAATATCTGTTTTCATTCAAAAATAAAAAAAATGATTTTATCATTTTATGAAGGGTGTGAAAAATTCACAACCCATTTGAGTTGTGAAAAGAGGTTCACAACCCATTTTAGTTGTGAAAAGAGGTTCAAAACCACCTTGAGTTGTGAACAGAGGTTCACAACACATTTGAGTTGTTAACAGAGCTTCACAACATGTGCAACCCCCAGGGGATTGTGTATTACTTTTTCAAAACCCCCTGGGGTTTGTCCATGTCAACATTGAAACTTTCAATTTTTTCAATTTTCTTTTCAACTTTTTCAATTTTTTTTAACTTTTTTTGATTTTTTTTGTTTTTTTTAATTTTTTATTTATTTAATTTTAATTTTTAATTTTTGTTGTGTTTTAGGTTTATTTTTTTATTTATTGCCAAAAAACCTGGAGTCATTGACCGCATTCCATGACTCCAAAGGGTTGTGTGGCACGGCTCACAATCCATCTGAGTTGTGAACAGCTGTTCACTGTTGAGACTGTGAAAATAAAGATGTGTCTGGTGGGAGTTGAACCCACGACCTCAGATAGACTGAGACACATACTAGAGTGCTGCCTTTACCAACTAGGCTACAGACGCTTGTGGCTGCCAGGGTTGTTTGGTATTACTGGTCTAGGTTCAACTGCACAGCCTCCGTACTGTGGTGATACATCATGTTAGCAGGTTTAACCTCAACATTCACATCTCTGTGGGTTGAAGGAAGCCGTACACAACTCAAATGGGTTATGAACCATGCCAAAAAACCCTTTTTGAGTTGTATACAGGTTTTTTAGAGTTGTGAATTTACCCCACCCCTTTGGATCATGGTACTCAATGAATTCTTTTCTGGAATATTTCAACATATTTGCATTTTACTCATAAAATAAGTACATTAGGGCGTATCAGAGTTAAGCAAACCCAACATCTTTGAATGGCGGCTTTCAAACCAAATCCACCATTTCAAACCCACCATTAAAATCAAAAAACCCACTTATTTCACATCAGACCTGTCAGAGTTACCTGGAAATAAGTGGTTTTTTTCAAATAAATTATTTAAAGGCTTCCCCCACCTGTCCACATCATCCACCCCTGGCTTCTCACCTCCTTCTAACTCCAACCTCATTGGAAAAAATTGATTTATTGCTCTTCATCTCTTCATCACTATCCTCATCACTTCATCACTCTCATCACATCCAGCTAACTCTCATCACATACAGCTAACTCTCATCACATCCAGCTAACTCTCATCCAATCACTATCCTGATCAGTTCATCACTCTCATCCTTTTATTGAATTGATCACATCCAGCTAACACTCATTGGATCACTATCCTTATCACTTCATTGCTCTCATCCATTTATTGCTTTCATCACATCCAGCTAACTCTCATTGGATCATTATCCTCATCACTTCATCACTGTCATCACTTTATTGCTTTCATCACATCCTAACAATCATTGCTTTATCCCTCTTGTAACTTCATCACTCTCATCTCTTCCTATTCTCTTTGCTTCATCACTCTCATCCTCTCATCACATTATCACTCTCACCACTTGAACACTCTCATAGCCCTTCATCCCTTCATCCCTCCTACCATTTTTAAATGGCCCCTCAGCAATCAACCCCCATCGCAAGTCCACTAAACAATCCAATGGACCAAAGCAAACAGCCCCCAGGAACTCAAAATCCAACAATCCTCCCCCATCATCTTCCAAATTCTCAATTCAGCTTAAGAGAGCTGATCACATCATCCTGGTAAACTGGCTCAAAATTCCATCCAATTATGATGCCTGCTTTGGATCCAAAAATAATCCAAGTGTTTTCCAAGCTCCTTCCTCTAAGTTCAATGGTTATTTCCTCATGGCCAATGAAGTCAAGAACAAAACAAAAGGTAGGCTGGATCTGTCATCCAAACAGATGAGGGAAAAATTCAAGAATTATTGAGCCAAGTAAAAAAATGCCCACTCCATGTCAATCCACACCAGCTTTGGTATCACCAACTCTGACAAAGCCAAGGGAATCAACTTGGTGGTTGATAATTTGGACTCCATTTTTCCTTTTTATATTCAAATGGATGAAATCTTTGGAAAGAAGGCCATCATCACCCCCCTAGCTGCTTTTGATGCCCAACAATCCAATTCAGTGGATGCTGAGAAATTGGCTGGGGATGCTCAGCGTAGCAATGGTGATCCCAAAGAAACCTATGAGTGGCCCCCATCCAATGCCAAGGAGGATATTCAAACGCAATCAGCTCCAATAATTCCTACTTCCACATTGATTGAGGATTCAAAGCCAACCTTGGACTCCTCCCCTCCTTTTTTGGATTGCTTTCTTCCTGAGGTGGAAGAACTGGAGAACTTGGCCAATGAGGAGGGTGTCATTCCCAAATCACCATTGCCATCAAAATCTTCTCAATTGAGGAACCAAGTTCTTTTCTCTTCTTTCCAGTTAATCTTTACTGATTTATATTTGAAAGAAAAAGGCTCATCCATTCCTGAATGGCCAAAAACTAAAGCCAATGGGGCCTCCAACATCCCCTTCAAATGAGAGAAATGATGTTCCCACTCAAACCTCCTCTGCAAAGGGAAAGAAAAAGGCCTCCAATTCCATCAACATCAACCCCAATAGAATTCAAAAGAGGAAAAACACTTCAATTTTTTTGATCTTTGAGGAGATCATGGAGAAGCAAGATTCAAGTAAGCCCATTGGATTTTCCTTGCTTTCAAAATAAAGCTTATTCCTATTCACCTCTGAAAACAGGGAAATTGCAAATTGAATCCTAAAAACTTCAGTTTTAAAAGGAGAAGTGGGATTTTTAACTGGCTATTGATTTTCAAAAGCAGAAAGCCAAGAGTTTGGCTCATCAGCAAAAATGGGATGCTGAGTGGAAGTTGAAGCAGGCTGAGCTAGAATTTCAAAAAGAGGAAAAGAAGAAGGATTGACAGCAAGCGCAACTGCAAATGGAGAGGGAACAACTGGAAACAGGAAAAAAGGATAAGTGGTCAATGGATGCAGAATACATTGGTAGCAGCAGAACAGTAGATGAATTGAAGCAGATTAATCAAATGCTGGGCTTGTAAATATATTTGCTTTGATGAAAAACTTAAAAAGAAAAGAAATAATTTTTGATTGCAACGATGCTTAAGACTATTTTTAACCCCACCAATAAAAAAAAAATTTTTCTTTTTATTTATATTTCTTTTCCTGGAGTATATTTTCCCACTCCCCAAGTCCCTGCAATTGTTTCTAGTTGTTTTGTTGATTTTCATTGACATCCTTCTTATCTTGATCTGAGAGTTCATCCAAGGGCACAAATATGATTATTGCAACCAGGGCTTGGTGATCAGATTGATCAAGACAATTAATTTTCCACGGTGGAAAAAATAGAATGGTTTGATTGTTCGTTTGGCTTGTTCAAACGCTTCCTGGGTGGTTTTTTGACAATTCTTTTTCTTTTCAGAAACAATGGAAGGGTACAGATCCAAAGGAAATGGGTTTTGACCAGACCATACAAAATTTTCATTAATACCTTCCTCAGCAACTTTCAAAGACATTTCTGAATCCCAAGATTGAAGGCTCTTTTGGCAAGCAGCCCTACTCTTCCCACCTTTCTGTGTTTTTTTCAAGCCATCTCCTTCCATCTTGTTCCCTCCCAATCCTGTACTTAGATTGGGGTGAGGAATAAGACAGGATTTGATTATTTGTGTAAAATTTTGAGGGGGGGTGGGAGAAGAATTGGACATTCACCAATAGCGTTTGAGGGATGAAAAAAAACCAAAAAAAAAAAAAAGTCAATCAAATGGACATCATCAGTGTAACAAAATTGGATCCAAAAAAATGAAACCAAAATTGGACTTGATCCCAAGTTCACCAGAAACATGATCACCAAAAAAAAAAATTGTACCAAAAAAAAAAAAAAATCACATCAGCACCCAAAAAAAAAATAAAAATAAACTTACCAGGGTGTGAGGGAATTGGGCCTTTGGGTCTGTTTTGGGTTGGGCCTGGGGCCAGGTAGGCAGGGCCCAGGAACCAGGGAGGGGGGTAGGTTGGTTGGCTGAGCAGGCAGGCATTGGGGGGCAGGCATCAACAGGGGGGCATCCAAGGGGGGGGGGCGGGGCCAATGCAAGGGGGAGGGGGGCGGGCCACAGCAATCAAGAGAGGGGGCCAAGGCGGGGCTGGCGGGTGAGCAAGGAGGTGGGGGCAGAGGTGGGGCCGGCAAGCAAGGAGGGGGGGGCCGTGGTGGGCCCAGAAAGCGCAAGCAAGGTGGGGGGCCGGCAGGGGTGGTGGGCCCGGAAAGCAAGGTGGGGGGGTGGTGGTGGGCCCGGCAAGCAATGTGGTGGGCCTGGCAAGAAAGTTGGAGGGGGCGGTGATGAGCCCAGAAAGCAAGAGAGGAGGGGGAGGGTGGTGAAGGAGCAAGCGAGAGGGAGGAGTCAGCTAGGATGGAGGGAAGAGGAGGATGAGGAGGAGGGGGGGAGCTTACCTGAGGAACTGAAGGTTCCTGAGGGGGATGGAAAAATTGGTTAGGTTCTGATGATGGGGGGATAAGGAGGAGGATGAGTAGAGCTTACCAGGGGTTCCAAAGGTGGGGGGTGAGGTGGAGGTGGTGGTTGAGGAGGAGGTGGTGGGTGAGGAGGAGGTGATAGGTGAGGAAGAGGTGGTGGGTGAGGAGGTTGTGGTGGGTGAGGAGGAGATTGGACTGGTGGTTTGGTGGGGTGAGGTGGGTGGTGTGGTTGGGTGAGGTGTTGGGTCAGTTTTGTCTAAGAAAAAAAAAAAAAAAAAAAAAAAAAAAGCTGAGTGAGTCAGCCTAGGATTCTTGGTTGAACAACCAAACCAAAAAAAATATTTTTAACCTATTTAAATAAAAGATCTTACCCATCAAAGTGGGAAAAGGTGAGGGGTAAAATCCTCTCTCTCATAGAGGAAGATGAGGGACAAGATGATACAGGGATGACTTGAGGCAGATCAGGAATATCATCTTCAAATATTATGTCCCATTCATCTTTGATGTTTGCCAAAAGATTGTGAAGGATTACAAAAGTGATAATCCAATGGATGAGGAACTTCATGTCTTTGGGATTTTGAAGCTGGCTTGCATTTACCTTAAGCTGGCCCATCTTCCTTTCAGGACTCCTATGGCATGCTCAATCCAAACTTGTGATTGGGAAAGATGATAGTTGAAATTTGTTTTTCCTAGATTGTTGGACAAAACATTCACTTATGCTGGAACCACATATTTCCCACTAGCATAAGCTGAGTCGGCCAGAAGTTATTGATCTTGGTCAAAGTAGTTCTCTGGTTGTTGGGCAATCTACATCTGATTGAACATGTATGAATCATGAAAAGAACCTGGAAGGCCAGCATGGAGGGATATGAAATTCTTGTTTTTATTGAAAACAAGTTGTAGTGCCACAGAGTATCTAAAAAAAATAAAAAACATATTTGGTCAGTGTGTGATCAAAGGTGTTATCAAAGTCATTGGAAAAGAAATGAATCAGTTGCCTTTTTTTGAAATCAAAATAGTGGTTGCCATCTAGCTTGGGTTTTTGAGTTAAGGGGATGGTGGTTTGGTAAAAAAACCCAATGCAACCAGGAAAGCCTTCAGTCTCCATTACTTGAAATATCTCCTTGCATTCTTCTTTGGTTTGCCAAGAAAAGACTGAGCAACAGAAAGATAGGATAGCAATCATGACTCTTTTGATGTATGAGTCAATGGTTCCATAACCAACTGAGAACAGATTTTCTAATTGATGAATTGCCACTCCATTTCCATTTGATCCCAATCTAAAAAGAGAAAAAGCAATTTGGATAGATGGATTTTTTTTTAGGATTCCAAGAGTTGTTCTCAAAGATGTGGTGGTCTTCAATCATCTCCAAAAGTTTCATGAATGAAGGTAATAGAGTTTGGAAAAGTCTCTGGAAGCTTCAGTTGGGGAGGAGATGAAGCTTTTGCCTTTCATAAATAGGGTTGTGGAGAGTTTGTCTTCTTGGAATTATTTATTGCTTTTTTAATAGAGCATTCAAAGCCAACCAAGTTTATTCCAAATCAGAGTCTGAATTGGAGTCTGAATTGGAGTCAAATACTAGCAAAAGTTCAGTCAGCTTCTTTGCATTTTCAACTTGCTGGCGGGAAGTTTGATTGGAAATGTTGAGAAAAATGGTGGTGTGATGTGGGTTGATGAGATGATGATGGGTTTTGTGTGAAGATGGAGATGTGAAGCAATAGAGATGTGAAGCAATAGAGATGTGAAGCAATGGAGATGTGAATTGATAGAGATGTGAAGCAATGGAGATGTGAAGCAATGGAGATGAGATGTGCCTGAAGCAATGGTGATGGGATTTGTTTGGATTTGCTGATGTGGATGGGTTTTTTAGATGTGATGGATGGTGGATGGACAATAATGCGTAAATGGTTGGTTTTATGGTGGGTTTGATGTTTGAAATCCGCCATTTTCATGAAACCTGCCATTTTGAAATACACCAGTTAGGGGGTATGTGTATTTCAGAAACCCGCCATTAAAAATGGCAGGTTTGGTTAAAAAAAATCGCGGTTTTCTAATTGCGGGTTTGCTAACTCTGATACGCCCGATTGAGAATATTTATATGTATTTTCATTTTTGGTATAGGCTATCTTCATCCCACCAGAACTATCAATTATTATTCAAACAAAATCAATTTTTGATGTTCAATTTTTTTGTTTTGTTTTACTTGATGAAGCTTATGTGTGAATATTCAAAATATTTGAATTTACCTCATGAAATAGATATATGTGAAATTTTTCTTTGATTTTTTATTTTTGGAAACAAGTTATTTACATTCCACCAGAGATATTTAGTTTTCTTCAAATAAATCTGTTTTTCATAATTTTAAGAATTATTTATGTACTGGATGTTATTTTTTTGTTTGCATGTATCATATTTTTTGAATAAAATGCATGAAACAGGTGTATGCATTAATTTTTTATATGTTTTTCATTTTTAGTACAAATTTATTTAAATGCCACTGGAAATCTTCCATTTTGTGTAAAATAAATTAATTTTTATCATTTTTCTTATTTTTCTTAGATTGGATGAAGTTTTTTTAAAATGAGAGTTCAAGTTTTAATTCCTTGCAAAAAATTCACATCTATTGCATTTTGAAGTATTAAATTCATTCAATTAGTGTCCAGATTTGAATTATCCAAAATTTTTCACCCCAGAAATACTCCACAAGTGGTTTCAGGCCTTAATTTAGCCCCTCAGGGCCTCAATTAATAGTTACCAGCCTATGAGGGCCCCAGATGCCATCAAATGGCATTTTCTTCCCCCCCCCCCAAGCACTCCTTTCAACCTTAGAATTGCTGTACACCTTCCTGGGGTATGAAAGCATGCCATTTGGCACAAATATGGTAATTTATTTGCTATAATAGTTTGAAAGGTGGCTTTTAGTGTGGTTTTTCCAAAATAATTTCAAAAATTAACTTGGATTTATTGATTTATTTGGCTTGAATTTAGTACCATAAACAAATCAATAAATTGAAAAATTAATGAGATACATAAAAATCAAAATTAAAACTCAAAAAAAGTAAATATCTACAATATTTTGTATCAGAGTGAGAAAATCCCCCATTAGAAAACTAATTTCTTTTTGGAAGAATACACCATTTTGATTTCAGTTTTTTGGAATATATTTACCTCTCAACTGGTGTATTTCAAAGTGGTTTTTTTCCTGAAAATTTAAGATTAAAAACATCAAACCCACCATTTTATGCATCATCATCCACCAATTCAAGGCATCCATCCACCCATCCGTTGATCATAAACCATATATGCATCAATCATAACCATCATCAACACCATCATCCTAGTCTTGTTCTCAACTATCAACTTTACATTACCATCAAAAATAACAACACTCATGCAATTCATCCCTCATCCCATAATCCATCTCATCAATCCCCCTTCATGAGCCCTTCAATGACCCCTCTTAATGGCTCACAGAGCCCATCTCCAACCCTCAAACCACCTTTAAAATTTCACATTTTCATTCCAAACCCACACAAAACCATCAATTCCCATGCAAATCAATCATACCATCACCTTGGATCATCCAAAGGGTAGCCTTGATTAAAAACATCAGATAAAATCAAAACTCCAAAATTTGGATGACTTTCAACCTCATCCAATTGATTGATCAAGAACTAAATCTATCATGGTCAAGCCTAGCTTTTTTTGAATTGTAATGGACTGGGTTTGAACAACATAATTGAGTACCTGGAAAGATTCACCATGAAAAACCAATGATCACTTGATTACAAGTGACATACCTGAGGAAAAAGGGGCCCTTTTTCCCCTATTATGTTGCTTGCAATCAGGTGATAATTGTTTTTTCATGGTGATTGGGTCCCACCATAGTACCAAGATTGCAAAGCCAACCAAAGTGCTACCTTTCATGCACCACAAAACAACTTGAAAGAGTTGAATAATTTGAGGAGGGAATAGATGATGAGTTCTTTGAGTCTCAAGTTCCCTGGGATTCTCACAATCTGATTTGGAGTGAAATTGAAGTTAGGTGTTTTGGCTATCAAATTGTTTCAGTTTATTCATATTTTCAGGTGGTTTTAGTTTGGAAATCCTGGTCCAGAATGTCTGCAAACTGGGTAGTATTAACTTACTGGACTTTGAACTCACACCTTAGAATTACCTACACCTATGCAGGAAAATCCATTTCTCTATACTTTTAATGAGGAATTTTCTGGAAGGAGATCAAATTTCTTTTCAGCAATAGGTGGGGGAAAAATTATCTGTATTTCCAAGATCAAATAAAATCATTAGAAGATGAAGTGACTAGGACTTATTAGTCAATTTTATGGCTAACAAGAAACTTTGTTTGAGATTTGATCTTCTGACTTATGAATCTACTATTGAACCCAAAATTTTCAGTCTGATTTTGAGAATTTGCAACTTATTTTGATGAAAAATTGAATGTTTTTACAAGTTTTTGCCCATCTCAGGAGCTTGATACAGACAGATTTACTATTTAAAATAATTTTCTCTGAGAATGATTAATCCCCTTGAAAGCTATTCAATTGGGATATTGCAGCCTGGGAGGAACCCTCCACACCTAGAAAAATCAACTATACATCAATTGTGGAGATGAAACAAGCATTCTAAGTCCATTTTGTTGAAACAAACCCTCAACCCGTTTTGAAAAAGTAAAAAATAATACAATTTAATTTAAAGAAAGGAACCATCATTCTCCATGTCATACAGTATGGAAATACATATTAAAATCAAAAAAATCCCACCAATACTGATCAAAAAGCCACCATCCAGGTTGTTCTGGCGTAACTTATAACTGTTCACACCAAGTCCCAAGGCATTGAAATGGTCATTAAGGGTTTGGTATCCTGGGGTGAGTTGATGATACCAGTTGATCATGGGGATGAGAATGATATGGATGTTGATCAAGGTTTGAGTTTTAAAAATGAGGTTTTAAGAGTAGATTAAGGCACTTGAGTTGTTTTAGAATGGCTAACCAAGCTGGAAGACTTATTTCTGATGAACTGAGTCAACAATGACTAGAATGGCTCAGATGATGATTATGATGAAGTCAATGGTGAAAGGATGTTGGCATCTGACCTGGGTCCATTGAAATTGTTGTTATGATTGATTCAGAAATGGGGATTCAAAAGGTTTGGCTGTTCTTTCTGTTAATTTTTATCACAGTCCCTTCAAGGTCTGAATCTCTGATGGAATCCAGTAAGTTTGATGACATTGCTGGTGGTAATTTCACTGTGGGAATTAAAATTTAATTATTCAACTCTTCTAGTAGTTTGATTGATTGAAAATAATTAGATTTAACTAACAGATCCAGAACCTTGACTCAAATTAGTGAGTAATACAAATAGGGAATTCCTACCCTCATCAAAAGGTAAACAATCATTGTAGTTGTCAGTCAAGATGGATCAAGAGGTGTTAATCTAATATTGAGTAAGCATAAAGGGAGATGATGGGATGGAATAGAATTGAGGGAGAATAAGCAGGGATGATAAATTCTAAATAGAGAGTATAAAGATTTATAGGGTATATTGGGAAAAAAACACTTATTTCCAGGTAACTCTGGAACACCTGATGTGAAATAAGTTTTTTTTATTTTTTAATGAAGGTTTTGAAAGGGTGAATTTGGGTTCAAAACTGCCATTAAAAACTGGCAGATTGGCTAACTCTGATAAACCCTAATAAAAATGAAAATACTAAAAGGGGGTAATTAAAACATCAAAGAAATTCCAAAAAGGACCACACTCAAAGAGGATCAGAATAAATAAATTAATTAATGAAAAATATGAGAAAAAAATCAAAAAAAAAATATATCAATAATGATAAAAAAATATGTGCAGCTAATTTGGAACCTTTTTTTTGGATATGAATCTAGTTTGAAATCAGGGAATTTTGGACTGCTAATAATGCATTCATCTTAAAAAAGGGTGATGTTACATTCACTGCTCCAGTTGTATGGGAGCCATGTGGGGCCTCAAATGGCCTGTGGGATTCTTTTAGGGCCCCACAAAACCTGTGGGAGTTGTGTAGGGCCCTCAACGCGTGATGGCCCATAAGCAACTCCATATAATTTATTTTTTATTGTTTATTATTTATCATTTATGATTTATTATTTATTATATATAATTTATTATTTATTATTATTTATTAGTCATTATTCATTATTCATTATTTATTATTTATTATATATTATATATAATTTATTATTTATTATTTATTATTTATAATTTAAAATTTAAAATTTAAAATTTATTATTTATTATTTATTATTAATAATTTATTATTTTTAATTTATTATTTATTATTTATTATTTATAATTTATAATTCATTATTTATTGTTCATTATTTATTATTTAGTGGAGGCTACACAACTTGATTTTAGTTTTTTAGCGTGCCATACAACTCAAATGGGACGTGTAGCATGCCACACAGCCCATTTGAGCCGTGTAGCATGCCACACGGCCCATTTGAGCCGTGTAGCATGCCACAAGGCTCATTTGAGTCGTGTGGGGTTCTAAAAGGCCCATTGAGCCGTGTAAAATACTCAAAGAGCCGTTTACAGAGTCATGCACATAGCTCAATGAGCCGTTAATTTAACATTTCCCCTTAAAAAATTACCAATAATAGGAAAAAATTAATCACAGAAGGATTGAGCTTTCATAAATAATTGTTGAAGACATGGTCTCCTCACCTCATTCTAGGTAGGTTCATTTAATGATACCACCCCCAAATTCCTACTTCATATTAATTTTCCAAATAATACCACCAAATCACAATTGAATCAGCTTTTATTGGAAATTTTGATATCTCATGTGGAACTTCACATATATTTTACACACCTATAATTTTTTCAGAATCCTGGTGTTGTCCATGGTGTAGGATTTATAGACAAAAAAATATTTTTTGTTAGTTCCTGCAGGCAGCCACAAAACAAACTTTCACAGTTTCCGGTGCAAAGCTGCAGCGAATTCCAATCCCTGCATGCAGCCACAAAGCATGTTCTTATTGCCTACGTGCAGATAGCCTTATAAAGATTATCATGGAGTGCATTTATCCCTGCTTCCAAAATGTAAACACAAACTCAAGTCTCCTCAAAAAAAATCTAATGGAAGGTGAACCACAAACCTGTTACAACATGCGTGGGAAACATATGCACATTTAATATAAATTGCCATTCAAAACCTGTATCAAAAAAAATTACAATAAATAAACTAAATTCAGAAATAAAAAACCAAATTGGAGAAATGGAACTTTCCATACTTCTTAAAAAAAGAGTGATAAAACATAATTTAAAAAGCACAAAGAATTTCCTAGAGAAACACCTGTTTGAAATTCATAAAATATACAATTTCAGTGAATTCCCTCCAATCCCATGGAATCAATGAAAGAATAATTCACTAAAATCTGATGATTGATAAATGAGATTTTCACTCATCCATTATAAGAATCTCCCCACCACCATCGCACATTTTTAAAAGCAATGAAAGTCCCACTTGCAAAATTGAGGAAATTCTACTCATCATTCAGCACCAAAATTTCCCCTTTTCCACCCCTGAATTCCCTGATTGAATCAGCATACAACCCCTTCATCTTTTTCTTGACCTTGAGGAACTATGATATAGACTGAATAATATAGGCAAATCAACTTCTTGTGCTTTATTTGAGGCAGACCAATTTTAATCATTATATACATAACTGTGCCATGAAGGATAAAAAATTCTAAATAAATAATTCAGGGTGTAATTGCAGATATATGGAATTCATTTTTACATTAAAACCCTTATAAACCAAATTTGCACCATATTGATTTGCTAATCACCCCCAAAAGGCTTATAATTCACCCACTTTCTCATTTAATGCTGGCAAACTAATAAAGATTTTTTACCAAGTAATTCATTCCAATATTTATTAGCTGTATGGCCACCCCTGGCCCACACATTTCACATATCTCCTGGATAGTAATTAATTTGATGAAAATCTCAAGCTCTTGGTAGCATAGATTACAATTTCAATCCCCTGAAGAGAATTTTTAAGGATTCCCAGAAATTAATGTTAAAAATTTTCAATTTATTTGCAATCAATTCATCAATTTTAAATCACAGAATCATCTCCCTGAATTGCAAAAATAATTACTTTTTTTGGATTTTCTTTTTGAATTATGAATAATATCTTTATTACTTACCTATAAACTCTTGTAGCCAAAACTTAGAAAGGGCCTTGGCATTCAGGAAACTAAAATGAAATAACCAGATAATTGATGGTTGATTACTGGAGGAAATTAAAGGTATTTGAAGATCAATTGTAAAAAATAGTGACTTCATTAGTCAAAGATCAAACATGAAATATTTTAATATCAATTGAAATTGATACCTTGGTATCCAATGGAATTTCCCCTTTCCTTCTGTTTTTGAATTTTTTAAGCAGAATGCCCTGAGTTCTTAAGGTGATTTTTACTTTTCATACTTTTGGTTAAAAAGTAGATTCTGAGATTACTGTGGTTTGTGTTAAATTTTCTTTAAAAATACATTTCAAAATTAAATAATTCATTAATCATCAAAAAATTGAGTTCAGAATTGGAAAAATATGAATTTGATAAAAATAAATTTGAATCAACAAGTTTGAACTCAAGATAAACTATTGATTTGTGATACATTATAACAAGATATATCAAAACATAGCCTAGATATTCAAAAAACCCAATGAAAAATTTTCAAGATGAAATAGTTCCTTCAAAATATAAAAACACCAGGAATCATAAAAAATAAAATATAATTTGTAATTCTCTGATAAAAACATTTTACTTTCAGAATGAATTTTACTCATTCAGTAAATATTGTTATGCTTCATCCTGTTGAACTTCTTTGATTTTTTTTGAATTTTTTTTTCTTTTCACCAATAAAATATTTCTTTTGCTGAATTGCTTTCAAGATCAAACTATAATTTGAGTACACTATTAATTTATTTGAAAATGATGATAAATTTTTTGTTGAAATCAAAACATCTTTTGAATTCAAAATAATATTTTCTGAGTTTTTTTCCCACCAATATTGCACAAGGTTCCATGCCTCAGATAAAATGGAACACTTTGATGCAACTCTGAATCTATAATTTGTTTTATAATTTATATGAAATTCATCCCCCAATGTTGCAATTTCCTCAATAATTTTCAAATTGGCATTCCCTGCAAGACTGGATTTTGCTTCACTTTGATAAATTTCCTTCCAGAATTCTTCTAGGAAAAACATGATTCCTTCCATCTCTTTCTGGACTTCATATTTTGAATCAATATCTGTGACAATTTCTAAGACAATTTTTATATATAACAATACCATCTTGGTCAGGTCAATGACAAATTCAGTTATTTGAAATATTCTTTGTTGAATCAAATAATCCATCTCACATCCTTTCATTTTTTTATTTAGACTACCTGCCACAAGGGCCCTTATTCTCTCCAGTACTCTCAAGTATCCAGTTTTGTTGAAATTCAAACAAAAAATTTCCAGAACTACTTCAGCCAATGATACCAACCTCAAATGGGTTGGTTGAAGCTCATCAGGATATGGCCCATTTACCAACTTGCATACAGCCCTAGTTCCCAAATTCTCATTTCTCCACAGGCACAAGCTTTCCCACTTTTCATATGTTGTCTTTTGGAATAAATTTGAAAATTTTTCTCCATCAATTTTCTTCTCATCTTCATTTTTTTTCAAATCCAACTTGAGAAATTGCCAATCTTTGGGATTTATTTGCTTCGTAATTACTTTGAAACTTCTATCTGCAAAGTGAGTATGATGTTTATTTTTTTTTTTGGCACCCTGTTCAATTTTGATTCTTCCTGGAAGCACATGTGTTGGTGGGTCTTCCCTTAATCTAGGATCTGTCCTCAGTGCTTCTGATTTTCCATCAGATTCATCATTTGAAGGCAACGCGAACTTGATCTTCTCAGCGGAAATATTCTCAGTGGATTTTTTCAAGCAAGACTCCTGATTCAAAAATGCTTCGGAATCATTTTCCAGTACCGGGGGTTCTGTTTCCGCTTGTTGCAGTTGACTTGCCCGGTTTTTCAAGCCAACTTTTGACAAGGCTTTTTCTCTTCGCAATGTGCATAACGTGCCTGGATTTCTTTGCCATTGTTTCGATATTTTTTGGAAATCATTCAAAAGCACCTCGGTGCTTTCTCGCTTTTTAAAATTGGGGAAACAAGCTCGAGATGTAGAGGCTTTTTCCCCGATGTTTGATACGCAAGCTGAGCCTGAAGAGCTGGATGGCGAGAAGCCATGCGCTACGTGCCGCTCAGTGGGATGAAATTCCCCGTTGTAGTTCGTGGCTTGGGGGGGCAAGCGGCTCGATCCTACACAGGCAAGTCCATCGCATGCAGGCCACAACTTCGCAGCCGGGTCCCATCTACCAAGGCCTAGTTGCAGCCAGCTTTTTGGGCAATCAATTTCGTGGAGTACCGATTTCTTTGCCGTTTTATCAGGTAACTCTTTATCAATGGAACCCTGAATGGCGAAGATCCCATTCTCCCTTGGTATCGCCCCTCGTGCGTATAATCCAACCTTTGCAAGTATAAGCGTCGCTAGTTGTAATTTGACCTTGAGTGATTTGAGGGAAAGTAATCTTGAGGAAAATGCTCGCATGATAAAAGATGATTCTGTTTTTCTGCCAGTAGAATGGTCACCTCCAATGTGATGATTTAAGACGAGAAATGCGGCGGTTCAATCAGTCGAATGAGTAAATTGACGACAACCGGCCAGGGCATATTGACAGCATACAAAGCCATGGAATGAGTTATTGAAAGCCATTGGTAAGAGTATCCTTACCAGCTTGGCGCTAATGCTGATAAATTTACCGCAGCTACTGGAAGCTTCATTGGAGTACGCTGGGTTCTCGGGTATGTTTTTAGTGCAAAAAAATGGAAAATAATCAGCACTCACCTGCAAGGGTCCCTCGGAGAATTTCCAGAATCCTTGCGCACTCTTATAGGCCGACCGACTGAATGACAAGATCAAACTAAGAGAACGTTTCTATTTCATAAATTCACGCCGTATATAGAGACCATAGAACAAACAAGCTTAGGTTTGTTCAAAATCACCGTCAAGTCAAGAGACGAGATAGGTTAAAGTAAAAAAGCAAAGTAATCGAAGTAATCAAATCTATGCTATGTATGAGTTGAGATAAAAAGAGGTGGGGCAGAAGAAAATGAGATTTCGAGTCAAGTTCGACGTTTAAGCAGTCGAGAGCGGCGATGGATTGAGGGTGATGAGCAGGTCAGATCAAGTGAGTAGATGTAGAGTGAAGAGGCGAAGCGTGAGACTGGGTTTGGATGAAGGCCGATGTGCTTGATAAGGAAGCGTGCAAGGTAAGGAAGCCCTCAAGCTTGACGAGGAGCCAACCAAGGCGACAAACAATCGCTTAATCGAGAATATTGACACAAAGATGCAGAAGATGATGAGCGAGAATTCGGGTTTGATCAAGATTTATGCAGAGTCATGATTGTAAAAAGTTAAATATGTACGTTGACGAGCGGAAGGTGATGATAGCACCATGTGGAACGAAGCAGGTGCGGATGCTCTCCACGTGAAAACAGGAGAAAATGAGGATAGTTCTTGTAGGATAAAGCGGTAAAACCATATTTTTCCTTATGTACTGAATATTTATATGTGCTTGCTAGAACAGCCCGCGGCTTGGGTAATGACTTTCAGGCTCGACATGCCTCGCAGTAATCGGTGTGATCCACGTCGAGAGGGGGCCGTCATCCTCTACTGCGGCCCAGCACAATTTGTACAGGGGGGGAGAAGTAAGAGCATCCCCAATCGTTGGAGAGCGCGGCTCGTTAGGTGGCGACTCGCTAGCCAAAAAAAATAGCTAGCGAGCGATTTACCGCGCGCGTTTCACAATCGTCCGCTCCACAAGGCCGCAGCAGCGAGCTAACGACCCAAACCGCACAATCGTGTGCCGCGTCAGCGGCTTGCTAGCTAGGTCCCCCCCTTCGTCGCAACTCGGCCTTGCAACTAACTCATTGCGGCAACTCATTGTCAAGGAGGGAGGGAGTGGGGGGAGTGAGGCATATTGGAGCTGGGGCTTGGGGGAGGGGGATATTGGTGGGGGCAAAATCAAAGTTGGGATGGTGGAAGGGACATATGAGGGTGGCAGGGTGGGCAGGGTATTGTGTATTGGATATGTAAGAGATATCAAGAGGGGGAGCTAGCAAGCTTGCTAAAATCTGGTAACTTGATGGAAATTGGACCCAACTTATGGAGCTTGCTTGCTAGCAAGCCCTTATCTTTGCACAATTGTGAAAATCACTTGGTAAACTTAGCTAACAAGTGGGTTTACCAAGACAATTGGGGATTTCCTAAGTCTTCCCACTGATTGGGCATCCTTGCTGTGGGAGCTAAACAGCAAAGCTAAACACAATTTACCTCCTGACTGCCCAAAAATCACCTGTCCCGTTGGTGCTATCCGCGGTGTTATCTTACCTTGGGAGGTATATGAGGGTCTTGGGGTGCCACATCTGGCAAGCCTCTAGCTCCCGTGATATCCTTCAATATCCGGTACATCCATCTGCAACGTGCGCAAATCCCACTGGAAATCTTTGTCCGCCTCCCCCAAAGTTGTCACCGCCCCTCCCCAGCCCCCCAACTCCTCAATTGCTTGGTCTGGGTGGCAGGGAATCACACACAAATACCTCCCCGCAGTTTTTGGCAGAGCAGTTTGGGCAGGCAAAACCCGCTGCACAAACCTTAATTTTACGGTTTGCCTCACAAATTTTAACTCCTGTGGGAAGGATGCCCTTAGGGCGTATGAGAGTTAGCAAACCTGCCATTTTTAATGGAGGGTTTCTGAAAGGGTGAAGTTAAATTCATGGCTCCAGTTGTGTGGGAGCCATGTAGGGACCCACACGGCCTGTGGGAGTCATGTAGGGCCTCACAAAACCTGTGGGAGTTGTGTAGGGCCCATACACTACTCCATATACTTTATAATTTATTATTTATTATTATTTATTATTTATTATTTATTATTTATTATTTATTACTTATTATTTATTATTTATTACTTATTATTTATTATTTATTATTTATTATTTATTATTTATTAATTATTATTTATTATTTATTATTTATTATATATAATTTATTTTTTATTATTATTTATTAGTTATTGTTCATTATTTATTATTTATTATTTATTATTTATTATTTATTATTTATTATTTATTATTTATTATTTATTATTTATTATTTATTATTTATTATTTATTATTTATTATTTATTATTTATTATTTATTATTTATTATTTATTATTTATTATTTATTATTTATTATTTATTATTTATTATTTATTATTTATTATTTATTATTTATTATTTATTATTTATTATTTATTATTTATTATTTATTATTTATTATTTATTATTTATTATTTATTATTTATTATTTATTATTTATTATTTATTATTTATTATTTATTATTTATTATTTATTATTTATTATTTATTATTTATTATTTATTATTTATTATTTATTATTTATTATTTATTATTTATTATTTATTATTTATTATTTATTATTTATTATTTATTATTTATTATTTATTATTTATTATTTATTATTTATTATTTATTATTTATTATTTATTATTTATTATTTATTATTTATTATTTATTATTTATTATTTATTATTTATTATTTATTATTTATTATTTATTATTTATTATTTATTATTTATTATTTATTATTTATTATTTATTATTTATTATTTATTATTTATTATTTATTATTTATTATTTATTATTTATTATTTATTATTTATTATTTATTATTTATTATTTATTATTTATTATTTATTATTTATTATTTATTATTTATTATTTATTATTTATTATTTATTATTTATTATTTATTATTTATTATTTATTATTTATTATTTATTATTTATTATTTATTATTTATTATTTATTATTTATTATTTATTATTTATTATTTATTATTTATTATTTATTATTTATTATTTATTATTTATTATTTATTATTTATTATTTATTATTTATTATTTATTACTTATTATTTATGATTTATTTTTTATTATTTATTATATATAATTTATTGTTTATTGTCAGCTCTCTGATACCAGGAACCTTGCAGTCCTTTAGCTACAAAGAGTGATAAAAGAATTTGGAGCAATAATATTCCAAAGAATAAACACTTTACAGCTCCAATAATAATATGGTAAGAGCAAGTGCAAGGTTTAATTGGTTTGGTTATAAATATCTTAAATATAATATAAAAAGAGGGGCCACAGTAATATACTACTGGGGGTCTTTACAGACTTGGCAACCTCTCCTCAAGGGGCCTCCTTAGGCAGTTTATAACCTTGGAATGAAGATGGGTGCCTTCTAAGGCCTTATCCACTAATTTGGGCGGGCAAAACAGCACAAAAACCCAGAGCAGGAAGGGAACAACTTACTTGGGAAGTAATCCACAGAAATCCTGCAAAGATTCAGGTAAGAAGCTTCAGAACAGATGGGGTTGGTGGCTGGTTCAAACTTCTGGTTCTTGATAGTTATTTAGAAAATAATAATAATAATACTTCAGACTAGATCATAAATAACTTGCTTCCTTCTTGATAAGAACTTGACTAACAATGACACAATTTCTGATTGATAATAATAATATCTCTGATAACTCATTGATCCTCCGGAACAAAAGGGCAAAAAGAGCCTGTTTAAATATTCCTTTTTGGGTGCTTGAGGGCCTCTAGAAAGGGTATTAGCCATGGGCTGAGGCTAGGGGGGCAGTCAGGGCAAGCTTGGCACGTCCCCAAGGTTCTGTTAGCCTGCTGGCCTTAGATCTGTCAAGGAACAGCTCCTTTTTAGCTGCAGGATCTGTTAATCAACGGATTAATCATTTTGCTGATCCTGCACTGATCCTCAATTTGTACTGTAAGTACTGGTCCAAAGTGAGAAGACGTGGATGTTTATTGATTTTCCATCATCTTCTGATCCTGTATGTAATTTTTAATAATTTTTACAACCACTCCTTGTGTAGTTTTGTGGTCTTTGAAGGTTCTGATCAGCTCATGACGTGGTGATTCTGGATCTTTATTTAATTAATAAAAAATACTAAAAATTAGTTAATAACTAATTTTAATTGACTTTTAAGGTTTTTAAACTATGATCTACGCTTGTATGGTAGCTTTACATGTGTAGAGTAGATCCTACTAGGTTTTAGCTCCTCTGAGCGGTACCTGGCTGTCAGAATGGTCACGGCAGGCTAGGCATGGGGATCAGTCCATTCAGATGCGCGCGGGGACTGATCCGCTGCTCGTGTGACTAGGTCACGGAATTACCTGCGCGCGGGAGGGATGAACTGCGCGCGGGAGTTTGGGTGCGCGGTAGTCCAGCGCTGTAGGGACGCGGGGCTGCGTGCGGGAATTGTGACAAAACACAATTCCCTGTGTAACTCCTAAACTACACACAACACCTGAATTTTGACTGAAATTTAGGTGTGAAACCTATACATGACATATCATGTGAAATATTGAAATGGCCAAAAGGTGCCATATTGGTGCCGTGGTCATTTACCATTTTCTTTTAAATTAATTAAAAAATATAAGGAGTAAGAATTCAACGGTGGGGTCAGTGAGTGACCCTACCTTATTTTGGGTGGGGAATCCATAATATTTATGGATTTCCTACTCCTTCATTTTATAATAATTTTATTTATTTATTTTTTTGTTATTTTTGTTAATATTATTATTGTTGTTGCTTTGTCAGGTTGCTCTGTGCTAAGTAGCAGGCTGACATTTATAATTTATAATTTATAATTTATTATTCATTATGTATGATTTAGTGGAGGCTACAAAACTTTATTTTAGTTGTTTAGCGTGCTGTACAACTCCAATGGGACGTGTAGCATGCCACACAGCACATTTGAGTTTTGTAGCATGCCACACGGCCCATTTGAGCCTTGTAGCATGCCACACGGCCCATTTGAGCCTTGTAGCATGCCACACGGCCCATTTGAGCCTTGTAGCATGCCACATGGCCCATTTGAGCCTTGTAGCATGCCACATGGCTCATTTGAGTTGTGTAGGGTGCCACACGGCCCATTGAGCCATGTACAGAGTTGTGTACACGGCTCAATGAGCCATGAATTTAACATTACCCTTTCTGAAATACACATATCCCCTAGCTGGTGTATTTTGAAATGGCCAATTTCAAACATTAAATATGCCATTTACGCACCATCATCCATCCACCATCCATTGCATGCAAAACACCCATCCACACCTCCACCTCAGCAAATCCATACCAATCCCATCTCCATCACATCACAAACATCTCATCTCTGTTGCTTCACACACATCCCATCATCATCTCATGGAAGATGGACCAGCTTAAGGGAAATGCAAAAACAGCTTCAAAATTCCAAAGACATGAAGATCCTCATCAACTGGATTATCAGTTGTGTAATCCTTCACAACCTTCTGGCCAACATCAAAGATGAATGGGAAAAAATATTTGAGAAGATATTCCAAATCCTCCTCATGTCATCCCTGTCTCATCTTGTCCCTCATCTTCTGCCATGAGAGAGCAGATTCTACCCCTCACACTTGCTCACTTTGATTAGTAGCATACGGTTTTTAAATAGGTAAAAAATAACATCACAGTAATTTTGTTTTTTTTTGTTCAACCAAGAATCCTAGGCTGACTTTTTTTTTTTTTGGTGGACTTAGACAAAACAAAACAAAAACTCCACCTCATACCTCACCACTCACCAAACCACCCACTTCACCCCACTCACTCACTGGTCCACTCAAGCCTCCTCCTCACCAAACCAACTGGCCCACTCCTTCCTCCTCCTCACCAAACCACCTCACCCACCACCTCCACCTCAACATCCACCTGTGAAAATTTATGTAAGTTGGTTGGAAAGGGAAAACTAAGGAGGAATGATAGGAGGGCCAATCCAAGGAGTCAGGGGGAGGAGAACTCCAGTTCAAAGTAAGGAAGAATGGATGATTTTCATTCACTTGAGGTTCAGCTGACTGAAATCAACTAAGTAAAAATAGTCTGAAAAGTGGTTGAAAAAAGAAATAGAAATGAATCAGAAATATTAAATACTGAGCCATCAGAGACCCCACAATTTGAAGTACTATAAGACTGGTTTCACTCAAGATTCAGGCAGCACTAACAGTAGACAAAAATTCTAACACACCCCCTTGACTGAAGCTTTAGGGAGGTTAAACAAAATAATGAGCTGAAAACTACTGGACTCTTGCATGATCATTCTATCCAACATTAAAACATGGAATGAAGAAATTTTTAAAACAATGCAATTAGGGCATATTCCATTAGAGAGGAAGGAAGACTTGTGATGTTTGAACAACAGTTGAACTACAATTGAGTCTATTACATCAACAATTAAGCCAAAATTCCAATCTTAATTTTTCAACCCCAGTCTGATAGGAACAGAAAACTTGAAAATGTTTTCCCTCAAGGGAGCAGGAACAATGGATGACTGATAGGGTGACCAACAAACCATATGTGTGACTTAAAGTAGCGCATAACCCAACAAGTTCAGTAGCAGCCTAACTTTATTGACTTAGGTAGAAATAAAACTGGGAAACTTTGGTGGTAGTGACCAAACTAATGGATGGGAATTGAGAATGGAAAAATTTAGACAGTAGCAAAAAAACCAATTGATGATAAGGAAAAATGATCATTCAAATAGGCAACTGGAGAGTTGGCAAGGTACCAAGCAATTGTAAGGTTAAATATTGAGGTAGTGACCAAACAGGAGCAGAGGGTAACAAGAGATGAACAAAATGGTGATCTAGCAATGGGGGCAAGAAGGCAACAGGGATTTGAAATGACCAAGAGCAACAGGTATTTTGATGGCCAAGAGCAAACAGCCAAGAGCAATGGAAATGCAACATCGTTAAAAGGTCAGTTAATTGATTGGAGAGAATGAAAAAAAAGGATTTAAAAGACATGGAATTGGAGGTAACAAGGGGAGATATTAAAGGAGATCCCGCAAGATTAGAACAATGCATCTGTGCTTGAGGAATTGAACAAATGACCAAATATAAAGTAAATGATCTAAAAGGTATAGAAGTGAACATTTTCCTTCTTATTTGAATGAGAGCGCAAGATTGATTTGGGATCTTTCTCTGTTTATTTCACCCAACAGTTCTTGGAAGGGTGACTGGGCTTGTTGCAGTGGGGGAATTTGATGGCTTTTGAATACAAGGCATGGTTCTTTTTGCCAGGAGGGTTATCAATTTGGTTGATCTTAGCTTGTGCCTCATCCTTCTCTAATTGCTTCAGGATTTGATTGATAATCTTATTTTTGCATGCATTGGATTTCTTCAAGCAGTTCAATTCCAAGGGATAAGGCAAGGATTATTGTTAATTCTTCTTCTAAGTTCAACCCCACAAGCTTCATTTTTTGAGTGGAGGCACAAATTCTTAAGAAAAAATGGTTGATGTTATTTTCAAATTTGATCTTGTTGAATTGAGTAAAGGCAAGTGTTTTTTGATGAATTTGTTGGGCATGTATTGAGACTTGAGGAGATCCCAAAGGGCTATGCCGTTTCATTTTTCAGAAGAGGGAAAGGAGCTAGCAACATAAGATAACTTGTCCTTGTGGTGGTGGTCAAGAATGAAATGGTAAGCTTTTTGGTTTATTTTTTCAAAAATTTTAGCATTATTTTTATTGTCTGCATTTGAGGGTCAAACCACTTCTTTCAAAATTATCTCAAGGGCATCAATAGATTCTAATTTTCCTTCCATAGCAATCAAACAGGTATAGTAGTTATCAATTGTCAGGAGTAGTTTCTGGTTGGCTGTGACAGAAGACATTGAATGGATTAGAGGGGAGTCTTTGGATTTAAACCGTGTGAAAATTTAAGTAAGTTGGTTGGAAATGGACAACTAAGAAGGTATGATAGGAGGTCTTATGTTGCTAGAGAGGGCGGATCCAAGGAGTCAGGGGGAGGAGCACTCCAGTTCAAAGTAAGGAAGGATGGGTGATGTTCATTCACTTGAGGTTCAGCTGACTGAAATCAACTAAGTAAAAAAGAGGCTGACCAGTGGTTGAACAAAGAAATAGAAATGAATCAGAAATATTAAATACTGAGCCATCAGAGACCGCACAATTTGAAGGACTACAAGACTGGTTGCACTCAAGATTCAGGCAACACTACCAGTAGAAAAAAACTCTAACACCAACTTCACCACAAAGTCCCCCCCCAGTCATCCTCCTCCTGCTCCAGCTCCCCATTGATCCATCAATGTGATAAGAACCCCTCATCCTCCTCCCTTTGAGCAATTGATCTTTTGCTGATTCTTTGGTCAATTGAATACCACCCTTATCCTCCTCTGTTGGCTGCTCATTGCCCTCCCCACTCATTCTTTTCTCAGCACCCCCCCCCAACCTCCTCCTCTTCCAGTTAGTCAATCAGCAACCAATTTATCAATTGGATCAATTGTTATGCCCCCTCCTTGACCAATTGATTGGATCAATCATCAAGCCCCCTCCTCAATAAATCAATCAGATCAATTTTCAGCCCCAGTTCAGCCACTCCCCTCCCCCAACCTCCTCCTTGACCAATTGATTTCCAATCCACCTATGCCACTCAGATACCCTCCAGGTCAACCCCTCCCCCTCTGCCCCCTCCTCCTCTTAAATCTATGAGAAAGATGTTTAAACAAAATGGCACCAACCCTTTTTTTTATTTTTATTTTTTTATTTTGGTAGCATAATTGTCAGGTATTTTTTATATTATTTCAATTTATTTTCTTTGATCATCTACTTTGATTATAACATGAATAATGATGTTTTTTTTTTAATTTTTAATTTTTTGTTTTTTTTTATCCCATGCAATGCAACCCTTGTTTTAACCTTTTTTCTTTTGGCACCTTCCCTTTTTTTCAACTGCTTATTCTTTTACCACCACACTCAAAATTTTGTGCAACAAATTGAATCCCTTATTAATCCTCACCCCAAGCACAGTAGGTTCCTGGGAGGGAACAAGATGGAAAGATATGGTTTTAAAAACATAAAGAGAGATAGCAAGCAGAGGGATATTTGGCAAAATAGGTCTCAAATGATAGATTCTAAAATCTCTTTTGAAGTGTCCAAAGAAGGGTTTAACAAAAAGGTTGTGTGGTTTAGAAAAAAACTGCAACATGTATATTTTTACCCTGATATTACTGCTTCCAAAAAATAACACTCAAAAATACTAATAAAAAATAATTTTTTTTGTTTTTATTTTTAAACTTTTTATCAAAGTAAATATATTTTAAAGCCCATCAATTGATTAATCTGCTGTATTTCTTCAACTGTTATACCACTACCAAAGATAAAAGCAAGGGTTTGAAGGGTTGATTGATGCTGGTTTGGACATGATTAGAGCTAGTTGTGTTGGAATATCCTCCTCCACATTGGATTGGGGCCATTCAAAGGTTTAATGAGGATTGTCATTGCTAGTCTGAGAATCCACAGCCCAGTCCTCTATTTTATTCTTTAGTTCATTGGCCATCAAGAGATAACCATTAACCTTAAAGGATGGAGGTTGGCCAACTTGTGTTTCATTTTCAGATCCAAAGCAAGCATCATAGTTTGAGGGAATTTTGAGCCAGTTTACCAGGATGATGTGATCAGCTCTCTTGAGCTGAATTGAGCTTTTGGAAGCTTCTTTGGGAGGATTTTTTTAATTTAGAGTTCCTTGGGGATTTTTACTTTGGTGCATTGGATTTTTGTGTGGACTTGAAGAGGGAGGTTTTCTGAGGGGAGGTTTTCTGAGGGGCCATTTGTAAAGAGTAAGAGGGATAAAGGGATGAATAAATGCAAGCAATAAAGCCATGATAGTTAGGAATTGATGAGAGCAATAAGTGAAATGGTGTATTTCAAACATCAAATCTTCCATTTATGCATCACAATTTATCCACCCTCCATCAACATGCAAAACACCCATCCACACCTCCACATCATCTTTATCAAAACCAAAAACTTGCACCAGCACACCATACACCTCTTTTACCATGAGAAAGAAAATTCTAACTCTCAACCTTGCTCAGTCTGAATCATGCTGATCTTATTTCAGACTTGGTGAAGAGACAAAAATACAAGTTATCTTTTTTTTCATTTTTTCATCCCACACTGAATAACTTGATCCTTTTAGTCACCCACAAGTGGACCCCATTCACCCCCACCACTGTGCTCCTCTTCCTCCTCTCCCAATCATCATACTCAACTACTCACCCTTGTCCTCCTCCTCCCCTCCAACAACCACAAACCACCTCACAATAACCACCAACCCTCCATCTCCAGGTCAGTCTCCTTATCTCAAATCCCCTTTTGGTTGCCTTTATAACACTCCCCCTTTCATCTCCCATCTATGTATCCAGCCAACCCTGGTATTCCCTTCCCTCCTTCTCAATCCACCCCCGCCTCCCCCCTTGTTTTGGTTGTTCTCACTGCCGATGATCCCCCCCCTTGACTTCTGACTTGCCCCCAACTTGTTTTGTTCCTCAGCCCCCTCCTTTCTTGGCTCCTAACCAACCCCCTTGCTTCCTTCCTCCTTGGCCAACTGGAATGTTCCCTTTGCCTCCTGCCTCCTTGGCCCACCAGACCCCCCTCCATCCATGGCCAAGAAAACTTCCCCCCCATCCTTTGTCAAGAAGGCCCAACCAAAAACAACCAGCAAACTTCCTCCCCCCACCCTCAGTCAAGCAGGCCCAACCAACACCAAACCAGAAAACCCCCTCCCCCCCACACTCTTGACCAAGCAGGCCAAAGCAATCTGTAAATTTCCTCCCTGCTTCATATTGGCTATGGTGTCTTTCAACTTCATTATAAAATCAGGATCACGGCTATTTGGGGAGTGATGTTGAGATTAAGCCTGCTAACATGATGTATCACCACAGTACAAAGGCTGTAGCAACAAGCGTCTGTAGCCTAGTTGGTAAAGGCAGCACTCTAGTATGTGTCTCAGTCTATCTGAGGTTGTGCTTTTGACTCTCACCAGAAACATCTTCATTTTCACAGTCTCAACAATTAATTAAGTGAAATACTTGGATTTCCCCCCTGCTTCATATTCCCTATGGTGTATCTCAACTAGATTATAAAATCAGGATCATGGCCATTGGGCAAGTTTTTCATTACAATACTTGTGGAGGATTATCACCATCCAGAAAGTATACACAAATAGGCTTCTCTTTTCAAATATCCAAAATTAATGACACTACCAGGCCAGAAATATCTTGATGGATCTTGAACATTCTCAAACATTGGTGGATATGAAGAACAAATGAAAAACAATTGTAAATCATTTAATTTTTATGGATTTGTGAATGAGTAGCAATATATTCAAACATATTTACAAGCCAAAAAGCTGAGAAATCTTTTCAATTTCTGTCATTGGTTGACCACTACTTGCACAGGCAATTTTCAATGACAATGTTTCCTTTTTCAATTATTGAGCATAATCCTTGTCCTTTTCCTCTTGGTTTGTTATAAATTCAAAGTTCAAATTAGCCATGTACACAAATCATTTGAGCCATGTGGCACAGCTACACAACTACATTTCAGCCGTGCAGATCCCCACACAACTTTAGTGTGGTTGGGCTGTACTCCACACGGCACCAGATCATTGTGTGGGGGCCACATGACTACATTTGAGCTGTGTAGAGCCCCACACACCTTGAATGTAGTTGTGTAGCCATCCCACACAGCTACAATTCTAGTGGTCCAAAATAAAATAAAATAAAATAAAATAAAATAAATAAAAACAAGTAAAAAAACAGAAATTAGCCAAAAGATCAAAAAAGGTTGATTTTTTGGTTAAAAAAACAAAAAAATTAGAAATAATATAAAAATAAGTAAAAATAAATAAATAAAAACAAAAAAACAAAAAACACTGAAGACAACCAACTGGTTGTCTTCAGATTCAAGTAAAAAATTCAAGTTCAGATTGACTAGCCCTAAAGCAAAAGGGCCAAAAAAATACAAGAAGTCTTTTGACCAGCCCTAAAGTAAAAGTGCCAAAAAAATACAATTATTTTGACCAGCCCTCAAGTAAAAACACCAAAAAAAGTTCAATTTGGGTTAAGCTTATCCCATCACAAGCTTAACACAAGTTAAGCTTATGATGGGATCAGCCCAACACAAGTTGAACTGACTTACCATTAAAATCTCATTCAAAACACTCATCATAATGATTTTAACTCAAAACACTCAAAATAATGATGTCAAAAATGTGATAACCCTTTATATTAATAGAATTTTAATATCAGCATGTTAGAACAAACCCAAATGATGAAATTAATCTATAAGTTAGAATTAAAATCAGGTTTATATTTGAGGTTATCAACCTAGCAAACTGCTTTTTTAGAAATCATGTGAAGTTGTTTGGAAACTATGGGTTGGATTGGAATCACATCTCCCTTAAGTAAAAGCTGGACCCAATGGTTATTGTTAACAAATAAAATAAACATAGGATCTGATTGTTCTTTTAAACCCATTTTCATAGGAGTAAAAGTTAAAAATGATTCAAATGAAAGTAAACATATTGGTCTTCCATAAGTATCAGCTATTATTTGACCCATGTCAAGCTTTGAAATCCATTTTGAAGAGGGAATCTTTTCATTGATTTCATTAAAATAAAGTCTTTGTTCTATCTTCTCAACATCTTTACTGCTGCGAAATATCTTAGAATAGCACCCCTTATTTTTCCTCAATGTTTCAAGAATTTCTTTCCAAATTTTAAAACATCCATCCTCATCATACCAAAGTGATTTAGCAATGACTCTAAAACTGAAATTTCCATCATCAAGTGGGTCCCAAACCCCACCCAAGAACTTATATAAGTTCTCAGGTACTTGATTGAGGTAATTTACTTCCTAAAATCAAAAATTAGTCAGCCAAAATTCTAATCTCATTAAAGGAATCACCACTCACCAAAGATGAGCTTCTGTTTGACTCCTCCATTGCAACTCCTTCATCCTTCAAAAAAAAAATTTATTCCAATGGCACCAAAACCAATGAACTTTCAGTCTCTTCCACTGAACTATGAAATTCAAATGAAGATCCTGAATTAGACTATAAAAAATTCTCAATCAGTTCATTAAACCCAAAAAAACAAACCTTTCACAAAAGAAAAGACTTGAAATAATTTTTATTTTCTTCTTTTGTGCCCTTCTACTTCTCTTTGCCTGCTTAAGTTCCTTTTCAAAATTTTCAAATCAAAAAGATTCTTTGCAGCTATCTTTCAATTTTGGACCGCCTTGGCTCCATTGCAAGAATTTAGGTTGATGTCTTTGCTTTGATTGATAATTGGCCGTCTCCTTCATCAATTGCTTCAACAGCCCGCAATAATCTTTTTCAGGATGATTCAAGATCATTGCATTGAGCTTCTGATGTAACTGAGAATTATTGAGCAGTTAAACAAAATTGACCTTTACAAATTCAAAAGGATCAAAAAATATTAGTCAAGTAGGAATCATCATTCAAAAATAATTTATCAAAAAGCATTAATCACAAAGTGATTTGAACAATCCAGCTTAAACCAACTTACAGAACTAGAACTTCAAGGTTCATAATCCAAACTCCACTGAGGATGAACATCTTCAGGCACAACGGAGCCTCTTGACGCTATGAGGTCACCTATTTGGTGGGAACAGGGCAAACCCATAGTCATTGAGTATGACTTGGTGCACACTTCCCCATCATGGTTCTGCTTTAACCTCTCTAATTGATCCCCAACAAGTTTGATTGCTTGTAAAGACACCTTGTATACCAATGGTAACAGTTCAGTAGGAAGAACTATTCCAATCTTTATTTGATATTTTTAAAGCGCAGCCTGAACCAATTTAATTTGATTGGAAACTATGCCCTCTAGTTTTTTCCAAACATCCAAAATGTTTCCCAACAAGTTTGCAACAAATTGTTTGAGAGTAGCATGGGCCCCTTCAACTCAAGATGTTTTTTTATTTCCAAAGTCTGGGTTTGCCCAAGTCCAAGCTTTTACAAATGTCTCTTTGATATGAAAGATATTATGATCCATATACTTTAGTACATCCTCATGGTCTGCCAAAAAACACTGTATACAATTCTTAATGTAAGAAACCCAAAACTAGGAAGATTAAAAGTAGATGCAGTGATTTGGCACTTACTCTAAGTTCCGCATCATTGACCTCTGCCTCCTCCCTGGTTTTTGAGTTCCCATAATTAGCCCACAGAGACATAAATCTTTTCCACCCGTCAGCTTCATTATTAAAGGGCACTTTACAGTTTGCTTGTATGTTTTTAGACAAGTTCCATTGACAGCACTGTACTGTTGACTCAGGGAATATTTGTTCTAGAGCACAGATCAAAGCCTTTTCATGGTCCATCACAAAGACTTTGGGAAGTCTCTCAGGATCATAAGCCAGCTCCTTTAGCGCATTTACAGACTAACTGTAGAAATAAAACATTTCTGTCATAAAAACAAGAGATTTTGTTAAAGTTTTCTGGTTTGAAGTAATTCCTACAACGTGAAATAGGGGGATGTTGTACTTATTTGTCTTATAAGTACAATCCATCATAGCTATATGATGTAATTGCTTTCAAAGCTTTAATGACTCAGGGTGAGCCAAGAATAGGGCCTCCAAGTGACCCTCTCGACTCAATTTCGCTTGATTCACCTAACCTGAATTAACATTGTGTTCAAAGAGGACCTCCATAACACTTTTCCCCTTTAGTTCTTCAAGAGCTACCTCACGCTTAGTTTTATAGATTTTTGGGCCATCAATATATTTTCCACCATCAATTTTGCTCAATTTTCCTTTGAGTTGAAGTGTATTGAGCCCATCATTCATGCCTTCTTTTAGATTTTCTAAGGCTACCCCAGAGGTTCTCCTCAGGTGAGGATGCACTGAGAGGTTTGGAGATGGTTCATGGTTATGTTGATCATTCTTGTAGGAGATTTGCCACAAGGGATCAGCCTTTGTGTCACTAGCACCAATTAAAAACTTGCACCCAACCTTCCTTGTGTGAGTTTTCCTTGACTTTTTGGTGAGAAATTTCCCAGAGTAAAAACCATGTCTATCACAGGCTAAATCCACATATTTGTCATGCTTTGAGTTGAAAACTGTTAAAGCGTAACCATGATTCATTGGACACGTTTTACAATACGTTTCTGCCTCTTCCCTAGTAGGAAAAGCTCTCACAGGAGGTGGGGCAAGTGGATCTGTCATATTCAAATAGTCATAGTTACAGTTTCATGGTTATATTGATGTCATGCACCAAATCAGTTTCAATCAAATTAAATCAGCCAAAGACCAGAGTAACATAAAATTATACTCACCACCAGAGGTAGTGTCTTTTTTTGGAAATTTTTGTTCCTCAATTTTCACCCTTGATGAGAATGCAATTGGAGCTTCCAATGTTTCATTACCCAAATCCTTCTTTTCCGCAGCTTCTTTCATTTCACTAATGTAGTCCTTAAATTCTTCCACATTAGAAGGAGGGCTTGCCACTGTTCCCATAATTCAAAAAAAATGCAATGCTACTTCAGTATTCAATCCAACTTTAAATTGGTCAGCTACCAAGTTTTCTCATTTTAAAGCTGAGAAAAATTAACTTTGTGGGATGTATTTTTTCAGTTTCCCTTTAGTTTCAATGATGTGGTTTACAGATTCACTGTATTTCACTTAAATTTCACTTTGGTATCACTTTTTTATTTCTAGATGTGGAACAACAGTCCCACATAGTAAGTGTTGATCCTAAATTTGGGTTTATGGAACCCAAATGTGGTCCAGGGGGTCCCAAAAAGTTTGGCACAACCCCTGGTGGGCTGTGTACCCCCAAACATGGCTCAAAACCGCCATTTACAGGGGTACACAACCCAAATACGCCATGGACGTGGGTAAACAACCCAAATAGGCCATGTACGGGGTGTATATGTCTGGCAAGGGTTTGCGCGTCTTTGAGACGACCCCTTGGGCGGTGCAGACACATTTTTCTGCCCGCAAGCGCGTTTTGAACATGTATATGAGCCCCCACACGTCGTTTGGGCCATATAGGGCCCTACACAACTCCCACACAACTGGGAGTTGTGAATTTACCATTGCCCTTTCCTATTTCTAAAAATCCAAATCATCTTTGTTCATATTACTTTCAGAATTGATCTTCTTCTGTTGGGATGCCGCCTCTGCCTCTATTTTTTTCTGCTGAGCTATAAGCTCTGATCTCCCTTTTTTTCTCTTTAATTTCCAGATTAAACTCCCACTTCTCCCTCTCAAAGTCAATTTTCTTGCTTTGAAAAGATTTTTGACTGTTTTTCAAAGTCAATAAATCAATTTGTTTTGCATTTTTGGGAAGATTTTGCAATCCAATTCATTTTCCTTACTTGAATCTTGCTTCTTGATTATTTATTCAAAGCCTCCAAAGCTATAAGTTTTTCTCCTCTTTTGATGACTTTTGGGTTTGATGCTGATTGAATTGGAGGCCTTGTGCTTTCCCGTGGCTTAGTTTTATGGAAGATTACTGTCTTCACTCATATTTAAATGTGAATTAAGAGACACCATTGGCTCAATCTTTCTTTTATTTTCAAGAAAAGAATGAGGCTTTTCATATGAAATAAGTTAAAATTCACTATTGAAGAACATAAAACCCCTACTTACTTGAGGTGAGGTATGCTTGGATGGTGAATTGGGAAATTTTTCACCCAAGTTGGTGGTTTTGACAACATCTTTCTTGGTGGCTGATGCTGGCTCTGATGGTGGATAATTTTATTTTTCCTTTTTATTTGTTCCACTAGGATGAGTATCATTGAGAAGTGGCTCCATATCATTTTACTCTGTTGTTTGAGCATCAAACCCAGCCAGAAGGGTGATATTTTATTTTTTACCAAATATTTCATCAATTTGGTTGTAGAAAGGGCAGATTGAATCCAATTTATCAAGCACAGAGTTTATACCCTTGGCTTCATTGGCATCAGTTATGCCAAAACCAGTTGAGATTGAAATGGAGTGGGATTTTGTGTACTTGGCAGAGTAGACCTTCAATTGCTCCAGAATTTGCTTTGAAGAAAATTCAAGGCTACCTTTTTTTTCTTGAGATCATTGGCCATCAGGAAATAACCATTTACCTTTTAATATGGGGGTCAACCAACTGTTGTTTCTTTCTAAGACCCAAAGAAAGCGGCATATTTTGACACAACTTTGATCCACTTGAGCAGGATTAGGTGATCTTCTTGCTTTAGTTGGCCAGATGATTTGGAAGCTGGAGGAGGAGGATTTTTTTTTTGAATTTCTTGGGGATGTTTTTTTGGGTGGGTTATATTTGGTTTTGGATTTCAGAGGGGCCATTTTGATATGGAGGGGAGAATTAAGGAAGGGATTAGGTGGGAACTTGGTATTAGAAGCTGAAAGATGAAGGGAAATGATTTAGTTTGGTGTGGAATGTGGGGGAGGAATTTGTAGGTGGTGAGGAGAAGTTGAGGTTTCAGAGGATAGTGCGATGAGCAGTGAGGATGATGAGATTTCCAAGGAGGTCAGATTTTGATGGAATTTGAAAGCAAGTATGAGTAGTGAGGAAGATGAGATTTACAAGAATTTTGGAGTTGAATGGTTTTGTGATCAATTTGGTACACCTCATGAAAAGGAACAAAATTTAAAAAAAAATTGTGTTGGCAACTCTTCCATTTTATTTTTCTCCAACTTCTCAGTGTCCTAGCAGTCTAGGAAGGGTACCCCTGGGGTTTTCAAGTCCCCAGGTCATGCTTTCAATTCTTCCTCTTTGCACTTGGTGCCCAGTTTTTTTTTTGCCACGCGTGCAGATGGTCATTCCCCTCCTCATTCAATCAGATCCTCATCTCATCCGCCCCTCCTCCAGCCATTGAAGCCATGCCCAACTCGCCATCCCACAGCAAGCTGCCATCCCTTCCCTTCAATCAATTTCTCAACTTGGGCTCACTCACCTCATTTGACTTTCCCAATCTCACCCTCAAATCAATCCACCACAAGCTCACCCTCAACTTTGGCCAAACCAATCTCTCATTCACTCTCAAAGAACTATGCTCCAAGCAGGAAAAAATAGACCATTGGAGATTATCAAATCCTACCAACCACCAAGCTCTCCCACAACAAACTCAGCCTCAGCTTTGATCCCCATTATCAATCAAGTTGCTGGACCAGTCTCCCAGAGTTGGGATGATCTGTTGTCAAAGGCACCTCCTCCACCTATCGTCCCATCCAATCAACCAACACCCATCCCTGTGCGCATCACCCGTGGCCATTGGTTTTTCCATTGCTCATCCTCAAGATCCTGCGCTGTATCATCTTCAACCACTGTCAGGGCCCGTTGTCTGTGAAGTCGCAGATTTTCATCCACCCACCATTCATCCACCCACAGATGCTCATCCACTTTCCGCTGTCATCCTTGACACAGGCTGGTTTCCTTTTTCTCAGTTTTTTATTCTCACATGTAATAATATTCCTGTTGCCATCATTTATGTCTTCATTACTATTTTCCCTGGTCCATCAAAAAAAAATATTCTTTTTTCTTCTCTCATTTGTATTTATCTCTTGTAAGTAGTTTGCAGGGCCTCTTCCCCATAAAAGGAGGGGCTCTCCCCTGCCTTTTTTCCCATCAGCTATCTTATCAATCATTGTGGTATTGAATCATCATATCATCTTCTGATCAATAAATAGGGGTATTCCCCTGTGTGTCTCCTCATCATTATCATTGTACGGCTGGATATATCTGTTGATTATCCCCTGATCCTCATCCTTATCACCAACCAATAGCCTTGCTGGTTGTAGAAGAATTTATTTTTTTTAATTCTTGAGTGTGTTAAACCATTCCTTTGATCCCTTTCTCTGACCACTTTGGACTTGATCATTCATTTGGTTGTCTTTCTAGAACCAGTCATGTTTGACTGAGAGGTTTCTTTAAGCTTTAAACCTGGATTGTTAAACCTCCCTTTATTTCTTTCAAGTTGAATTCTGCCATGCTATTCTTGAGTCCCTTGAGAAGTGCTGGGTTTTCTTGTTTAAATTTTTTACTGCTTTGCTTGTAGAGCTTTGTAAAACAAATTTCTTTGTTTTGTACTGCCACCCACAGTTATATGGTACCCTTCAAGAGCTTGATTGGGGAGATTTGGGCAGGTTTATTGAGAACCTGGAGGTTGGTTGGGATTGAGTTGATCTTTCCTAATCTTCTGCTGATGACCATAGTTATTAGGCTTTGGGCATTGTTACTTGCAACTGCCTTGTTCTATTGAACTCTGAAAACACTTTAACCTAGGTTTTTCAAGTCTTTTCCCGCACCATCTGGCCTCAGATAGTGTTGTTCCATTGCTACCAACTACTATCAAAATTCATCCTTTCCATTGATTCCTTATTTACAAGGCTATGGATCTTGATTCTGGTTAAATTTAAATATTTTCATAACACTCAGGAGGGCATCCTAAACAGCACCTTTTCCCTTCCACAGACCTTCCTGCGGCTCAGCACCGTTTGGAGTCTTAAATCTTGTCCCACAGGCCAGGTTGGAACCAGCAACCTTGGGATTTAAAGTCCCATTATGTATGGAACCAACTTCAAAGTCAAATCTTTCTCCTTTTTTTTCCTCTGTTTCTCTTTTTCTCAGATCTGGTCCGTGAAGGCAACTTATCTCAGAAGTAAGTCCTCTAAATTTTGCATTGCTTGGGCAACATTCTTGTTGTTTTTTGTGAAGCCCTACTCTTGCCGCACTTGTGAGACACTTTGGAAATCTGCTCTTTGGATCCTCTAGGAACTCTGTTATTTGAAATTGAATCTACTTTGTTAAATCTTTCAGTATTAATCTGCTGTTGTGCTGCTCTGCACGTTACTTGTTGTGTCTTTTTTCTATATTTTCATTTTATTCTTTCTTTTTGTTTTATTTCTTTCACACATATGATTCTGCCTGCTCTGCGATGATCCGCTATAGTCAGAGTGACTGTGGATACTCCATATTCAGTCACCACCCGCAAGTCTCTATCCCGGCTTCACTTTGTTACTAATTGCGGATCATTTCAAATGTCAAACAACTCAAATCCACCAATCCACCAACTCAAGCAACCCAACTTGATGAAACTCAAATCAATAATCTCAAGACCGAAGTCAATCAAACCAACTTATATGAATCCACAAGATATCAACCATCGATATTGACTATCATCTTCAAGCACGCGAACAAGTCAAGCAGCCAGTTTAACGAGTAAGAGGTTCAGAGCAACAGGCTCAACTTCTCGCTCATCTCACTCACTCTGTTCTTTTCTCAGTTATTCAAGGCGCTTAATCTCTTCTATCGCATCATCTCAAATGGCGTAGTCACTCCTCAATATGGCTGTATTACTCAAGCTTAATCTCATATCTCAATTTCAGACTTTCCACCAGTGTTATCTTGTTGGTTGTTTTTGTATTTCATTTCTGTCTCAGATTCTATACTTATTACTTTAAACCTTTGTCAAAATACATTCAGCCTGGTCTTGGTGACCTGTTCAAATTTCATCATACTGGTACCTCCTCCTCCTCCGCTTCTGCTAAGATGGTCAAGATCAAACCCCTGAACAAAAACTTGGGTTTCAATGGGTCAAATGTTGAACAATTCCTGGATTCTTACAAAATGGCTGCAGAAGTGGATGCAGCTAGAAAATACAATGTGGCCTATCAATTACAATTCTTCATTCCTCTGATGAAGTTATGGAAGTAATCAATTCTTTTGATGGATTTGAATCTCATAACTGGATGCTTCTAAGGGAAGCAACTCTGGCGTAATGGGGAAAGATAGATATAGCTTGATTTAAGCTTCAGGACTTGGATGATCTTTTCTCTCAGTTAATCTCAAAGGATGGTATTTCTTCAGCCTCTGATTATCAATCTTTTAGGAAATTGTGGGATCCTATCCAATCTTATCTCCTTAGAAATTATTATATTGACACCATGAGCAAAATTTGAGTCCAATTTTTCCAATCTTTTTTGCTAGGAGTCCAGGAGAATATAAGGGACAAATTTGTTAATTCTCAATCTATGATGACAACTAGGGATAATTTTTTCAAGCTTCCTTCTTTTCTTTTCCTTAGGAGTGCTGTTGATAAAGTCATGAAAGTTCAAACTGCCCTAATTTTTGAAACCCCCCGCAACACTGAACCTGTTCCTTCTCCCCCATTTTCTGAGTCTAACAAAATTATGAGGAAAATGGAGGCCACTTTTTGTCCCAAATTGAATCCTCAGGCTAACAAAGAAACTAAAACTATTGATGAAATCACAAAACTTCTCGAAGCTTTCTAAAATAACATGGATCAAAAGATTTCTGCTCTTGCTGCTCTCAAAACTTCTAATTCTGTTCCTAGATCCAATCTGTTCTGCTACTATTTTCATAGGGAAGGTCATGGAACCAGAAAATGCCCATAACTTCAGAAGGATAAGCAGGAAAAAGTGGTGGAACAGAAGGGAATTTTTTGTTTTTCCTAATGGTTCTCTGATCCCTTTTGATTCATCATGCACTATCCATTATGTGGTGGCCTTTTTTCAGCCATCTCCTCCTAAGAAAGCGTCTTTGGCCTCTTGGGATTTTCAATCTTGCTGTGGTACTCTTCCTGCTATCTCCTCCTCTAGCTTCTCCAGAGATTATCAGTCTGATCTGGCTAGGAAAAAAAATGAGGAACCCAAACTTCACAAAGATCCTCCTATGCCATCCACTATCCTCCATAAACTGGTCAAATTTCAATCCTCCCCTGAACCTCCTTCCTCTGTGGTGGAAGACATCAATGTAGAAATGGAACCTCTGATTAAAAGATTTCAAAACCACACTAATCCTTTGCCTCCTCCTGTTGCAACACCCCAACCTGTTGATCCTGTCATAATTCCTGCTTCACCTTAGAATCCTCTCTCCACCCAGCCCAAAGTTTGGTTTGAGAGGGGAATCTCTAAGGACCACCTCAATGCTGTGGAAGGGTTACTAAACAAAATCTCTGATATGAAAATCCCTGATTTATCTTTTGCTGAGCTCCTGTTAATTTTGCCCTCTGTTTCTGAAGGGATGAAGAAATGGTTCTCTTGTCAAGGTGTGGAAATTGGGTCTGACAAATTGAAGGTTTCCTCTGGAACGTTGCTTGAGGAATCTGGCGGAGCTGATCCTTCCTCAGATTCCAACCTATACTCTTGCCTTCTTGGTTTTCTTCCTTTTTGTCTTGGAAGGTCAGATAAAAGGGTTTCTCTCCTGGTCAATTCTGGTTCTCAACTTAACCTTATTTTGGATTTTATTGCCTGAAAACTCAAGCTCAGTCCTAGAGTTAGCTTCAACTCTGCACCATATGGAATAGGGAATTAGTCTTGTGAGTTATTTGGTATTGCTGAAGATTTTCCAGTTCAAATTGGTCAAAATATTGTTGGAACCTGTGATTTTTGGATTAATTGTTTGGAAGGACCTATGATCTTGGGTTAACCGTTTTTAATGGACTTTGGTGCTACCTTGATGTTTTCTGATCAAGTTGGGGAGAGAATCCTTCTCCCCAATGCTGATGGGAGGAAGATTGAAGTTCCTCTCTGCTCTTTGGATTCTTATCTTTTGGAAAGAGATTTCCCTGGTCATCCTCCTAAATTAGCTCTAAAGGGAAAGCAGAAGGAGACTTCTAATTCCTCTCATTTTTTAGCGGAGTATTTGATTCTACTGATAGTTGTAGTTAATCCCAGCCTCTGACTTCAACTCAAGGATCAACTCTCATCCCATAGGCTTATTTTTCTTTTTTCTCATCATTTTCTTCTGATCTGAAAAGTATTAAAAATCAAAAACATGTCAAAATAAACAATCCCAAAATATTCCCTCTCTCTCTCTCTGGATCTTTGGGGTTTTTTTTGCATGTTCTCTTAATCCAGTTCAATCTTCTTTTAGTTCTGATGTTAATCTCTGCAATGATTATAAACTAGATCCTGATCTTGATTATCTTCTTGATGGTTTGGTATGGTGGAATATGGACTTCAGTGGAGGCACTTGGGGGTCAAAGTAAGTCCTCCCAATTTTGCACCACTAGGGCATTCTTCTACCATCATTTTTGAAACTCTAGCTTGTGCCACACCTGTGAGAAATGTATTATCCCTTGGTTCTTCTTTTATGGAAAAGCACCCTTCAAGGACATTTCAGAACATAGGAGGTGGAAAATGTTGGAACTTGGTCTCACTTTTTGCAGTCAGGTCTTGCTGGTCAACGCTTGGAGGAAACAGGAACTTCTCTCTTTTGCCACCAAGTATAAACCAGTTGCAAAAAAGGTCCAACCCATCAATTGGCCCATGCCCCTCAACCTTATCCTCCTATCATTTTCCCTCCCTTATCCCGTGATCCTTATTGTGTTTTATCTTATCTTTTTCTGGTCCCTTTGCGCTTTGTGGTCATGTCACTGAAGAACATCTGAAATTTGTAAACTTTTCTCTTGATGGATGGCTTCTTCCTGATTAATTGAATTTGATCAAAAATTTCTTATCTTTGAGGGAAAAATCTATTGCCTTCTGTGAAGAAGAGAGAGGTCTCTTGAAAGAATCCTATGGTCTATGTTAAATTATCCCTGTAGTTGAGCACCATCCTTGGCAAAAGAAAAATATTCTGATCCCTGCTTCTAAAGTCAATGAATTTATCAAGTTGATTCGCAAACAAGTCCCTACTGGTCTATATGAACAGTGAACTTCCATTTATTCCAGCCCTGTTTTCTGCGTCCTTAAAAGTAATTGTAAACTTAGAGTAGTTCATAATCTCCAACCTCTCAACAAAGTTACAATTAAAGACTCTGGTGTTCCTCCTGCTACTGAAGAATTTGTGGAATCTTTTTCTGGGAGGGCTTGCTATGGTCTGGGGGAAATTATGGGTGGCTATGACAAACAATCTCTACATCCTATCTCCTTTCCTCTCACTACCTTGATACTCCTCTTGGTTGCTTCCAGCTTACCCAATTGCCTCAAGGTGCCACCTATCTGGTTGCAGTCTATCAGGCTCAGATTACATGGATCCTCCAGGATTAAATTCCTGATCATGCTGGGATATTTATTTACAATGGCTGAATTAAAGGTCCAATTTCAAATGATGATAACAAGCTCTTATCTTTGCATTCAGGAATTTTTTGATTCATTTGGGAGTATGCTACTACTTTAAAAAGGATTCTGTTTCAAATCAGAATTGGGCCTGACTGTTTCTGGATCCAAATTGGCTGCTTGTGTCCCTGCTCTGGAAATTGTTGGTCATGTTTTCTTCAAGGAAAGAAGAAGGATGGCACCATCAAAATTAAACAATATCATCTCTTGGCCCACTCCAATAAATCCCACTGAAGTTAGAGGCTTTCTAGGTATTTTAACTTATGTTCAAATATTCATTCCATGCTTACCCAAAATCTGTGCCCCTTTCCATTGTCTAACCAGTCAAGAAGCTGAATGGATTTGGACCCAAGCGTGTGAAAATTTGTTGCAGTTTCTCAAAGCCATTCTTGGGAAAGAAATAGTGTTGAAGAAGATCTCTTATGGACTGGTAGTTGGCAACATCAAGCCGGCTGTCAATTCTAGTTATCAATCTTTTGGGGCTGTTCTTACTCAGGAAGATGAAAATGGTTGGGACTTTCCTGCTCTTTATGAATCCTTTTTATTTTCAGATTTAGAATCCAGATACTCTCAACCAAAACTGGAACTCTGCGGCATGTCTCAAAAGTTGAAGAAACTTCAAACAGTCCTCTGGGGTCAAAATTTTGAATTACAAGTTGAGGCTTGATCCATCATTGAAATGATCAATGCTTCCAGCCTTCCAAATGCTCCTATGACTTGTTGGGTGGCTTTTATTCAGTTTTTCTCTTTTGATATTGTTCACAGGCCTAGAAAATCATTCACCATACCTGATGGTTTATCTCAATGTCCTCGGGTAGATAACAAATTGGATGTTAGGATGGATTTTGACAAGGAGGAGCCTATAATTTGGCCTGTCTTCTGTTTCTCATCTCAATATTATTCTGGCTTTCAGCAGGGTTTCTGGTTTAAATTAGGGCAGTACCTTTCAACTCTCCAAAGACCCCCTGATATTTCTGCCAAAGAATTTTGATCCCTTAAAAGAAAATCCTCTAATTTCTTTGTCAAAGGTTCTAGGCTCATGAAAAGAGGAAATACTTGTGATCTCATTGTTTTTACTATCCCTTCTAAGAAAGACTCAATCCTTGAAAATCTCCATGAGTTTCTTGGTCATTGTGGGTAAACCAAAACTTAACAATTCATATCTGAATGATTCTGGTGGCCATCACTGATGAAATCAATCTCTCAATGTTTCCGGAGTTGTTAAGTTTGTAAGAAACTTGATTTTAGGCACCCAGCTGAAAATTTTTATCCTACTGGGGAGTCCACTGTCTTTGGAAGGATTGCTATGGATTTGGTTTATATTAAGGCAGGTGGTGCTAAGTATCTCATTGTGGCTAGAGATTATTTTTCTGGATGGGTTAAAGCAAAATTCCTTAAGAATCTCAGCTCTGAATCAGTGGCAGCTTTCCTCTATGAGATCTGGAAAATGCATTATGGATTTACTCAATCTTATTCTACTGATGGTGGCTCTGAATTTAGTTGAAAACTTTCTGAAATGATCCAATAACTTCCTAGACACATCAGGTTACTACTCCTTATTATCTGGAAGGCCAAGGAATGGTGGAACAAGGCCATGCTCTTTTGAAGGCTGCTCTTTTCAAACTGGCTGGTGAAAGTGAGAAGAATTGTTGAAAATTTCTCCCTCTGGTTCTCTTCTCTGATTGAATCTCAACTAAACGGACCACTGGCTTCTCGCCTTAAAAAATGATTTTTGGCCAAAGGGCTGTCCTTCCTCTTGATCTTGAAATGGAATCTTTCCTGGGTATCTCAAGGGAGCAGGTTTCCTCAGCCATTGATCTATGAGTTGCCAGATCCAAGCAACTGAAGCAAATTGAGGTGATCTATTTTTGGCTTATAATTCATCCTTGGAGACTCAGTGGGGAAAGCTCTTTTCAAATTGTTGGCATGTTCCTTATTGGGTGGTTTGTCAAGTCAGATGTGGATCCTATGTTTTGGAAGAACTGGATGGTACTCAGTTGGCCAGAAGGTTATCTGCTGATCAAGTCAAGAGGTTTCATTTTTGTGGGAGAAATTTGGAGTCAAAGTAAGTCCTCCCAATTGTGCACCACCAGGGTCATCTACTGCATTTTTCTTTTTTGTAAAACTCTGTTTTATGCCACATATGTGAGCACCTGAGATGGCCTCTTTGTTTTTCTCCTTCAACTTCTAGGGCTCTCTTGGATGGATCAAGATTTTTTTTCCTCAACTCTTTAATCACTCTCAAGATCAAGAAATGGCCATTTTTTTATTTATATTTTCTCCTTTCCTCCTTTTTTAAATATTGTCAAAACCTCAATATGCAGACTAGGAACAGTTTGTAAGTTGGGGAGAGGTGTGGTGACCAATTTGGGGCATCTCATGAAAAGGCCCAAAATTTAAAAAAAAAAAATGTGTTGGAAAATCTTCCATTTTCTGTTTCTCCAACTTCTCCCTGTCCTAGAGGTCTAGGAAGGGTACCCCTGGTGTTTTCAAGTTCCCAGGCCATGCTTTCAATTCCTCCTCTTTGCGCTTGGCACATTATTTTTTTTGGCCAAGTGCACAGACAGTCATTCTCCTCCTAATCCAATCAGATCCTCAGCTCATCTGACCTTCCTCCAACTATCAAAAACATGCCCAACTTGCCATCCCACAGCAAGCTTCCATCCCCGCCTGTCAATCTATTTCTTGACTTGGGCTCACTCACCTCCTCCAAATTACCTGATCTCACCCTCAACTTGATCCACCACAAGCTCTCCCTTGACCTTGGCCCAACAAATCTCTTGTTCACTCTTGAAGAATTACACTCCAAGCAGGCTAAAATAGCCCATTGGAGATCATCCAATCCTACCAACCACCAACTACCTCCCACCAAGCTCTCCCACAACAAACTCAGCCTCAGCTTTTATCCCCATGATTGATCAAGTTGCTGGACCAGTCTCTTGAGTTGGGAAGATCTGTTTTCAAGGGGAATTCCTCCGCCTATCATCCCATCCAATCAACCAACACCCATCCCCGCGCGCATCAACCGTGGCCATTGGTGTCACTGTTGCTCATCCTCAAGATACTGCGCTCCTCATCTGCAACCACTGTTGCCACCCATGATCCGCAACCCCTGTCATGGCCCCCCGTCCGCAAAGTTGCAGATCTTCATCCACCCAGGGATGCTTATCCACTTTCTGCTGTCATCCTTGAAACAAGCTGGTTTCCTTTTTCTCATTTTTTTTTCTCAGGTTTCATAATCTTCCTGTTGCCATCATTTTTTTCTTCATTAAAAGTTTCCCTGGTCCATCAAAAAAATGAAAAAAATGGTTTTTTTCCGCTTTCATTTGTAGTTATCTCTTGTAAGTAGTTTTCAGGGCCTCTTCCCCATAAAAGGAGGGGCTCTCCCCTGCCTTTTTGCCCATCAGCTATCTTGTCCATCATTGTGGTATTGAATCATCATATCATCTTCTGATCAATAAATAGGGGTATTCCCCTGTGTGTCTCCTCATCATCATCATTTTAAAGCTGGATATATCTGTTAATTATCTCCTGATCCTCAGCCTTATCACCAACCAATAGCCTTGATGGTTGAAGAAGAATTTATTTTGTTGAATTCTTGAGTGTGTTAAACAATTCCTTTGATCACTTTCTCTGACCACTTTGGTTTTGATCATTCATTTGTTTGTCTTTCTGGAACCAGTCATGTTTGACTGAGAGGCTTCTTTAAGCTTGAAAACTGGATTTTTAAACCTCCCTTTATTTCTTTAAAGTTGAATTCCGCCATGCTATTCTTGATTCCCTTGAGAAGTGCTGGGTTATTCTTGTTTGAATTTGTTACTGCTTTGCTTCTAGAGCTTCATTAAACAAATTTCTTTGTTTTTTACAGCCACCCACAGTTATCTGGTACCCTTCAAGAGCTTGATTGGGGAGAGTTGGGCATGTTAATTGAGAACCTGGAGGTTGGTTGGGATTGAGTTGATCTTTCCTAATCTTCTGGTGATGACAAGAGTTATTAGCTTGTGGGCATTGTTACTTGCAATTGCCTTGTTCTATTGAACTCTGAACAAACTTCAACTTAGTTTTTTCAACTCTTTTCCCACACCATCTTGCCTCAGATAGTTTTGTTTCATTGCTACCAACTACTATCAAAATTCATCCTTTCTATTGATTCCTTATTTACAAGTTTCTGGATCTTGATTCTGGTTGCATTTTAATATTTTTGTTACACTCAGGAGGGCAGCCTAAAAAGAACCTTTTCCCCTTCACAGAACTGCCTGCGGCTCAGCACCTTTTGGAGTCTTACAATGGAAGTGGGAAGCAAGTGATGGATGGTGTGGTGCAGGGTGTGGTTGATGCTGTGGGTACCTTTTTGTAATTTACTTGAAAAAAACTGTTTATTTAATTTTAACCTTTACATGTCTGAACTGAAAGAAGTGTTTTTTTTTAATTTTAATGGCGCGTTTGAAATGGTGTATTTGGGTTCAAACCAGCCATTAAAAAATGGGGTTTTTGGTTAACTTGGATACACCCTAATTAGCGGTTTGATTTTTAGACACATTTTCAAGGACAAAATTTTCTATTCCAAAAAAACCATATATTTATTTTTTATTGTATCATGATATATCTTAGGATATATTTTTAGGGTGGAAATTTATTTATTAGTGAAATAATCCAACTATCATTTTTTGAAAAATAATACAAAAAAGTACAAAATACCTCAAAATAGATCTTTCAGAAAGAGAAAAAATAAAGCCATTCTTTTCCAGTTTGTGTTATTTTTACTATATTTAATTTTAGGGAAGAATCAGGATAGCACTATAAAAAGGAAAACCAGTGAAATTTAATTTCTAAATTCATGGGAAAAGAAAATTAGATTAATATCATTTTTTTAAGGGTTTGATGATACTTTGATTAAATAATCAATATGGGAATCTGAGAACTCACAAAATTCAAGCAAAAAATTTTTCTGGTGCTGTTTGATTTCTGCAGTATGATTTTTTTTCAATGTTTCAACTTTTTAGAGCTTACAGAATTTTGTGAAAATTTTAGGTTTTTTTGGTTTTGAAGAGGGGATCATCTCATTGCTGAAAAACCAATTAAAATTTTCAAATGAACTAAAATACTTTAGTGAATAATTCATCTTGATCTGACAGATCATTTCACACCTTAAAAAAAAGGAAAATTCAAATAAAAGGAAATATCAAATGTTGAAAATGACTGAGAAAAAACCTTAAATATTTCTCAGCATAATATTTCCTTGAGTTTTCTGGAAGAGATTCATCTATATTCAATAATAAATTGTAAGAAATTGTTAATCTCTATCACATTTATTTATGTTGATTCAAAATGGTTTGGTCTTAATGGAACTCATTAATTTTCAGATCATTTTTGAAAACCCATAAAATTTCCGTGTTTTTTCATTTCACACACAAGTGTGAAGACTTACTTCCACCCGCCCCCCCCTGTACTAAGTATACCAGTATACTAGTGTATATTGTAGTGACATGGTATGTTGCATCTCCCACCCCCTGTACTAAGCATACTAGTATACTGGTGTATATTGTAGTGACATGGTATGGTTAATTGTTGTGGTTATATTACTATGGGACATGGAGCAGGTATAAATACCCTGCTCCAGGTCCCTTTCAACTTGTGGAGTTACAATTCTATGGTAAGCTACTTATGTTTTTGAGTTACCAAAAAAAAAGGGGGGTATGGTCTCCTAGTCAGAATCAAGCATTCTACTCCAAATAGATCAACACATATGGTTGTGTTTTCAAACCCCACCAGGAAACATCAAATTGGAAGGGCCCTGGAAATACTGCTAGCTGAGGATTTTTTGATGGATGTAGGTTTGATGGCCCCCTTTTGCCTCTTGTGGATGGTACATGCCTGAAAATTTTCATTGGCAAAATTCTGCTGGATTTTTTCATCTCCACATCCAATCCTCTTATAACGCACATTCCTCCCATCAGAGACAAATGGACTTGGCCAAAAGTTTAGCAATTAAAAACGTGACAATACTTGTCAAAAAAGCAGTAGTAGCCTGGCGATCTGCATATCTGCAATACTGCAACCCCCTTTTGTAAATAGATACCTTGAGAATCATAAAAAATAAATTCATTTATAGTGGTCAGTGCAAAAATTCAAAAATCCCTCCTTTTTTAAAAGGAAAAAAAATTGTGGGGGTGATGCAGTGAAGTAGGCCATGAGACCTTAGAGTATCTACCAACGTCACAAAAATTCCACTTCATAAGCATATTTATCAAGGATTCACCCAATTGGGCCACCATTGTGGGCTTTATAGCGCTTGATAGCTTTTCACTGGACAAAATACTTGACAAGGATCCATAAATTTATGAATCCTTTTCAAGGCTTGACAAGCCAAATCCTGTCAAGCCCCACTGTAACTTTGCTCCCCTGTTCCTTTCCCTCCATAGCTCCACCCTACCATACTTCCCCCCCCCATTGGACTTCATCACTCTTATTGACAACCCCCACCCATTTTACATTGTTCCAAATTTTTCTCATTTTTTTTGTTTTGAAATCAAAATGATGCCAAAACCATCTTTTTTGCCCTGTTTGGGGGCATTCCCAACCCTTATTGAGCGGGTATTTGTGGAAGGGACAATGGTGAAACCCACTTTCAAACTCCTCTATAGCTTTTGAACAAACCCAATTTATCACAACAAGGTTTAAAAATTGGGTCTTTACAGTTATCCACCCTTGGGCCCCTTGAAAACTTGTCAAATTTGTTGAGGATTTTATCAATGCAAAGGTAGATGCTCTTAGGTCACAGCATACATTTCCCTCAAATTTGGGGAGGGAAGCCTTTTGCCTGGTGAAAAAGCTTGAGTGAAGTAAATTCATGGCACACATCCTGTTTGTGGTTAAGATTTCAGATAAAAAGGCCAGCTACTCAATAGTTTTTGAAGGAGGTCAAAATTTATATTTTCCACCCTTTGAGAAACCAATCTTTTTATATTTGTAGACTATTCTTTTTCCCCCATATTTGGAGACCCGTGGAGGAACACTTTTAATTTTTTTTTCCAACATTATTCCATGATCAGAATAAAGAAAATACATTATTACAAAGAACTTCATCAGAAAAATTTCCAAAAAAACAGATGTCCAAAATTAATCAAGTCTCATGATGAATGGCATCTAGAACCTCATGGTAAACAATATTATCACTTTTAAAAGACCTTTGGTTGTATGGTATATGTTCTAAAAATAGTCTTGTTGATTATCTTTATCTACTCCTTGAAAATGCTACATATAACTGCCCATGGCTGAAAACTTGATCTTGAAGATAAAGACCAAAAGGTGAAATTTTCTTACCTTGAGATTTATGAATTTTCAAAGAGAAGGCCAAATACACTGGAAAATGTTTGCGGATCAATTTGAATGGAAGAAATTTTTAATCTGGTTCATAAATCAAAGGACTGGGTGGAATAGCAACAACTCTCCCTATTGAATTAATTTTTGTGGTCTTTGAAAATATTATATTTGTTCCCAATCTTTCCAAAAACAATAAAGTACCATTGCATAGGCCAATTTTACAGTAGGTATTCCTCAAAATTATTATTGGGGCACCAACTTTCAGAGTTAAGGTATGGGGAGGAACGTTTTGAAGAAATAATGTGTTGATGAACTCTTGTTGGTAAAGACTTTGTGTTTGTTCTTCAACATAGTAATGGTTTTATTCAGCTCTCATTTTCTCATTTTCCTTATTTCCATGGAGTGCTTTCCGCATCACTCGATTTATCTTGTTTAAAGAATTATTCTTGCAACACAGGATCACACGTTCCATTATATAACCATTTTGAAGGTAGCAGAGGCTCAATTCTTGAAAAATGATTTTGATTAATTGCTCCAAAGAATTATCTTGACTTTTACCATGAATAATGTTTTGTTCTTGAAGCAAGATTTTTTTTGAACCCTCAATCATATGTTAACCATCTCCAACATCAAGTAAGAAATTCTGGAAATCAGGGTCACCAGAAGCACACATGTTTGAAGTGAGGTTCAAGAATTGGAAATATCTCCAGCAAGGTTAATTGAATAAACTGGCATCAACAATTTGGGGACATGTACCTTTTTAAATCATTTGTAGAATTTGACTGAAGTTAGTGAGATTATAATCTCTTTTGAGGGAAAAATATTCATTTTGAAAAATTGATTTTATTATCAATTGAAAGAAAAGATAATTTGGACCATGACGGAAAAAAGAATTAACTGAATATGTTGAGTAATAATAAAGTTATCAAAGATTAAGCCTCTTTGAATTACATGACAGAAATATCAACACAGCCCAGAAAACTGGGTACATCATACCAATGAAGAAAAGAAAAGAAAGTAGGAGATTTATAAATAAAACAATCAAAAGAAATATTTATGTATTTAATTCTGAAATTTCCTATACAGATAAGAAAATAAATTTAAAGCATTAGTGGATGTAAATAGAAAGGACTATCAGTGCAAATGAACATTTCAAGTTCATTTTAATCCATTTCAAAACAAAGAAAAGCATTTTTCAACTCCTTCCCTCTTAGCATGTACATATTCATTATGGTGAAGGAGATCTTGTCTATTAAGGACGCCCTCTGCCCAGTTGTATTTCCCCCTTATTAATTCAAAATTGAATCAACAAAAAAAAATTTCAATTATTTAAAAATAATATCAACTTATCTACCAACTATATCACTATTTCTAGAAGAAGTAACCACCAAGAACCATGGCTTTACCACCAATTGGTAGATTGGAATCTATGATGTCTTGTAGTAGTCTTTCAACCAGCTCAAGAGCATTCCTGTGACTCATTGGTGCTCCATCCCAGATTATCAAAGAAGCTTATTTAAGAGCTTGAGAATTTCAAGAATTATTTTAAATTATTTATATAGAGATTCAATTTATTTTCAAGGGGATTCCAAAGGTTAGATTATCTTTCCTTCCATTTTTTGGTAGGTTTGTGGAAGGTACTCCACTATAATAAGATGCCAGAGAATTTGAACCTATTGATTGGATAGAAGCCAACCAACAATTATCAGGAATTATTTTTACAGATCCCCCAGTCCCATCAATAAAGAAGCAAGAAGGCTGGAAAGAATTTCATGCATTCATTATCAGGTCAAAAATATGTCTCTTTCTATGATTCAGGGAAGAAATATTTTCCAAGTGTGATTGAGGTACTGGTGCATTTTTTTCTTCCTGAACAATGCAGTTCCTTTTGCTCATTTTACCTTGAACTTTTTGGTAAAGTCTTGGAAGATCAGGAAAAGCCTCTTCTAACCATCAAATTTATTTGTATGCTTCATGCTGGGTGTCTTAAGCCTAGGAACACTACTTTTACTTTGGGCCATGATTTCCATGAGCTTCAGAAGGACAGAATCAATTAAATCCTGAGTTTTTCACAAGCGTCCATGGACAGGAGGTTGAGGGGAAGGTGTAAATTAAGCATTTTCAGAGGATAAATTGGAGCCAAACTGCAAGAAATAGGAAGCTAAAGAGCAAGAATAGAGAGGATCTTTGTCAGCCTCCTGGATGCCAAGACCCTTGCTATCCTTTAGCTACCAGAGGTGATAGAGTAAATAATAAATATATTATTTAATAAATGCAGCAAAAATCCATAGAATACTTGGATTAACCTTATTGCAAGGTTAAATGGTTTGGTTATTGTTTATTGTTTCAAATCAAAATTTATTATTAAATATTTTTAGAGGGGCCACAATTATTTTGGGGATCTTTAACACCTCTCTTCAGGGATTTCATTATGAAAACACATAGTCCTGGTTACTTTGGGTTCTTTAGTATAAAGATTATTATACCCAAAGATAATATGTATATAAAATACACAATGGAGTGGTAGGGTCTTGTAGCCAAGCTACCACGACAGAGAAAGGATAATAAGACTCACTGGTATATTATTAAATCCTTTGGGTATTTGTTTGGGACGTGTACTGATGGGTTAAACCTGTATACTGGGGTTATAAGGTTGTTCAGCAGTTTTATTTGATAAAAAGAGGTTTGAAGAAGGATATTACTGATCAGAAATTGCCATAAATCACTTAATTATCTCTTATAAGTATTTGATTACCTTGGAACGGCGTCTGTATATGAATATTACTGGGTCTCTGCCCATCAACATCCTCAAAAGATCTCTGTATTTATAGCTTTTGGAGTCCCAATATGGTCCTTCTGAGGGTTGTAGGTGTTCAAAGGGACGGACACTAAGGCTAGCAGGGTGACCGGGGGTAGCCTGTCATGTGTTCTTGGTGCTATAGCCCGGGTAGCATCTAATTCCTTACGGTATGGGAATTATTCTACCTTATAATGGACATTAGGACGTGTGAATAACACTAATCTGTCCTATTTATGTATTATTTAATTAATTCTCCTTAGTGTATGTTCCCAGTAATCTAATAATTATATTTTTAGACATCTCTAAGGACATTTTGATGTCAGGTAAGCTCTCATTATTTATTATATAACTGAAGTAAAAGTCATAATATTGATTATACTCTTTATTTTCGAGTTCCAGTTGATTTGTTAAGATAATTACTTGAAAATATAAGTCATGAGAATTCATGTAATATTATTACATAATTATCTTCCTTAGTATGTCACAAAGATATTTATGTGTAGAAATTCTCATAAAAGTATATTAAAGTATTTTAATATATTTTTTGAAGTTTTCATTGTCTTATTTTCGACATTCTTGGTACTTTGCATTATATTAAATAAAAAATACGTGTAAGGATTATTTATGTATTTTTATATAGTATTATGTATAATTAGACAGTCTACAATCCATGGGAACCTTTATTACATATGTAGAAAGTTCCTGTGTATGTTGGAGCCTGTTTACGCAGTACCTGAGCTGCCTGTCACTCTGTCAGCTAGTAGTCCCGCGGCTGCGTACTTGTCAGAGGCCAGGGGCTGCGTACAAAACTTTGACGGGTTGGCACGGCTGTATCTCAGCTGCGCGCGGGTGCTTTGGCTGCCGCGGCTGCGTGCGGGAATTTTGAAAAAACACATTTCTGCCCGTAACTCCTAAAATATACACAACACCTCAATTCTGACTGAATTTTAGGTGTGAAACCTATACGTGACAATGTGTGTGAAGTATTTAATTGGCAAAAAAGCTCAATACTGGAGGCGTAGTATTTTAGTTCTTTTTCCTTAATTTTTTAAAAATGTAAGGAGTTGGATTTCAAGGGTGGGGTCAGTGAGTGACCCTACCTAATTTTGGATGGAGAATCTATTTCTTTAATAATATTTATGGTTTTCCTACTCCTTCTTAGGTTAATTGTATTATTATTATTTTTATGTTATTTTTGTTACTTTTGCAGCTTGCTCTGCAATAGTAGCAAGCTGACATTCCCCCACTCCAAGATATGGCTATATCTGAAAAAATCTGGAGGATGTTGGGAGAAAAAATTAACTTCATATGTGCTTCAGTTCCTTTTGCTGGCTCTGTAGTTTCTGAGATGTATTGGTCCATCAGGTATATTATTTTCTGGTAACCATCCATCTTTGTCTGCAGATTCTCCTTTGTATCTTACTAAGTATAGTCTGATGTCTTTTCCTTGTACCCTCTCTTTCTTATCTCTCATTATCCTGCTGACTTTCCCTTTTTCTTTTACAGGGTCAGGTTCTATTGGGATTATTTCTGGAGGGAGGTTGCTGCCTTCTCTTGTTTTAGAGTGTTTGACTAGGCTAACAGGAAATACCGGATGTTTTCTTGATAATTATTCACTCAAGATTACTTCCACAGCATTTTTTCCATGCATCTTCTTGATAAAAAATGGTCCAACAAAGGCTGGTTTCAGTTTCCTGTTGCCTGCCAGGTTGTTGAAGTTAGTTGTAGATATCAAGATCTGGTCTCCTATCTTAACGTCCGGTTCTTTATGGGATTTGTCCCATCTTTGTTTGTTGTATTCAACAGCTTCTTCCACAAATTTCTGAGCATGGTTATTTGCCACATCTATCATCTTTTTAAAGTCAAGAGATGTTTGATGAATAGTGGCTAAGTTATAGTTTATGTTATTCCTAGGGAGTTTTGGAATCCATCCTCCTTCTAGTATATAAGGAGCTTCTTTGGTAGTAGAATGTTTACTGCTGTTATAAGCAATTTCTAGGGCTGGGAGTAGGCTTACCCAATCATGGCAATAACCATCAGAGTTTTTGTATTCTAGGCCAAAGCTACAGAACCTTCTTAGCATATCTTCTAGGGTCTGTATCATCCTTTCAGCTAATCTGTCAGTTTGGGGATGGTATGCTGTAGAAAATGCTAGAGTAGTACCCAGTATATCATGTAGATTCCTCCAAAATTCAGATGTGAATTTGGGGTCTCTGTCACTGATTATAATCTTGGGTATACCCACATCAGCTGTAATCCTATTCCAAAATAGTAAGGCTACATCCATAGCACTATCTTCCTTGTGGTTAGGTAAGAATTTTGCCTTTTTGGAATATCTGTCAACTATAACTAGGACAGAGTTATAAGAATGAGTACCTCCAGGGGGGAGGCCGGTAACAAAATCCATATTGATAATTTCCCACCTGGTTGTAGGTTCAGATATCTTCTGTAAGAGTCCAAACCTTTTTCCAGTAGTTTTATTAGATTTCTGGCAGGTTTCACAGCTGGTAACATATTTTGTAGTGAATTCTGTCCGGTCTATCCACCAGGCAGTTTTTTCACTTTCTCCAAGGTTCTTTCTGTGGATAAATGTCCTGATGAACAGTTGTCATGGCATTCCTGGAGTATATGTTGTATATGCTCTTTGCTGCTCAGTACTAATATGCTGGAATGTTGGTGTCTATAGTAAAGGAGACCATCCCAAAAGGTAAACCTTCCTGCTTTAGAGATAGTCTGGAGTACTAATCTTACTTGGTTAATATGAGTATCCCAATCATCAGATTATATGATAACATCATCTATGTATACCATCATCCATCCTTGTCTGATGTAAGTACCTAGAACTGTATCCATTGTTCTCTGGAAGTGTGATGGAGCATTCTTTATACCAAAGGGCATCCTAAGATTTTCATATATTCCCAAATGACAGATTATTCTCATAAACTTCCGGCTTTCAGGACTTATTGGTATCTGGTGGAAACCTTTAAGCATATCCATAGTAGTGATGTACTTAGCCTTGAACAATTTATGCAGAGCATTATCAATCTGGGGTATAGGATAACAATCTGCTTGAGTGTAATTGTTGAGCATTCTGAAGTCTCCTACCATTCTTGACTTGTCATTATGCCAAGCTATGATTACAGGTGTGGTAACATCTACCTGTTCATTATGTCCTACTTTCCTTAATACTTGTAAGTCTATCAGTTCTTGGATATGTTCCTCAAGAGCTTTTCTAGACTTAGGACTAGACGGATAGGCTGGCCTTCTTAAGTTAGGAGGATAAGGAGGCTTAGTGGTCAATGTTAATACCATATCATTTCCTTTAATATCACCAATAGGATGATCTTTAGTACAAAAAGCATTTTGGTTCTTAAAGCAGAATTTTAATATATCTTTCTTCTGTTCCTCAGAAAGTTTTGTATTCAGAGCTGCTTGAGATAAATATTCTTGGTTAAAGTCTTCCAAATGCTTTTGGTAAGTAGAGGAGGGGAAGTTAGACTGAATAGTGCATACCTTAAACTTCTTATCCCAATTACCTCCTACTGTGAAGTATCTTCCTCTACTCTGGAACACGTCTATACCATATAGACATAAGGCATCATTACCCAGTATAAGGTAGTCACATAGTCTGTTGAGCAATACTACAAACTCCACTTGTATTCTCAAAGATCCTTTAGTGTGAGGTAGTATTATAGGAGCAGTCCATACTCCAATAGCATTCATGGTAGAGTTGCAAGAACTGAACTTGGCTTTTGGGACAGTTAAAAGGTGTTCTTTCCAATTGGGGTCCCATTTGTTTAAGAATTCAGCATAGACACATGAGCAAAAGGCCCTACTATCCAGTAATAACCTTATGGGTCTGTTTTTATACAACCCAGTTGCATAGCACGTTTGACCAGTGGTATAACTTTTCCCACTCATAGGTTTAACTATTAATGGTTTGACATCCATAATGTGTCTAGGAATTATAGTAGGATCCCATTGTTGGGGTAGGCTAGAATCCCCATGGATGTTATTGATTTCTGCAGAAGTACCTATATCTCCTTCTATAACATTAACCGGGTTGGTCAAGATCAATTCACATTCAGAAAGAGATCCTTCAGTATCAGCTATGTCTTCATAGTTCTGATTCTCTTCAACCTCCTGTTCTCCTTCCAAGACTGGTATCTTCCTTCTTGGTAATGGACAGTGTTGTCTCATATGCCCAGTCTTGTTACAATTCCAACAAGTTTCAGGCGTCATCTCTTTCTCCCTATTCTCATTAGGTTTCTTATTGTCAGAGGCATTTATCAGAGGAGGTTGTTCTCTGGTTTTGTTGATGGTATAGTTCTCTTTGGGTCTAGAAGGGGCTTTCTTGTCCAACCCATTCATGTCTATTACTTCTTCTAACACATTGATGAGAGTAGGCAAGTCCGCATCCATTCTCATCCTACATCTTATGCTATGGTTAAGATTGCCAGGACACAGGTTGAGAAGTCTTTCATTTACTTCCTCTTTATCAGCATCTGGATAGAAGCAATCCAATCTTTTCTTCTGTTCCAAGCACCATTTGTGAGGTTTGTCCTTGGAGGGGTAAAATCAGGAATTTTCGAAATTTTTCATCATTTTCCTTTTCCACATTCTAGAACCAAATTTTTCTTTGATCAGAAGTTTCCAAGAATTCCATGGTAAGGATCCTAATTCTTCTCTCTTACTGATAAACCAGTCCAATGCTACTCCTTCAAATAGTCTGGGTAACCGGACTACAGCTATAGCTTCTGGTAGGTCATAAGTGTTAATGGTGTAATCAATAAATGTAATAAAATTTATATGATTTTATTCTCCTTCTCCGGAGAACTTGGGCCATTAAGAAATAGGGGGTAACAATTTGAGAGATTGCTCCATCTCAGGAGTAGGACTAGACCTAAAGGTGTCACTCCTATGCATTCCTAATAAGGGTGGTGCATAAGGAGTAGTGGTTTGTCTGGGAGGCTTTGGTTCCTCTGTAGTACTCCCCAAGGGGTTGGTCAGATGGACTTTTGAGTCTCTAAGATCATTTTTGATCAGATTAAGTTGCAGGTCCACTTTGTTATTGAGCACATCCAATTTTTCACTAAGGGATAGAATAGAACTGTTAGTGGTGGTTGCCAATTCTTCTTTTAAGGGGTGGAAAGACATAATAAAATCTTCTTGTATTCCGGATAAAATATTCTCAATTGTTTGAGTTTGTTTGATCCTACCTTGATTAATTGTCTCCGATAACTGCTCTGTGTGTTCTTCAATCTCTTCCATTCCTACCATCTTTGTTTGTTTATTAATCAATTTGGCTACTACTGAGGTTAATTTATCCATTTGGGTGTAAACCCCGTCCACATTTTCACAAACAATTTTGAAATTATGACGCATATCATTAGAAAAGGAAGTAATTACATCAGAGGTTTTTTTGGGCTCAGAATTAGAGGCTAATTGTTGTAAACCTTTTTCCACTTTTGAGCTAGTGATATTATCTGGTCCCAGTCTTTTGTTCCCTTTGGCTTGGGATGGGAAGAGGATCTCTTTTTTCCTGATCCTTTGCCTTTCAGTTGGGCTAATTGATCCCACAGATTCCACTTTTCTACGTAGGATTTTACATCTTTCCTTGGAATTCTTTTCCAAAGAGCTATCTGGGTGGCTTTTGCCTGGGAGATTATCTTTTTCATGGATACCATGTCCTCCTTGGCTTGGGCTTCTTTGAATTCTTCCCAATATTTCACGTGCTCTTTGACTAGGTCTTTGATCCTGGACTCCTTGGCCAGATTCTGCTGGGGTGGCTGCAGGGAATCTTCTTTTCAAGGAGGATGGCTTGATTCTGCTACTTTCTCCGGCTCTAGGTTGGGAGAGGGCAGAAGTGGTTGGTTCTGCTCCTTGTTCATCAACATTTGGTTCACGGGTTCTGGTCCCTTCATTGTTGTCCTTACTGCTGGTCTCACGGTTACTGAGAGCTGTTGGCAAAGATCCATAGGAGGGAATTCTTCCTGAGGCTCTTGTGTTGCGTCTAATCATTTTCAGAATAATATGTTTATAAGTGTTTTACAGAAAAAATCCGTAAAAATAATTTTTATTTCAAAACTCACTTAAATTGATATTCAAAGTTACTAAGACCTGGTTGGGGTTAAATTGATCTCTAGTAGGTAATCCTACGGGGTCTTGGTGGGTTCCAATGAGGTCTTCACCCGTCCAATCAATATTTTCAGGGCTTTTGGAGATGTCTGGGACTTCCTGATCTAATAGATCCACTTCAGTGGCGGTGGTTTCTGGTACAGGAGGGTTCACTGATAAAAAAAGGTGTATTTTATTGGTTTAATAAAATATGTTAATATTATTTTCTTTTAAAAATAATATGTTAATGCAATTTGTGTACTTACTTTTATATTTAAAAAATTAATTTATACGGTATTTTTTCCAAGCTTTATGTTTTCTTAATAGAGCCTGAAAGTTGATACGCCTTTCAAGATCTTCTTGTTCAAGGAGTTTATCTACGTGTTTGCGTGCAGAAGAAATATTAAGTTGCTCAGCTTGAGTTAAAGCTTTCCAACCAGTAGGTTTATAATTTTTAATGTATTCTTCTTTTCTTATCTTTAAAAGATTTAGATAATAGATTATTAATTCTGCATTTGTTTTTAAATCCACTGCAAAAGAATTTAATAATAAATCACGGTTATAAAATCAGATAAATTTATCTTTAATTTTATTTTTTCATCAAAATGTCTGGTCCAAGGTATTAAATATAATAAAATGGAATATTTCCCAGCCACACCCCCAATTTTCAGCCTCCTGGATGCCAATACCCTTTCTATCCTTTAGCTACCAGAGGTGATAGAGTAAATAATAAATATATTATTTAATAAATGCAGCAAAAATCCATAGAATACTTGGATTAACCTTATTGCAAGGTTAAATGGTTTGGTTATTGTTTATTGTTTCAAATCAAAATTTATTATTAAATATTTTTAGAGGGGCCACAATTATTTTGGGGATCTTTAACACCTCTCTTCAGGGATTTCAGTATGAAAACACGTAGTCCTGGTTACTTTGGGTTCTTTAGTATAAAGATTATTATACCCAAAGATAATATGTATATAAAATACACAATGGAGTGGTAGGGTCTTGTAGCCAAGCTACCACGACAGAGAAAGGATAATAAGACTCACTGGTATTTTATTAAATCCTTTGGGTATCTGTTTGGGACGTGTACTGATGGGTTAAACCTGTATACTGGGGTTATAAGGTTGTTCAGCAGTTTTATTTGATAAAAAGAGGTTTGAAGACAGATATTACTGATCAGACATTGCCATAAATCAGTTACGTATCTCTTATAAGTATTTGATTACCTTGGCACGGCGTCTGGATATGAATATTACTGGGTCTCTGCCCATCAACATCCTCAAAAGAGCTCTGTATTTATAGCTTTTGGAGTCCCAATATGGTCCTTCTGAGGGTTGTAGGTGTTCAAAGGGACGGACACTAAGGCTAGCAGGGTAACCAGGGGTAGCCTGTCATGTGTTCTTGGTGCTATAGCCCGGGTAGCATCTAATTCCTTACGGTATGGGAATTATTCTACCTTATAATGGACATTAGGTTGTGTGAATAACACTAATCTGTCCTATTTATGTATTATTTAATTAATTATCCTTAGTATATGTTCCCAGTAATCTAATAATTATATTATTAGACATCTCCACGGAAATTTTGATGTTAGGTAAGTTCTCATTATGTATTATATAACTGAAGTAAAATTCATAATATTTATTTTACTCTTTATTTTCGAGTTCCAGTTGATTTGTTAAGATAACTACTTAAAAATATAAGCTATGAGAATTCATGTAATATTATTACATCATTATTTTCCTTAGTATGTCACAAAGATATGAATGTGTAGCAATTCTCATAAAAGTATATTAAAGTATTTTAATATATTTGTTGAAGTTGTCATTGTCTTATTTTCGACATTCTTGGTACTTTGCATTATATTGAATAAAAAATATGTGTAAGGATTATTTAGGTATTTTTATATAATATTATGTATGTTTAGACAGTCTACTATCCACGGGAACCTTTATTACATATGTAGAAAGTTCCCGTGTATTTTGTAGCCTGTTTAAGCGGTACCTGAGCCGCCTGTCACTCTGTCAGCCCGTAGTCCCGCGGCTGCGTACTTGTCAGAGGCCTGGGGCTGCGTACACGACCTCGACGGGTTGAAACGGCTGTATCTCAGCTGCGCGCGGGTGCTTTGGCTGCCGCGGCTGCGTGCGGGAATTGTGAAAAAACACATTTCTGCCCATAACTCCTAAAATATACACAACACCTCAATTCTGACTGAATTTTAGGTGTGAAACCTATACGTGACAATGTGTGTGAAATATTTAATTGGCCAAAAAGCTCAATACTGGAGCCATAGTATTTTGGTTCTTTTTACTTAATTATTTAAAGATATAAGAATTTGGATTTCAAGGGTGGGGTCAGTGAGTGACCCTACCTAATTTTGGATAGAGAATCTATTTCTTTAATAATATTTATGGTTTTCCTACTCCTTCTTAGGTTAATTGTATTATTATTTTTATGCTATTTTTTTTACTTTTGCAGCTTGCTCTGCAATAGTAGCAAGCTGACAATCTTGGCCACAAAAACTGACTTTGAGTGACACATAGTTGGTATGAGAGGCCAATGGAACTTTGGGATCAATTTAGGGATTTTGGGCAGCACAAGCAGCCAGAAAAAACCTGCCTTTTGTATTTTTACCACAAGAATTTTCTCTAAAAGAGGAGGGAGTACAAGTAATATCCATTTTTGGAGATAGATTACTGACTGAGAACAGGAAAAGAACTGGTAACTATGGATAAATTCATTTTGCTGTCCCTCGAAAATCTTTCCTCCTTTGAGGATGCACACTAAGGGGAAGTAAAAAATCAAGGGAATCTTGAGGAAGCTATTAGTTTCTTTCAGAAAGCTTGAGGAAGCCAGGAAGTGCTTTGAGGAATTCCTGGGTTTTCAGGCTGGGACTGGATTCAATCAATCCAAGAAAAAAGGGAATTGGGGAGTGTGGACTTGCAAAAAGCAGTCAGGTTAGGCAGAATTTCAAAATTTCAGAAAACATAATAATCAATTTCTAAGGAATTAAAAGTAGGGAGGAAAGTGGGAAATCAAATAGTCAAACAAGGGGAAGATAAAAAAATATATTTTTCTGTGGAAATTGAATATCCAAGAAATGCATGTGACTGCAGGAATAGTTTCTGCACATAAAAAATAGGGATTTGATATCTAAATGTGATTTAACAAGGATGCTACATGTGACTAGTAAAAAAGGGATTGGCTAGATCATACAAAGTTGATTAAACAGATTCCCAAGGGAATAGTATACTAACTAGTGCAATATACTCAATCTGTAAACTAGTTTTTAATTTCAGGAAGCTAAAAGATTTGAAAGAGATTATTATGGAGTTGATTATGTATTTAATGGAGATACAATATTAGAATATTGCAAAAACTTGCATTTAATATCAATGAGGCAGAATTGGAAGCTTTGAATGGGCAGAGGAAGTAGAAAGTTTGGATGTAGACTGATAGGTGGAGTGATTTTCCTTTGAGTAAAATTACATGAAAAGAAAGACTGAATATGTTGGTGTGCATTTGGATGGAAAGATGGTTATTTTTGTGTTGATGAAGGAGGTAGCTGGATTACTAGGTGTGGCCAGTAACAGAGTGTAATCTGGCAATTGATGGGAAAAAAAAGAAATCATAGCTTATAGCTCAGCCAAAAACAGGTCATATGGGAAGCTCAAGCAAAAAGAAGAAGATTAATGCTTAGAGGGATTTCAAAAGAAACTGTGTTGCAGTTTCAAAAATATGAAAAGGACAAGGATTGTGTCAATTCAGTAGAAAGGGAAGGGTTATTCTTAGAAATTCATATAATATTAAGGGTTTACTTGTTTAATAAATCAAAAAGATTGCACACCTATTTGTATTTTGTATAGATTTATTCATATTTTTTTGAGAAAAAAAAAGGAAAACCATTATTTTATTCTGTCAAACTATAATGGATAAAATTTTTGAGTTATCCCATATACAAATATTTTTTATTTTCCTTTTTTCCTCAAATTGATCTCTTTATTTTGAATCATGGCTGTTATTTCTAGCTCTGTGTTTTATCTTTGATGAAATGGCCATACAAGTGTTGTGATATGATTTGAAATAGAAAAATTGAAACTATTATACTTCTTTTCCAGGTTCATTGTAAAAATTCCTCTTTTCTTGCGATCAATTAGGAATCAAATATTGGGAAACACAGCATTGGCAGACATGATATTATATTCATTTGAGTTTGAAATCAATTTTCCCACAGCATTTTTTGTTGCAGACACCAGAAGAAATTAAAAGCAGGAATTTTTTTCACAATCAATGTGGATTTAATTCTAATATCCATGATTTGAAAAATCAATGCTGGGTAAACAATTGAAATTAGTGAGATAATTCCAAAATTCCAAGGAATAAAACAATGGTTTATTATTTTTTATGAGTTTTTGGTTGGATCCAAATTGGATTTTAGCTATTCCTTAAAGAATTTGGTCTAAGATTGTTGAGAATTTACTCAAATCCAGACTCAGGCATCATTAATCCTTGAGGGAAAAGCCAAAATCAGATTTTCTGATGTATTAACCAATTAATTTAGAAGAATTAATTTATTTGTGCCATCAAGTTTCCCACATTTCCCTGCCCCAGGTTTTGAAAGTTCCAGAGAGTTGAGAAACTGGGTTGACTTGTTTAGTTAATTAGTCAAGAATTTGATTAGAAGAAATACTAAATTAAAAAATAATAATTAATAATTATTGGTCTACTTCCAATAAATGATAATAATAAGAAATAAAAATAAAAATAAAAATAAAGGGCAATGTTAAATTTGGGACCCTACGCAGATTTTTCACAACCCAAATCAGGTCTTGTGGTGTGTTTTGCAACCAATTTTAGTTGTGAATGGCCACTCACAACTCATTTTAGCCATAAATGGCCACTCAAAACCGCAAAATAGGTTTTGATCAGCTGTTCATGAGCCATTTTTTGCGGTGAACAAAAAAAAAGACATTAAATATAAAATAAATGAAAATAATTGGAAAAACAAAACAAAAACACCAAAACAATAAAGAAAAATCAAAAAATACAATTTCAACATGACTAGCCCTAAATTATAAAAACAAAAAATAAAATAAACAAAAAACCAAAAATTAAATAAACAAAGAACCAAAAATTAAATAAACAAAACACCAAAAATTAAATAAATAAATAAAAAAACACAAAATTAAATAAATAATGAAAGAGTCCATGGAGCAGACCTAAAGTAAAAATGCCAAAAAATACAAGTTCAAATTGACTAGCCCTAAGGTAAAAACATCAAAAAAAATGTTCAACTTGTGTTAAGCTGATCCCATCACAATAATTCAAAATGATCCTTATGAAGGGATCAGCCAAACACAAGTTGAACTGACTTTCCAATAAAATCTTATTCAAAAAAATCAACATAATGATGTTAAAAATGTGATAACCCTTTATATTACCCAAATGATGAAATTAAAATTATGTTTATAACTTAGAATACAACTTAAGTTGATCTTTTAGATTTTCAACCAAAACAGAAGCTTTTTGAGAAGTCAAAGAAGCAGGTTTGGAAAAAATGGGCGGGATTGGAATCATTTCTCCCTCAAGTACAATTTGAAACCAGTGATTATTGATGACAAAGCAAATGAAGATAGCATCTGATTGTTATTTTAAACCCATTTTCATAGGAGTATAAGTAAAAAATGAATCAAATGAAATGAAACATATTTGTCTTCCATAATTATTAGCTATTATTTGAACCATATCCAACTTTGGAAGCCATTTTGAAGAGGGAATCTTTTCATTGATTTCATTAAAATCAAGCCTTTGTTATATCTTTTCAAAATATTTAATGCAACTTAGGATCTTAGAATAGAATTTCTTATTTTCCCTCAATTTTTTGATCATTTGATTTTGTAATTTAAAACATCCATGTTCATCATACTCATACCCAAGTGATTTTTCAATGACTCTAAATCTTTAATTCCCATCACCAAACGGATCCCAAACCTTCCCCAATAACTTATGAAGTTCTGAGGTATTTGATTGAGGTAATTCAATTTTGGTTGCTACAATCAAAAATTACTTAGACAAAATTCTAATCTCAACAAATAAATTCATAATCACCAAAGATGAGCCTCTGTTTGACTCCCCCATTTCTTCTTCTTTCTTGTAAAAGGATTTTGATTTCAAATGAAGGGACCCTAATTCACTTTCAGTCTCTTCCTCTGAACTATTAAATTCAGATGAGGAGCCTGCCTTGCACTACAGAAATCATTTTCCCATCAGTTCATTAAACCATAAAAATCATCACTCAAAATAAAAGACTTACTATCTTTAGTCTTTTTGTTCCCCGTTTAACCCTTTTTTCCCTCTTAATTTCTCTTTCAATGTGTTAAAATTTTGAAATTTCACAACAATTAGCTTTTAATTTTGGTTGACCACGGCTGGAGAGTAAGACCTTTGGCTCAAGCCTTGGCTTTGAAATAAAATTTTCTGTATAATCAACCACAAACTTTATAATCTCCAATATAACTTGTTGAGGTTGTCCCATAAGCATGGGATTCAACTTGTTGAGCAATTGGTATTTTTCCAGAACTTGATCTGTGTCATTCTTTCTAAAAGAAAAACAATAATTAATCTGTCAATCCTATAATTGGCACCCTTAAAAAAACCCAAAAAGACTGCTTACTACACTGGAAGGGTCATATTCTAACCTCCACCAAGGATGAAAATCATCAGTCACAATGGATCCTCTTGATGCTAGTATTTCACCTAAAATGGGGAGCATTTCAAGCCCATTTTTTTTGAATATGACTTTGAGTACACCTTTCAATCATGGTTTGCTTTAAATGGTTGAATTGTTTGCCAATGAGTTCAAGTGCCTCTATTGACAATTAGTAACCCAAATGGAAATGTTCTTTGGAAGAAAATTTCCTAAATTTATTCAAGATTTTTTAAGTGAAACATACACTGATTGTATTTAGCTTTCAATGGTTCCTTCAAGGTGTTTCCACACATCCAAAATTTTCCCCAAAGAACTCACAAGTAATCATTTGAAAGTAGCATGGGCCCCTCCTAATCAAGATGTTTTTTATTTCCAAAGTCTGGGTTGACACAATTCCATGCCATTACAAACGTCTATTTGATAGGGAAAATTTTCTTTTCCATATACTCAATCACATCCTCACGGTCTTTCAAGAAACACAGTATACAAGTTTCAACATCAGCATTCCCAGAAGAGATGAACAGAAGAAGCAATAAATTAGCGTGCTGTGAGTTCTGCATCATTGACTTCTGCCTCCCCCTTGGTTTTAGAGGCCCCATACTTTTCCCACAGATTCATAAACTTTTCCAACCTCATGAAACTTTTCCCACCTTCATTTTCATTACTGAAGAAAACTTTAAAATTTGCTTCAATATTTTTATACAAGTGGCAGGAGAAAAAATTTCTGGATGAATCAAAAAACCTTTTTTCAATATGAAAAATCAGAGATGTTTCATGGTTCACCAAAAAGACTTAGGGAACCTCTTGGGTTCATAAGCCAACTCCTTCAATTAATTCAATGCCCAACTTTAGAACCCATATGATTCTTTTTTTTATAAAAACAAAATACTTTTTAAAGGTTTTCCTGTTGGCTGTCATTCCTGCAACATTGAATAAAGGGATGTTGTACCTATTTTTTTTATAAGTACAATCCAACAATGCAGTATTATGATATTTTTTGTACATTTTCATAGACTCAGGATGAGCCAAGAAAAGGGCCTCTAAGTGTCCCTCTCCATCAAATTCTGGAGAATTTCCAAAGGAGAATCCATAACACCTTTCCCATCCAGTTCCAAAAGCTTTACTATCCGCTTAGGGTTATAGATTGTTCTATTGTCAATGTATTCTTCAGCATCAATCTTTCTCAATTTCCTTTTAAGCTGAAATTTATTGAGCCCATATTTCATGCCTTCCTTAAGAAGATCCAAGGCTTGCCCAGAGATTCTCCTCAGTTGAGGATGCAATGAGTGGTTTTCAGATGGTTGATGGTTGTGTAGGCCATTTCTAATGGAGAGATTCCACGTGGGATCTTCTACTTTCCAACTTTCACAGATAATAAACTGACACCCAAAGTTCCTTGTGTGAGTATGCCTTTGCCTTTCAGTGAGGCATGGCCCTTTATATACCCCAAATCTTTCACATGCTAGATACACATATTTATCCTTATTTTACCTGAATTTTGTCGATTCATAGCCATCATTGCTGCCCATTTATGACAATAAATATTGTATTCTTTCCTACTAGCAAAGGCTCTCACAGGAGGAGGGTCAAGCGGCTCTGGAACCCCTTAGTTTCATAGTTACACCCCACATGGTTACATTAGTATTGATCAAGCCGCATCGTTCTCAGTAAAATGACACATGAAATTTGACTCACCACATCTATTCAATTCCAGTTGTGAAGAAACATCTTGTTCCGCAATTTGTAACCCTAGATGGGGATGCAATTGGGGCTTTCAATGTCTTCTTTTCCAACTCCCCACACAAATCCCTAGATTCCACCAAAGCTTTTTTAACCACACTTTTAATTAAGTCCTTTAACATAGCAATGTTAAAACCAGGAGGGCTTGGGATTTCCACTTTTTCCATAAACCAACAAAATTTAACAGCAATTTAGTATCCAATTCAATTTTTAATCCAAAAACTCCACAAGGTTTCTCACTTTTGGGTTAAGAAAAATAACTTTATCCAACAGGAATGGGTTGTTTGTGTACATCGTTTTTGAAAAGACTTTGTTTTGCAAATAGGCACAGTGATTGATTCAAACGTTTATTTTTGTGGTCCAATGATAGTCCCACATACTATGCCAAATACCCAAATTTGGGTTGAGCGCACTCAAATGTTTTCCAGGGTTTCCAAGGTACCCCAAATCCCCCATCAAATGGGCCATTTGGGTCAAAATAGCCCCAAATGGGCCTGGAAAACAGGAGCAACCCCTTCTCACAACTTGCGCATCCCCCGGGGTGTTGCAATTTGGGATGCAGGAGTTTTGAGAAACTTTTCTTGCTCCTCGTTGAGCTGTAAATTTCTGTTCCCAACCTCAAGATTGCAGATTTAACATTGGCCAAAATAAAAAATAAAACATAAATAAAAAAGGGAAGAAAAAACTCACAGTATTTTTCTCAGAAAAAGATTTCAGGGTGTATTAGGGTTAGCAAACCTGCCATAAGAAAACTGCCATTTTTTGTTTGAAAAAAACTGAAATTTAATGGCAGGTTTCTGAAATACATGTATGGCTTAACTGATGTATTTAAAAATGGTGTTTTTCATGAAAATTGGATGTTTCAAAAATTAAACACACCATTTATGCATCATCATCCATCCATTATCCATGGAATTCAAAACACCAATCCATGCCTCCACATTTTGAAATCCACACAAATACCATCACTATTTCTGTTCAAATCAAATCACCAAATCCAATATCATTTCTACTGCATCATCAACTCATCAGTAAATAAAACCAAATCATAAACTCATCATCCCATTGCCCCACAAACATTTTTTTCCACATCAAATTTCAATCAATCTCAAAATTTCTAAACAAAATCCATCACATTAAGTTCAAAATGGAATCAAGTTTACTGTACTTTTACTTCTTTTTGACTCTGATTCAGAAACAAACTTGGAATCTGATTGGCTATTATTTTATGATCTTTTTAAAAGAAATAAATTTTCCCTATAATACAGACTCTCTGCCACCCCATGTATGAAAGTCAAAACCTCCATATCCTCACTTAATTGAGCTTCCACCACCCTTTCTGCACTTATTATGTGAGATTTCTCAAAATTTTGGAGATCATTCAAGATAGCAACATCTTTGAGAATGAATCTTGGAATATTCAATGTGATAAATCTATCCAACTTTCTGTTTTTCTTTTCAGATTGGGATCAAATGGAGATGAATCAGCTGTTCATCAATTATAAAATTGCTTCTAAGTTGGATATGGAACCATCAAACTTTACTCCAAAAGGGTTTTGATTTCTATCCTTGGCTTACATTTCTCAGTTATTTTCTGGCCAATCAAGGAAGAATGGATGGAGATATCCCAGTTCATGGAGACTCAAGTTTTTTCTGGTTTTACTGGCGTCTTTTCTATAATTATCATCCCTTTGAGTCAAAAAACCAAGCTTGATTGCAACTGCTATTTTTCTTGGAAAAAAAGGCAACCAATTCTTTCACTCTCAAATTTTTTAGGACACTGAACAAGATCCTTCATTTTTTCAATTGGATAATCCATTTCTTTTCAACTAGTTTTTTATAAAAACAAGAAGTTTATGTCCCTCAATTCTGGCCTTCCAGGTACCTGTCATGATTCATATTTAATCAATTGGATTGATAATTTACAAGAAACACAGAACTACTCTGAAAAATATGAAAACCTTTTATAAGATTGACCATGGGTTTTACCAGCATAGTTAAATGTTCCTTCCAATTTTCAAGGCAAAAAAAATCAACCATCATCTTTCTCAATCACAAGTTTGGATTTAGCATGCCATAGGAGTGCTGAAGGGGGGATGGGCCAGTTTAAGATGAACGCAAAAACAGCTCCAAAATTTCAAAGAAATGAAAATAATTATCAACTTTATTTTATGCTATTTTCTTCTCCACAAATTATTGGCCAACATCAAAGATTAATAGGGTGTATCAGAGTTAGAAAACCCCTCATTAGAAACCCACCATTTTTAATGGCTGGTTTCTGAAATACACATACCCCCTAACTTGTGTATTTCAAAATGGCGGGTTTCAAACATCAAACCCGCCATTTCCATCCATCCACCATCCATTGCATGCAAAACACCCATTCACATCTCGAACTTAGCAAAGTCATACCAATCCCATCTCGATCACATCACACACATCTCATCTCCATTGCTTCACATCTCCATCCATTCACATCTCCATTGGTTCTCATCTCTTGCTTCACATCTCCATCTTCACACAAATCACATCATCATCTCATCACACCACATCACATTGCCATCTTTCTCAAAATTTCCAATCAAACTTCCTGGCAGCAAGTTGAAAATGCAAAAAAGCTGACTGAACTTTTGTTACTATTTGACTCCCATTCAGACTCTAATTCAGACTCCAATTTGGAATCAACTTGGTTGGCTTTGAATGCTCTATTACAAGAGCAATACATGGTTCCAAGAAGAAAAACTCTCCACAACCCTATGTATGAAAGGAAAAAGATTCCTCTCCTCCCCAACTTAAGCTTCCAGCAACTGTTACAAACTCTATTGCCTTCATTCATGAAACTTTTGGAGATTATTGAAGACCACCACCTCTTCCAGAAAAATTCTTAGAATCCTCAACGCAATCAATCCAGCTATCCAACTGGCTGTTGCTCTTTGTAGATTGGGATAAAATGGAAATGGAGCAGCAATTCATCAATTAGAAAATTTATTCTCAGTTGGTTATGGAACCAGTGACTCATACACAAAAAGATTCATGATTGCTATCCTATCTTTCCATTTCTAATTCCTTTCTTGGCCAACCAAAGAAGAACATCAGCAGATATCTCAAGTAATGGAGACTGAAGGCTTTCCTGGTTGCATTGGTTTTGTTGACAGAACGACCATTCCCTTGAGTCAAAAACCCAAGCTAGATGGCAACCACTATTTTGATTGGAAAAAGAGGCAATTGATTCATTCTTTTCCAATGAATTTGACGAAACTTTGGATCACACACTGACCAAATACATTGCATCTCTTTGTTTAGATACTCTGTGGCCCTGAAACCTGTTTGCAATAAAAACAAGAAGTTCATATACCTCAACGCTGGCCTTCCAGGTTCTTGTCATGATTAATATGTTTTCAATTGGATGCTGATTGCCCAAAAACCAGAGAACTACTTTGACCAAGATCAATACCTTCTGGCCAATTTGGCTTATGCTAGTGGGAAATATGTAGTTCCAGCATGCGGGAATTTTTCAAATGCTTTGTCCAATGATCAAGCCAAAACTGATTTCAACTATCATCTTGCAAAATAACAAGTTTGGATTGAGCATGCCATAAGAATCCTGAAAGGAAGATGCGCCAGCTTACAGGAGATGCAAAACCAGCTTCAAAATTCAAAGGACATGAAGATCCTTATCAACTGGATTATCACTTTTGTAATCCTTCACAACCTCCTTGCCTACATTAAGGATGAATGGGAAAAAATATTTGAAGAAGATATTCCTGATCCTCCTCAAGTCATCCCTGTCTCATCTTCTACCTCATCTTAGGCCATGAGAGAGCAGACTCTACCCCCCAAACTTGCTCAGTTTGATGTGTAGCATTTTTTTTATATTGGTGAATTATTTTTTTTGGTTTTAGTTGTTCAACCAAGCATCCAAGGCTGACTTGGATTTTTTTTTTTTTTTTTTTTTTTTGGTGGACTTAGAAAAAAACAGAACCAAAACTTCCAAATCACCCACCTCACCCCACCAAACCACGGGTTCACTCTCCTCCTCACCCACCACCGGTCCACTCTCCACCTCAACCTCCACCTCCACCTCACCCATCACCTCCACCTCACCCACCACCTCCACCTCACCCACCACCTCCACCTCACCCACCATCATCACCTCACCTCACCTCACTCACTGCCTCCCCTCCTCCTTTGGTTGGAAACCCTGGTAAGCCCCCTTGCCCCTCTTCCTCTTCCTGCCCCTCACCAGTTGCTGATCCTTTGATCAATCAACCTTTAGGTCCCCCCTGACTGCCTTGCTCAATCCCCCAGGTGAGCCCCTACCCTCCTCCCTCCCCCTCACCCCCTCCACCTTGCTCCTAACCCCCCCCCCCCCCCCTTGGCTTGCCAAAACTAATGGCCACCAAATTCCTTGCCAACGCCAATGGCCACGCAAAGCCAGCCCCCCCCCCCCCTTACTTGCTTGGCCAACTGCACCCCCCCCCCCTCCCCTCCTTTGGCCAACCAACAACCCGCCGGCCAACCAAAGCCCCCCCTCCTTCCCTCCTTGGGCCAACCAATGCCTCCCCCTTCCCTCCTTTGGCCAACCAACAACCCACTGGCCAAACCTCCCTTGCTTGGCCAACCGCACCCCCCACCCTCCCCTCCTTCAGCCGGCCAACCAAAGCCCCCCCTTGTCTCCTTTGGCCAACCAAAGCTCCCCCCCCTTGCTTGCTTGGCCAACCGCACCCCCCCCCCCCTCCCTCCCCTCCTTCAGCCGGCCAACCAAAGCCCCCCCCCTTGCCTCCTTCAGCCAACCAAAGCCCCCCCCCCTTGCTTGCTTGGCCAACCAATGCCCCACCTCCCCTCCTTTGGCCAATCAACAACCCTTGAAAGGACCAGTATTTATTCTTCTACTTTTGTTCATCTTCCACAATGATTGAAACATGGCTGATGATTGTTTTTTTTTTGGATTCCCCGCAATTCAACATCCATTTTGACCCCCATTCCTTTCCATGCCTGCCCTTTTTCTGCATGACCCATGCTTCTCCTGCCATGCTCCCAATGTTATACAACAAATCAAATCCCATCTTGATCCTCACCCCAAGCAAAGCAGTTTCATTGGAGGGAAAAAGATGGAAGGAGATGCATTTAAAAACATGAAGAGAGGTGGAAAGCAGAGGGCCAAAATGAGAGAATCCAGAATTGCTTTGGAAGTGGCTGAAGAAGGGTTTTCGGGAAAGATTCTATTGTCTAGAAAAATACTGCAACCTTTGGATTTGTACCCTGCTCTTTCTGCTGAAAAGAAAAAGAACAAACAAAAGCCCACCCCTGAAGAGTTTGAACAGGCTAAACAGAAGATTGAAAAGTTTCATTTCTTCACTGGTGGAAAAGTTGCCATTCTTGACCACAAAAATTTTCAAGACTCTCTTGTGGCCATAATCAAATTTCTCCCTTTGAATAAACTCTCTGAGGAAGAGAAGAAGGACATCAAATTTGTGACAACTTTCCTTCACCAATCAAAAACAATTTTCAACACTGTTGGCCCCTCAAGATCTTGGGGTGGGAAGATGTGGTCTATTGGATGGAGAAAATTGATGCACCCTTCTGAACTGTTTGGCTGATATTTGAATAAAAAAGCTATTCAAAATTCCCCTCAAGAGTATGCTTTTCTCAACCTTAGTTTGGACAAATTCTCTCAAATCCTAGGCAAAATTTTTCAAAATTTAGCCAAACTTGCATTTGATTCCAACTGGGAAATAATGATGACCACCACATCCCCTCCTTCTCTCCTTTGGAATTTGGATCCCACCTCACTGCTTTTGACTGTTCACCACATATCACTTTCACCTCCAATTGCTTCTACAACTTTCCCCATATTTACAAAGGCAACCTCTCAGACTATTTGTTTTTACTCTTGGTTCCAAAAAAAAAAAAAAATGGACAAATTATTGACAACTAGGATGAATATCAAGTATCTGATGGGCAATTTGGTTTTCCTGACTTAGGTTTTGGTATTGATTTCAAAGAAAAAGGTATTTTAAAAATGGTTTGGGCGTCAAATAAGTACAAACACTGTACTTTGCCTGCTGTGGACACTGCCACTCATACAAGGATGGCTATGTCCATGAAAATCAACAAAACCACCAGGAACACCTGCAGGGACTTAAATAGTGGGGCAATATACTCTACAAAAAAAATTTAAATAAAAATAAAAAATATTTGTTTATTCGTGGAGTTTCAAATAGTCTCAAACATTGTATTAATCAAAAATAAATTTTTATTTTTTTTATTTTTAAAATTTTTAAAGTAAATATATTTACAATCCAAGAAAAATATTTTTTTGTTATTTTTAAAATTTTTAAAGTAAATATATTTACAAGCCAAGGAAAATATTTTTTTGTTATTTTTAAAAATTTTAAAGTAAATATATTTACAAGCTAAGGAAAATTTTTTTTTGTTATTTTTTAAAAATTTTAAAGTAAATATATTTACAAGCCCAGCAATTGAGTGATTTCATTGATTTCATCCACAGTTCTACTGCTACCAATACAGACAATGGCTACGGATAACCTATCTTTTTTTCTGTGGCTAGCCTTTCCCTCCCCTTTTGGAGTCTGACTTCCTCTCAATCCTTCTCCTTTTCCTCTTTTTGAAACTCCAGCTCAGCCTGTTTAATTTGCCACTCAGCATCCAACTTTGGTTGATGAGCCAAACTCTCAGCCTTTTGCTTTTGACAATCAATAGCCAGTGGACAATCCCACTTCTCCTTTTTGAACTGAAGTTTTTCAGATTCAATTTTCAATTTTACTGTTTTTCAGAGGGGAATAGGAATTAGCTGGATTTTGAAAGCAAGGAGAATCCAACATGCTTACTTAAATCTTGCTTCTCCATCATATCCTCAAAGTCAGAAAAGCTTGAAGTATTTGTCCTCTTTTGGCGGCTATTTGGGTTGATGTTGATGGAATTTGAGGCTTTTTCCTTTCCCTTTGTGGAGGAGGTTTGTTTTGGAATGATGTTGCTCTAATTTGAAGGGGATGTGGGAGGCCCCATTGGTTTGAGTTTTTTTCCAATCAGAAACGGATGAGCCAAGTTTTTTACAATCTAAATCAGTCAGGATTAAACAGACAGAAGAGAAAAGAACTTGGGTGCTTACTTGAGCAGATGTTGATGGTAGTGGAAATACAGGAAAAACAGCCTCCTCATTGGCCAAGTTCTCCAGTTCTTCCACCCCACAAAGAGAGCAATCAAAAGACGGAAGTGAGGGGTCCAAGGTCCTGTTTGACTCATCAATCAATTCTGAAGTAGATGCAATTGGAGCTCACTGTGTTGGAATATCCTCCTCAGCATTGGATGGGGGCCACTCCAAGGCAAAGGTCTCATCAGGGTCCTCATTGCTAGGCTGAGAATCCACAGCCAAGTCCTTGGAATCAACTGAATCAGATTTTTGGGCATCAAAAGCAGCAAGAGGGGTTATGTTGGCCTTCTTTCCAAATATTTCATCCATTGGAATATAAAAAGGACAAATGGAGTCCAAATTATCAACCACCCAGCGATTCCTTTGGCTTTGTCAGAGTTGGTGAAACCAAAGCCAGTGGAGATTGACATGGATTGGGCCTTTTTGTACTTGGCTCAAAAATTCTTGAATTGCTCCCTAATCTGTTTGGATTAAAGATTCAGCCTACCTTTTTTTTTATTCTTGAGTTCATTGGAAAACAGGAGATAACCATTGAACTTGGAGGATGGAGTTTGGCCAATGCGTGTTTCATTGTTGGATCCAAAGTAAGCATTTTAGTTGGAGGTAATTTTGAGCCAGTTTACCAGGATGATGTGATCAGCTCTCTTGAGCTGACTTGTGCCTTTGGAAGCTGATGGGGGAGGATTGTTGGATGTTGAGTTCCTGGGGGATATTTGCTTTTGTCCATTGGTTTGTTTAGTGGACTTGCGGGGGGAGGATTTTGAAGGGGCCATTTATAAAGAGTAAGAGGGATGAAGGGATGAAGCAATAAAGTTATGAAGCAATTAAATGATGAAGGGATGTGATGAAATCAGGGATGAGGGATGAAGCAATAAATTTATGAAGCAATGAAGTGATAAAGGGATGTGATGAAAGCAGGGATGAAGCAATGAAGCAATGAGAGGATGGATGTGATGAAAGCAATAAATTGATGAGAGGGATGAAGCAAGGTGAGAGTGATGAAGTGATGAGGGGATGAGAGCGATGAAAATCAATTTTTTCGGATGAGGTTGGAGGTGGAATTTTTCCAATGAGGCCAGAGGTTGAAAACAGGGGTGATGATGTGGAATGACACGGTTGAACTGGTGAAAGCCTTTATATAATTTATTTGAAAAAACCCACTTATTTCCAGGTAACTCTGACACGTCTGATCTGAAATAAGTGTGTTTTTTTGATTTTTAATGTCGGATTTGAAATTGTGGGTTTGGGTTGAAACCCCCCATCAAAAAATTGTGTGTTTTCTTAACTCTGATACGCCCTAATGGGATGAATTCTTTGAATATTAAATCCCTGATCTTTCTCAAGCCATTCTGGTATGATATAATTATTCACATTTTTCAATCAAATAGTTTATTCTAACTATCACCGTTTCTCAGTTTGAATTTTTATAGTCTTTTTTCAAACTAGCTTCAATTTCAAACCTCAAACCCACAATTCTTTTTTTTTTTTATTTTAATCATTTTAAAAAATTTTTTAACCCAGAAATCCAAAACTTGTTTAATTTTTTTTTACCAGGAGAATTTGTGCTTTTTCAGTCATCCACCATGACCTCCTTGCCATTCACTGCCCACCACCTCCTCCTCACCATTCACCACCCACCACCACCACCTCACCAGCAACCAGAAACCATCACCTCAATAAAAACAAACTCAAAACCATCACCACCAATACCACCCATCTAACTCCTCATCAACACCCTCAAATACCACCTCCACCACCACATCCTCCTCCTCCCCAATGTACCTCTCACTCAGGCAACACCCCCATTCCCTTTGGAACTATTGGTGATCTCCTCTCCTCTACCTTCTTGGCCCCCCCCCATCCCCCTCCTTTCTTGAAATTTGAGTCACTTGCTAATAAATTTCTAATTTATTTTCTATTGATTTTCAAATTTATTTTCTATTGATTACACAATCAATTTTATATTGATTAGCAAATTATTTTTCTATTGATTAAGAAATCAATTTGCTATTTATTAGTCAATAAATTTTCTTTTTATAAGGATTCTCTGTAAGGCGCATTTGGGCGCTGAGCCAAGTTATTCCAAAATTTGCTAAAGCGCGCATGGCGCTTAGCAAAGTCAACTTAGCGCCTTTCCAAGGTAGACTTGGGACCTGGCCGAATTGGTCTGGCGCATGTCCAAGTTTATCTTGGCGCCAATCAAACCTGGTTGCATTGACCTGCCAATTTCATGATCATACTTGAAAAAAAAACGGCTCAAAGTTTGGGGGAGGGAGGCTGGTTGATTTTGGTGCAAGCAGCTTTGATTGGCGTCAAGGGGAGCTTGATTAGGCGCCAAGATTTAACCCCTGCAAGCCTGACCTAATCAAGCTCCCTGGGCGCCAATCCAAGTCCTGCTAGGCAAATGCCAATTCAAACTTGGAAAGGCGCCCAGAAGCGCTTTACACACCATAAATCAATTTTATATTGATTAGGAAATCAATTTTCAATTGATCAGTGAATCAATTTTATATCAATTAGCAAATTGGTATCAAATAAATTTAGTGTGGCACAAACCAGAAACTGATTCTGGGTTCTTTTTACTTGTTCTTATGTCATCCCAGGTAATTTTCTTTCTTTGGTTTCTGTATTCCTTATTGCATAAATTTATTATCTCAAAATAACTTGCCATTTTTTTCTCTTTTGTGTTCTCATGGCTCTCCTTTTTGATCAACCCTTGGTTCACTTTTTGTGATTAATAACCATATTTTTTCAGTCTATTATTAATGCAGCCACTGAAATATTTGGGGTGCTTATATGATTATGGGCAGAAATGAGATGAAAATCAACAAGAAAAAACAAAATAATGCCAACCAGAGGAGGAAGAGGGGAAAAAATGAGATCTTTGAAGTTTAACTTGTAATCAAAAGCTATTGCTTCCAACCTGGGAAGAAAATCACCTTTTAAACTCATTCTCTAATTCCCCTTCATCTTTGAAGTACTATCCACAGTTAAAATAAGAAGTGTATCTGCAATTCAACTAATGAAGAAATCCAAAAAGCTCAATCTCTTTTCAGTAATTTTTAACACCTCAGAATTAGAAAGATGATTGTTCTGGATAATTCAAATGAGGGATCAATTTTTTCCATAATTCAATTCATTCATTTGGATCAACTCAATGGGAAAGAGAAGGAAAACATCAAATTTTTTGCCACCTACCTCCATCAATCCAAATATTTTTTCAACCCTGTTGGGCCTTCAAGGACTGGGGTATAAAGATGTGGGCAACAGAATGGCAAAAATCAAAGCACTCTTTCAAATTTCTAGTTAAATATGCTAAAAAAGCTGCATTCAAATCTTCTCTTTGATAATTCAAGTATCTCAATTGAAAATCAGACCAAGTGGCCTAAGTATTAGTCGGAATTCTTTTAAAATTTGCCAGGATCAAATTTGAATCCAATCAACAAATAATGAAAAAAAATCACATCCCCTCCTTTTGCTCATTGGAATTTGGAATTGAACCAAATTCTTTCAATTTTTCATACCTCATTCATTTTACATTGTGGAAAGAAATTTTGTGCTACACTAAATGTCTGCAACAACTCCACTCTGGTACTGGATACTTTTCTAGTCCCTTGATTTACAATAACGGCTCCACACTAAATGAGACAACAACCCTGCCTCTGAATCCTACAGACTCTCCCTTTGACTAACACGCAATGAAATAACAATAATAAACAAACACAGACTCCCCAATAAGCTCTGCAATGAAGTATTCTTCCGCCAAAACTGCAAGTTATTACTAAGAAACAATTCTTCCAGTAAATTTCAAGATACTCCATGGAAAAATCCTTAATTTCTCCAATGCTATGATACAATAAAATAAATAATTTTTTGTAAGGGTTCCCCTAAATAATCCCCCAAAGATTTTATGATCCCCTAGATAACTTAACAAAAACCCTTATATATACAAACCAAAATAAAACTTAAAAAAGAATAAAACAAAGAATGACTTCCTCTGCACCACCTCCCTAACACATTCCACAATGACCCAGTACACTGTGGAATGGAAATTAACTAATACCCATGGGAGGGGGGTTAGGGACCAGATTACAGGGAGGAGAAGCAGGGCAACTTTGAACAGGAGGGGGGTTAGGGACCAGATTATTGGGAGGAGGAGCAGGGATATGGCAGACCTAGTGAGATTTGGACAAGCACAGAGTGGGGGTTTTTATTGCAAGATTTTGTTTAAAGTGGATAACAGGGAAATAAGAATGGAAGGAAAGAAAGGAAGGAAAAAAATATACACCTTAATACCCATGGGAAGGGGGTTAAGGACCAGATTATGGCAAGGAGCAGCAGGGTGACCACGGACCTAGTGAGATTCAGACACGCACAGGGTGGAGGGGGTGAGGTAATGGAGGTTCATTCATAGAGGGTAGGTTGGAGGTGGAGTGGGTGGTTGGGGAATGGGAGGTGTTTGATGTTGGAAGAGGAGAACTGGTGTTTGGTGTTGGAGTGTGTAGCAGGAAAACAAAGGGGAGAAAAAATGGAGCAGAAAGGATAGAGACAGACTTGTATGATGGAGAGGTATGTGACAGGCAGGATAAAAGAAATTTTTGTATGGTGTAGGGGTGTGTTACAGGCAGAGTAGTATATACAAGTGGGAATGGTTAGCTCTTATTTCAAATATTCCTCCTCAATTTAATCAAACAGCATGGTTGTTGGCAAGGTTGAAGATGGAACTAATATGGGACTGGAGCTTGGAGCCTGTGAGGTTCTTAGTCAGGGTGTTGGCCAGACGTTTGTGGGTGGGGTTGTATTTGAGGGTGAGCTGCTTTTCAAGGACTAAATACTGGACAAAGTACTTCCAAAAGCTGATGTAATGGGTGCTGTGGTGGAAGATGAGGTTTGAGGAAATGGCCTGGGCGCTCTTGTTGTCCATATGTAGGGTGAGGATTGAACAGATTCCCAGGGCCTCCTCCATCAGATTTGCAATCCAGAGGAGGTCTTGACAGCACTCAGTGAGTTAATTGAACTCTGCCTTGGTGGAGGAAAGGGCCACTACCTTTTGTTTATGGCTCCTCCATCCTATGGTTGCATTGTACTAGATCAGGGACCCCAAGAACAAACACCACTTGTTTGTGCCACCATGATCAGTGTCATAGCAGCCAATCAGTAGTTCTGGGGAGGACCACAGGACGGTTGCCTAGGGTGAGCTGGAGGGACTTGGTGTACCCTACATACTGGATAATGTTTTGGAAGACTTTGAAGTGAGGGGTCTTGGGATGTTCCAGAAACTGAAAAACAAAGGCAAAAGCAAAGGCAAGGTTGGGGCCGGTGCACAGCACAAGGTACTGGATGAGGCTGATGGCTTGTTGGTAGTTGAAGGGGGGGTTGGGGGGGCTCAGAGATGTTTTTCTTGAGAGATCTGTAATGATTGGGGAGGGGGGTGGGGGTGCTCCAATTGTTGGACTGACCAAACTCCAGAAGGATTCCATCAATATATTTGTCCTGGATTAGGGAGAAATATCCTTTGTGTTGCAAGAAGTTTATTCCCAGAGGATATTTTTCCATCCCCAAGTCTTCCAAGTCAAACTTGGAGTGCAAACCAGCTATGAAGGAGTCTGTCCAGGAGCCCCTGAACAGAAGGTCATCCATGTGGGCATACAGCCAGAACAGGTCCTCCCTGTCATTGGAATAGTAGAAACAGGGGTCAGTTTGGGATGGATTAAGGCCTAGTTCTTTTGAGGAAGTGGTGAAAGCGGCATTCCAGCAGCGCAGGCTCTGTTTGATTCCATATAGGGACTTTTTTAGGATCAGTTTATTTCCATTGGGGGAGGAGTATCCCTTTGGGAGGAAGATGAAGAGGCGGTTCTTGGGGGTACCATTGTGGAATGCGCACCTTGCATCCATCTGGTGGATCCAGAAGTGGCAGGAGGAGCAGAGAAATACCAGGAGCCCAAGAGAGGAAATTTGGCAATTTGGGGAGAAGACGTTGGATTATTCAAGTCCTTCCTGCTGCCAAAAACCTTGGATGCACATACGTGCCTTATACTTTGTGAGGTTCTGTTTGGTGTTGGTCTTATTCCTGAATACCCAGGTGGTGCTGAGGCGGCAGACACTCTCCCCAGGGCCTGGTTGAAAGTGTGACCAGACCCCATGCTTCTGCAGGTTTTCCACCTCAGTGTTGATGGCCTGGATCCAGGGAGGAGTCTTTGATCCAGAGATGGCCTCTTTGTATGTCTGGGGGTCTAGAGAGAGGTGGCTGGCAGTTTTGGCGGAATGGTTTTTCCAGGAGTATTTGATGATATTGTGGGAGTCAATCAAGCCTACATATTTTTTGCAGGGGGGTCAGTGGTCCATGTATGATGTTTACCATCAATTTGGGGGTTGTAAGGGACAAGGACTGGGGTCCAGGGCTGGAGGAGTGGCTTGTTTGGTAGGTGGATCAGATGTGGAAGGGGGGGGACAAGTTCAGAGACTCAAATTTCCTCTGATGAGGTGGAGGGTGTGGAGTTTGACAAGAGGAGCTTTCGAAGGGATGGAGCTGTGTGCAGGGAGAGACAGACAGTGGGAACTTCTAGAACTTTGGAAGGGGAAGATGGAGTCATGGAATTTTACATGGTGAGTAATGATGATGTTACCTATGTCTGTATCCAAAACCCTATAGGTCCAATGCTCACATTCATACCCCAGGAAGACCCCAGCTGCTACTTTGTCCCCAAATTTCCCATCAGGATTTTTGAGATGTTAGATATCCTGGAAGCCAAAAAAATGGAGGTTTTCCAAACCATTTCTCATGGGGGGAAGTGAAATCAACAGTTCCGCAGGGGGTATTGTGTTCTAGGTAAACAGTGGTGGAAGAGGCATTGGCCCAATACAATGTTGATAGGCCAGAGTCTTTGAGGAGGCATCTGGACTTGGAGATGGTGGTTTGGTTAGCCTGCTTGGGAACAGGTTTTTTTTGGGGGGTGGTAGGGGGCAGTAGTCAGGTGTTTGATTCCCAGGTCCACATAGAATTTAGAGGTAGTGAATTTCTTGTATTCTTTACAGTATTGGAGACTAGGTAGGTGATGTTTTCTCTGGATTCAACCTGGATTTTTTTGAAGACCTCCTTTAGGGCTTGGAAAGTGTCCAATTTCAGGGCTAGGAACTCAATCCAGACATATTGGGAGAAGCCGTTGACAATTTGCAGGCAGTAACTTTTTCTGGAGCAGGAGGAGGGGGAGATGGGACTGCACAGGTTGATGTGGATTTAATCAAGTTTTCTGGAGGGGGTAGGGAAGCTTCCAAGGAATTCTTATTTGTGAATTTTGATAGTGTCACATGTGGTTCAGGTGATGGAGGGGTTTTTGATCAAGGGAAGCATTTTTCAGAAGTACTCAAGGGTGGGGTGTCTGGTGTCCTGGTGGAGGAGAAGGTGGAGAAAGCAGACTTTTTTCCTTGAAAGATGACAAATTTCCCAGATTTGAATTTTCCAGTCATCACGGTCTGGTCTTGGTTGTCTCTTAAAAGGAAGTATTTTCAACCTCCTGAGTGTATGGACTGGTTGGATTAGAGGAAATTTCCCATACAGATTAGGTTGGTGGCTAGTCCCAGAACCAGTAGGAAATTGCTTAGGCATAGGGACATGTGTGGAAGGTTGAGAGAGACATTGCCTTTTCTGGAGGCTTGGATCAATTTTCCAGTGTCCAGGTACACATCCTTGCAGATGGAAGTAAGGTTGGAGAAGTAGCAAGGGGAGTTGAAAATTGAGATGGAGGCCCCAGATTCAAGGATAAGAGGGAGGTGGAGAAGGCAGTGACAAGGGATTTTAAAATTTTAGCTTCATTATTTTTCCTAAGCTGACTGCATTCCAATTTGGGGTGCTTGATGAGAGTATTTTGAATTCTGTTTGAGCGTCTAGGCATTTCATTGTGGTACAGTTTGCATAGAATTGGAGTTCTTCTGGGGTGTCTTTGAGGGAGGAAGTTCTTTTGTTGATCTCACACTTTTTGATAAGCAGCTCCCTGGAAATTCAATATTCTGGAGGAAGGTTCACAATGGCCCATAGTGCAATGGTGTGGTCTAGAAGGGAGGAGGGTTTGGTGTTCTTGTTGTCAATGAGACTGCAGAGTATCTGGGTATTTTTGAGCAGAATTCTGAGGTTTTCCTTGAGTTTTCCTGCGGAGAGGTAGAAGTTGAAGATCTGGTTGAGATAGATGGTCTGTTTCTGGATGATTTTTGGTTGGTAGTAGTTGTTCAGGAGGTCCCATAGCTTGGAGGGGTCTCCTTGGGCATTGGAACTGAATTGAGAAATGACTTGTGGGTCACAGTTGAGGGTTATAATGGTGCATGTGTTGGCAGCTTAGCTTGGTTCTAGGGTGTTTAGAAAATGGCATTCCTTGTGGTTTTTTTTTGGATAACTAATTGGTGGAATTTTTTAAGTTGGAGGATGGATTCCATCTTCAGTTTTCAATCTAGATAATTTTCTCCCAAGATCTTTGAACTTTCAGATAATTCAACAGAAAGTTTAACCATTATGTAGGGAGTGTGGGCAGGGGGAATAGGCAAGGGGGGATTTTGGGGTTATGTAAGTTATTCCTTCTTGGATTCTTTGTTGGTTTCAAGCTAAACTGGTATCATAATCTGTGGAATGGAAATAACTCAATACCCACAGGAGGGGGGTTAGGGACCAGGATACAGGGAGGAGCAGCAGGGAAAGGGTGGACCTAGTGAGATTTGGACAAGCACAGGGTGGGGGGGGATGGAGGTTCATTTACAGAGGGTAGGTTGGAGGTGGAGTGGGTGGTTGGGGAATGGGAGGTGGTTGATGTTGGAAGAGGAGAACTGGTGTTTGGTGTGGGAGTGTGGAGCAGGAAAACACAGACAGGAGAACAAATGGAGCAGAAAGGACAGAGACAGATGTGTATGATGGAGAGGCATGTGACAAGCAGGAGAAAAGACAGGTGTGTATGGTGGAAGGGCATGTTACAGGAAGAGTATTATACACAAGTGGGCATTTTTAGCCCTTATTTCCAATATATACTATTAGACCTGATCCTCCTAGCTGATCCATCTGTATACCTTAGATTCAGTGATACTATTTTAATATCCAATGACCCTACCAGTCAATTTTCTCCAATTTAGAGCTAAATTCCAATCCTTGTCAACCTTCCTTTAGCAGATCCACTTCAATCCCGCATGTGGCATCACAGAAGATCCCCTTTGATCCATATTCTGCCTCTTTGAATCTAGTGTTCAATTTCCCCCAAAACTACATATCCTCTGCAATATTTGTGCATACCCCATATTAAACTCTTAGATACATACTCCATAGATCTAATCACTAGCAGGCGCATTCTTAATCCAGAATCCATAATTGCAGAGGGGTTTATTTATCAACCACAAATATTGTTCTGTAAAAGGCAAGACTTCAGCTATTGATCTGAAAAATAAAAGACTACGGCTGTTGCTCTTCAAAAGACCAAACCCTGGCTTGCCTCACTATTGTGTTGCGGAAATTGTGCCCACACAGCTGCTGAGCCAAATATTTTCCTCTGCTAGAGTAAGCAATTAGCCAGAGTTTACTCTTTGAAGCTATTGTGCTGCAGATTTTTCAACCACCCACCGCTGAGCCTCCTGGTAATGTTAACCGCTGAGACTACTTGCGTTTGTGTCTATAAATAGCTACCACAAATTCAGATAGCTTCTAAAATTCTCCCTAAATTGACCATGTGGATATCTCTTCACACTTGTTTCTCCTGTTTGTCCCAACAAAAAGTTTAATGGACAACTTATTAAAAAATTGAAAAAATATGAGTTCTCTGAAGGTCAATTTTTATTTCCTGAATTAGGTTTTTGAATTTGTTTCAAGGAAATAGGTATTTTGAAAGCTCTTTGGGCTTCTAAAAATTAAAAGCATTTTATTATTCCTGCTTTTGAGCCTTCCACTCATACCAGAATGGCTATATCCATGCAAATAAATCAAAGGACCATTAATTCCAGCAGTTTCTTAGCTAATATGGGTAGCTACTCTAGGAAAAGATATTTTGATAAAAAAATGTTTTATTATTAGCAGTGTTGAAAATACTATGAAAAAAAAGAATTAAATGTAAGTTTTTTTTTGAACTGTTTCAATTTTTAAAATCCATTTATTTAAAACCCAATTATTTGATAAATCATTTAAATTTCCTCCACAGATCTACCACCTCCAAAAAATTGAAAAGCTAATTATAACTTTTCAATGTTTTAAGCTACTAGTTGATTCTTCTCCTTCTGCACTTTTTCAAAATGCAGCTCAGTTTTTATGAAATCCAGCAATCATCAATCTTATTTTATTCTACAATTTTTTCCCCTGTTTGCTTTTATTTATCAATTCCCTATTTTAGCGCCCTTTTTTCTCAAACTGAAGCTTTTTATTTTTCACCTCAAGCCTATTACTTTAAATCTGGGAATTAACTGGTTTCAAATGCATATTAGTGGATCAGTAAGTATACATGTCCCAATAGTGGTTCAATTTCCTGACCCAAATCTTGCTTATCAATGATTCATCAAAAACATGAAGAGCACAAATTTTTTAACCACCTCTGATGGATTTTGAGGTTGATTTTGTTACATTTGGAGTCCTTTCTATTTCCCCTTAATTAGCATAACTTCAGCTGAATTTCATCTCTTCCAGTGGATGATGAAATGGGAGGTCCCATTTGATTGAGCTTTTGGTTAGGTAATAAAGCAAGGGTCTTTTTAGATTATATCAGTGATGATTCAATGTCAAGTGGAAAATATTTATGTGAACAGAAAATATTGTGGCTTTCCTCAAAGACCTGTCCTTCTCAACTTGCAGGGAGACCTCCAAGGTTCTATTTTTTTTTTCCCTCTACCTTTTATGTGACATAATCTTCCCTTTTTTCTTATTGTTTTTTGATCCATAAATATAAATCATGAAATTTCCCATCCAAATTCTTTTATTGAGTTCATTTAATTTTTTAAATAAATCAGATTATATTATAATTTGAAAAGAATGATTGAGAAAAAATTCAAAAAAACACCCATCCCAAAATGGAAAAAACCAGCATTAAACTGCAATTTTAACAGGAGATGTTAAAAAATGAAAACAGGTAAAATGGTGTGGTTTATTTTGGATTGAAATGGGTTTTTTCAGATTTGATGAGTTTGATTTTCATTGATATTTGTACCAAAAAGAAATACAAGAGCCATAGTATGATTATAATGAGGAGATTAGGAGTAGTTCATTCAGAAACAATGCTCATTGATCATGTAGTGATTGATGGAAAAGAGGTGTTGCATACTTTAATCAGAACCAGAAAATTGTATTTGGACAAATGGTCAACCTGGGGAGTATCCAAGCCAGTGATGGTCACAAAAAAAGGGGGTTTAGTGGCCAAATTTTCATTTTGATTAGGGATCAAATAGAAATCATATTTTTTCACAGTTGCCTCCACTACAAAAAGGGGGGTGGATGGAGGTGTTGGCAGAAGTTAAATTGCTAGGAAATTGGGTGAACCACCAGAAGGCTAGGTGATGGGGTTTGATTTTGAGAATTGTTTGGATTTCTTTTCAATGGCAGAAACCACTAAAAGGGGGTTGGATGGTGGTGTTGGCAGCAGGAAAAGGGGTTGGATGTGCATGTTTTAAATAGAAAAAGGCGTTAGATGGGGGTTTTGCAGCAGGAAAAGGGGGGTGGATTGGGGTCTTGGTGGCAGTCAAATTACTGGGAAATGGTGGCCAGTGGCAAATGGAGGGGGTGAGGAGGATGATATTTATTGGAGGTGACATTGAATATAAGTCTAGATGGAGAAAAATGAAGAAGAAGGATGACCTGGGTGGGGGGGGCAGGGAGGCCAGTGTGAATTCAAAGGGGAAGGGAATGTTGATTCCTGGTGGAGAGAGGACAGGTATCAGAAAAAGAAAAGGTGGAGCAGATGAAGGGGGATTGAATTACAGGTCTGAGTTTGGGAATGGTTCAGTTTGCATGTGATGGTGGAGAAAGGGGGGTTGATAGGAATGAATGCAGAGCAGGTGGTTGTGTGGTTGAGGCCAAGGTGCTTGTTGATGTTGGCTGGTGATGCAGAGGATGAGCTGGGTATCTTTTACCAGTGAGATGGAGAATAAATTGATGAGGTGGTGGGCACCCCAAAGAAAAAATAAAAAACAGGTCAGCGGTTTTTTTTTGACCAAGTCTTAAAATATAAATAATGAATAAAATTGAGGTAGAGTGGGGGGGTGGTATTCTCCCCTGCATAGCCAAAGATGGGGGATGAGTAAAGACTTTAATGGCTTCAGGGGGATCAGTAATTTCATCTTCAAATACTTCATCCCATTCATCTTTGACGTTGGACAAAAAATCATGATTAATAACACAACAAATGATCCATTTGGTAGATAGGCCCAGGCTATATTCATCCCAAAGAAATTCCTAAAAACACTCCAATGACACCCAAAGGCTTGATTTTAGCAATTCTTTTGCTAAAATGATGCCAACAGGAGTCATTGGCATCATTATAGCTTTTTTTGCTATTATTATAACTGTAGGCCTTCTTTCCCATTCCAGGAAGGAGTACAGCCTTTTTAAGGTTTAAAGATATTCCTGGAGTTGCAGAAAACATCATTTGATGGCATTCTGTGCCCTCAAAGGCCTGCAAAATCAATTGAGGCCCTGGGGTGATAAATTAAGGCCTCTGGGGTAGAATATTTTTGAGAATTAAAATATGGACACAACTTGATTAATTTTAATATGTAAACTGGGAAACCATCAGTCCCAAATAGCTTTAATAGGGTGTATCAGAGTTAAGCAAACCTTCCATTTTTTAATGGCTGGTTTCAAAACAAATCCAGCATTTCAAACCCGCCATCAAAAATCAAAAAAAATCCACTAACTTCACATCAGATGTGTCAGCATTACCTGGAAATAAGTGGTTTTTTTCAATTAAAGTTTATAAAGGCTTCCACCGCCTTTCCACTTCATACACCCCTGGTTTTCCACCTCCAACCTCCAAAAACTTCTACCACCAACCTCATCTTAAAAAAAATTGATTCATTGCTCTTCATTTCTTCATCACTATCCTCATCACTCTCATCACTTCATTGCTTTCATGACATCCAGCTAACTCTCATTGAATCACTATCCGCATCACTTCATCACTCTCATCCCTTTATTGCTTTCATCACATCCAGCTAACTCTCATTGTATCACTATCCTCATCAATTCATCACTCTCATCACTTTATTGCTTTCATCACATCCTAACTCTCATTGATTTATCTCTCTTGTCACTTCATCACTCTCATCTCTTCCTATCCTCTTTGCTTCATCACTTTCATCCTCTCATCACTTCATAACTCTCATCACTTCATAACTCTCACCACTTACATGCTCTCATAGCCCTTCATCCCTTCATTCCTCTTAATCTCATTAAATGGCCCCTCAGCAATCCTCCCCCTGCAAGTCCACTAAACAATCCAATGGACCAAAGCAAACATCCCCCAGGAACTCAACATCCAACAATACTCCACCATCAGCTTCCAAAGGCTCAATTCAGCTCAAGAGAGCTGATAACATCATCCTGCTAAAATGGCTAAAAATTCTGTCCAACTACAATGCTTTCTTTGGATACAACAATGAAACATGTGTTAGCCAATCTTCATCTGCTAAGGTCAATGGTTATCTACTGATGGCAAATGAACTCAAGAATAAAACAAAATTTAGGGTGGATCTGTCATCCAAACAGATGAGGGAGTGATTCAAGAATTATTGAGCCATGTACAAAAAGGCCCACTCCATGTCCATCTCCACTGGCTTTGGTATCACCAAATCCATCAAAGCCAAGGGAATCAGTTCAGTAGTTGATAATTTGGACTCCATTTGTCCTTTTTACATTTCAAATGGATGAAATCTTTGGAGAGAAGGCTAACATCACCCCTCTAGCTGCTTTTGATGCCCAACAATCTGATTCAATTGATGCCAAGGACTTGGCTGGGGATGCTCAGCCTATCAATGAGGACCTTGATGAAAACTTTTCCTTTGAGTTGCCCCCATCCAATTCCAAGGAGGATATTCAAAAAAAATCATCTCCAATCACATCTACTTCCACATTGATTAATGAGTCAAACCCAACCTTGGAACCCTCACTTACTTCTTTTGGTTGTTCTCTTCCTGGGGTGGAAGAACTGGAGAACTTGGACACTGAGGAGGATGTCATTCCTTTATCACCATTGCCATCAAGATCTGCTCAAGTAAGGAACCAAGTTCTTTTCTCTTCTTTCTGGTTAATCCTGAATGATTTAGATTTTAAACAAATAGGCTCATCCATTCCTGAATGGCCAAAAACTCAAGCCAATTGGGCCTCCCACATACCCTTCAAATGAGAGAAATGATGTTCCCACACAAACCTTCTCTGCAAAGGGAAAGCAAAAGGCTTCCAATTAACATCAACCCCAATGGCATTCAAAAGAGGAGAAACACTCCAAATTTTTTGGGCTTTGAGGAGATCATGGAGAAGCAAGATTCAAGTAAGCCCATTGGATTCTCCTTGCTTTCAAAATCAAGCTCATTCCTATTCCCCTCTCAAAAACAGTGAAATCACAAATTGAATCTGAAAAACTTTGGTTTGAAAAGGAGAAGTGGGATTTTCAACTGGCTATTGATTTTCAAAAGCAGAAAGCTGAGAGTTTGGCTCATCAACAAAAATTGGATGCTGAGTGGAAGTTGAGCAGCCTGAGCTAGAATTTCAAAAAGAGGAAAAGGAGAAGGATTGACAGAAAACACAACTGGAAATGGAGAGGGAACAACTGGAAACAGAAAAAAAGGATAAGTGGTCAATGGCTGTGGCATACATTGGTAGCAGTAGAACAGTAGATGAATTAAAGCAGATTAATCACATTCTGGGCCTGTAAATATATTTGTTTTGATGAAAAACTTAAAAATAAAAAAAAACATTTTTGATTACAACAATTCTTAAGACTATTTTTAACCCCACAAATAAAAAAAATATTAGGTTGTAGTTTCTGTCCAGACCATACAACCTTTTTGTTGATTCCCCCCTCTGCAAGTTCCAAAGAGATTTCTGATTCCCTCATTTGATCCCTCTTTTGCTTCAAAGTCCTCTGCTTGCCACCTCTCTTTATTTTTGTCACGTCATCTCCTTCCATCTTGTTCCCTCCCAGGCAAATTCTCTGCTTGGGATGAGGATCAAGAAGGGATTAAATTTAGAGTAAAAAATTGTGAGTGCGGTGGGAGAAGCAATGGAATTGAAGGAAAAGCCATCAAAAAAGGATTATCAAAAAAAAACTGTCAGTCACATGATCACAAAAAAAAAAATACTGGGAGTGAACAAATTGGGCTGGGCTTATTACCAAAAAAAAATCAGTCACATAATCACAAAAATAAAAAATTACCTGGGTGTGACCAAATTGGGCTGGGCTTTGGTCCAGGATATGGGGGCCAGGGAGGATGGAGCCCAGCAGAAGGGAGGGGGGGTGGCTTGGTCAGCTGGGCAGGAGGGTGTTGGGGGGGCCAGCGGCAACCAAGAGGGCGGGAGGGGGTCGGCAGAAACCAAGGGGTGGAGCGGCAAACTGGTGCAGGGGCGGCAAGAGCAAACAAAGCGGGGGACGGTGTGGTTTCATATTTATAACCTTGGGTCAAGCGCTGCGTTGCAGGCTGCGCACTCAGCAGTTGGGTAGGGCGGGCTCAGTATTTGGGTGCGTGCGGTCTCAGCAGTGCCTGCTGAGGGCTCAGCAGCAGCCGCTGCAGGCTCTGCAGTAGGAATTGCGGGGCTCAGCAACAGGTGCGGGTTGGGCCTACTCTGAGGGCGCCGGGCCGCGACCTGCCCAGGAAATGCGGACCAAGTGATGGAGCCGGCCCGACCAAGCTCGCGGGTGGCTAGTCCGGAAGGCAAGGGCCAGGCGATCGGGGGTTAGGCACGCCCGGTCCAACCTGCGGACAACAAGGTTTGCGGACGCGCGCGGGCGGGCAAACCGGGGGGCTCCGAGTAGGGCGCGGCGGAGGGCCACTCCATGAGAAGGACAAACCGGGTGTACGTTGATAGCAAGGGGCATGGGTCATGGGGCAAGGGATGGAGGGGTAGGGTTGGGCTAGGGTTGTGTTTCATTGTTCTTTTGCCTTTGTGGTTGTACTTAGGTTAGGGTTGAAGGGGGGGATCCAAGTCCTCACCCTCAACTCTGGGTTGGGTAATGATCTATCTATCATCTATTGATCTATTGGAGAAGGCCACCAAGGAAAGGAAAGGAAGAGGGAGGATTGGGGGAAGAAGAATACATCTCATTATCTCTCTTTATTATCTCACTACAAGCTAAGAACTCATTGCATCCAACCTCCTTACAGACGCTGTAAGACTCCAAACCGTGCTAGGCCGTGGCAGTTCTGCGGAGGGGAAAGGTGCTTTTAAGGCTGCCCTCCTGAGTGTTACAAAAATATTTAAATGTAACCGAGATCAAGGTCCAGAACCTGGTAAATGAGGAATCAAGGAGTAGAGGATAAGGATGATAATAGTTTGGTAGCAATGGAACAGCACTATCTGAGACAAGATTATGCAGGGAAAAACTTGAACAAAAGAAGTTAAAGTCCCCTTAGAGTTCAAAGAACAAAAGCTTTTGTGTGTAAACAACGCCCACAAGCTAATAACTCTGGTTGTCAGCAGAAGATTGGGGATGATCAACTCAAACCCAAGCAACCTCCAGGTTCTCAATGAACCTGCCCAACTCTCCGCAATCAAGCGCTTGAAGGGTACCAGATAACTGTGGGTGGCTGTACAGGATAAAGCACAACGTTTAAGAAGCTCTAAAGTAAACAGTAACTGATTTGAAGCAAGGATAACCTCAACACTTCTCAAGGGACTCAAGAGTAGGCTGGCAGAATGCAACTCCAAAGAAGCTAAGGGGAGGTATAACACTCCAGGTCTTAAGCTTACTAAGACCTCTTCAATCAATTTTGATTGGCTCCAGAAAGGTGATCAGGGATCAGGACCAGTATGGTCAGAGAAAGGGATCAAGGAGTGGTATGACACACTCAAAAATTCCAACAGACAGAATTTTTCTTCAACCAGAAAGGCTATTGGTTGGTGATAAGGATCAGGGATCAAGGGTTGAGTATGGAGGCTCAAGGATCAAAGGTGTGCTGATTTCATTCTGGATCATTCCATGTTCTGATGATTTCCCCGATGATGATCAAAAAGGCAGGGGAGAGCCCCTCCTTATATGGGCAGGAGGCCCTGTTAGGCTATATACAACAGATTCTACAAATAGAGCGGAAAAGGGAAGGCAACCATGTGGTCACTCGCGTCCGTCTGTGGATGGGCGCGCGTAACAATACCAGAGTCACCCACCCCTCGTCCGAAGGCGGAAGCGGGTGGGAGAGAGAAATGAACCAAACCGCCGCGGATGTCCGCGGGCAGTTTTTGGCACTCTTCCAAAGGCGGAAGCGGGTGGGAGAGTCCCAGGAAAGGTGACGGATGAAGTCCATGAGAGCGCGGATGGGCGGATAGGAGATTGGTTTCAGAAAGTTGAGTAAATCCTGACGGCCTTGAGATCCACAACTGATAGATCAAGTGCAATGGGAGGTTTGACGGATCCAAGGATTTGCCAATTGCTTGGGGGTGTGGTCGGGATGGATTCAGTAAATCATGGATGAGCTCCGCGCGACAGTAGCAATGAGGAGATTGGGACCCACGACGACAAAGATGAAGACACGCAACAACAAAGATGAGGACGTGCTATGACAATGGCGGAGATGACAAGAAACACGGATTAAGGACGTGCGACGCGCGCGGATGAAAGGAGCGCGACGCGGATAATGGACGCGCAGCGCGCGCGGCGCGGCGCGCGCGCGCGGGTAAAGGACGGTTTGGATGAGCCTGAGGATAAGTTGTTCAGCCGGACGGTAGGTTTGCACAACAGTTTATGGATTGAGGTCTTAAGGCGGCCAGGGTGTCCAGGATGTGGCACCACATCTCTCCCCAACTTACAGACTGTCCCTAGTCTGCTCCCGAGTTTGATGCCATAGAAAAAAGAAAGGAAAGAAAGATGATTGAAACCAAAGAATGGCCATTTTGATCTTGAGAGTGGTTGAGAAAAAAATTTTTTGATCCGACCAAAAAACCCTGGAAGTGGCTGAGATAAAATGAAGGAGGCGTCCCAAGTGCTCACACGCGTGGCATGAAGTAGAGTTTTTCACAAAACAACAAGGATCTTGCCCTGATGGTGCACAAATTGGGAGGACTTACTTCCGGACCAAGTTGCCTCCAGGAGAGTGAAATTTTTTGACCTGATCAGCAGAGAACCTTCTGGCCATCTGAGTACCATCCAGCTCCTCCAAAAGATATGATCCACCTCTAACTTGACGGACTACTTGGTAAGGACCATTCCAGCGGTTAGAGAAAAGCTTTCCCCACTGAGTTTCCAAGGAACGATTATAAGGCAATACTAGGTCACCAGGGTTTAAAGGGTCCCTGATTCAATTCCGGTGTTTTTCTTCCCAATACTGAACTGATCTTGCTCTTGATTCCATCATCTTCTGATAAGCTTTGTTACGAATATCTTCACTCTGCTCCAGTTGCTTTGATCTGGTAACTAATAGGTCAGTAGTTGAGGAAACTTGTTCCCAGGGGATGCCCAAGAAAGACTCCATCTCAAGATCAAGAGGAAGAACAGCCCTCTGACCAAAGATGATTTCATAAGGAGAATAACCAGTGGTTCGCTTGGTGGAAATTCAATCAGAGAAGAGGACCAAGGGGATAAACTTGTGAAAATTCTTGCCACTTTCACCAGCCAATTTTACAAGAGCAGCCTTCAAAGGAGCATGGCCTCTTTCCACCATGCCTTGTCCTTCAGGATAATAGGGAGTAGTAACTCTATGTTGTCCAGGGAGCGATTGGATCATTTCAGCAAGTTTTCCACCAAATTCTGAGCCACCATCCGTAGAATAAGATTGGGCCAAGCCATAACGCATTGTCCAAGTCTCATGAAGGAAAGCTGCTACTGATTCAGAGCTGAGGTTCTTAAGAAACTTTGCTTCAACCCATCCAGAAAAATCATCTCTAGCCACAATGAGGTACTAAGCTCCACCAGCCTTAATGTGAACCACATCCATAGCAATCCTCCCAAAGACAGTGGATTCTCCAGTGGGGTAACGAATTTTGGCCGGGTGCCTAAGATCACGTTTCTGGCACACTTCACAACTCCTACACCATTGAGCAACAGATTTTTTCAGGGATGGCCACCAGAATTGTTCAGATATTTGTCAATAAGTTTTGGTTTCCCCACGATGACCAAGGCCTTCATGGAGATTTTGCAGGATCAAATCTTGCTTGGAAGGGATAGTGACCACAACAAGTGCACAAGGAGTTGACCTTTTCATAAGCCTAGAACCTTGGACAAAGAAGTTGGAGGACTTCCTTTTAAGGGACCAAAATTCTTTGGCAGAGAGATCAGGGGGTCTTTGGAGAGTTGAAAGGTACTGCTCCAACTTAAGCCAGAAACCTTGCTGGAAACCAAAGTAATTTTTGGAGGAGAAGGCAAAGACAGGGCGGACCAAGGGTTCTTCCTCATCAAAATCCATTCCAACCTCTGATTCATTGTCTCCAATAGGTCGTCAAGATAAACCATCAGGCATGGTGAAAGATTTTCCAGGCCTGTGAACAATATCAAAAGAGAACAACTGGATGAAAGCCACCCAACGAGTCATGGAAGCATTTGGGAGGCTGGGGGCATTGATCATTTCAATAATAGATTGCGCATTGACTTGTAACTTGAAGTGTTGACCCCAAAGGACAGTCTGAAGCTTCTTCAACATTTGGGCCACACCGCAAAGTTCCAGTTTTGGCTGGGAGTACCTGGACTCCACATCTGAGAAAAGAAGAGATTCATACAGAGCAGGACGATCCAAACCATTTTCATCTTCCTGGGTAAGAACAGCCCCAACAGATTGATAACTCGAGTCCACTGCCAACTTGATCTTGCTGGCTCCGTGTCCATAAGTGATCTTTTTCAAAACAATGTCTTTCCCAACAATTGTTTTGAGCAACTGAAATGATTGTTTGCAGTCTTGGGTCCAAATCCATTCAGCATCTTTCCTGGTTAAGCGACGCAAGGGAATACAGATTTTGGATAATGAGGGAATGAAGATCCTGACATAAGTTACAACACCTAGGAAACCTCTAACTTCCATTGGATTTATTGGGGTAGGCCAGGAGATGATTTTGTTGACTTTAGAGGGTGCCATCCTTCTTCCGTCCTTGCAGACTATATGACCAACGATTTCCAAGGCAGGGACACAGGCGGCAAGTTTTGATCCAGAGACAGTAAGGCCAGATTCCTCGATTTGAAACAAAATTCTCTCCAAAACAGTAGCATACTCCCAGACAAATCATTGGATTCCTGAGTGCCAAGGTAAGAGCTCATTATCATATTCAGAAACTGGACCTTTAATTCCACCATCATTGATAAAGATACCCGCATGATCCGGGATTTCGTCCTGGAGGATCCACATCATCTGAGCCTGATAGACTGCAACCAAGTTGGTGGCACCTTGAGGCAATTGAGTCAACTGAAATTGACCAAGGGGAGTATTGAAAGTAGTGAGGGGACAAGAAATAGGATGCAAGGATTGTTTGTCATAGCCACCCATAATGTCACCTAGACCATAGCAAGCTCTCCCAGAGAAGGATTCAACAAATTCTTCAGTGGCAGGCGGCATGCCAGAGTCTTTAATAGTAACTTTATTAAGAGGTTGGAGATCATGAACTATTCTAAGTTTACCATTACTCTTTAGAACACAGAAAACAGGACTGGAATAGCTAGAAGTCAATTGTTTGTATAAACCGGTTCGGACTCGTTTGCGGACCAACTTGATGAATTTGTCAACTTTAGCAGCAGGGATCGGGATCTTTTTCTTTTGCCAAGGGTCATGTTCAACTACCGGGATGATGTAAGGGAGACCATAGGATTCTTTCAAGAGACCTCTCTCTTTGTCACAGAATGCAATTGATTTTTCCCTTAGAGACAAGATATTTTTGATCAAATTTAACTCATCAGGAAGAAGCCATCCATCTGGACCAAAATTGACCACTTTCAGACGTTCTTCAGTGACCCGACCAGAGGAAATAAATGGGCCAGTGAGGGATTTGGATAGACCACAGTAAGGGTCGCGGGATAGCGGAGGACGCATAAGAGGAGGGTTGAGGTTGAGAGGCATTGGTTGGTTGACTGGCTGGACCTTCTTTGCAACTGGTTTGTACTTGGTGGCAAAGGAGAGGAATCCCTGCTTCCTCCAAGCATTGACCAGTGAAACCTGACTACGAAAACTGAGGCCGTGTTCCAACATCTTCCAAGTCCAATGTTCTGCTGCGTTCTTGAAAGGTGCCTTCTCCATAAAAGAGGATCCAAAAGATAACACATTGCTCACATGTGTGGCACAGGATAGAGTTTCAAAAATGACAGTAGTAGAAGCCCTTGGTGGTTCACAATTGGGAGGACTTACTTCTACCCCAAATTGCCTCCACCTAAGATTAAACTCCTTCATACCAAAGCCACCAAGAAAAGAATTGAGATCAAGATCTAGTTTAGACTCATTGCGGAGATTCAAAACCGGAATAGAAGATGAGTGATCAGGCTTAAAAGAAAAAGGAAAGGAAGATAGAACAGATCCAGACAGAGAAGAAATATTTTTGGATTTTTCGAATTTTTCATATGTTTGGGTTTTGATCTTATTTGGATGATAAGAAAGTGATGAGGAAAAAGAAAGATGGGCCTCTGAGGTGGGAGTTGGTCCATGAGTTGAAGTCTGAGGCTGAGGAGAACTACAACTATCAGTAGGGCCAACTATTCTGCTAAAAAATGAGGATGAAAGGAATGAGAGTTTTCTTTCTGCTTTCCTTTCAGGACAGATTTGGGAGGGTGACCAGGGAAGTCTCTTTCCCAACGACCAGAATCCAAAGAACAAAGGGGGACTTCAATCTTTCTGCCATCAGCATCAGGGAGGAGAATTCTCTCCCCAACTTGATCAGAAAACATCAGGGTAGCACCAAAGTCCATTAAGAAAGGCCTTCCCAAGATCATGGGACCATCCAGACGAGTGATCCAGAAGTGACAGGTGCCAACAATATTTTGACCAATTTGAACAGGAATATCCTCAGCAATACCAACCAGTTCACAGGACTGATTCCCAATTCCATAGACCGCAGAGTTGAAACTGACCCTTGGGCTAAGTTTAAGCTTGCAGGCCATGGAGTCTGAAATCAAGTTGAGCTGAGAACCCAAATCCACTAGGAGAGAAACCGTTTTAGTTGAATCACCAAGACAACATGGAAGAAAACCAAGAGGACAGGAATACAGGTTGGTATCTGAAGAGGGATCTGTTCCACCAGAATCCTCTATCAGAGTGCCCAAGGAGACCTTTAATTTGTCCAGACCAATCTCCACACGTCAACGAGAAACCCATTTCATCATCCCTTCTGCCACAGATGGAGAGATTGACAGGAGTTCAGCCACAGATAGATTGGGGATTTTAAGATCAGAAATTTTCTTTAATACTCCTTCCACAGCATTAGGGTAGTCCTTGGAGATGCCCCTCTCAAATCAAACTTTGGGCTGGGTGGAGGGAGGAAGATCAGGTGTAATAGGTGATGGAAGAGGATCTGAGAGTTGGGAAGGTTGAAGAGGGGGAGGATCAGTGTTGTCCTGGAAACTTTCCATAAGCGGTTTCCTTTCTACTTCCATGCCTTCCACATCAGAGGAAGGAGGCTCAGGTGAAGATTGGCGTTTAACGGGTTTTGGCAGAATGGAGGATGGAACAGGAGGAGACTTATGAGGTTTTGGTTCCTCATGGCATTTCCTAGCTGGATTGGATTGATAGGTGCCAGGGAAGCTGGAGGATACCAAGGTTGCAGAGTTCCACATGATGATCAAAAATCCACAGAGACCAAGGATGCCTTCTTAGGGTTTGGTGGTTGGTATGAGGCCACCACATGACGGATCAGTCAAGACAAATCAAAAGGGATCAAAGCACCATTAGGAAGGAAAAAATTATTTCCCTTCTGCTCTACTAACTTCTCCTCCTTGTCCTTCTGGAGTTCAGGACATCTACCGGTACCATGGCCTTCCCTATGGCAATAATAACAAGCTATAGTAGACTTAGGAACAGAATTAGCAGGTTTAGGAGTGGCTAAAGAGGATATTTTCTGATCTATTTTATTCTCAAATGCCTGAAGTAATTTAGTGATCTCATCTATAGTAGGTGTCTCCCGGTGAGTCTGAGGATTGGGTTTAGGTCTGCGATTGGCTTCCATCTTTTTCATGATTTTGTTAGATGCTTGAAAAGAGGGGGCAAGGACTGGTTCAGTGATTTTATGTTTTTCAAAGGTGAGAGCTGTTTGACCTTTCATCACTTTATCCACAGTATTCCTAAGAACCATGAAAGCAGGGAGCTTGAATTGATTGTCTCTTGTCGTGATCATGGATCCAGATTTCACCAATTCATCCTTAATTCTTTCCTGCACTCCTGGAGAGAAAGACTGAAAAAATTGCACTCAAATTTCGTCCAACCTATCAATGTGATTGTTCTGGATAAGATAGGACTGGATAGGGTCCCAAGATTTTCTGAAAGTCTGATAGTCAGAGGCTGAGGAGATACCACCATTGGAGATCCATTGAGAAACCAGGGCATCCAAGTCTTGCAAAGTAAATCTGGCTACATCTATTTTTCCCCAATAGGCTAACATAGCCTCCTTCAGGAGCCGCCAGTTGTGAGTTTTGAATCCCTCAAACGATTCGATAACCTCCATAACTTTGTCAGAAGAGAAAAAAAACCGTAACTGATAAGCCATATCATATTCACTGGCACCATCCACTTCTGCAGCCATCTCATAGGAGTCCAGGAATTGTTTGACATTGGTCCCATTGAAGCCTAAATTTTTGTTCTGAGGTTTGATTTTGAACATCTTGGCCCAAACAGATAAAGAGGATCCAGCAGATTCCATGTTGAAGGGTTCCTAAGAGATCCAAACGAGCAGAGTTCCAAGGTGGCTCACAAGTGTGGCAAGAGTAGAGTTTCACAAAAACAACAAGGATATTGCCCAGGCGGTGCACAATTTGGAGGACTTACTTCTGGACCAAGCTGCCTCCACGGAGCAGATCTGAAAAAAAAAAGAACAAACAGAAAAAGAAAAAAATTGGATCGGATTTCGGAGTTGATTCCACAATCTTGGGACTTTAAATCCCAAGGTTGCTGGTTCAATCCCTGCCCAGGGGACCAAATTTAAGACTCCAAACGGTGCTAGGCCGTGGCAGCTCTGTGGAGGGGAAAGGTGCTGTTTAGGCTGCCCTCCTGAGTGTTACAAAAATATTTAGATGTAACCAAGATCAAGGTCCAGAACCTGGTAAATGAGGAATCAAGGAGTAGAGGATAAAGATGATAATAGTTCAGTAGCAATGGAACAGCACTATCTGGGACAAGATTATGCAGGGAAAAACTTGAACAAAAGAAGTTAAAGTCTGCTTAGAGTTCAAAGAATGAAAGCTGTTGTGTGTAAACAACGCCCACAAGCTAATAACTCTGGTCGTCAGCAGAAGATTGGGGATGATCAACTCAAACCCAAGCAACCTCCAGGTTCTCAATTAACCTGCCCAACTCTCCGCAATCAAGCGCTTGAAGGGTACCAGATAACTGTGGGTGGCTGTACAGGATAAAGCACAATGTTTAAGAAGCTCTAAAGTAAACAGTAACTGATTTGAAGCAAGGATAACCTCAACACTTCTCAAGGGACTCAAGAGTAGGCTGGCAGAATGCAACTCCAAAGAAGCTAAGGGGAGGTATAACACTCCAGGTCTTAAGCTTAATAAGACCTCTTCAATCAATTGTGATTGGCTCCAGAAAGGTGATCAGGGATCAGGACCAGTATGGTCAGAGAAAGGGATCAAGGAGTGGTATGACACACTCAAAAATTCCAACAGACAGAATTTTTCTTCAACCAGCAAGGCTATTGGTTGGTGATAAGGATCAGGGATCAAGGGTTATGTATGGAGGCTCAAGGATCAAAGGTGTGCTGATTTCATTCTGGATCGTTCCATGTTCTGATGATTTCCCCGATGATTATCAAAAAGGCAGGGGAGAGCCCCTCCTTATATGGGCAGGAGGCCCTGTTAGGCTATATACAACAGATTCTACAAATAGAGCGGAAAAGGGAAGGCAACCATGTGGTCACTTGCGTCCGTCTGTGGATGGGCGCGCGTAACAATACCAGAGTCACCCACCCCTTGTCCGAAGGCGGAAGCGGGTGGGAGAGAGAAATGAACCAAACCGCCGCGGATGTCCGCGGGCGGTTGTTGGCACTCTTCCAAAGGCGGAAGCGGGTGGGAGAGTCCCAGGAAAGGTGACGGATGAAGTCCATGAGAGCGCGGATGGGCGGATAGGAGATTGGTTTGAGAAAGTTGAGTAAATCCTGACGGCCTTGAGATCCACAACTGATAGATCAAGTGCAATGGGAGGTTTGATGGATCCAAGGATTTGCCAATTGCTTGGGGGTGCGGTCGGGATGGATTCAGTAAATCATGGATGAGCGCTGCGCGACAGTAGCAATGAGGAGATTGGGACGCGTGACAACAAAGATGAAGACACGCAACAACAAAGATGAGGAAGTGCTATGACAACGGCGGAGATGACAAGAAACACGGATTAAGGACGCGCCACGCGCGCGGATGAAAGGAGCGCGGCGCGGCGTGGCGTGCGACGCGGATAATGGAAGCGCAGCGCGCGCGGCGCGGCGCGCGCGCGCGGGTAAAGGACGGTTTGGATGAGCCTGAGGATAAGTTGTTCAGCCGGATGGTACGTTTGCGCAACAGTTTATGGATTGAGATCTTAAGGCGGCCAGGGTGTCCAGGATGGGGCACCACAACACCTAGACCAATAACTTCCGGACTTGCGGACAACTTTGGAGGTTGACTCTCCTTTGCCTTCCACATCTTGGGGTCTGGCCGGGAAGTAATCTTTTTTCTAGGTCTCTCAAAGCTAGTGGGTGCAATGCTGCCCACAACTACCCCAGGATCGAATCTTCCACCCTTGTTCCATCTCCAGCCGGGAGCTGGCGGGCCAACACCTCCACCACCGCCGACTACTCAGCCCGGCGGTTTGGCTCCTCCTCGGTTGGAGCCTTTGGAGGCGGCTGAGGTTCCGCAACGGGTGTGGCTTAGGCCGCAGAACTTCCCCCATCTCCAATTCAACACCGCGGACATTGGGCGCTTTCTGGCGAGATTCAAGGATATTGCAGACTCCAAAAAAGCAACAGGTGAGGACAAGGTCCGCACGGTTGTTCTCTTCATTGCGGACAAGAATACGCTCCGGGATGTGGAGGATATGTCAGGGTACAAGGCTCGCGACTGGGGAAGGCTCCGGGGCGAGATGATGGCAAGGTGGGGGAAGCGCAAGCCCCGCTTTTGGGAGACTGACTTCAAGCAAGCGGCGGGTAAGGCAATTTCCCAAGTTGGGTTGCGGACGCGGAGCAATCTGTCCAAGTACAAGTCCCAGTTTGACCAAATTTATAGTTACCTAGAAAAGAACCAGGTGGTGGCGGGTCAGACGGGGACCATGAAGCGGGCGTTCCTAGGCGGGCTTGCGCCGCAACTTTGTGCGCGGGTCCAGCATTACCTATTCAAGCGCAGGTTGGTAACGGGGTCAGCGGATGGGAGCGTTGCGCTCCTCCCAAGCCTGGGCGTAATCAACCAGGCGGTTGAGAGCAAGATCAACTTGGAAGAGCTGATTGAGGATAAGGCCCGGTTGTTCCCGGCAAGTTCAAGGAAGCCAAAGGCCTCTTCCGCCCCGGCCCCAACACCGGTACTGCTTGCGGATCCACCAGCAACGGAACGGCCCGTAGCCCCTTTGCAGTTAATGGGAGCACCGGTGAACAAGGTGACAGACATGCTACGGGACTTGCGGATAATTATGAATCAGATGGCGGCCCAGCCAATGGCTCCGCCTCCCGCTTTTTTGCGCGATCTGCCGCCCCATGCAAGAGGGGGCTTTCAGCCCAGTAGCAGACCAACGGGGGGGTTTTTGGTTTGCCTGTGCTTATATTGCGGCAATAAAGGTAATTGGAAGTCTGGTTGCGCGGATCTGACCAAGGACATGAACAAGGGGTTGGTTCGCGCGTCCGGGGGGACCTACATATTTCCGTTGGGCAAACCGGTGAACCTGGGGGCCGGTCAGCCACTGCCGGTGGAGCAGGTCAGGGCAAGGGCCTTACCCGCAGGGGCCGCTCAGGTGTCCCTTGGGATTGTCACCGGGCCCAAAACGTGGCGGGCACCGCGTGTGGAGGCGGAAGTTAGGATGTTGGTGGCAAACAAGCGGATTGTGTCGGAAAAGATGGACGTGGATGCCAAGGAGCGGCCATTAGATCAAGCTCTGAGGGTTGGGGCGCAAGGGTCGGGGGGTGACGCGCTGGCAATCAGCTCCGGAGGAAGAAGGAAGGCCGCAGAAATTGTTTGGCGAGTGATGGGGAGTGAGGTACCAATACCTCTCACACTACGGGAGCTGGTCGCGGTTTCTCCGGTGGTTGTTGAGGAAATGGTCCAGGCGCTGAAGGAGCACAGGGGCCGCAGGATCCCAGAAACAGTGCAGCGCGTGAATGCGGCAACGGAGGAAGCAGAACAGGAGTTGTGCCAATCCAAAGCTGTGTCGGTGCCACTTGCCTATGTCTCACTGAAGATCGCGGGAAGGAAAGTGTGGGAAATGGTGGAAAGCGGGTCAATGGTCAACCTGCTCCCGTTGAAAATGGTGGATGAGTTGGGCCTGGTGTGGAGGAAGTGTTCTGTGGGCTTGCGGGCGCTCAATGGGGGGGAATGTGGGGTAGATGGGGTGGTGGAGGAAGAAGAGGTGGAGGTGGCAAAGGTTTGGAAGCCGCTGTTGTTCCTCTCAGTTGAGTGCGGTGATGTGATTTTGGGTTGGCCGTTCATGTTTGGATTCCGGGCCCAAATGACGTTCAATGCGGAGGAAGGGACGGAGGTGCTGACGGTGGAGGACGCGTCCGGGGCAAGGTTCAAGACAACAATCTCCAACCATGGGAAGGGGAAATGGGTGCCATTGGCGGTGGTTGTCAAAGAGGCAGAGTCCGAGGGTGGGGACGACTGCAAGGGCTGCCCTGCAGAGGGTTTTCCCTAGTCAACCATGGGTACCCCGCAGGGCAGGCTCCGGCCTTGTGCGGGTGGTTGACTAGGGAGGAGCAAAAGGCAGAAGGAAGTGCGCGGAGGGCGCAAACGGCAGAAGTAAGTCCTCTTCCTCAGTATGCACCACCGGAAGGTACTGTGTTTGAAAAACCCTACCATATTGCCACGCTTGTGAGCAAAGGCAAGAGCCGCGGGTTGATTGTTGCCAGGATTCACCACAACGACAGCGGGTGCCTAAGGATGTTTGGGTGCAACGCGGGGCAATACAAGCCTGTGGCGCAAAAGGTCTGGCCCCGGAACAAGCCCATGCCGCAGGAGCTGAATGGTCCTCTGAGGCCAATCTCCTGGTCTTGGGATCCCTGGGTGAGTCTGTTGAGGAAGTTCGGGTTGGTAACGCAGTTGGCGCAGATCACAAACAAGCGAATCAAGGCGCTGAATTTTGGGCCGGCGGGGTGTTTGAGTACGGAGGAGAAGGATTTGTTAGCATTGGTGTTGGTGCTCCGCGAGAAGGCCCGACAAGCGCAGATTTCTGAAGGGTGAGGTTGGCGACCCCTATGTAATCCCCACGGTGCCGCATGAGCCCTGGCAAATCAAGCCAATTCTGTTCCCTCGGACCGTGCGGGAACCCTTCTTGGAACTGGTCCGGGAGCGTGTGAGGACGGGGTTGTACGAGCAGTCAACATCAAGCTACTCTAGCCCAATTTTTGCAAGGACAGGAAGTTGCTTAGGATTGTTCACAACCTGCAACGGCTTAACTCGTTCACTATCCCGGATGCGGGATTGCCTCTGCGCATGGACGAGTTCCAGGACAGGAAGTTGCTTAGGATTGTTCACAACCTGCAACGGCTTAACTCGTTCACTATCCCGGATGCGGGATTGCCTCTGCGCATGGACGATTTCCTGGAATCAATGGCGGGGCGCACGTGTTACGGTTTGGTCGATGTAATGGGGGGGTATGATCAGCGCAAGCTCCATCCCAACTTGCGGCCGCTAACCGCGTTTGAGACAGGATTGGGAAGGATGCAGCTGACGTAGTTGCCGCAGGGGGAAACAAACTTGGTGGCGGTCTATCAAGCCCAGATGACGTGGATCCTGCGGGACGACATACCGGACGGGGTTCTGATCTTCATCGACAACGCCGGCATCAAAGGACCAAAGATGGATTATGGGGTTGTGGTGCTAGAGGAGGCCCCAAAGATCCGCCGCTTCATCTGGGAGTACGCGCAGACATTAGAGCGGGTCTTGTTTTGAATTTAGGGGGCAGGGATTACGGTATTGGGGGGTAAGTTGGCAGTTTGTGTTCCGGCGTTGTAAGTGCTAGGCCATGTGGTGGTTTTTGACGGCAGGAGAATTGCGGAGAAGAAACAAAACAAAGTTCTCAAATGGCAAACCCCGCAGATGCCCTTGCATATTCTCCAATTTCTGGGACTGTGCAGCTATGTTTGCATGTTCATCAAACGGTTTGCGGAAGTCGCAAGTCCGCTGCGGGCGCTGACCCCAAAATGCGCGGCATGGGAATGGACGGCGCAGTGTGACGCTGCCTTCTCAACGCTCAAGGAGATTGTGGGCCGCGACATTGTCCTCTGCAACCTCGACTACAACGCGAGAGGGATCCGCTTGGCCGTTGACTCTAGCGAGTTTGGCGCGGGCAGTGTCCTGACGCAGGAGGAGGATGGTAAGGATAGGCTGGTTCTTGACAAGTCCGTGACTTTTACAGAAACGGAGAGTCGGTACTTGCAGCCGAAGTTAGAATTATGCGGAGTCACCAAAATTGTGTGGAGGCTTCAGCACCTGATCTAGGGGGTGCACTTTGAGCTTCTGGTCAACGCGGAGGCCCTGGCAAGGATGATCAATTCTCCAACGCTGCCAAACGCTCCTATGACTAGGTGGGTCGCGTTTCTCCAGCTCTTCACTTTTGGTGTGGTTCATGTTCCAGGGAAGGCGTTCACAATGCCCGACGCGCTGTCGCAGTATCTGCGGGAGGATCCATTTGAGGGGGCGGAGCCCTTGGACGTGGAGTCTCCAGTTATTTGCGTGGGTATGATGGAGATGGAGGTCACCCTTCCGCTGCAGCAGTCCGGGCGCTGGCAATCTTGTGCTCCTTCTTGGGGGATCTCTGGTTTCCCAAGGACGTGTCAGGAACATAAATTTGGTGGGAAAAGCAGTGGACGAACAACTTCTACATGCAGGACGGGCAACTGTGGCGGCAAAGTACCCCGGTGCCTTTGGTGGTTGCAACATAAAGGAGGGACCAGGAAATGATTCTGAGGTGTCTCCATGAAGACCTTTGGCACCGGTGTGGTGCCCCATCCTGGAAAACCTGGCCAGTGCAGAGATTTTAATTTTTTTTATGACTTTTCCTTATCATCATTCATAGGCATCATTATCAAAAAAAAAAATCTTTGATCTGGAATAGGCATTTGGTTCCCAGTTCCTCCCCAACTCATCCTCCTCCTATCATCCCGACTCAAGATCAATTGCCGTCAATCCCTCACATCTCCATCTACCCGCTGCTCCCCTGTCTAGTAGGATTGAAAAGGTCAAGTTCCTACTGAAGGATTGCAAGACAAACGCCAGCTTGAAGCTTCAAATCCAAATGGATTATATTGGTGGCATGGCACCCTCTAAGACCTCAAAACATGTCAATGTTCATGTGGCAAATGGTCTCAATCACAAGGTCATCCATCAAGGATTACCTCAGCAAGATGATACCAAATCAATCTTTGGCGTCTGTAAGCCAAACCATAGCAGTTATTCACCCGGCTCATCCGTCATCTCCTCCGGTTCAAGCCAGCACAAGTTCCCAGCAATTGCAAAACCTTCCAAGCTGGCTAAATCAACCGCCACCCAACCATCCTCATCCTCTCAATCAGTCACCAAACTCTCCAGCCTTCCATCCTCCCTCCTTGATCCTTGCTCCCTTGGTCTCCATCAAGCTCCCCCCCCAGGATATGACCAACCAAGTTGCTCGCTTGGTCATCAATCTCATCTTCTTGAACAATGATCCTCCCGCACCATCTTCAAATCCATACCAATCCATCTACTCACTACCCCCAATCCAATCCGCGCGTTTGTTGCTCACCCGTTTCCCGCGCGAGTCTTCTGTTTCCTGCGCGGGTTGGTGATGTGTCCCGCGCCCCTCAAGGATTCTGACCGCGCGGTCATCCGCGGGCCAGCGGTTGCCAAGGGGCATCGGCCTGTCTGCGCGGCCCGTCACCTCACCCTCACCTACCTGTGCCCACCATTGGCACGGGCTGTTGTTTGTTTTCATCCCCGCTCATTCATTCATTTCCTTTTATTATTTCATTGATCCTTAAAAAAAAAAAAAAAAAAAAAAAATTCTCTATTTGTAGTATCTCTTGTAAATAGTTTACAGGGACCCATGGCCCATAAAAGGAGGGGCTCTCCCCAGCCTTTTTGTTCATCATCCATGGGATTGTGTGCTTATGTCCGCCCCATTATTGTGAAATTAGATCCTGATCCTTATCCTGGGTATATCTCTGATTGCCCCCTTATCCATTTTTGACCCTTAGTCTTTTCCCCTCTGTGGCCTGATCCTTATCACCAACCAATAGCCTTTCTGGTTGAAGAAAATTCTGTCTGTTGGAATTTTTGAGTGTGTTATACCACCCCTTGATCCCTTTCTCTGACCATACTGGTCCTGATCCCTGATCATCTTTCTGGAGCCAATCACGATTGATTGAAGAGGTCTTATTAAGCTTAAGACCTGGAGTTTTATACCTCCCTTTATTTTCTTTGGAGTTGCATTCTTCCAGCCTACTCTTGAGTCCCTTGAGAATTGTTGAGTTTATCCTTGCTTCAAATCAGTTACTGTTTGCTTTTAGAGCTTCTTAAACATTGTGCTTTGTCTTGTACAGCTACCCTCAGTTATCTGGTACCCTTCAAGCGCTTGATTGCGGAGAGTTGGGAAGGTTCATTGAGAACATGGAGGTTGGTTGTGTTTGAGTTGATCATCCCCAATCTTCTGCTGACAACCAGAGTTATTAGCTTGTGGGCGTTGTTTACATAAAACAGCTTTCATTCTTTGAACTCTAAGCAGACTTTAACTTCTTTTGTTCAAGTTTTTCCCTGCATAATCTTGTCCCAGATAGTGCTGTTCCATTGCTACTGAACTATTATCATCTTTATCCTCTACTCCTTGATTCCTCATTTACCAGGTTCTGGACCTTGATCTTGGTTACATCTAAATATTTTTGTAACACTCAGGAGGGCAGCCTAAACAGCACCTTTCCCCTCCACAGAGCTGCCACGGCCTAGCACCGTTTGGAGTCTTACATTTGGTCCCCTGGGCAGGGATTGAACCAGCAACCTTGGGATTTAAAGTCCCAAGATTGTGGAATCAACTCCAATCTTTTTCTCCTTTTTTCTTCTGTTTTTCTTTTTCTTTTTCTGTGTTTTTGTTATCATCTAGATCCAATCCGTGGAAGCAACTTGTTCCAGAAGTAAGTCCTCACAATTGTGCACCATCTGGGCAAGATCCTTGTTGTTTTTGTGAAACTCTACTCTTGCCACACTTGTGAGCCACCTTGGAACTCTGCTCTTTTGGATCTCTTAGGAACCCTTCAACATGGAATCTGCTGGATCCTCCTCATCTGTTTGGGCCAAGATGGTCAAAATCAAACCTCAGAACAAAAACTTAGGCTTCAATGGGACCAATTTTGAACAATTCCTGGACTCCTATGAGATGGCTGCTGAAGTGGATGGTGCCAGTGAACAGGATATGGCTTATCAGTTCCAATTTTTTATCTCTTCTGAAAAAGTTATGGAGGTTATCAAATTGTTTGATGGATTTGAAACTCATAACTGGAGGCTCCTGAAGGAGGCTATGTTGGCCTATTGGGGAAAAATAGATGTAGCCAGATTTACTTTGCAAGACTTGGATGCCCTGGTTTCTCAATGGATCTCCAATGGTGGTGTCTCTTCAGCTTCAGATTATCAGTCTTTCAGAAAATCTTGGGATCCTATCCAATCTTACCTCATCAGAAACAATCACATCAACACTGTGGACAAAATTTAAGTCCAATTTTTCCAATCCTTTTCACCAGGAGTCCAGGAAAGAATTAGGGATGAACTGGTCAAATCTGGATCCATGATCACTACTAGGGATAATTGATTCAAACTTCCTGCTTTTCTGGTTTTGAGGGGAGCAGTGGACAAGGTCATGAAATGTCAAACTGCCCTCACTTTTGAATAGACCAGAATTTCTGAACCAGTCCATGCTCCCTCCTTCCAAGAATCCAACAAAATCATGAACAAGATGAAAGCAAATCATAGACCCAAATCAAATCCCCAGGCCAATAAGGAATCTGCTACTATAGATGAGATCACTAAATTAATTCTGGCATTTGAGAATGAAATAGATCAGAAAATATCCTCTTTAGCCACTCCTAAACCTGCTAATTCTGTTCCTAAATCTACTCTAGTCTGTTATTATTGCCATAGGGAAGGCCATGGTACTGGTAGATGTCCTGAACTCCAGAAGGATGAGGAGGAGAAGTTAGTAGAGCAGAAGGGAAATAATTTCTTCCTTCCTAATGGTGCTTTGATCCCTTTTGATTCATCTTGTCCAATCCATCATGTGGTGGCCTCATACCAACCACCAACTCCCAAGAAGGCATCCTTGGTCTCTGTGGATTTTCAATCATCCTGTGGAACTCTGCAACCTTGGTATCCTCCAGCTATCACTTCTTCCAGCTTCTCTGACACCTATCAATCTGATCCAGCTAGGAAATGCCATGAGGAACCAAAACTTCATAAGTCTCCTCCTGTTCCATCCTCAATCCTGCAAAAACCCGTTAAACATCAATCTTCACCTGAGCTTCCTTCCTCTGATGTGGAAGGTATGGAAGTAGAAAGGGAACCACTTATGGAAAGGTTCCAGGACAACTCTGATCTTCCCCCTCTTCAACCTGTCCAACCCTCAGATCCTCTTCCAGCACCTATTTCACCTGATCTTCCTCCCTCCACCCAGCCCAAAGTTTGATTTGAGAGGGTCATCTCCAAGGACTACCCTAATGCTGTGGAAGGAGTATTAAAGAAAATTTCTGATCTTAAAATCCCCAATCTATCTGTGGCTGAACTCCTGTCAATCTCTCCATCTGTGGCAGAAGGGATGAAGAAATGGGTTTCTCGTTGACATGTGGAGATTGGTCCGGACAAATTAAAGGTCTCCTCTGGTACTCTGATGGAGGATTCTGGTGGAACAGATCCCTCTTCAGATGCCAACATGTATTCCTGTCCTCTTGGCTTTCTCCCATGTTATCTTGGTGATTCAACTAAAACGGTTTCTCTCCTGGTGGATTTGGGTTCTCAGCTCAACTTGATTTTGGACTCCATGGCCTGCAAGCTTAAACTTAGCCCAAGGGTCAGTTTCAATTCTGCTGTGTATGGAATAGGGAACCAGTCCTGTGAGCTGGTTGGTATTGCTGATGATATCCCTGTTTAAATTGGTCAAAATATTGTTGGCACCTGTCACTTCTGGATCACTCGTCTGGATGGTCCCATGATCTTGGGAAGGCCTTTCTTAATGGACTTTGGTGCTACCCTGATGTTTTCTGATCAAGTTGGGGATAGAATTCTCCTCCCTGATGCTGATGGCAGAAAGATTGAAGTTCCTCTTTTTTCTCTGTATTCTGGTCGTTGGGAAAGAGACTTCCCTGGTATACTCCCAAATCTTTCCTGAAGGGAAAGCAGAAAGAAAACTCTCATTCCTCTCATCCTCATTTTTTAGCAGAATAGTTGGCCCTACTGATAGTTGTAGTTCTTCTCAGCCTCAGACTTCAACTCATGGACCAACTCCCACCTCAGAGGCATATCTTTCTTTTTCCTCATCATTTCCTTCTCATCCAAATAAGATCAAAAATCAAACACATGAAAAATCCAAAAAATCCAAAAATATTTCTTCTCTTTCTGGATATGTTGTATCTTCTTTACCTTTTTCTTTTCAGCCTGATCAATCATCCTCTATTCTGGTTTCAAATCTCCGCAATGAGTCTAAACTAGATCTCGATCTTGATTCTTTACTTGGTGGCTTTGGTATGAAGGAGTTTGGTCTTAGGTGGAGGCAATTTGGGGTAGAAGTAAGTCCTCCCAATTGTGCATCACCAGGGGCTTCTACTACTGTGTCTTTCAAAACTCTACCCTGTGCCACACATGTGAGCAATGTGTTATCTTTTGGATACTCTTTTATGGAGAAGGCACCTTTCAAGGATGCAGCAGAACATCAAACTTGGAAGATGTTGGAACATGGTCTCAGTTTTCGTAGTCAGGTCTCACTGGTCAATGCTTGGAGGAAGCAAGGATTCCTCTCCTTTGCCACTAAGTACAGACCAGTTGCAAAGAAGGTCCAGCCAGTCAACCAACCAATGCCTCTCAACCTCAATCCTCCCCTTATGCGTCCTCCTCTATCCTGCAATCCTTACTGTGGTCTATCCCAATCCCTCACTGGTCCATTCATTCCCTCTGGTCGGGTCACTGAAGAAAGTCTGAAAGTGGTCTACTTTGGTCCAGATGGATGGCTTCTTCCTGATGAGTTAAATTTGATCAAAAATGTCCTAGCTCTTAGGGAAAAATCCATTGCTTTCTGTGAAGGAGAGAGAGGTCTCTTGAAAGAGTCCTATGGCCTACCCTATATCATCCCTGTAGTAGAACATGATCCCTGGCAAAAGAAAAAGATCCCAATCCCTGCTGCTAAAGTCAACAAATTCATCAAGTTGGCCCGCAAACGAGTCCAAACCAGTTTATACAAACAATGGACTTCTAGCTATCCCAGTCCTGTTTTCTGTGTCCTGAAAAGTAATGGTAAACTTAGAATAGTTCATGATCTCCAGCCTCTAAATAAGGTTACTATTAAAGACTCTGGTATCCCTCCTGCTACTGAAGAATTTGTCAAATCCTTCTCTGGGAGAGCTTGCTATGTTCTAGGTGATATTATGGGTGGCTATGACAAACAATCCCTGCATCCTATTTCTTGTCCCCTCACTACTTTCAATACTCCCCTTGGTTGTTTCCAACTTACTCGGTTTCCTCAAGGTGCCACCAATTTGGTTGCAGTCTATCAGGCTCAGATGGTTTGGATCCTCCAGGATGTAATCCCTGATCATGCTGGTATCTTTATCAACAATGGCGGAATTAAAGGTCCAGTATCTGACTATAACAATGAGCTCTTACCCTGGCATTCAGGAATCCGTTGATTTATCTGGGAATATGCAACCACTTTGGAAAGGATCCGGTTTCAAATCGAGGAATCTGGTCTCACTGTCTCTGGATCCAAACTGGCGGCCTGTGTCCCTGCTCTAGAAATTGTTGGTCATGTGGTCTGCAAGGAAGGACGAAGCATGGCTCCATCCAAAGTCAACAAAATTCTCTCTTGGCCTACTCTTATTAATCCAACTGAAGTCAGATGGTTCCTAGGTGTTGTGATCTATGCTCAAATTTTTATCCCTTCTCTATCCAAAATCTGTATTCCCTTGCGTCGCTTAACCAGGAAGGATGCTGAAAGGCTTTGGACCCAAGCTTGCAAACAATCATTCCAGATACTCAAAACAATTGTTGGGAAAGACATTGTTTTGAAAAAGGTCACTTATGTACCTGGAGCTGGCAAGATCAAGCTGGCAGTGGACTCTAGTTATCAATCTGTTGGGGCTGTCCTTACTCAGGAAGATGAAAATGGTTTGGATTGTCCTGCTCTGTATGAATCTCTTCTTTTCTCAGGTGTGGAATCCAGGTACTCCCAGCCAAAACTGGAACTTTGCGGTGTGGCCCAAATGTTGAAAAAGCTCCAGACTGTCCCTTGGGGTCAACACTTCAAGTTACAATTCAATGCACAATCCATTATTGAAATGATCAATGCCCCCAGTCTTCCAAATGCTCCAATGACTTGTTGGGTGGCTTTTGTCCATTTGTTCTCTTTTGATATTGTTCACAGGCCTGGAAAATCTTTCACCATGCCTGATGGTTTATCTCGACGCCCTCTTGGAGATGAAGAATCAGATGTTGGAGTGGATTTTGACAAGGAGGAGCCTTTAATTCGCCCTGTCTTCACCTTTTCCTCCCAAGATTATTCTGGCTTCCAACAAGGGTTCTGGCTTAAATTAGAGCAGTACCTTTCCACCCTCCAAAGGCCTCCTGATATCTCTGCTAAATATTATCAATTGCTCAAGAGGAAGTCCACCAACTTCTTTGTTCAGGGCACCAGGCTCATGAAAAAAGGGAATCCTTGTGCCCTTAGTGTGGTCACTATTTCTTCTAAACAAGATTAAATCCTGGAAAGTCTCCATGAAGGCCTTGGTCATCGTGGGGAAAACAAAACTTATTGACAAATATCCAAACAATTCTGGTGGCCATCTCTGAAGAAATCAGTCTCTCAATGGTGCAAGAGTTGTGAAGTGTGCCAGAAACGTGATCTTAGGCGCCCGGCCAAAATTTGTTGCCCCACTGGAGAGTCCACTGTCTTTGGGAGGATTGCTATGGATGTGGTTCACATTAAGGCTGGTGGAGCTAAGTACCTCATTGTGGCTATAGATGATTTTTCTGGATGGGTTGAAGCAAAGTTTCTTAAGAACCTCAGCTCTGAATCAGTAGCATCTTTCCTTTATGAGACTTGGACAATGCTTTATGGCTTGGCACAATCTTATTCAACTGATTGCGGCTCCAATTTTGGTGGTAAACTGGCTGATAAGATCCAATCACTTCCTGTTCAACATAGGGTGACCACTCCTTATTATCCTGAAGGCCAAGGTATGGTGGAAAGAGGCCATGCTACTTTGAAGGCTGCTCTTGTCAAACTGGCTGGTGAAAGTGGCAAGAATTGTTTCAAATTCCTCCCCCTGGTCCTCTTCTCTGATCAAATTTCAACTAAACAAACCACTGGCTACTCACCTTACAAAATCATTTTTGGTCAAAGGTCTGTCCTTCCTCTTGATCTGGAAATGGAATCTTTCTTAGGTATTTCTTGGGAAAAGGTTTCTTCCACCACTGATCTATTAGTTGCTAGATCCCAGCAGCTGGAAAGGAGTGAAGATGTTTGTAGTGAAGCTTATCAGAAGATGATGGAGTCTAGGGAAAAATCAGTTCAGTATTGGGAAGACAAGCATTCAAAGCAAATCAGGGATCCCTTGAACCCTGGGGATCTAGTCTTAGCTTATAATTGTTCCTTGGAAACTCAGTGGGGAAAGCTTTTCTCTAACTGCTGGAATGGTCCTTACTGAGTGGTCCATCAAGTTGGAGGTGGATCATATGTTTTGGAGGAACTGGATGGTACTCAGATGGCCAGAAGGTTCTCTGCTGATCAGGTCAAGAAATTTCATTCTTGTGGAGGCAACTTGTACCAAAAGTAAGTCCTCCCAATTGTGCACCACCAGGGTAATCTGCTGCATTTTGTTGTGAAACTCTACTTCATGCCACGCATGTGAGCACCTGGGACCCCTTCTTCATTTTATCTCAGCCACTTCTAGGATTTTCCTTTGGATGGATCGACATATTCTTTTTCAATAACTCTCAAGATCAAAATGGCCATTCCTTGGTTTCAATCATCTTTCTTTCCTTTCTCTTTTTATGGCATCAAACTTGGGTGCAGACTAGGGACAGTCTGTAAGTTGGGGAGAGATGTGGTGCCCCATCCTGGACACCCTGGCCAGTGCGGAGATTTTAATTTTTTTTATGACTTTTCCTTATCATCATTCATAGGCATCATTATCAAAAAAAAAAAACAAATCTTTGATCTGGAATAGGCTTCCATTTGGTTCCCAGTTCCTCCCCGACTCATCCTCCTCCTATCATCCCAACTCAAGATGGATTGCCGTTGATCCCTCCCATCTCCATCTACCCGCTGCTCCTCCATCTAGTAGGATCAAAAAGGTCAAGTTCCTACTGAAGATTTGCAAGACAAATGCCAGCTTGAAGCTTCAAATCCACATGGATTATATTGGCGGCATGGCACCCTCTAAGACCTTGAAACATGTGAATGGTCATGTGGCCAACGGTCTCAATCACGAGGTCATTCATTGAGGATTACCTCAGCAAGATGATACCAAATTGATCTTTAGCGTCCGTAAGCCAAACCATAGCAGTTATTCACCCGGCTCATCCGTCATCTCCTCCGGTTCAAGCCAGCACAAGTTCCCAGCAATTGCAAAACCTTCCAAGCTGGCTAAATCAACCACCACCCAACCATCCTCATCCTCTCAATCAGTCACCAAACTCTCCAGCCTTCCATCCGCCCTCCTCAATCCTTGCTCCCTTGGTTGCCATCAAGCTCCCCCCCAGGATATGACCAACCAAGTTGCTCGCTTGGTCATTGATCTCATCTTCTCAAACAATTATCCTCCCGCGCCATCTTCAAATCCATCCCAATCCATCTACTCACTACCCCCAATCAGATCCGCACGTTCATCGCTCACCGGTTTCCCGTGCAAGTCTTCTGTTGCCTGCGCGGGTTGGTGATGTGTCCCGCGCCCCTCAAGGATTCTGACTGCGTGGTCATCCGCGGGCCAGCAGTTGCCAAGGGTTGTTGGCCTGTCTGCGCGGCCCGTCACCTCACCCTCACCTGCCTGTGCCCACCATTGGCATGGGCTGGTGTTTGTTTTCATTCCTGCCCATTCATTTCCTTTTATTATTTCATTGATCCTTAAAAAAAATCGCTCTATTTGTAGTATCTCTTGTAAATAGTTTACAGGGACCCATGGCCCATAAAAGGAGGGGCTCTCCCCAGACTTTTTGTTCATCATCCATGGGAGTGTGTGCTTATGTCCCCCCTGTTATTGTGAAATTAGATCCTGATCCTTATCCTGGGTATACCTCTGATTGCATCCTGATCCATTTTTGACCCTTAGTCTTTGCCCCTCTGTGGGCTGATCCTTATCACCAATCAATAGCCTTTCTGGTTGAAGAAAATTCTGTCTGTTGGAATTTTTGAGTGTGTTATACCACTCCTTGATCCCTTTCTCTGACCATACTGGTCCTGATCCCTGATCATCTTTCTGGAGCCAATCACGATTGATTGAAGAGGTCTTATTAAGCTTAAGACCTGGAGTTTTATAACTCCCTTTATTTTCTTTGGAGTTGCATTCTGCCAGCCTACTCTTGAGTCCCTTGAGAAGTGTTGTGGTTATCCTTTCTTCAAATCAGTTACTGTTTGCTTTTAGAGCTTCTTAAACATTGTGCTTTGTCTTGTACAGCCACCCTCAGTTGTCTGTTACCCTTCAAGCGCTTGATTGCAGAGAGTTGGGTAGGTTCATTGAGAACCTGGAGGTTGGTTGAGTTTGAGTTGATCATCCCCAATCTTCTGCTGACAACCAGAGTTATTAGCTTGTGGGCGTTGTTTACATATAACAGCTTTTGTTCTTTGAACTCTAAGCAGACTTCAACTTCTTTTGTTCAAGTTTTTCCCTGCATAATCTTGTCCCAGATAGTGCTGTTCCATTGCTACCAAACTATTATCATCTTTATCCTCTAATCCTTGATTCCTCATTTACCAGGTTCTGGACCTTGATCTTGGTTACATCTAAATATTTTTGTAACACTCAGGAGGGCAGCCTAAACAGCACCTTTCCCCTCCACAGAGCTGCCACGGCCTAGCACCATTTGGAGTCTTACACAGGGGCAAGATCAAAACGCGGAGGCGGTTGAAGGCAAGGTTCTGGTGGCCGGGTGTGGTGCGCGCGGTACGGGAATGGGTGAAGTCTTACAAAGCGCGTCGACGGCGGAGTTCTAGGCTGCTCAGGGAGGTGGGTCACCCTACGCGGGAGGATGCGTTGTTTGGGCGGGTCTCCATCAACGTGGTCCACATAAAGTCAGGGAAGTTTGCGTACCTGCTGGTTGCGCGGGACAATCTGTCAGGTTGGGTTGAGGCTTGTCCTCTGGTGAAGTTGTTGGCGGAGAAGGTTTCTCAGTTCTTGGAGGAAGATTGGTTTGCGTGGTACAGTGTGCTTTGCTTGGTCACTGTTGACGGAGGCGCAGAGTTCCAGGGGCGCTTGATGGCACTGGTCCAGAGTTGCAGAGCTAAGTTTGGGTGGGTCAGGGAATACTATCCGGAGGGTGCCGGGATGATTGAACGTGGCCATCAGCCCATTAAAGACGCCCTGTTAAAGATGTGTGGGGAGGACGGTAAACGGTGGCAGGAGGCCCTTCTGGCGGTCCTCTTTGCTGACAGGATCTTGGTCAAACGCTCAACGGGCTACTTGCCTTACAAACTTCTCTACGGACAACGTCCGGTGCTTCCAGTGGACATTGAGCTTGAAACCTTCTTGGGCCTGGACTGGTGGAAGGTGAAGACCTCTGCGGAAATCATGGAGGCGCGCGCCAAACAGCTTCTCCGACGGGACGAGACCCTGGCAAAGGCCGCTGAAAGGTTGCGGAAGACAAGGACGGCTTTGGTCCGCTATTGGGACAAGTGCTGCTCCCACCGCCTCCGGGATCTGCTGCAGAAGGGTGACTTGGTTTTGTTGTACAACCAGAGTCTGGAATCTCAGTGGGGAAAGCTTTTTGCCAACCAATGGAACGGCCCCTTCCGTGTGGCATCCAAGTTTGAGGGCGGGAGCTACCAGCTCGAGGAATTGGACGGGGTGCCGCTCAAACCGAAGGCCGCAGCCTTGCACGTGAAGCGTTTCTTTGTGCGCGGCCTCACCTCCTTTGACAAGACGGCCGGGGATGGCGCAAAAGCGGGGGACGGCGTCAGAAGTTCAGAATCAGTGGACAGGCTGGATCCTTTGTCTGAGGAGGAGCCCGTGCGTGACGCGCCACCTCGGAGGAGTGAAAGGCTACAAACCGCTGGGGACAGCCGTCAACTTGGGGGGGACGCGAGTAGGGTAAAGGTCTGATTTGGTGAGGGGGTGTCCTAGCCGGTTCACAGCCGGAATAACTAGACACCCCAGAATTTCTGTTCTCCTACTTCTTTTATATTTGATTGGCCTCTTGGATTGGTACTGGTTTTGGTTATAATTGATCACAGGGACGCGGGTGCGGCGCTAGCCGGGTCTGTAAACGCGAGGACAAGCCCCGCAGATTGGGCAATACGGGACAAGGAGCGGAGGCCTTAAAAAAAAAAAAAAAAAAAAATTCTTTCCGCTTTTCTTGGGGTTTTGGTTTCCTTTTTTTTATGGGCTTGGTTCTTTTCCTTGTTTCCTCTTTGCGCGGGACACATACGGGACAGGTCTGATTTGGTAAGGGGGTGTCCTAGCCAGTTCATAGCCGGAACAGCTAGACACCCCAGAATGTTTGTTTTCTCAACTTCTTTCTTTGCCTCTCTTGGGTGACTGTGCACGTGCTGGTGTAGGATTGTTGCGTTTGTTGCAGGATTGGGTATGGAGAACTGTGTGGAAGTTTGGCTGGGGCGGTCCAGGTACCTTCCAGGGAACTTTGTTGGCTCAGGACGCGGGCGTGGACTTTAATTTCACTCATTCTCACTCAGGATGCGGGCGCGGACCTCTTTCTCACTCACTCTTGCTCTCACTCGCGCAGATTGCTTTCAAAAAGCGGATCTCGTGCGCAAAGGCTCTCACAAGCCCAGAGGCTACACAGGACGGCGCGGCAAAAGTCTATTTTTTTGCAAATAGGCACGGAATAAGATACAAAATGGAAAAGGAAGAGAGGGAGGGTGATCCGTCTACGTTGGACGAGTCCTCATCACCTCCTCCGCGTCCGCGCAAGCCGCTGCGGCAAGGGTCCGGAAGGACGCCAAGAGTTCCCGTTGGTTGCAGGTGGTGTGGGCGCGAGGGGCCGCCAGGAACCGCCGTAGGAGTCCGTCCGCATTGTCCACCATTGCATCAAACCTTGCAAGCGGAACAGCCAGGAAAACAGGGATATCCGGAATCTTGGGTGGGCTGGGAGAAGGCAGGACTGGTGAAGAAGGGGCCCCCGGTGGACCATTGGGGGGGCTCGGTCCAGCGGGAGGCAACTATGAGATGAAAAACGGCGACGCAGGTGGCAGAGGGGTTCCCGCGTGGTTGGGGGCCTCTTGTCCGAGTCTGACAAGTAAGGAGGAGCCGGAGTCGGAGGAGGAGCCGGGGCGGGGGCAGGAGTAGGAGTTGGGGGAGGAGCCGGGGCTGGGGTAGGGACTGGAGGAGGGCCAGCGCGGTGCTGGAGGATTTCATCGACGCGCGGGTCCCTTGCGCCTTGCGTGACCCAAACGCGGTCTGCCCAGAGCCGTAAGGCGGACCAATAAGCCGCAAATTTTGGGAAGTCCTCCTTCCGTGGGGGCCCTGCGTGGCGGAATGTGGAGGCAGAGTCGCGGATTGGTCTTGGGGGGGGCGGGCAAGAGGCAATCCGGGTGGAGTCCATGAGTCCTCAGAGATTGTTTCATCGTCCAAAACCACAAACGGATCTGGATGGGCCCTCTTGCGCGGCCGGGGACGGGGACCGGATTGAGGAGGAGGACGCGGAATTTCCCCGCCAAGCAAGCAGCGGCAATGGCCACAACGGAAAGAATTGCAGGCGTGTTGACCAGGAACAATCAAGCATGCAAGCCCGTTCCGGGCGCAGAAGTCGCAGGGGACCATGATGGCAACGGAGCGGAAGGGGAGGAGGGGCTGGGGTGAGCTGGGGTGGGTTGGTAGTGTGATGGAGGCAAGGCAGCAATGGGAGACCTCTGGGGACAGAACTCAACTTGGGGGGGATGTGGTGTTGTATTTATAACCTTGGGTTGAGAGCTGCGTTGCGGGCTGCGCGCTCAGCAGTTGGGTAGGTCGGGCTCAGAATTTGGGTGCGTGCGGTCTCAGCAGTGCCTGCTGAGGGCTCAGCAGCAGCCGCTGTGGGCTCAGAAGTAGGAATTGCAGGGCTCAGCACCAGGTGCGGGTCGGGCCTACTCTGAGGGCGCTGGGCCGCGACCCACCCAGGAAACGCAGACCGAGTGATGGAGCCGGCCCGACCAAGCTCGCGGGTGGCTAGTCTGTAAGGCAAGGGCCGGGCGATTGGGGGTTAGGCACGCGTGGGCCGACCTGCGGACCGTGAGGTCCGTGGGCGGGCAAACCGGGGGGCTCCAAGTAGGGCGCGGCGGAGGGCCGCGCCATGAGAAGGATGAACCGGGCGTACGTTGATAGCAAGGGGCATGGGTTATGGGGCAAGGGATGGAGGGGTAGGGTTGGGCTAGGGTTCTGTGCTTAGGGGTTGTGTTTCATTGTTCTTTTGCCTTTGTGGTTGTACTTAGGTTAGGGTTGAAGGTGGGGATCCAAGTCCTCACCCTCAACTCTGGGTTGGGTTATGATCTACCTATCATCTATCAATCTATTGGAGAAGACCACCAAGGAAAGGAAAGGAAGAGGAAGGATTGGGGGAAGAAGAATACATCTCATTATCTCTCTTTATTATCTCACTAAAAGCTAAGAACTCATTGCATCCAACCTCCTTACAGACGCCTAGACCAATAACTTCCGGACTTGCAGACAACTTTGGAGCGTAACTCTCCTTTGCCTTCCACAACGGGCCAGAGAAAAGGGGGTGGGGTGGGGGCGGTCCAATTGAAGGGGGGGGAGGGGACAGAGGGGCCGGGCAAGCAAGGGAGCAGGGGGGGGTGGGGGGGTGGTGGGGCTGGCAATCCAAACAAAGGGGGGGCCGGTCCAATTGAAGGGGGGGGCAAGGGAGCAAGCAAAGGGGGTGGGGGGCCAGCAATTGAGGGGGGGGGGTGTTGGGGCTGGAAATCCAAACAGAGGGGGGGGTGAGGGAGCAAGAAAAGGGGGTGGGGGGCCAGAAATTGAGGGGGGGGGAGCAATTGAGGGAGGCAGAGCAAAAAAGGGGGGGCGGGGCTGGAAATCCAAACAAAGGGGGGGGAGGTCTGATTGAAGGGGGGGCTGGCAATCAAAGGGGGGGGCAAGGGAGCAATCAAAGGTGGGGGCTGGCAATCAAAGGGGGGGGCAAGGGAGCAGAAGGGCCGGGCAAGCAAGGGAGCAGGGGGGGTATGGTCAGGGAGCAAGCAAGAGGGAGAGGAGGTGAGGGAGTGATGAAGAGGGAGAGGAGGTCAGCAAGGATGGAGGGAAGAGGAGGATGAGGAGGAGGGGGGGATTACCTGAGGAAAGAAGAAGTAAGGTGGTGGGGGGGTAAGGTGGATGGATCAAAGGATCATTATCCATTGATGGGGATGGATGAGGAGGAGGATGAGGAGGAGGGAGGGGAGCTGACCAGGGGTGCCAACCAAAGTAGGAGGGGAGGTGGTGGATGAGGTGGAGGTGGTGGGTGAGGTGGTGGTGGTGGATGAGGTGGAGGGGTGAGGTGGAGGTGGTTGGTGAGGAGGAAGAAGGAGTGGACCAACCAGTGGTTTGGTGGGGTGAGGTGGGTGCTTTGGAATTTTTGAGTCTGTTTTGTCAAAGTCCACCCCACCAAAAGAGAAAAAAAACCCAACTCATCCTAGGAATCTTGGGTGAGCAACCAAAACCAAAAAAATATGGTGAAGGGATTTTTTACCTAATTCAAAATCAAACATTACTCATCAAAGCAAGCAAGGGTGAGAGGAAGAATCTGTTCTCTCATAGAAGAAGATGAGGGGAAATATGAGACAGGGATGACTTGAGGCAGATCAGGAATATAATATTCAAATATTTTGTCCCATTCATCTTTGATGTTGGCCAAAAGATTGTGAAGGATTACACAATTGATAATCCATTTGATGAGGAACTTCATGTAGTTGGGGTTCTGAAGCTGGTTTTGCATTTCCCTTAAGCTTGCCCATCTTCCTTTCAGGACTCCCATGGCATTCTCAATACAAACTTGTGACTGGGAAAGATGATAGTTGAAATCAGTTTTTCTTTGATTGTTGGACAAAACATTCTGGTATGCTGGAACCACATATTTCCCACTAGCATAAGCTGAATTGGACAGAAGTTATTGATCTTGGTCAAAGTATTTCTCTGGTTGTTGGTCAATTGGCATGCAATTGAAAACATATGAATCATGAAAAGAACCCAGAAGGCCAGCCTGGAGGGATATGAACTTGTGTTTGTTATCACAAACAAGTTGTAGGGCCAAAGAGTATCTAAATGATTTGTGTGAAGATGGAGATGTGAAGCAATGGATATGTGAAGCAATGGAGATGAGATGTGTGTGATGCAATGGAGATGGGATTGGTATGGATTTACTGAGGTGGATGTGTGGATGGGTGTTTTGGATGTGATGGATGATGGATGGATGATGATGCATAAATGGCGGGTTTAATGGCAGGTTTGATGTTTGAAATCCACCATTTTATTGAAACTCACCATTTTGAAATACACCAGTTAGGGGGTACGTGTATTTCAGAAACCCACCGTTAAAAGTGGTGGTTTTGGTCAAAAAAAATGTTGGCTTTCTAATGGCAAGTTTGCTAACTCTGATACACCCTAATAAATTCTCTTTATAATCTTTTTTTGACCAGAAAAGCGCTGAGAAGTGAAATATTAGGATATAAGTGCTACTACATTGGTTGTAAAATTTGACTGTCCCATATCCAATTGAGAAAAGATTTTGTAATGGAGGAGAGCAGCTTTTCCAATCACATTGAATCCAAAATGACCAATAACAACTGCAAGTTGGATAGCTGTATCATTCTGAGGCTTTCAAGATCCATTTTGAAAGACTTGATGCTTTTCAAAAAAGTTAAAAGTTTTTTTTGCACATTTTTGGAGTTACTAGAAGGTTAATCAAGCCATAATGTGGAGCTTCTGTCTTTCATACTGTGGATTGTGGAGAGTGTAATTCTGGGACCAGGTATTGCTTTTCAAATACGCTGTTTAAGGTTAAGCAATTGGACCACAAATTGCATTCAGCATCATAGTCAACTAGTATCAAATATTTGGCCAGACTTATTGCATTTTGAGCTAGCTTTCTGGGGGATGGTTTGGACATGCTGAGAGTGATGGTATGTTGATGTGATTTTCAATTCTGAGTTTACAGTGAGTGATGATTTAGTGTGATGGGTGAAATTTTGAGAAGGGATGTATATGGTTGATGATGATGTGGAGGTGTGGCTGTGTGTTTTGTTTGTAAATGGATGGTGACACATAAAATGGTGGATTTTATGATTGAAACCTGCCATTTCTATGAAATCTGCAATTTTGAAACACATCAGTTAGGGGGTAGTTTTATTTCAGAAACCCTCCATTACAAATTTTGTGTCTTGGCATAAAATGGTTGGTATTATGGCAGCAGCTTTTCTAGCTTAGATTCTCTAATAAAACAGAAAAATAATAATAATAAATGAAAATGATGGTAATATTGATGTTCATGCCTGGAATGGCCTTTGATGCCATCAAAAAGGCATTCCAGCTGTGTTTCTGAAAGAAGAAAGGCTGTTTAAGCAGCTGCAGCCCCACCAGGGTGTTGCAAAAGTGCCAGCTCCCCCTCTGACCTTTTGAAGGGGTGGGGGATAACAATTTTCCCAAACCCGGGAAAGTTATGAAATCTATAAATCAAGGTTTTTTGCCTTTTTTGATGGAAAAAAATTCCTAAAAGCTTGAATTTTTTTTTAAAAATAAATGCCAAATTGATTCTTTGGGGAATTTATTTTTTTCCAATTCTTTTTGCGGGAAAACACACCTATTAGTGTGTTTTTAGTAATTTCAAAGGTGTCAAGGTAGATATTGTGATATCCTACAGATCTGGCTATTTTACTGACCAAATACTTGGAAGTTCTCTCTTATTACATAAGGTTGTGGAGCCATCAAAAGGGGATCCATCTTGAACTTAAAACTTGATGCTATGTCCCCAGCAAATATGAGGACACTGGGGACCTCCCAAAAAAAATGAAAAACATGAAGATTTCTTGTTTCAATAAATTTTCTAATTTTTTTCATGAATAAAAATAAGACTTTCTCACCTATTCAATTTAAATTGAGCCAAAATTTAGAAAAAAAAGAAATAATATCTCCTGTAGCTGTGATAAATTTTACAATTAAATTTTTTTGGAATTTTCCCTTGACCTTATTTTTTCTTCTTGGTTTCCATTCAAGATCTATCCAAAAAGCAAGAAAGTTCCTTTTTACATCTAGCATGTATCCAAGTATTTTTTCTCCTTTTCAAGCTTTCCTTTTTTTATTTTTTTTAACCAGGAATAACATTTTATGTACAAAAAGCACATGCAAAAGAATCTAATCACCTGAGTATAAACAACTAAATGGATTTTTATGAGTGAGAAATACAGTTTAAAAGATGTGCATGAAAATTGAATGGCTCATTTGATGCAATCAATGGGGAGGATATTGCTGGCCCACTGTACATAAACTATGTATGTACAGCCTTCCTGGACACCTCTGCTGGGTTGCTGAACACTGTGATTTTAATTGGATTGTATCCTCTTGGCCTAGGCTACCCTGATCTCCCAATCCTAGCCCCTTTTCTCATCCAACCATTCACATATATTGTCCACTCTTTCTGTCCTGGAACAATTCCCCCAAGAAATTAGTATTGTAATCCTTATTGTTAAGTCCTTGGTCTAATAGGTTCCATTTCAGCAAAGGAAAGCAATACTCCAGATAATATGAACACTACTTGTTCACCTTCTACCATGCCTGGTTTTGACTATCCACAACATTCCCTATCATCACTCCAGCATAATTGTCTTCAATCCTCCTAGTTTACTTATCATTCCAATCCAACTCAATTGGCTATCCCCTTGATTACAGAGAGTAGCTGTATCAATCTGGTTCAAACTGCCCTCCTCATGCCAGGGCATTTTGTGACAGTTTGAAAGATACCAGTTATGGGGCCAGGGGACTTTGAACATTTATGATCACCACCACTTGTGGGTTTGATAGCACCAAACAAACCAAGAAGGCATATTGTTAAATTGCACGAAGCTGCCTACCACTCTGTAGTGTTACTCCCGCATGGCATGCTCCGATTCTTGTTTTCGATCGCCCCTACGGTTTTCATCGGCCTTGAGCTCCGGTTGGTTTCAGTTTTGCATCCATGATGAATCAAATTTCCCTACCCAATCAAAACAACGTCAACGGTCACTCATACCCCAATTTGTGACCTACTCCTCACCAACCGTAGCCTAGCTCACCCGACGTCAAGTCCCAGCTTGATTGATGTGTTGGACGGAATGGCTGGCACAGTACTCCGGACCGTACTCCTCAGATGAGATGCACCCATGCCCCGTGGCGGAAATCCGGTAGGTGACTCGATTGCCCTGTGCATTAATACATCTGGCTCGGGGATTCGGGAACAAACCAGTCTGTCATTTCCGGTTGAGGGGGTACGATGAATATGGGATGCTGATTCTATGAAGCGGTTATGGGGTCTTTGGACATCGTGAAGGTTGGACGGTTTCACATTCATTATTTAATTGGTCTGCGATGGGAAATGCCGAGGCACGATAGCAGGGGGATGAACGTGTGCTGCCTGCCCAAGCACCGTGATTTAGGTTTCGAGACGAACCAGCCGCCGCCCGGGCTTCTCGACCACAAGCCGGACCTCGCCGCGGGCAGCTCGTGCTGCGAGAGAGGGTGCAGCCAGGGGCCCGATCGGGTCGAGCCACTGGACATCACACACCCTCGCGAGGCCCCCCTCCCGGTGGCGGAGTGCGCCCCCCTTTCCCCGGCCCCCCCCCTGGGCAGGGCGGTGAGTGACTCGTGGCCTCGACGGCTCCTCCAGTCGAGTTCCAAGTCGCCCATTCTCGCAATCCTTAAAAAGAGCGCCCCAGTCTGCTGCTGGCCAGAGTAGTGGAACCCTCAAGATGAGGAGCAGTCATCCCCGTCTGGCTTTAGCTTGCAGCACGCTTGAGAAGCAGCGACGGTGGTGCTCGACTCACTTGGGCCATCCTCCATCCTCCCCACCGGACTGTCGTCAGCAGTCTCCTCGCTTGATCCCCCTCGCGCAATCACCGTCATCCTCCCCACACCCACCGACCAGCCTCGCCCCGCCCCACCGCTCTTCTCGCTCGTCACACCCTCCTGCCGTCATCCTCACCATCCGGGCCCCTCCTCCGACAGATATCCTCCATCACCGCCCCCGTCTCCCTCGCCTGCATCCCTCCGATCCGGGCCTCCCTTGCCGCTCGACGGATTCTATCCCCGCCCCCCTCAATTTGCCTCACCGCTCTAACTCATCGCGGCCCAGCACCCGGGCTCACCCTCGGTACCCAAAGCATCCCGACCACTCGGGCACTCGTTCGCCGATCTCAGCCCTAGTACTCGGGTGCCATCTGGGAGGCCTCGATCTGAGGCACCCACCGCACGCAGAAGATCGACTTTGCTGCTTCCCATCCTACCCGCTCCGCCACGACTGTATTTGCCACGACCTGCCGTCCCCCGGCCAGGCCATTCATCCCCTGCAAGTCGTGCGTATTACCTTGCCCGATAGAGCTTGGCTCATCATCTCCTTGCCTCACTCCTCAGCTCTCCCCTCCCATCCTGGTCGTCTGTTGACAGAGATCATCTTCCCGTTCGTCAAGTCGACCCTTCGGGGGCCCTGAATCCCTCGATCAGCTTGGACAGGAGATCCATCCAACCCTCCTCCCCCGACCGGTCCGTGCTGGGTAGTCTGAGGGGGTTCACTGTTGTGACAGGTCAGTTGAGGCGCCCTTTGGCTCAGCGCCTATTTTCTCACCTTCCAATTCAGGGTGGGGTTTGGATAGCCAGTACACCCACAAGTTCCGCCAGACTGCCAGTCAGGAGACCCCAAGACGCGATTCAGATCGCCGGGGTTGAGGAAAACTCCAGGGTCCCGCTTGATTCTTGATCGTTGGTATGGGTCTTATCGACAGGTGTCGTCGAGATAGACTTTGAGCTGGTGGTCCGACCTAATGGAAATGGCATCGATGGGGATAAGTACCATCGGGAGATCTCTGACTGACTTAGAATGCCTTCGCTCCCCAACAGACTCGTTTTTCGCGTTGTCTATCAACCCATCGCCTCGGGCCACTCACTCGCTTCCCAACCGCACATCATCCGAGGTCGGTCGATTGAATTTACACACCCGGATCCATCACATCCCCATGTGTCTCCGCCCGACATCCACTATCTGGACGCTCCGAAACTAGCACTCTGAACCCTTGCCGCCAAGTTCTGTCTCAATACCTGATCCGTTGGTCCTCGTGAGCCTCAATCGTTCTCCGATACTCACGTTAGCTTCGGCTAATCATTCCCCCTCGGGTTCCTTCGCTTGATACTCCAAGCCATTATTAAAGCACAAGAACAAGAAAATCTTGCGTGTTGTTCGGGTAAGATGACGACTCGGTAGGTCCTACTTTTTCCTTTCTCAATTTATGCTCTCATTCATCACACTCCTCGATGCATTCCATCCCGTTCTCTTAATCCCCTGTTTCACATTTGCTGTGCATTGCTTTTACTTGCCTCACTCGATCATCATATGTCCATTCCATTGGGTCTGTTGACCCCATCACATTTGCTTTCGCCCTCATCCATCATCTGACGTCATCCCTGCGACTCTCGCTTGATCGTTGGGCGTCATTTGACTTACATCATCCCCCTCCCCATCTACTCGTCATCTCTTGTCGTGATCCTTCACACTCAAACACGTGCATTATTCCCTTCCATGTAATCCCAGTGTTACCTTTGCATGTCACACTTTACTTTCCCTATCTGTCGCCTTTCATCATCTGGTTCACTAATCCACTGCCTCATTCTATGTTTCCTGGCCCTCGTCCCCTTCGTCCCCTCTTGTCATTCTAGCTTGGATCGATTGCTGCTTCTCTTAGACACCGGCTCAACTCCTTCGATTCGACTTACTGCCGCTCGTCAGCTCGGTCAAATCGCTGCTCAAACCGTTCAACATTCCTCCGTATCCCATGTTCCATGTTCCAGTTCGGCACCCACCATCGGATCCTCGGCAAATCAGTGCTATTGGCGTGGCGTCGATGGCGAATGGAATGAAATCGTCAACTTGTTGGGCAGAATACTACCCTACTTGCGATCCAAAAATTGGGAGACTCGTCAAGCTGCTAGCGAAGCTGTCGATGCGATTTGTAAGGCAATCGGAATCTGGGATCCTTCCCCCACTGAAGTCATCGACGATTCTCCTTTGGACTTTGAAGATAAAAAACCAAGCCTATCATTCCTTGAATGCGAAGAAAGTCATCAGAATACCCAGCGCGCAAGTTTTCTCACCTTTGAAAGTTTCAGGTTGGATGCTGTTCTAAGTGAAGGAACGATTCTTTTGGCATCAGCTGGCAAGGAATTTGACTATCAGTCCACCCATCCTCGCTCAGGTGAAAGTCTACTTGCTGCTAAGCGTGATGTAGCCCACAAACTCGGACTTGGTTTAGCCTCCTTCAGTGGACTGGACTTAGAATCGTTTGATGTTACTCCTCAAGAGCCCGAAGGTCCACTCAAAGATTCCTTTCAGTACCCTACTCCTCATTCTCGCCAACCTCCATGCATTGATCCGATCGCAATCGATCCCCGACCACTAGCGATCCCTCCTAAGGACTGCCACACATGCGTCACACCAGTCTCAGAGGTAGTCGGTCTTTCCGCTCCTGGACTGTCAGAATTGCCCCAAGTCGCGACTCTTTCTCAGCCTAATTGGTCGTCTCATCCATCTGCCGAGGACCAAGGTACCAGTTCAGTCAAGTCAACACCCACGCTCAAGTCACAATCTCTTCCACCCACCGGACCCACCTCCGAAGTGGAAATGCCTGCGGATAGCCTGGAGGGTTTATCGGCTCGTGAGCGTAATGCACTTAAGAGGAAGCGCAAGGCTTTCAGCAAGGGAAGCTCGGGCCCTTCCAGCTCCGTACCTTCATCCTCCAACATCGGCATTTCTTCAACTTCCAATGCATCCGAATCTCTTCCCATATCTAAATTTCGAATAATCGAGCAACCCTCAGTTCCTTCAGACGATCCCCATAGCCGCTTGGCGGTGTCTACTGCATCATCCGCTCACCATCCCACTTCTCAAGTAACGCCATATTTCGCGAGCGAAATCGAGACCCCAACCGCTCCTCCCACCTCTGCAAGTAACGTCGTCATTGTTGATCCCGGCGCCAAGGCCAAGACTCGGCGGTCAACTGTTGATCACACAAGCTCTACCGGTGGTGGTGAAGTCAATGCCACCGCTGGTCCACATCATCTCAACAATCAATTACATTACGTCGATGGCCAATGGCCTTTCACCTCTTTTGTTGAAGTTTTGATGATTGATTTATTTTCATCTCAGTGGGAGTACCGCCATGGCGCAGCGTTAGGTCTTATTCCCTTGCTCAAGATTCAAGGTTCTGGTGCCGCAAAATCGGTGGGTGCCAGCCGTTCTCGAAATTTGGAGCAACATCAACTATGGATGGAAGACATTGGACTGAGATTAATTTGCCTGCTGAGTTTGGATCGATTTGGCGATTATGTAGGTGACCAAGTCATCGCTCCAGTCCGAGAGACGGGTGCTCAGGCCATCAGCCTCATCGGGCGCTGGTTTGATCCAAACCGCCTACAGCGGGTGCTCCTCATACTCCATCAAATGGTCGAGCAGAAGAATGTTCGGTCTCATTCCCCAAGAGGATATGCTTGGCAAGTGCGTCATGCAGGATTGATGGGTATGAAGTACTTGGTGGCTGTCAAAAACGAAAGGCTTCGAGCCAAAACCGGTTCGGATTCATGTTTATCCAGCTCGAAAATCGAAGGCGATCCCGACGTGAAGCCGGTTGATGCTCCCGCATTCGAGTCCCAACCCTCAGGCTTGAGGATAGGAGCGCTCGATGTCTCTCCATCGTTATTGAATTCCTCAAATCCCATCTCATCGGCTGATCTATTATCAATCATCACGACAGCCGCCTTCATCGGCCTACGTGATCAGGACGATGACGTCAGGGCTGCTGCTTCCGGTGCCCTATTGCCTGTGACTGACCTTATCGTAGAGCTTCTGCCTAGTAGGCTTAACGAGTTACTTGAAGTACTGTGGGATGCCCTCGGTAGCTCTAAGGATGATCTTTCGAGTTCTGTCGGCAATATCATGGATCTCTTAGGTTCGCCCTTTACCTTGACTATGGTTAATATGGCGACTGCGCGCTAATCATCCATTCTCTGCTCTCTCAGCCAATTTAATCGCCTACCCTGCGGCATTGAACGAATTTTCACATGCGCTTTCCGGACACACTCTTCCCTCATTAATTCCACGCTTATTCCCTTATTTCCGGCACACCATTTCCAACGTGCGGTTATCAGTTGTCAAAGCCATACACGGGTTTTTAATGATGTCCGACCTTCCTGCCCGTCAATGGGTTGATGAGCGACTGTTTCGCTTGTCGTTTCAGAATCTTTTAGTTGAAGAGCGAGCCGATGTCCGCTCCACGACGCATCAAGTATGGATTGCTAGCATCAATGGGCTAGTGAGCTCCACTCAACCTGAACACTTGATTTCTAGCTTCATCCAACCACACCTCAACAATTGGTTTGAGTTAATGACTACTCCGAAAACTCGCAAGCTTAATGCCGAGCTCTTTTATGTCGCCACTCGTAATTCAAAAGCTGCATCTGCCCAGGATCCAAGCCTTATGCACAATGTTGATAAACCTATCATGTCGCAAGATTTATCATTAGTCTCTATCGATGATATCATGTGTGGAAGGCTTGCTGCATCGAAAGCTCTCGGGTATCTCATGTCCCAAGTGACTCGTTTCAACCAACTTGGTTTGTTTACTGAACCTCTACTAGTTTGCTTGAACTCGGAATTTGCTCTTCCCAAGCTTTTGGCGTCCATAACAATCGAGAATTGGGCCCGTGAATACCGTGCATCTTGCGATGATCTCCGAACAGTCAATCTGGGTCAAATTACCCACATGCAGCCCTTGTCCGAGAAACTGAGGACCTGTTCTTTATTTGCTGGCACCAAATCAAGTCATGCTGAACTAGAACCCCTGGTTCTGGGTACACGTAAAGATATTGAAGGATTACTAGCCACTTTTGCTAGTCTTGGGAAAGTGCCACCCGAAAAAATTCCCCACCTGCCATCTGACTGCTTCACGATTGAACGCGCCACTCACGTCATCAATCATGATTATCATACTTTGCTTCCTTTGGTCGGCCGAGTGAATAAAAAGACGGCTTTGGCAAGCCTTGAAGATCGCAGGCGAAAGTTGCTTCACGTGATTGGGATGTACGAAAGCGACAAGGCCACATTTGACACACAGCTGGATGCTGCTGTGGCTGCTGCAGTCGTCGCCCTTCGTGAAATTCCGGGAAAAATATCGCCTGTCATTAAAGGTCTCACTCAGAGTATTAAAGTTAGTTCCCTGCTTTGAATTTTCTCCCCTTCGGAATGTTTGTGTCCCAATGAGTTAAGATTGACTGAGTATCGGTCACCTTTCCTCGTTTCCTCTTCTTAGAACGAGACGGTACTTGAACTTCAGACCCGTTCTGCCAATGCCCTGGCCTGCTTTGTTGACATTTGTACTTCTCCGAACTCCCCCGTCAAGAACGATCCCACCGATAAAATAATCCGAAATCTGGCCACTTACCTTTGCCAAGATGAATCCCAAACTCCAACGTTTGCTAGGAGTAAATCTAAACAATGTGGGATTTTTTCTGCGGAAGATATTGGTATTCGGCCCGCATCCAAGACTGGTATTACTGATCGTGTTGATCCGGACTCGGAGAATTCCACCCAGGCTAAACTCCTCAGAAGGGGAGCTGAACTTGCCCTTTCATCCTTGGCAGCTACGTTCGGCGATCACCTTATTGATCGTACTCCTAAACTGTGGCAATGTATGTCGGAGCCTCTGCTGACATTATTCAGCTCAGGCAGCGTCGAAGAAGCGGACTTGAAGATCGCCGACGAAGCTGCCGAACCGAAATTGGCTCAAGATTTGCTCGATTGCCTGACAGTGCTGCCTGCAGTTGCTAGTAGCTTACCTCCCTCGTCTCTTCCTCGTTTGGTGACCCTCTTTCACCCATTATGCCGTGCCGTGACCAGTAAGTTTGCTGTCGTAAGGTATTCGGTTGTCAAATGTTTTGCAGAACTGTGTAATTTTTTACCGGAGGAAGGGCTTTTACACTTTATCACCCACGTTTTACCCCTTGTCGGTGATCCTCTAAACCTTGCACATCGTCAAGGTTCCATCGAGATGCTCTTGAGTGAGTCTGTTTTGTCGCATTGACATTTTTGTGGCTTTCTAACCAAACCCTTGGACTTGGATGGCAGGGTTAGTTGATATCTTGGGTATTAAGATCTTGGCGTACATCATCTTTTTTGTTGTTCCCGTCCTGGGCCGCATGAGTGATCCGGACGATGACGTCCGCCACGTTGCCACTCATACCTTCGCTTGCCTCATCAAGTTGATGCCACTTGAAGCTGGTGTCCCAGATCCTCCCGGATTCTCCTCTGAGATGCTTGAGAAGCGTCAATCCGAACGCAACTTTCTGTCGCAATTGTTAGGTAGCAGCAAGATAGAGGACTACACAATACCCGTCCACATCAAAGCCGATCTCCGAAAATATCAGCGGGATGGTATTAGCTGGTTGGCCTTCTTAGCAAAATACCAGCTTCATGGAATCTTATGTGATGGTTGGTCTTAAACTTCTGTACCCATTTCCCATCTGCGAAACTGATTTTTCTGCCTTTGAAATAGACATGGGTTTAGGCAAGACTCTGCAGTCGATTTGCATTCTTGCGAGCAAGCACCATGAGCGAATCGAATCTTTCAGGCTCAACCCCACCCCCAATAACGTTCATCTGCCTTCATTAGTAGTTTGCCCTCCAACTTTAACCGGGCATTGGGCTCACGAAATTCGTACCTATGCCACCATCTTAAAGCCATTGCTCTATGTCGGTGGTCCACAAGAGCGCCTGGGTTTATTTAAGAGAATCAAGAAGTATGATGTAGTGATCATGTCTTATGATATCGTCCGGAACGACATTGAACGACTTTCGAAAATTTCGTGGAATTATTGTATTTTAGATGAAGGTCACATCATCAAGAATGCCAAATCAAAGTTGTCCAAAGCCGTCAAACTTCTAAAAGCCAATCACCGTCTCATTCTTTCCGGGACGCCTATTCAGAACAATGCGCTTGAGCTGTGGAGCTTGTTTGATTTCCTCATGCCTGGTTTCTTGGGCACCGAAAAATATTTCAATGAGCGGTTCGGGCGTCCGATCAATGCAAGCCGGGATGCAAAAAGTTCCTCCAAGGAGCAAGAAGCAGGCGCGCTTGCCCTAGAAGCATTACATAAACAAGTGTTACCATTTCTTTTGCGACGACTGAAGGAAGACGTCCTGGACGATCTCCCTCCAAAAATCATTCAAGATTACTACTGCGAGCTATCACCCATTCAAAAGCGTCTGTACGATGACTTTTCGAATTCCCAAGCTAAGAACGAAGCTGAAGGGTTGATCAAAGGATCACATGTGGCTAACGAGCGCTCCTCCCCCAAGCACGTTTTTCAAGCATTGCAATATCTCAAAAAGCTGGTCAATCACCCAGCCCTCGTCCTTCGGCCTGACCTCCCGCAGTATCGATCCATACTTTCTCAATTGGGTCCTCATGGTCTTCGTGACATCTCTCATGCACCCAAGCTTTTGGCTTTACGGCAGATATTGCGGGATTGTGGGATTGGACTGACTACCTCAACTCATTTAATTGAAACAGCTGCTGATGACGGTGGTAGCGCCACCGCCAGTGGCGGTACAATCCCTCAGCATAGAGTTTTGATATTTTGTCAGATGAAGCAGATGTTAGATATAATTGAGCATGATTTGTTCAAACTGCAGATGCCCAACGTTTCGTACATGAGAATGGACGGGTCCACTGATGGAACGAAGAGGCATGATGTTGTCCAGAAGTTCAACTCTGATCCTAGCATTGACTGTCTCTTGTTGACGACTCACGTCGGTGGCTTGGGCCTCAACTTGACTGGAGCAGATACCGTCATATTTGTTGAACATGATTGGAATCCCATGAAGGACTTGCAGGCAATGGATCGGTTTGTTTTATTCAGCCATCTTCTAGTTCGTGAACACTCACCGTGCTTTCAAGCTGATCGAGCCATGGTTTTCCTATACTACAGAGCGCATCGGCTTGGCCAAAAGAAAGTGGTGAATGTGTACAGATTAATCACTCGAGCTACGCTAGAGGAGAAAATTATGGGGTTAGTTATCAATGCAACTCGATGCCTCCCTAGTATTTTTCCCGCTGCTGACCGAAGGAAAATGAGCACTTAATGATCTTCATCTTCTTTGAACCCTTTACCCTATAGATTACAAAGGTTCAAGTTAAACATCGCAACCTCCGTCGTTAATCAACAAAACTCTAGTTTGGGAACTTTAAGCACGGATCAAATTTTGGACTTGTTCAGCATTTCTTCAATCGACGACTTCCCTGGCAGTCATCAAGCCCAATCTGATCAGGCCAACAGTAGTGGCCATGCTGGGATGGACGGGCAAGTAGTCAAGAGGAATGTATTAGATGGACTTGAAGATCTCCCACCTGAAAACGAGTATGATTCATTAGACCCTACAAAGTTTTTGAGTTCTCTTTGATTACCGTGAAAAGCATCAATACATACTTTGGGAATATGGAGACAGAGATGAGCAAGAGTTGGCTCGTTGATGTTGAGTTTTTCTTCTTCCTTGCATCTTCGTCGTGAACAGTATTTCTTATTATGTGAACTATAATTTGCCTTCCAATGTAATATTTCCAATTTATGTTGCCCGTTTTTTTTTACTTTCTTTACACCCTGAGCAAGTATTATTCAACACTTACTTCTGCAGTCACGACTCCCGGGCTTGTGAAGTAAGATCTAAATGATGACCTTGTTGACGGATCGACTCTTCATTTGCAAGTTCAGAGCGCTGAAAGTCGCCCGTGTTGTATTTGGCCATCAACTGGTCGCCGCAGGCTTGCAGGTAAAATTCTCCGGATTGTTTACGCCTCGGTCAACCTTATCACAAGCTCACAGATCTTTGTCAAAACCAGTCACAATGCGTGAATTGGAGTTTGTTTTGCGCAGCCTCTCAGAAAAAAAAGCTTGGCAGTCATGGTGAGTCTGACTTTAGGGTTGGGGCGGGGGGAGGGGAAAGGGAGGGGTCAGCAAGCCCGGTGATGGCTTTCACTGGAAAACTGACGACTCAACTGTTTACACCCGAGTCCGCTAAAATCGGGCGGGTCGGGTGCGTAGACCTACCAACATCTACACCACGGGGCCAACTTGCTAGCTCGCGCGACGCGCTGGTTCGACGGAGTGCCCCCTTAGTGGCACACGGGCCGTCGAAAAAATGTCGGCGTATCAAGACGTCGAGGCTGGTCGAGAGTCAACTGACATTTCGACGCGGATTCCACCCTCAGCGCGGTTGAGACCTCGTCGATTTGCTGTCAAGGACGATTTGACAGCGCCTCGACTTTTTTGTCAGAAGGTCAAGAATGGGTCAAATCATCGTCTTCCTCGACGAGGATTCAACCTTTTTTTTTTTTTAATTCTATCGGTGGCACCTTTGGTTCAGTAGATAAAATACTTTGTTTTTCATCAGATTTTAATTGCTAATTTGGTAGTCTGCAATCAATACTATCACACATTTTTTCATGTTTTGATAAGGAGAAATTTACAGTCTTATTTTAACAATGAAATAGAGATAGAAATTTACAAAAATTCAAAAACAAACTTCAGTTCATTCAAATCATGGACAATGAATGGTTTTTTGACCTGATTGATGCTGTCTGCTTGATCAATTTCATGATTTGAGTGATTTGTCAGATGAGGATCATGGAGATCTTGCAAACTCTGAGCTTGAAAACCTAATTGACCATTGCCAAGCCTCAACATGTGGGTTACGGCTTGACTTAAGCACATAGCTTGCTGACTAACAATCCTACCCAATTTGGAGTAAGATTCCTTGGGTGAGCTTTGAGATTGATTGGCAGGGGATGAGGACTGAGAGGAGAACAAGTGAGGATGTCACATGGTGGTATGTGACACCATAATAACTGAAAAATGAACTGGTCTTTCAGCTGGCTTCATAGCCTTCTGGTTAGGCCTTGCCTCTCAGTTGGCTCACAGTTGTGCAAGGTATGAAAGAGGATCAATGTAACCATGGGTGGGAGAGAAACAATGATCCTCATTGGCTTCATTGGCTTGAGCAGTCTTTGGGTGATAGATCTGTTGAGAGCTTGTTTCTCCCACCTTACAAGGATCAAGTCAGCCATCAACATGACTTTGATGATTCAATGGTGATGATCTCAAGACCAAGTCTTTGAGGGATTGATGAACAGTTGCAAATAGGGTGATCACTCCATGTTGATATTTGGGAGTCCAGAACTGTGGAGGGAATTGGTTGAGGGTTGATGAGAGTCAATAGGATGGCAATAAGGATGAGGAGGATATGCCACTGATGGACCAAGGCAGGGACTCACCCAGCAATCAAAGGTGCTGGGCATCTTTGCAATTGGTTGATGGTTGTGATGAGTGGGTTTGGAGGAAGAAGATGGATCTGGATTGATGGAGGCCATGCTTAAGATGGTCAATGGCCCTGGTGATTGAAGTTAGAATGTGAGAGTAGGGGAACTAGATTGGCAGCAGGGACACAGTAGAGGGGGCTTGGAAAGACAAGGGGATGGGAGTTGATGGGGATGGAGGAGGGAGGTGAGAAGGGGGGAGGAAGCAGCTGGTGAAATTGGACTTGTCTGGATGAGTCTTGCTGCTAAGGTTTAATGAGGCAGAAGCTTGAAAGGCATCCAGTAAGGAACTCAAGCCAAGAGTTGACAGACCACTAAGACCAAATTACATATTATCCCAGATGGGGGTGCCACTCAGTAGGCAGGGTGGTCAAGAGAGAGAGAACACTCTGTAGTAAAACACCAAAATAAATCAAAGCACCACCTTTGATATAGATATAGAGCCACAGGCCAATGCTGACCTCAAATCACCAGCCAGCAGACTGGTGATTTGATCCATAGTTTGAAATTACATCCAGCTGGCAGTCAATCAACTGCCAACCAACCCTGTTGTAAAAATGCCAGGCAGTCAAGGTACTATACATTGAGTCAACCCTTTTTGTTGAATCTGTGGCCCTCAACCACCAAAATTGAACCTGTGGTGTACCTATTTGACAACCCCAGTTTCCCTGACCCTCAAAAACACACAACCCTCCTGTCATGGGTCTATGATTTGGTGATTTGAAAAATGTTCCAAAATTCACAAGATTCATGGAGTATTAATACATATGCCCCCCCTCCCACACACACAGTCTTTTCTCAAATAGACCTTGACCAATGTGGTGCAAGAAATTGTGCTGCTATTTCTATCTGCAAAAATCCTGCTCCTTTCTTGGGATTTAATCACTTCTACTTGTACAAAACCTTCCCCACTCTGATTATCTTAGAAAATCTGCCTCTGCAAAGACAATAACCAAAATCTGAAACAACTAGAAGACAATCCCTTACTTCCTTCTTTGTTGTTTGTGTTAAGACTCTGCACCCTTCAGACTCCTCTAAAATCACTACGCAATGAAATAATCATGAAAGATAAATAAGAACCCTTCAATGAGCCCTGCACTGTAATATTCAAAATTAATACTCAAAGTTACTCCAATGATATGATAAGATAAGATGAACACCCATGATAACTAAGATGCCACCACCAATATTCTAGAAAGAACAAACCCTTATCTATACAACCCAAGATGTAACTCCAAAACAAGAAATTATTCCTCCACACTGCCTTCCCCATGCTTCTCACAATGATTCCAATCATCATTTTTTGTGATCTGCTTAGACAATCTGTCTGCATGAATTAGTTGTGGCTTTACATGCAATCTCCAATCAGCACCGCAACATGTATTACTAAAAACATATCCCCAAAGATATTTGTTAGAAGATCCCCTTTTATCTTGCATAATTCATAACAAAAGATCCCCAACAATCATCCTTGCAGATACCCTTTGACCCACATGCTGCATCCTTGACTTTTTCATTCTATTTTACCAACAATTGCATACCCTTCTGCAACCCCTGCTGAATACCAAATAGTAAAACCTTGGATATATACTCAATATTAAATCACTTGCTTCTGCATTTATACAAATAAAATCATGAATCCATAGCTGCAGAACGTCTCTGATTATCTTACCACAACTTTTAATCACTGCAAAAGGGAAAACTCTGGCTCAGCTTTTCTATTGTGCTGCAGATCCTGCATCCTCCCACCCAATGTGCCCTTTTCTTCCTCTTCTGGAGTAGGCAATACACAAAGCTCAGCTTTGCTTTCCTATTTTGCTGCAGATTCTGCAACTGCACACTGCTGAGCCTACTTGCATTTTTTTCTATAAATAACCACTACACCAACCAGGAGCATTGGTAGTGGTGATGGAGAGTAAATCATATTCACCTAAGCTGAGTCCCAGTTTTGAGACTCAATTGATTTATCCAATAAAGAGGGTCATGCATGCACCATAAAAAAACAATGATCACTTGATTAAAAGTGACATACCTGAGGACAAAGGGGCCCTTTGTGCCTGGGTATGTCACTTTTAATCAGGTGATCATTTTTTTTGATGGTGATGTATGTATAAATATCTATATTGTTTGTGTAATAGGATCCTAATGTGTTTGTTTCCTTTTAGCTAGTCAGGCATGGTTTGATAGATGGTGTGCTCAAAGGTAGTACCCATAAATTGGTTAAAAACATGAGGGTCATCTCACCTTGGGTCAACATTTTGAGCCCTCTTGTATTTTTGGGTCTTTTATCTGAAATGAAAAGGGGTATCTTTGGTCCTGAAGTTCACCAAGTCTCTTGAGATTAATTGGTTATTTTTTAATTATTTTCACAAAACCACCCCACATACTATAGGGCAATCTTTAGATAATTGTGAGTGGAAATGAGAGAGGCTAAGTGCAAGGTGGGACACAAGATAGCAGAGCTAACTGCAAAGTGAAAACTGATTGTTTTGGTGTCTTGAAAAACAGCAAGAGGAATGAAATTTTTCCAATGGAGAGAAACTAGGCAAAGCCCAATGTGATGAATTGACCATAGCAAATTCACAAGCATATGAAATTAACAAACTGAGGAAACAATCTTTGGGCGGATGATGTAGTCCTTATAAGGTAATCCAGTGATGACTAGATACAACCTCATCACAATTTATCTACAGATAGAGAGCAATGATTCAATGAATGAAAGGAATGGTATGGGAAAATGAAATAAACTGTACAACCGTATCAAAGGTCATAGCGTAATTGAAAGACAATAAAGTGTGAAAATACAAAAGTGTAATGGGTGAGACATGGAAGGAATGTCATGTGAAGAAAATGGGAATGAATAGATGTAGTCATGCAGGGAAGGGAGCTAGTCCTTTGAAATATAAAGTTTGTGTGGCTATCTATGCGTAGGTTCAAACTAGTTTAGTTGTGTGATCAAGAATGCAAGTCCAAGAGATAGAGATACCCAGGGGTAGTAGAGCAAAGCTTGAAGGAGTGGTTGACCAGATTAGAGTTAACCAAAAAGATTACAAGTATAGATTGAGTTTACAAGATTTTAAGGTTGTTTAATCCAAGCTGGAGGTATTAAGTGGAATTCACCATTGATTTTGTGCCTTAATTGTGTCACACATGTGGACTGAGGTAGATGGTACTGAGGAAAAGGATATGCCAAAGTGATGAAGAAAATAACCCCTAACCTTTGAGCATGACAGTTTCCTGGATATAAAACTGCAAGCTGATGCAAACATCATTGATGAATTCCCATTGATTCCAAAAGTTGTTACCTCACCCTATACCCTTATACATTTTACTAATTATTGCAAGAAATTGAAGTTAATTATGTTTTCATCCTTGTCTTGCCACTGAAAAAACTGGATTTGCTGTAACAACTGTTGTGTCCCAAGTACCGCTGCTTGTGGCATTTGAGGCAAGTGCAAGCAGTTTTGCCTTTGTAAGTTGGCTTGTTTTTTCACTTTAAATAGAAAGCTGGTTGTTGATACCCCCAAGGCTTCAATGAGAGAAGTTCAAAGTTTTAGGTCTGTGCTGCAAGTGAATTATCACATTCCACAAGTGCCAGAGATCAAATTTCTTGGAGTGCAAATCCCAGGTGAGCAAGGTTGGATAAAAATTAAATAGATGGAAATAGAAATAATTAAATAAAATTGTTGTCCCTTTAGTGTCAACATGGTTTGAAAGATACACAACTAATACACCACAGCCACCACAACAATATTTTGGACCACTGAACAAGTTTTAAATGAATCAAGTGGAGGCCAAGGTGCAAGGTGATCAAAGGGGAAGCAAGGGAGGAAGGAGGAAGCAGAAACAAGGAATGGAATGGAGTAGAACAGGAGGAAGGAGATGGAAGGAATGAAATGGAAGGAAATGAGGCAGAAGGGAATGGAATGGAAGGCCAAGGCAAAGGAACCCAAGTCCAATTTTTTTTGCCAATCAAGACTGATGCAAGAAGGTTGACTGGGGTCATTGGTGAGGTTTTGTCAAAAATAGAACAGATGAGGGCCCATGAAGAGCTTCTGGAGGTGGATGAATGGAATGCCAGACCAAAGAGGACTCAAGAGACAAGATGCAAAGAGATATTTGGAGAGGCTTTAGTTGCACAAGTTCACATGATGCAACAGGTTTCTAGTTCAAGAAACAAAAAATATCTTGAAGAATTCAAATCAATAGTAGAGGATTTAAATGCAAAATGGGAAAACACAGAGGAAAAAATAAAAGAAATTTTAGAATGCATACATGTTTTTTCTTTTTTTCTTTTTCTTTTTTTCTTTTTATTTTTTTCTTTTTCTTTTTTTCTTTTTCTTTTTTTCTTTTTCTTTTTTTCTTTTTCTTTTTTTCTTTTTTCTTTTTTCTTTTTTCTTTTTTCTTTTTTCTTTTTTCTTTTTTCTTTTTTCTTTTTTCTTTTTTCTTTTTTCTTTTTTCTTTTTTCTTTTTTCTTTTTTCTTTTTTCTTTTTTCTTTTTTCTTTTTTCTTTTTTCTTTTTTCTTTTTTCTTTTTTCTTTTTTCTTTTTTCTTTTTTCCTTTTTCTTTTTTCTTTTTTCTTTTTTCTTTTTTCTTTTTTCTTTTTTCTTTTTTCTTTTTTCTTTTTTCTTTTTTCTTTTTTCTTTTTTCTTTTTTCTTTTTTCTTTTTTCTTTTTTCTTTTTTCTTTTTTCTTTTTTCTTTTTTCTTTTTTCTTTTTTCTTTTTTCTTTTTTCTTTTTTCTTTTTTCTTTTTTCTTTTTTCTTTTTTCTTTTTTCTTTTTTCTTTTTTCTTTTTTCTTTTTTCTTTTTTCTTTTTTCTTTTTTCTTTTTTCTTTTTCTTTTTTCTTTTTTCTTTTTTCTTTTTTCTTTTTTCTTTATTCTTTTTTCTTTTTTCTTTTTTCTTTTTTTTTTTTTTTTTTTTTTTCTTTTTTCTTTTTTCTTTTTTCTTTTTTCTTTTTTCTTTTTTCTTTTTTCTTTTTTCTTTTTTCTTTTTTCTTTTTTCTTCTTTCTTTTTTATTTTTATATTATTTCATTTTAATTATAGGGCTTTATTTTCCTCACACATCCAATCCTTTATTTCATGCATTGTGACATTTTTGCATGGTTTCTCCCCTTCAATATTTCACACAAAAAAACTTTATTTCATGCATGTTTCAAGAATTCATTTTTTTCAATTCTGACACCAAAGCCCCATAGCAGGGGTTTTCAAACCCCTAACCAAAATCTTTGGTAATTTTGGATCCATTGAAACCCCTTCAAAAATGCAATCAAAAAATGAAAAAATTCTGTAAAAACAAAAAAAATTTGCATGGGTTTTTGGATCCTTATTTTGGCTATTTTATTTATTTATTTTTTGTTATTCCAGCTGCCATAAATTTTGGAAAAAATTCAAAGATCTTAAAAATATTTATTTCATATTTTTTGGATGTATGCTTTCACCTTAAAAAATTCCTTCACAAAACAAAAAATCAAAAAAAATAAATAAATTTCTCTTTGGACATTTGAATCCTTTCATTTTCCTTTTTATTTCATTTTTTTGGGTGATTCAAGCTATTTGAAAGGTTAAGGAGCATTCTAATATTTCTCTCAGATTTTTTGGATGTATTATTTTACCTTAAAAAATTCCTTTAAAAAAGCAAAAAATTTGAAAAATTCAATTTTCTCATTGGACTTTTGGATCCTTATGTTTGCCACTTTGACTAATTTTTCTTGGTGTTTCAAGATGTTGTACATTTGGAACAGCTATTCAAGAGCTTGTTATTTTTTCAGAATTTTTGGATGTCACTTTTGACCTTGAAAAATTCCATCAAAAACAAAAACTTCCCTCTTCTTTGAGCCCTTCACATGCATATATTCAATATGACCAAAATTTTTTTCCTGGGGCCACAAACCATCTTGGAGTGCTCCAATTATCTTATAAACCACCCCCTTGAACTGTTCCACCCTCCCATCACCCCCTGCCACTACCACACCACACCACACCACACCACACCACACCACACCACACCACACCACACCACACCACACCACACCACACCACACCACACCACACCACACCACACCACACCACACCACACCACACCACACCACACCACACCACACCACACCACACCACACCACACCACACCACACCACACCACACCACACCACACCACACCACACCACACCACACCACACCACACCACACCACACCACACCTCACCACACCACACCACACCTCACCACACCACACCACACCACACCACACCACACCACACCTCACCACACCACACCAAACCTCACAACACTACATCTCACCACACCACACCACACCACCAACCACTCATCAAAACAACTCAACACTCCAGATACTTCCAAACAAGAACATATCTTTTCCAAATGGCTCAAGGAAACATCCACCCACTTTTCAGAAATGTTTCAAATGTTTCACCAGGCCCATCCTCCATTATCTCATCTAATTAAACTAGTGATTCAAATCCTCTTGATAATTCTTTGTATACTCAAACTCTTGATTTTAACCCTCTGGAATCTCCTTCTGAGCTATCATATAATCAAAAGGAGGAGCTGGTTGAGGCTATTCAATCATGGGAAAATTCCCATGGAAATGCCTTATCTACCAGAGTATCAAATTGCAAGAATCAGGCCTACAATTATCAATGTGATAAACCTGGGGAATATAAACCCAGAAAAGATACCTCCAAATGAAAAAATCAAGCAAGACCAATTTTCCTTTCAGATAATCAGGGAATTTTTCAAAAAGATTGGGTGTTTGGGTGGTGAAGGTTATATGTAAAGAGCACAACCATCCAAGTTCCATTGATCCTTCCACTCATCAAATGCAGAGCAGAATCCAAGGGGAGAAAAAGGAGGTGGCTGAAAATTCATCCAAGGATGGAGTTCTCCCTTTAAAAAATCACAACTCTTTTATAGAAAACTCAGCATCAACTATCCATGCAAATCTCCCTACAATTTACAAAAAAAATCTCAAATACAAAAAAATTACCATGATGGCAAAAATCCAGTGGAAGCACTCATACTGGGACTCCAAGATTCTTCCTTCTGATAAAAAATGAAAAATGTGGATGCTCAAATTAATTCATTATTCATTTCACACCCTGATTCCATGAAACTTCTCAAACTTTTACCTCCTCTAATTAGGATGGACTGTACATATAAAACCAAAAAAAATTGGAATTCCCCTTCTTCATATTCTTGCGGTAAAAAATTCTGCTAGAAGCTTCTCAGTTGCATTCTTTTTTTATCTCAAGAGAAAAAGAAGAACTATGATTGGGACCTGACTCAAATTCAGGAAATATTTGAAGATAAAGAACCTAGTGTGATTGTGACAGACAAGGAACAAGCACTTATTAGTTCAATTGAATCATTTTTTCCTTCCTCTCATCATCTTCTCTGTTTCTGGCACATTTTCAACAATATTCAAACTAATTCCAGGAAGAACTTTAAATCTGAAGATGAATGGAAGCTATTCCAGAAACAATGGCATCAGTTGGTCTATTCACAATCTGAATCAAGCTATCACAAAAACTTCACAAAACTTTCTCTGCTCTGGAATCCTACCACTTCTGACTACCCTCTTGAAAACTGGATTCCTCTAGAAAGAAACTTTGTCTCCCATTTGGAAAACAAATAATTTCACTTTGGAAACACAAGTAAATCAAGAATAGAAGGTTTTAAATCCTAAATTAAAAGATTCATCAATTCTTTTATTGGCTCTTTCTATAATGTAGTTCAAAAAATTTACAGTTCCATCACCATCCAAGCCAGTGACATAGCCATTGAAGCCTCTTAGCAAGAATTCAAGCAAATAATTGGTTTGCCTCACTGTGTGGATCATTTTGCTGGAAAGATCAAGTTCCTGATTCTTCCACCAATTTCAACAACTGTGATTACTCTTCTTACATGGGTATACCATGTGTTCACAAATTTAAATTGGACATCAGAAAGGGTGAACTCTTCCAACTTGATGATTTTTATCCTCAATGGCATGTCAAAGCCCCCATCTCAGTAAGTTTTTCTCTATTTTTTTTTGGGATTCAAGCTTGAATAAATAATTTCCTGACTGATTTTGATTTTCCTTTCTCCATTTGACTGTGAACCCTGAATCAACTGAAGATTCAGAAAAAATTGAATTTCCAACCAAAGGCAGTAATCATAAGCTATATTTCACTAAAAAATTTGAAGAATTTAGAAAGTTTCCACATGGATAACAGCTATATCATCTGGGTAAAAACATGAAGCTGTACAGTGGCAGATATCAACTTACCCTGATTAAAGAGCCAAATTCCACTCAAAGTTCCAAAGTAAGAGGAAGACCCAAAGGAGAAGCCAAAAAGATCAAGAAGATCTGTCAGTCCTCAAGCCAAAGAGATCCATCTGGTTTTGAGTATTTAGAACAAAAAAAGAGGAGAGGAAGGCCAAAGAAGAAATTCATAGCAAATTTGGAGGTCAGTCACCATTTTTTTGGACAAAAAAATATATCAAATTTAATAATTGATTATTTTTATTATGTGTTCAGGTTTCAAGAAGGTGCAAGGCCATCCAAGGGAATGGGGAGGGAACAAAAAAGAAGGAGGAATCAGAGGAAGAGTTAATTTTATAACTATAATTATTTTTTCTGCAATGGGTTGTTTATTTTAACAAGTGCTTGTCACTTTTTTAACATAGGGTAAATTTCAGACTGAAGAGGAATATTAAGAAGATGAAGAGGTGCCAGATTTTGATGAAGGGGAAGATTCAGCAGATGAAGAGCTGCCAGATGTGGATTTAATTAAGATGGTGAGCTTTCCTTTTTTTCCTATTTTTGGCAAATTTGTTGAATATTATTTTTCATTAATTTTTCATTCAAACGTTTATCAGAGATCTGGAACCATTGTGAATAAGTGGTTTGCTTCTCCTGAATACAATGTGGGGAAAATAATCAAGAGAATAAAGTTATCCAATGAAGATGGTGATTCTCCTTACCATCCTCCTGGGAGGAATGTATTAGAAGCCCCAACAATCAGTGAGAAAGTGAGTACATTTGGTATTTTCTCATTTTTTATTTTTGTCCAATTTCTTTTGGGTTTCTCCTCTAGGTTTCCTGCACATTATATTATTCTTCTTTTGGAATCTTTGACCAAGTATCAATTGAAGAAGTGATTTTTATCTTTAGTCAATATTTTCTGTTATAAAAAATTCTGATTTTTGGTTTTAGTTCCAATACAAAGATTTCATTTGCCCACAAACAGCCATTCCACATATCTCACATTTGCCAGATGTCATAGGGGATGTGAACTGTGGCTTTAGAGAAGCAGCCATTTTTTTGGAGAGGAAGTCAGAAGACAGGATTGAAGTCAGGAAAGAAATGATGAAAGAGCTTGACTCAAACCCAATCTTCAACAACACAAAATTACTGCATGGTATCTGGGGTGAAAATTTCCAAGAAGCAAGAAGGCAACAGAACCATGGTCAGCCTCCTGGATTCCAAGACCCTTTCTATCCTTTGGCTACCAGAGGTGATAGAATAAGTAATAAATATATTATTCAATAAATGCATCAAAAATCCGTAAAATATTTGGATAAAGCTATTGCAAGGTTGATTGGTTTGGTTATGATTTGATATAATTGATCAATATTAACAAATTGATTATCAGATAATTAAATAGAGGGGCCAAAATAATATTGGGGATCTTTAACACCTCTCCTCAGGGAATTCACTTTGAAAACACGTATACCTGGTTTCTTTGGAACCTTTAATTTATATTCTTAAAGGAGATATTACCCAAAGATAATATATACATAAAATATAAGGTCGAGTGTCAGCGCCTTGTAAACAAGCTGCCACAACAGAAAAAGGATAATAAGAATTACTGGTATATTATTCAATCCTTTGAGTACCTGTTTGGGACATGCGCTGATGGATTAAAACCTATTACTGGGGTTTACCAGGCTGTTCAGAAGTTTAAATTGATAAAAGGATTGTGGGACGCATATGATTAATCAGACTAAAGCCATAAATCACTTACCTATCTCTTATAGGTATTTTATTACCTTGGCACAGTGTCTGGATGTAAATTTAACTGGGTCTCTGGGTATCAATATCCTCAAAAGAGCTCTATATTTATAGCTCTTTAAGTCCCAATTCTGTCCTTCTGAGGTATACAGGGGCTCAAAGGGATGAGCGCTAAGGCTAGCAGGTTAAACAGTAGTAGCCTGTTATGTGTTCTTGGTGCTATAGCAACGGTACCATCTAATTCCACAGGGTATGGGAGTTATTGTACCTTTTGATTGATATTTAAACGTGTGAATAAAACTAATCTATCCACATGATTATTATTTAATTAATTATCCTAAGTAAATATTCCCACAATTTTAATAATTTTTATTAGTATACATTCCTACGGATAATCTGATGTCAGGTGGGTTTTCATTATGTATTAGCTGATGGGAGTAAAATCATGATATTGATTTTGCTCCTTATTTTCAAAATTCTGTTGATTTCCTTGAAATAATCAATTAAAAATATAAGATATTAGAATAGATGTAATATTTTTGGCATAATAAGTTTCCTTAGTATGTCACGGACATACTGATGTCTTGAAGCTCTCACAATTTTATATTTAAAGTATTTTGAGATATTTTACAAATAGTAGTTATCTTATTTTTGATATATTTGGTATTTTTTATTTCATTTTATAAAAAAATATGTAGAAAGTTTATTTGGGTTTTTTTATATAGTTTTATGTATTTTTAGACTATCTACTATCCACAGGGACATTTATTACATATGTAGTATGTCCCTGTCTTAGTTGTAGCACTTTCAAGTGATACATGGGCTTTTTGAGCCGCCTGTCACTCTGTCAGCCCTAAGTCCTGGGGCTCTGTACACAGCTTTTCAGGGTACGCCGGCAGGGTGGCAGTGCTGCTGCTCAGCCGCGCACGGATGTGTTGGCTGCCGCAGCTGCATGCCGGAATTGTGACAAATCAAATTCCCACCCATAACTCCTCCAAATCACAGAATTCTTGGGTTCAGTCACAAAATTCACTGTGAAACCTATACGTGGAGTTTCATGTGAAATATTAAAATGGCCAAAATCCCAAGGCTGTGTCTCTTTCCAAATCTTCATGAATTATTTAAAAATATAAGCAGTAGGAATTTGAGGTAGGTGTCCATCAGTGACCCAACCTTAATTTTTATGTAGACTCAAAATTTGAAATAATATTGCTAATGTTATTTCTCCTTTAATAAGAATTTTATTTATTTATTTTATTTCTTTACTTTTGCAGCTTGCTCTGCAATAGTAGCAAGCTGACAATCATCTTTATGGCCCAGCTCCCATAAACATGTGGATGAAATTTCCATACCATGGTTTCCTTCTGGCTGAAACATATAAGTGTCAAGTGTTTATGTTTTCTTCTTTAATGCCTTGCACTTATCTTCCTCTGCATTCCCCTCCAACTCCAAATTCCAAATCTTCTCCTATCTCCTTTATTCTCTTAGAAGATTTCAAACATATAGTCTCATTTAAGCTCAAGTCTGATCATTGGCCAGCTCCAAGGTTAGATCAACTTTGGAAAAGCTTTATGATAAAGCATTCCAAATCTTGGAAAAACATTAAATTTTAATATTTGTATCCATATTTGTTCTTTATTTTTAATATTTTGAATGAAGTTTGTAAGTTGTAAGCAAGAATGCGGATTATCTTTAAAAAGTATTAATAAACCGTTTTTATTTGTTTTTTTAGCATTCTGAAATGTTGAATCACCCAAAAAAAATCAATTATAAAGGCCAACAAAAGGATTCAAAAATCCAGTGAGAAAAGTGAATTTTTGATTTTTTTTTTGTTTTTTATGGAATTTTTAAAGGTAAAAAATGACATCCAAAAATTCTAAAAAAATATTTAAGAAGCTCTTGATTAGTTGCTTCAAATTTATAACAGCTTGAAAAACCAAAAAAAATTAGTCAAAATGGCAAACATAAGGATCCAAAAGTCCAATGAGAAAATTGAATTTTTCAAATGTTTTGCTTTTTTAAAGAAATCTTTTAAGGTAAAATAATACATCCAAAAAATATGAAAAAAGAAATGAATTATCTTGAACTGTTGGTTTTGATAGATTTAATAACCCAAAAAAATGAAATAAAAAGAGAAATAAAAGGATTGGAATGTCCAAAGAGAAAATTGATTTTTTTGATTTTTTGTGTTTTTTGAAGGAATTTTTTAAGGTGAAAGCATACATGCAAAAAATATGAAGAAAATATTTGAAAGATCTTTCAATGTTGGTTAAAATTCATGGCAGCCAAAATAAACAAAAAAAACCATCTAAAATAGCCAAAAATTAGGATCCAAAAACCCATGCAAAAAGTTATTTTTACAATTTTTTTTTCATTTTTTGATTACATTTTTGAAGGGGTTCTAATGGCTCCAAAATTACCAAAGATTTTCTTTAGGGTTTAAGAAAACCTGCTACAGGGCTGCAGGCTTGGAATTCAAAAAAAAAATGAATTCTTGAAAAATGCATGAAATAAAGTTTTTTTGCATGAAATACCAGAGGGGCACAATTGCGCAAAAACATCAAAATGCATGAAATAAAGGGTTGGATTTGTGAGAAAAATAATGCCCTAATTTTATAATATTTTTTCTTTTTGAGGAATGAGAAAAAATTCTTTTAATAAGATAAAGGAAAGGAAGGAATTGAACATATAGAAAATGATGGGTTATTGGTTTTAATGAAATAAATGAAATGAAGAAAAGTAAGAAAAAAAGAAACAGAAGAAATAAAGAAAGATAGGATGGAATAAAATTAAGAGATGTAAGGGGATTGCATGGAATGGAATGGGATTGAATTGGTGGATAGAATGTGATTGGATGGAATGGGATTGAGCTCAAAATGTTTTGCAAGGATATTTTGCATGAAAATCTCAAAAAAAGTTGGGAGATTTGCAAAGGTGATGGGCTTGTTCCCACAAGGTGTGATCTTTGCCAGAATGGAATCTAGTCCATTTGACAAGGTATTGAATTTTTCCTTTGTGTAGCCTGGAATCCAGAATACAGCTTACTTCCCACTCTAAATGATCATGGAAATTGACCAGTTCAGGAGGGGAATGAGTCTTGCCTGGGTATAGGACTCAAGCTGGCTCTAGGAGAGACACATGAAAAACAAGGTGGATACCTTTCCATTTTTCAGGTAATGAAATTTTGAATGCTTTGGAGGATACAACTGATTTAACATTGAAGGGGCCAAGTTTCTTCTTGGATATTTTCTGGGTTGGGCAAGTACTGCAAATTTTGCAAGAATTGAGACATACCTGATCTCCTACTGCAAAGGTTGGTGCCATAGTGCAAATTAAGTCTGCTTTCTCCTTGTAGAACTGGTTTGCTGCTTTGAGGTTGGATCAAAGTTGAAATTAGAGAGATTGGATGAGGTTGAGATAGTTTTTAGCAGGTTGAGAGGGGGCTATGTGAATAGAGTCAAAAGTTGGGTTTCTTCCATGAAAATCATGAAAGGGCAACTTTTCGATGGAGGAATGAGTGGAATTGTTGTATGAAAACTTGGTTAGTGGAAGCCATCTTGACCAGTTTTCCTATTGATGGGAGACATAAATTTTTAGATAATTTTCAAGAACCTGATTGACTCTCTGGGTCTTCCCATCAATTGCCCTGTGGTAGGCCATTGATAAATTGTCAGTGACCTTCAAATGTTTTCAGAGGGAAGTCCAGAAGATAGAGAAAAACAAAGAACAACAATAACTAATTATATTATCAGGGAGGGCATGCTTCAAAAAGAAATTTTCTATGAATATATTAGCTAGGTCTTCCAAAGAAGCAGACACAGTACTGAAAAGAAATAGAGCCACCTTTGAGAGGAAATCTAATACTGCTAAAATAGAATCAAAACAACTAGAAAAAGTGGCTAGGAATAGGTGGGATTGGAAGCAACTGGAGCAGCCCATACCTCCGGTGTATAGACTCCTTTGGGATTGGGTAAAGTTCAGAAAATTGCTTTCTAGCAGTCACTTTAGGTGGAATTTAGTGCTACAACTATTGATAAGATAGTGGAATACTAAGGTTGGTTTTGAATTTCCTGCCCCTCTGAGTAATCTAGTAATTTTCACAAAAATAAAAGAAAAAAGAATGGTGGCTGATTTTCAAATAGAGTTGCTACTATAGTAGTCTCTATCAGAACTGGGATCAATATGTTTGGACTTGATAAGGAAAAGAAGTGGCGGAACAGATAGGTGACTTGGAGGATAGAAGCCGTGTAAGGGAAGAATCCTTTATATATGTTTCTTTTTTTATTTTTTACTGATGAATAATAATTTGATGTTACAGGTGGTGATTGATACCATTGAAATGGCTGAGCCTACAATGTCCTTGTTTCAAAACTATAACAACTAAAAATTGAAGAGAATGAGTGTGAAATTTTCACTTGGAGGCTTTTGCAAACAGGTTATTCTTTTGGATTTGCTGCAGCGCCTCTTGAACATGTGAAATGTGATCCTCAAGAGTTTTTGAGTAGAAAAGTATATCATCCAGATACACCACAAGTTATTTCCTTAAAAGGTCATGAAAAATTTCATTGAAAAAATGTTGAAAAGTGGAAGGAGTGTTGCAGAGGCCAAAAAGAATGATGGTATAATTATAAATGCCAAAAAATGTTCTCATTGCGGCAAATAATAATGGCCCTTTGCAATTAAAATCAGGTTGAAGGCACCCAAAAGGTCTAACTTTGAGAAATAAGCAGCTCTGTGAAAGAGGGTAAGGAGGTGCAACATAGGCTGTACTGGATAGGCATTCTTCTGGGTTACCTGGTTCAGTTTCCTGCAGTCAAAAAAAAGGAAAAGGCCACTGTCTTTCTTAGGGAAGAACTAGTCTTTTGACCCCAAATTTGGGGAATGGATTAAATTAAAATAAATTAAAATCAGAAGTATTAAAAGATGTGATATTCTTTAAATAATAAAATATTATAAAATGAACAATTGTCCAAGTATTTGAACAGATAGGAAAGTAAAACAAAGTATATATCATGGAAATTTTGGTATTTAATTTCAGTGATGCATAGAGTTCAACACCTAGTGGTAAAACATTGAATTAAATAAAAAATTACATAAAAAAATGGAAAATTTTTTGAATAATTTCAATTGAGTGAAAAATTTGGGAAATAGATTAAAAAACAAAATAATGAAATGGAAAATTGTTCAATTATATCAAAAAGATAAACAATTAGAACAATTTATATATCATGGAAATATTGGAATGTAATTTCAGTTCTGGATAGCATTCCATAACTCATGTTAAACCATGTTATCAGTTTGAAATGAAGTAATTTGATTAGTATTTTTTTCAACCACTACCCATGTTGAACTTCTGGATTGAAAAATCACAAATGCAAATTATAGCTGCCCATGGTTGAAAGCTTGATCTTGAATACGAAGAATAATATTTGAAATTGTATGAACTTGTGATTTTATGTTTATGAGGAAAATCATATGGGGAAAAAATTGAATTGAACTCTTGTTTGTATAAATTTTGAGTTTCATCCTCAAGAGAGACATGGCTTGAGTGAATATTCATGATACTATCTTCCTCATTACCAGGCAGTGAATTCAGCAGTAATTAATTTATCTTGTATGCTTAGTGTTGAGTTTTGGAACTCATATTCTGTCCACTCACCACCTCTCTCTCAACAAACTTTATTGCATAGCTACTATCTTTTATCTTTGAGCTACTTTCAACCAGTATTATCAGCATAATCAATGCCAGGGATAATTCTAGATGTCTCTACCACCTTTTTATTTCCAGATAACCTTTGTTTTCTAGGAAAAAATATTACTTTATGTCTGGTGTTTGTGGACTGCCAGCCACCATATCTTACATACTTCACAGGATTTTACATAATTCACAGGCTTCTGATAATAAAACGTCACTACTCCTAGACTTTTTGATTCTCATGTTAAACTTCCCAACTAATCAATTTACCTTATTTCCTTCTTCTTTGAAAATTCAACAGATTATTAGGCCCAACTTGTGATTATTAAATTGCCTATAAATAATCCTTATCTTTCTGATCCCTTGATTGTAATATCATCAGATTCCTCCCTTTCTTATCTGTGCCTACTCACTGAAGCCCCTCTGAATCTGGTCCTTTATGAGATACCTGAGTCAGATTTTAACCTCCTCTTTCATCTGCCTCTCCTCTCCATTCCCCTCTAAATCCATCAAGCGTATAATCCAAAACCTAGGTATTCTTGCAACATAGAATAACACAATAAATTGCGTAACTAGCATCAAGATAGTGGTTTTATAAGTTTGGCAATAAAATATTAAATAATATTTCTAAAGATTGATCTTCATTATTTTAATGAATAAGCATGTGTTGAAGCATAATTATTCTATTTAAATCTTGTATAAAACTGAGGCCATCCCCAAAATGAACTAAAAAGAAATTGATCATCAGGATCACCTGAAACACAGATATTTTAATTGAGGGGGAGAAATGAAAAATAACTCCATCATGCAGAATTTCCCAAACTTTCATAAAATATTTGAGTTTTTTTACAATTTTGAAAACAGGTAAAATTTGCCTAAAATAACCACAAAGAACTCTTCATCATTTCCCCCAAAAAGTCAAATCAGAATCCATTAGATCTTGAAGTATTCTTACAACCAACTCTAGAGCATGCCTATGAGTCATAGTTGTGTCATCTCACCCACCAGGATCATTGATAAATAATTCAGAGGGCTGAGAAGAATTGCATTAATGGACTATGAGGTCAAATATATGCTTATATCTATCATTAAAAATATGAATTTTTTGAAAATCTGATTCATTTATAGCAGCATTTTCTGTCTTCTTCAAGAATCAATTTCCTGTTTATGCTTGTTACCTCTACTGTTTGATCAAATTTTGGAAGATTAGGAAAATATTTTCCAATTTTTTTAATGGTTTTGAAATATAATTAGGTTGATTGAATGTTTCATTTCTGAGGACCATTTGATCTGTGATCCCATAATAAATTAAATAATCCACCATGAAACTGAAGCAAGAATTCCATAGGAAAAGTGGATTTTCTGGATGAAAAAGTGCGAATAGAGCACCAAAAAGCTTTCTTATTTCAAAAAGTTTGAATCTTCTCACCAGCCTATTGCATTTTGTTTTCTGATAAATGATTTTAATCAATTAAAAACTTGGAAAAAATATCAAAAGAGGATTTTCTGGCTAAAAAAGTAACAATTAAATTCCAAACAAATTTCTTAGTTCAAAAGTGTGGGTAACCTCATCAGCTTCATGCATTTTTTTTCTGAATGATGATTTAGCTGAAGTAAACACTTGGACAAAGATTTGTCTGTGAAATCTGGATAATCAAGTCCATTGACTTGCTTTAGGTTATTGAATGAAGTTGCATAAAAAATAATTCAAGAAAAAATTGAGAAACCACCTTCCTGAATCTGCAGGATGAATAGTATAAATTCTCCCAACCCAATGAAAAATCTGACACTTCCTGAATTATTTTATGAGTGATGAGTCACCTCAAGTAAAGAATTAGAAAAATATTCATCTCTGAAATCTTGATAAGAAAATCCATTGAATTTCATTAGTAATAAAAGAAAGTAGCATCAACAAAATAATTCAAGAAAAATTTGAGAAACCACCCTTCTGGATCTGCAGGATGAACAGTATAAATTCTCCCAATTTGATAAACAATCTGACAGTTCCTCAATTATTTTCTGAGTGGATGGAATGTGAATTATTATGTAAAGTCTGAATCTTTCATTGGAATTGTAAAACTACCAATTGCATTTCTTCTAAAATAGTGTTTGAGAATAATTTTTGATTTTTTTTATCTTTAAAGAAATTCATCAAAGAAAAACTGTTGTTGTCCAAAAACATGAATATCCAGCATTAGAAGGGAAGGTCAAATAGCAGAAAATTTTTAATGAAAAACTCCTTCAAAATGTCTCTGGAGGAACTTCTGATCTTAAATCCCTAAAACTGTCTATTTAATAAAAATATGCACCAATATCAACATCAAAAGAATTTTAGTCCTTGTAAATGTATTTGTAGAGGTGTTTAACAGCCAAAATACCTGCACATATTGTTGAGACTGTGAAAATGAAGATGTGTCTGGTGGGAGTTGAACCCACAACCTCAGGTAGACTGAGACACATACTAGAGTGCTGCCTTTACCAACTAGGCTACAGACACTTGTGGCTGCCAGGGTTGTTTGGTATTGCTGGTCTAGGTTCAACTGCACAGCCTCTGTACTGTGGTGATACATCATGTTAGCAGTTTTAACCTCAACACCCCCCCTAGCTACGTGATGTAGAAATAGGTATGGAAATACGCAGGTGAAAGTGTGATCAGTGTGGGGATTGAACCCATGATAGGCTTACAGGGGATGATGGTCTTACAGGAAGCATTAACATCTTATTCAAGTCTCATAAGTAAGCAAGTATACGCTCAGGTAGGCTCCGGGCTCATAACCTGTTGAGACTGTGAAAATGAAGATGTGTCTGGTGGGAGTTGAAACCACAACCTCAGGTAGACTGAGACACATACTAGAGTGCTGCCTTTACCAACTAGGCTACAGACGCTTGTGGCTGCCAGGGTTGTTTGGTATTACTGGTCTAGGTTCAACTGCACAGCCTCTGTACTGTGGTGATACATCATGTTAGCAGTCTTAACCTCAACACATATTTCCAAATTTATGTGGCATTGGTACTTTTAAAAAAGCTGAGGATTGTAAGGAAACACACAGGCATTATAAATTACAAAGTTGGTATGATTATTCCCCAGTGAAATGGTAGGTCTATTCTGACATGTTCTATATAATGGGTAAATTCTTTCACCTTCCATTGTCTCAAGATAGAAGGATTTGGGGTATTTCTTCTTTCATCTACCATTATCCATTTAAGGTGCTTCCATTTTCAAAATATCACATGGGCCATGTATCATTTGCCTTCTAAATTCCTGGAAAAGGTTTGGCTCTGTGTGCATGAGTTTTTCAGGTATCTCTGCAAGAAGAATAATGTCAATTTCCTTAGATGTTCTTGATTGGTGATCATGGTGAAGAATACTGGATATTTTATGGAAAAATTTGGCCATTTGAATGATGAGATGGGTGATGGTTCACTGAGAATGTGTGGACCTGTAATTCTTTATCAAAAAATCATGTCTTCTATTTTGAGCATGGTTGGAAACAGAATGGTGTCTTGTTTGGTGGGGATGGTGATCAATCTGTAACCAAATTCTGAGTTGGGGATCAAGATATAATTGGAAATTAATATTAGGATGATTATATGTGGTTGGATTTATCAAGTGATGGTCATGAGAATTGTTAAGAATTTCATGAGGATGTGAGTGGTGTGGTTCATTTTGAACCACCATGAAAGGAAATAAGGAGTTCCTTCTATGTAAATTTGGAAAATGACTCATGGTTTTTTTAGCCAAGGAATCAAGGATATAAATAATTTAGCTAGTGGTGTTTTGAGATGAGGAAATGCAATAGCAGGTGGTATTTATGTAGAAAAAATTAAACCCAAGCTCTTTGATTTTACACTGAAGGTGATCTCCTTGGTTACATCCCCCTGTTACACTTTTGTCTGTAACAGATCTTGAAGCTCATTGATGTTTCACTGCAGTGATCTACCTGGTGAAATCCCCCCTGTTACACTTTTATCTGTTAAATACCTTGCAGCTCCTTGATTCAACACTGAAGGTGTTACTTTTGGTTACATCCCCCTGTTACACTGAAGGTGTTGTAGGTATGTACATACATGGGTGTCTGCAATAATTGTAAAAAAAAGCAGACATAAACCATATGTTGTATAAGTAAAAGCATATTATGCATGGAGTTGTGTGATATATATTCTGGGAGAAAAAAAGCAGAACTAACCTTATGTATAAGTATGTACATGCAGAAATATGTATATTCAAATGGAGTGAAAAAAAGCAGACATCTGGAGAAAAATTATATTCAAAAAGCAGATAAATGTATATTCACATGGAAGGAAAAAAAGCAGAAACTCAGAAAAAAAACTAATTTACATTCAAAAAAAAAAAAACTGAGATATGTTTACATGGAGTGAAAAAAGGGGACACCTGAAAAAAAACAACTACATTCAAAAAAGCAGAAATTTCTATATTCACTTGGAGAAAAAAAATTACATTGAAAAAACAAAATTGGCATTCAGATGCACAGTTTGCATCCTTGACACCAGGAGATGAAAAGATTCCAGACAACCAAGGCAAACAACCTCAATATTGATTGAGGGTTCAGGGCCCAATATTTTTAGTATATAGTAGAGAATAGTCTTTTGACCCAAAATTTGGGGAATGGGTAGCATAAAAAGGAATAGACAGGAACAGATGTGATGTTTTTTAAGTAATAAATGATTTTAATCAAGTGTGAAAGCAAGTGAATGGATTAAAAAAAAATGATGGCGTGAACAATTTTTCAAGTATTTCAACAGATAAGCAATTAAAAAAAACTTGGTATGTGATTTAAGTGGGTAATAGTATTAAAAACCTCACATTAAAACAAAATCCATTGCCTGTTTGTTTTTGTAACCTCTGCTGTTTGATCAAATTTCAAGAAATCATGAAAGGCTTTTCCAATTGCTATTCCATGGTTTTGAAACATAATTAGCACCCTGTGATCTGTGATACAAGAATAAACCAGAGCTCCCACCATGAAATTGATGCAAGAATTACATGGGAAAAGTTGAATTTCTGGCTGAAAAGTGCCAATATCAACCAAATTTTGTAGCTCAAAAGGGTGAATCCACACACCAGCTTCTTGAATTTTCATTTCTAAATAATTTTTTTCCTCAAGTAAATACTTGAAAAAAATTAATCTCTGAATTTTGCATAAGAAATTCCATTACTTGCTTTAGGTTATTAATTGATGTAGCATAAACAGAATCATTCAACCAAAATATGAGAAACTATGTCTCTGAATCTGCAGGGTGAAAATTATAAATTCTCCTGATCCAACAACCAATCTGAAAGTGCCTGTAATCTTTTCTGATCGGATGGAATGTAAAATATTATGTAAAGTCTGAATATTTTATTTTACTTGCAAAGCTATCAATCACATTTATTTTGAAATATTGTGTAAAAATATTTTTTTTCTTGTGTGGAATTTGACAAACTTGATCCATGGCTTCATCTGGTTCAAAAAACACCTTTATTTGGAAAAGAAGATGAATATACAGCCTTAAAAAAGGAGCTGAAGTAGTAAAAAATGTTAAAGAAAAACCTCTTCAACGTGTCTCTGGAGCACCAACCCACCTTGAATCCCTAAATTAGTCAATATAATCCAAATAAGGACCAATATCAACAGCAAAAATATGATAGCCCTTATAAATTTATTTTTAGAGTTATTTAAAAACCAAGATACCTGATTATATCTCTGAATTTAAGTGGAATTGGTACCTTCATAAAATTTAAGGATTGTAAGGAACCCCACAGGAATTATCAATGTAAAATTTTGTATGATTCATCCTCAGTGAAATGATAGTTACATTCTGGTGTCTTCTATATTGGGAATAAATGTTTTTAATGGCAATGAAGGCTGGATAGAAAAAAAAATGAATGAAAAACCTCCCAAAAATGCCTTTGAAGGAGCTTACCCTCTTGAATCCCTAAAAAAGTATATTTCATCCAAATCTGCACCAACATCACCATTAACACAATCATCTATAAATATAAAAATATTGAAAAACTTCCCACACATCACCAAGAGTTGATTTCCTTGGGTTTTTATTCATTTGCCAACATTTTTATGCGGCTCTTGCATTGAAAGTGGGCAAATTCAATACTGCACTGGGCAAAGCTCATACCAAACCGGGAAAATTTGATGCCTCCCCCAATTTGGGCACAATAATACACTACTGGCCCTTATAATTGTATTTGTAGAGGTATTAAACAGCTGAGATACCTTCACATATCTTCACATTTATGTGGTGTAGTTTCTTTGCTCAAAGGCAAGGATTGTAAACAAAAATCCATGAATTATCAGTAAGGAACTTTGTATCATTCCTCCTCAGTGAAATGGTAGGTCCATTTTGGGATCTTGTATATGTTTTAAAACTTCTTTCACCCCCAATTGTTTCAGGATAGAAGGTTGCGGGGTATTAATTCTTGCATCTGCAATTATCCATGCAAGGTGCTTTCATGTTTGAAGTACCACATGTGCAAGGTTTCATGTGTTGTTTCACTGCTTGAAAAAGGTTTGGCTCTTTGAATTGATCAGGTCTCTGCACAAAAAATCATGTCAATTTTTCAGATTTTGTTGGTTTGCAATCATGGGAAAGAGTAACCACGGTGTGAGAATGACACCGGCCTATCTTCTGGAATTATATAAAATTATTTCTTCCCATTTTCAATCAAAATATTTCATCAATGGGTTTTGATTTTCGAACCTGATTTACCATATATGAATATTTTATGGTCCATTTTGGCCATTTAACTGATGAGTTGGATGATGGTTCAACTACTGAGAATGCGTGGATGGGTGATTCTGTATTAAAGAATTTTTTTTTCTATGTTGATCATGGTTGAAACAAATATGATATTTTTTGAATAATAAATAATTTTGATCAAGTGGGAAATTAGGGGAATGGATAAAAAAAGAATGATGTGAACAATTTTTCCAGTGTTTCGACCAATAAGCAATTAAAAAAAATTCTATAAAATGGAAATCTTGGTATTTGATTTTAATGATGGATAGAATTTAACACCTCATGGCAAAAAAGTTAAATAAAAAAAAAGACATGAAAAAAAAGATAAATTTGAGATAATTTTAATCAATTGAAAAATTTGGGAGATGGATTAATAAAAATGATGAGGGAGATGGATTAAAAAAATGATGAAATTAAAGATTTTTAAAGTCTTTCAATGGATAAGCAATTCAAAAAAGTATAAATAATGGAAATCTTGGCATTTAATTTCAATCCTGGATAGCATTCCATAGCTCATGTTAAACCATGTTTCAGGTTTAAGATGAGATAGGTTTTTTCAGTTTTTGTTTTAACCACTAACCACATTGAAATTCTGGATCAAACACTTGAAAATTCAAAATATAGCTTCCCATGGGTGAAAGAATGATCTTGAATAAATTCAACATATAACTGCCTTTTGGTGAAAGCTTGATATTGAAGGCAAATACTAATATTTGAAATTTTCTGAAATTGTGATTTGTTAACTATAAGGAGAAATTTTTGAAAGAATTATTGACTTAGAAGACTCTTTTTGGTTTTGACTTTGAGTGTTTCCCTTAAGAGAACCATGCTAGAACTCCCCAACCTTTCATAAAATACTATCAGTTTTGAGAAAACTGTCCAGTGTTTTTGTCCCACATGTCTGGCCGGCCAAAATATTGAAATGGCAGGACAGCCTGGCGCAAAACCCAGACGCGCGTGGGAAAAATTGTTTGCTCAATTTTTAAAGTGACAGGTCACCTGTATTGGGTTTCCTGTCTGGGTTTTGCCCAAAACAGACAGGAGACCAGGCGGGCCTTCACAACACACCCCTCACCTCCAACACTGAACTCCAACATTGACCTGCAACATCATTGTGGTAAGTCAGTACTATCTTATTTCCTATTTTCCTTCAATACGATCAATGAAGTATTTAAATGTAATTACTAATTTTTTTTCTTCTTTTTTGGGTTTGATTTGACTCAGCATAGCAATGGATGAGAAAATTGACCACAACAAGTTTCCACAGGGTTATGAAGATGAGAATTGCAAATACTAAGAAGAGATTCAAGCACATTCCTTGGCTATCCAAGAAGCCCATCACCACCTTACCTCTAATATAGCTTTATTGAAGGCCTTTGAAAACCTGCAAAAGAACAAAGAAAACCAGAAGAAAGGAAAATCCCAAATCATTCAGGCAAGAAAACCTCATCAACCAATCAGTGGAAAGATCAAGAACCTGGTTGAACAGCAAGTCCTCAACAGAAGAAAATGTCAAGTGGAGGTTGCCAAAACATTTGGAATCTCCAACTGTCAATTTCCAAGGATTATAGGTGAGGCTTGAGATGGAAATGAGGAACAATCAAGAGCCACACCAGGACCCAAGTCAAAGATTTCCAATGAAATCATTGCATCAACTTTGATGCATCTTGAATATAATCCAGCCTCACATTTGAAGGACCTAGCTGGCCACATCAAGGACAAGTTTGACGTCTCTATCTCAATCCCCTCAATCCAGAAGGTTCTGCGCAATCTCAAAATCACCTGGAAGATGGTCAATCCAGTTCCTTGCAAGTGGAACAAGGCTTCCTGCCTACAACAGCAACACAATTTTGTTCTCAATTGTGTCACTGATGTAGGAAAGAACCTCATCTCTATTGATGAGTCTGGTTTCAACTCTCAGACTCAGCCAACTCACATTTTATCACTTTATGGTAAGTTGTTTTGCTTTTAATTGATTCTTTTTGATGTTGATTGATGCTCATTATTTTCTTATTGGTTGGTTTATTTTGTTTTTATTCAGTTCAGGAAGCTTCCCTAGCAACCAATGCTAGGGGAAGCATGATCCATCTTGTAGGGGCTCTGGCAAATTCTGGTATGATCTATTACAAACTGCTGAACAAGAATGGTAAAAAAAGGTGGTAAAGTCTCCCTTGACAATGCCAATTTCCTTCTCTGACTACATGAAAGATGCCCGCAAAACTCTCTCATTATCATGGACAATGCACCGATTCATTGGGGAGAATATTTTGATTGAGTTATCCATATAATGAAGGAATCAACCCAAAAAATTGAGATCAAATTTCTTCCAAAATACTCTCCAATGCTCAACTCAATCAAGCTTGTTTTCAAAGTCATCAAAATTAAAGTCAAACATCAAGACATTCAAGCCGGAAAGATCTTGCATCAGCAATCCATATGGCTATTGAACAGGAAATCACACCAGAAGTTGCACAAAAGTGCTTCACCCATTGCAAACAATTTTACAAAGCATGTGGCAATATGCAACCTATAACTGGCAATATTATTAACAATTCTAGCTCTTTTCTTCAAATTACTTAATTCCTTTTTTTACCTCAAGTTTTTTTCTTTTGATTTCTTTTTTTTTCCCTTACTTGTGTTGGAGTCAAATCTGCTCTTATTCAGACTGCCATCCAAGGATTCTAAGTCTTGGTACTGAAAGCCTGAACAGCATTGTCAAAAAACACATCAGGTCTTTACAGCTAAACCCAAGCAAACCCTTGTTGAGTGGACAGGCACAATGGCCCATCCGGCAATGGCGCACTTAGCTTAGTGGTTAAAGCATCACTCATGAATTTTGAGGTCATGGGTTCAAATCCCATAGTGCACAACTACATTTTGGATTCTAACATGGGAGCAAGAGTCTTCAGCCAAACGGCGCACCCTAACAGGTGGAAAAAGACAAGATGACCAGAACCAACTTGAGTTGTGAATAGCTGTATGCACCCTGCACGGAGCAAGGTGGATTGTTGGAGTCAAATCTGCTCTTATGCAGACTGCCATCCAAGGATTCTAAGTCTTGGTACTGAAAGCCTGAACAGCATTGTCAAACGACAAATCATTTCTTTACAGCTAAACCCAAGCAAACCCTTGTTGAGTGGAAAGGCACAATGGCCCATCCGGCAATGGCGCACTTAGCTTAGTGGTTAAAGCATCACTCATGAATGTTAAGGTCATGGGTTCAAATCCCATAGTGCCCAGCTACATTTTGGATTCTAACATGGTAGCAAGAGTCTTCAGCCAAAAGGCACACCCTAAAAGGTGGAAAAAGACAAGATGACCAGAACCAACTTGAGTTGTGAATAGCTGTATGCACCCTGCACAGAGCAAAGGGGAGTGTTGGAGTCAAATCTGCTCTTATGCAGACTGCCATCCAAGGATTCTAAGTCTTGGTACTGAAAGCCTGAACAGCATTGTCAAACAACACATCAGGTTTTTACAGCTAAACCCAAGCAAACCGTTGTTGAGTGGACAGGCACAATGGCCCATCCTGCAATGGCGCACTTAGCTTAGTGGTTAAAGCATCACTCATGAATGTTGAGGTCATGGGTTCAAATCCCATGGTGCACAACTAAATTTCGGATTCTAACAACTTGATCTTGTAAATTACTTCAGTAACAGTTTCCCTTACTTAATTCAAGCAAGAGAAAATTATATTTTGGTTGAAATGACAAAAAAAAATTTTAAACATATTTGTTATACTCAATTTTCCCAAAAAACAAATCTTGTCCGCCAAAATTGACAGGCGGACAGAAAACCCAAAAATCCAGGACAAAAACCCTGTAAGACCAGACAGCTATTTTTTATGGCAAGGAATTTTTTTTATTGCAGCACATAAATAGTTACAATTAGGACATGAAAATTTATTACAGGGCAATAACTTGAAACAACAGGACAAATAAAATAAAAAAGAGGACAGAAACTCTGAAAATTTGGACAAGAATTATGAAAAAACAGGACAGTTTTCTCAAAACTGATAGTATTTGAGGATGTGTTCCCTTTTGAGAAATAGGTAGAATTTTCCAAAAATCACAACCATGAACTCTTAATTTTCTTCAAAATGGTAAATAACAATCAATTAGGTCTTGAAGGAGCCTTTCAACCAACTCAAGAGTATTCTTATGAGTCAAAGGTGTTTCATCTCACCCACAAGGATCATCAATAAATAATTAAGAGGGCTGAGATGAATTGCACGCATTAAATATGAGCTCAAGTACATTCCTATTTCTATTATTAAAATGAATATTTTGCAAATCTGATTCATTTATAGAAGTTTTTTTTCTTATTCAAGAATTAATTTCCTGTTTATTCTTGCAAAATCTACTGTTTCATCAAATTTTTGACAATCAGGAAAGGTGTTTCAAATTTTTTCTCCATGATTTTGGAATAAAATTTAGTTGATTCATCTGTATATTCTTTTTGAGGACCCTTTGACCTCTGATCCCAGAATGAGTTAAAGCCTCCACCATAAAATTGAACCATGGATTCCATGGGAAAAGTGAGATTTATGGCTGAAAAATTGCAAATAGCATTCCAAACAACTTTCTTGGCTTGATATTATGAATATCCCCATCAGATTTTTTCATTTTTGCTTCTGAATGAAGATTTTCCTCAAGTAAAAACTTGGACAAAGATTCATCTCCAAAAGCTTCATAAGAAAATCCATTGAATTGCTTTAGGTTATTGAATGGAGCAGCACCAACAGAACTATTCATAAAAAATGTGAGAACCTAACTTTCTGAATCTGCGGGTTGAATTTTATAAATTCTCCTGATTCAATAACCAATCTGACAGTGCCTGAAATATTTTCTGAGTGGATGAAATGTGAAGTATGATGAAAAATCTAAATATTTCATGGTACTTGCAAAATTATCAATTGCATTTATTTTGAAGTATTGTGTAATAATATTTTCTACTTGTTTTTATCTTTGAAGAAATTCATTCATGGCTTCATCCTTTTCAAATAAAAAATTTTATGGACAGGAAGATGGATATACAGCTGTAAAACAGAAGTTGAAGTAGCAAAAAATTTGAATTAAAAACCCTGAAACATGTCTCTGGAAGGGCTTCCCATCTTTTATCCCTAAATTAGTCTATTTAAGCCATATTTGCACCGAAAGCAACAGGAAGAATATCATAGACCTGATGAATTTACTTGTAGAGGTGTTTAAAAGCCATGATTCCTTCAAAGATCTCTTCATGAATGTGGCATTTGTAATTTTCAAAAATCTAAGGATTGCAAGGAACCCCAAAGGAGCCCTAAATGAAAAGGTTTGTATGATTCTTCCTCAGTTAAATGAATGACCCATTGTGGGTTTTTCTGTACTTGGCATAAATGTTTTTACTGAAACTGAAGGTGGGATAGAAAAAAATTTGAATGAAAAAACTCTTCAACATGCCTCTGGAGGAGCTTCCCATCTTTAATCCCTAATATATTCTATTTTATCCAAATCTGCACCAAAATAAACATCAAAAAAATAATGGCACTTATAAATGTATTTGTAGATGTATTGAATAGGCAAGATATGTTCAAATATCTTCACATTTCTGTGGAATCTGTGCTTTTCCACAAGGTAAGGATTGTAAGTAAACAACCAAAAATTATCAATTAGGAAGTTTGTATAATTCCTCCTCAGTGAGAAGGTAGGTCCATTCTGGAATCTTGTATATATTGGACCACTGATTTCAACCAAAATTGTTCCAGGATAAGAGGATTTTAGGTATTTCTCTTTGCATCTGCCATTATTGATGCAAGTGTAGGATGGATTGAAATTGGCTGTGGTAATTTCTCAGTTTGGAGGGACTAGGTAAAATCTGGTAACCAACAGTCAGAAGAGTTGAGGAATGGAAAACAGGAAGAAGCAAACAATGAAGAAAGAGAATTGATAAAAGAGATGAAATCATAACAGACAGTCAAAGTTCTGAACTGAGCAATGAGGATTTGGGCGGATTGAGAGGTTGACACAAGGTTGAGGTAGGTGGCAGCAAGTTGATGTTGATGGGGCGAGTTGGTGTTGATGAAGTGAAGGGTGAATGAGAAAAAGAAAGAAACAAGAAATCAAAATAGAAAGGAAAGACCAAATAAGATAAAAACAAGAAAAGAGATGGAAAAAAGATGAAAAATTGAATTTGAGAGACTAATGCCCAAGAGACCGCCAAGGCGGACCTCCTGTGTGTTGACACTGTAAGTTAGCCGTGCAGCAAATGCGCTTTTGCCGTTCCCACTGCTCTGTCACATTAGGGTCAGCTTCCAGGTGTTTGGTGAGTTAGGAGTGCGGACTGGGAATTGACTGTGTGGGAGTCAATTGAGTGGGAGTTGTAGAGAGAGAAGAAGGAGGGGATTTGACAACCCTTGTGGCTGGTAGGATTTCAGGGTAGGAGAAAAGGGGATCTATGACGTGGAGAAGGTTGGAAAGTGAGATTTTGGAAAACTCTTCGGTTAATCCATCTGCTAACATGTTGCCAGAGGAAATTAGTTTTATCACAAGGTTGTTGTATTTTAATTCTTTGCTGATGGCTTTTGTCTTTATGTCAATGTGAAGGCTTTTGGAGTTGCTTCCAAATTTATTCAGTTTGTTGTCCAGTCCATTATTTTATATGTAGTGCAGGATGAGTTGAATGGGCTTGGCCAACATTTATGACACAAGCTCTCTCATCCAAATGGCTTCAAGATAGGAGTCAAAGAGAGGATTGAGTTCAGCTTTGGTGGTTGAGTGGGTGATGTTTTGCTGACAATAGATGTTCCATGAGATGGGAGAACCAAACAGAAGAGTTAGGTGACTGGATTGAGATTGTCTTGTTTTGAGATTGTTGCTGTAGCATTGGATTTGAGTTTCAGGGTTCTTTACTTCCAGGAAGAGAGAGAGTCCTTTGGTGGCTTTTAGATATTTCCAACAGCACTTGGCCTTGCACCAGTTATTGATTCTGGGTTGTTCACAGAATCAAGCAAGACTGGAGACAGCATAGCTGATTTCTGGTTGAGTGAGGCAGGCAATATAGTTCATTTAGAAAATGGCGGACCTGTAGTTAATGTTGAGCGCCTTGAGTTTGTCATGTTCTTCATCTGTGGCGGGTCAAAGATTGAGGTGAGCATTTAGCCAAATCAAGGAGGGATGGCAGTTGGTAAGTTTGAGTTCTTCAAGACTGTGTTTGATGTGTTTAGGTTGGGAGAGAAAGATCTTCTTGCCTTTCCTAGAGAATTTCTTCCTGAGGATTGTGTTTGGGTTGTGTGCAGTAAGTTGGGAAATCGGGTAAGAAAGTTTTATTTGAATCAATTTCCAAGTCCAATTAGGATGAGGTTATCTACGTGGAAGAAAATGATCAACTGGTGTTGGGGATTCAGGTAAAGGCAAGGATCAGATGAGGACTTGTGGAACCACTGGCTAGAGAGCCAGTCAATCAGGGTGTTGAACCAGTTCAGGGGAGCTTGTTTAATCCCGTATAAGGATTTGTTGAGCTTGAGATACTTAGATTTCCTTGTTGATCCTTTTGGCATTCTGATGATGACTTGTTCTTTGAGTGGAGGATGAAGAAACACACTCTTGATGTTGAATTGAGTGGTAAAGGCCATGCATGAGAGCAATTCTGAGAGAAGCGGCTTTACCAGTTGGAGAGAAGGTGTCTTGATAGTCTAGACCGTAAATTTGATCAAACCCTTGCATGCACAATTGGCTTTTGTAAATTAGGGGATTCCTGTCGCAGTTGTCCTTGAGGAAATAGACCCACGTTGTGTTAAGAGGGTTGGCTGGCTTGGTACCAGTGTAAATGTCCCAGAATTTCATGTTTTGGATCCCGTTCAGTTCGACGTCCATTGACAGGTCCCAGTGTTTGTAGTCTTTACATTTCTTGGCTTGATTGAATGATTTGGGAACAAAGTAGTGATGGCATCCATAGCTGTCAGGGGTCTTGAGCGTTGATCTGTTGCGCAGGGTTCTAGATGGAACCAATTAGTCACCAATTTCTGTGAGGATTGAGAAGACCAATAATTGGAAGAGTCAAAGGTTTTGGTTTCAGTGAGATTAGGATTGGCAGATACCAAGAGAGGTGGGATGTCAGGTGAATTGCTTTGAATTGGAGTGGAGTTGGAAGTAGGAGATGAAAATTCAATGTTGAGTGAAGCAATTGTTGAAGGGTGAGTTTGAATGAGCAGAGAATGGTTCTGATGGATTTGGCTATTGTGCAGTTGGGGCGGTCCACCCAACCATTATGCTTGTGGTGGTAAGGCTCAGTGAAAATGTGTTGGATCCAGTTTTCTTCAAAGAATGGATGAAGCTTGAAAGAAAAAAATTATCCTTTGCCATTGGAACAGATGGTGGAGGGGTAGCATCCTTGTTTATTGCTTCTCAAATCTAAGAATGGTCATGAGTTGAAGGGAAGCATCAGATTTTGAGCAAAGAGGGATAGAAGAGAGATATCCTGAAAAATTGTCAACAATAGTCATGATGTAACTTATCCAGTTGCAATATTTGGAATTGATTGGATCCATGAGGTCAATGTGAAATTTTTCAAAGGGTCTCTGAGCGGGATTAGACTTCTTGTTGAAAGGTGTTTTTGTTATTTTAGAGAAGACGCAGTTGGAGCATTGGAAGTTATTGATTAGTGAAGCTGGAATTTTGGGTTTGATGTTTTTGAATCAATGCAGACTTTCGTGACCAAGAGATTGATTAAGATAGAGTAGTTTGTTGTGGTTGATTGAATTCTGGGTTAGATAGCTGATTTTGGAGTTGTTTCCAATAGAGTGGGGAAGTTTGCAAGAAAAGAGGTTGTCTCAAATGAATACTTTGAAGGCCAGCATTCCATTTTGGATGAATTTGAAGGAGTTTCCACTGGAAAAGACCAAGAATTGCTTTTTGGCAATCAGAATGCCGGGGCTGATGAGATTGATGACAAGGTTGGGTACAAACAGACAATCCATGATTTGGATTACAGAGTTTCTCCAAGTCAGAAGCACCTTGCCTTTTCCTTTGATTGGGAGGTTGCCTCTATCTTTTTAAGTGCTTATGTGTTTGCCATTGCTTTCTTGAAGAGTGGAGAAGTATTTGGTGGAGTTAAAAATGTGGCAAAAAGCCCCCAAATCAAGGATGATCCGGTGATCTGCATTCACTTTGTTGATCCAGGTGGTGAGAAGGGCATGATAGTGAGCTAACTCATTGCTCTTGGGTTTCTTCTGATCCTTCCACTTTGCCTGAGCTTCTTTCCACCAATTGGGTGCAAGGTGTTTGTGCTTGTGCCAGCATCTTTCATTGGGGTGGTTTTTGTTAAAATACGTACGCACTTACGCGGGTGCTACGTATAAGTGTAATCCAAATGGGATGCACAAATGGGCCTCTGAGGCCCATTGGACACACACACGGACCATACGGGCCCATGTGGATGCAACAGAGTTGGGGAAACTGGCCTCAAAACGCGTGAAATAGACCCATTGGTACACGGGCCCTAACGGGCCCAATGGGGTATATGGGCAAATACGGCCAGATGGGCTTGTATGGGCATAATTGGGCCCAAGGTTTATTTTGGACATACTTGGCCAGACGGGCTGGCCCGCAAAAGTAGTCTTTTCTCACAATTCGGGCTTGGGGCGGCCCATTAGGGTTGCCGCCCGTGTCGCGGCCCGCTCGGGGCCACTGCTCGCGTCGCGGCCCGTTCGGGGCCGCCTGTGTTCCTCGGCACGGCCCACACGGGGCCCGACGGCCCGCGCGGTGCTGTTGCGCGGCCGAGGGATCCCGCGCGGTGCAATGCCGCGCGGGCCCGGCTGGTCGCGACCGGCGACCAGCGCCGCGGAGCCGGGGCTCGCGGCCCCGGCTCGCTCCCCCTCCCCTCGCTCGCCGTCGCGAGGGGGAGGGGGCAGGCTGGCTGGGTTGAACCAGCCAGCGACCGACCGCAACGAGGCGGTCGGTCAGGGCAGGGGGGACCTGACCACCCCCTTGCCCAAGTAGGTGGCGGCGCCGGCCGCAAGAGTAGCGACCGGCAGGTGGGGGGGATTTCATCACCCCCCCACCATTGATCGGTCAATGCAACCAAACCAGATAGGGGCGCTCTCCCCCCCCCTTTACCGAGGGGGAGGAGCGATGGGCCTGGGGGGGCCTGATCACCTCCCAGGCCAATTTACATGACGACGCCCTGGGGGTATCGACCCCCAGGGCCCCTGGTGAGGGGATTTGACCGCCCCCACCAGGGATTTGTAAGAGATAGAGGGGGGGACAGCATGTCCGCTGGTCACACCCCCCCATGTGAGGTTGAAACCGGACCCAGGTGAGCCCTGGGTCCCACCTGGCCCATTTCAGGGGCCAGGGGCTGGATGCATGAGGCAACCAGCCCGTAACAGGGGTAATGATGCCATCAGGGCCGGTTGTAATAGACAACCAACTAAGGGACTGAACAGCAATTGGTTGGTTCAGCCCCGTAACGGTGGAAACACAAGAATGGACTGGAATAGTCTGGTTGTAAGGGTTCAGGGACTAATGCCATGTGGGCTGATGCAGTCCAAACCAAGTAACAAGGCCTGTAGAGCCTGTAGAGCTCTTTTGGGGCGGAAAATTTGCCCTTTGGCTTGTTGTATCATGGGCTCACAAGAGGCCAATCTTTTGTACTTAAGGAGCTCTTCTCCCTGCTGTTTTCCATCATTCATTCATCATCCAATCGAATTCATCCAACATATTGCCCCATTGTGAGAGCCCCATTAGCCATTATTGACACACAGTGTCCAGCATTTCTTTTGCTTTAAATACTGCTCATTTGCCTAAGCTAATTGCTGGCCATAATTATAACAGTTTTTTGCAAGTTGATTGTGATATCCTTCTCTGCAGTGTGGTACGTTGGAGTTCTGAGTTCTGGATTTGTTGACAACAACAGCCATTTCTCAAACAGGGCTCTTGTTGAGTTTTGGTTTGGTTTTGTTATCAAGCTGTGTGAGGTGGTTGAGAACAAGTTCAACTGTGAATTCCTTATCTGAGTGCATAATTTGTTGTCAAAGCGAGTGAAGAGAAGAATGGAACTTGAATAGAACAAGGTCTGCCAGGATGTCAGTGGGCAGTTCTATACTGACATCAATCATCTTTTTGAGTGAGATTTTTTATTTCTGTGATGAAGGACGTAATGGCATCAGGCTTGAACAGTTGATAGAGGAAGTCATTAAAAACTCAAGCTCAATTTGCAGTTTGCAATGAAGCAAACCTCTCCTTGACAGTCTTCAAGAGAATTTTAGAAGAGTTAATGTTTTCTTGGTTCAAAAAGTTGTTGTGAGTTATGGAATTGATCTTGGAGAGAATGATTAAACGGGTTTCAAGATCATCTGAGGGTTTCAGGATTTTTGTATTGTCTTTGAGGAGTTTTTTGATTCCCTTGAGTTTGAGGAGGATTGAGATCTTGTCTTTCCAAATTTATTAATTTTTGTCTGTCAGATTTGGGACATCTTTGAGAGCGGCTTTGAGCATTATTTGTTGGAAGCCATCCATGGTGCCTGGTCCCTCCATAGTCTTGAGGTTAGGTGGTCATTGCAATTTGACTTTTAACCGTGTAGGATGGATTGAATTTGGCTGTGATCATTTCTCAGTTTGGAGGGACTAGGTAAAATCTGGTAACCAAAAGTCAGAAGAGTTGAAGAATGCAAAAAAGGAAGAAGCAAACAATGAAGAAAGAGAAGTGAGAAAAGAGATGAAGTCATAACAGACAGTCAAATTTCTGAGCTGAGTAATGAGGATTTGGGCGGATTGAGAGGTTGAGGTGAGGTTGATGTTGGTGGCAGAAAGTTGATGTTGATGGGGAAAGTTGGTGTTGATGAAGTGAAGGGTGAATGAGAAAAAGAAAGAAACAAGAAATCAAAATAGAAAGGAAAGACCAAATAAGATAAAAAAAAGAAAAGAGATGGAAAAAAGATGAACAATTGAATTTGAGAGACTGATTCCCAAGAGACCGCAAAGGCAGACCTCCGGTGGGTTGACACTGTAAGTTGGCTGTGCCAAAAGTGCGCTTTTGCGGTGCATGCTGCCCTGAATCTTTAGGGTCAGATTCCAGGTGTTTGGTGAGTTAGGAGTGCATACTGGGGATTGACTGTGTGGGAGTTGTAGAGAGAGAAGAAGGAGGGGATTCTGTTGGAATTCAAGAATTTCTGCTCAAATTATTCCTCTCAACTCTTCCCTGTTCTTCAATTTCCTTCAGACTCTTGTTTATTTCCTCGCTGATCTGTCTTCCAATTCTTTTTCTCATTTGTCTTCCTGCTTTTTTATCTGTCTTACACTCTGCTGTCTCTTTGCCTCATCTAAATGTTGCTGTCTGGCCATGCCGCTCTTCCCTTAAAAATTGCGCACTTGCATGCTAACACTTGCCAACTTGCCCGCTAACACTTGCTTTCTGCTCCAAACAAGGAGCCAATCACCTCCATTCATCAAGCTGCTCAACAAACCCATTCACCAAGCTACTTGACCAACCGCTCATCCTCAAGGAGCCAATCACCTCCACCCATCAAGCTATCTAATATCCCCTCATCTTCAAGGAGAAAATCACCTCCACTGCTCAAGCTAATCAACCATGCTCAGCGCCCTACCAACTCCATCTTACTTTCTCCTTGTTCCTGGTTGTGTCTCATGATATGTGGTTATTTTTAGGTTTTTATCCTAGATTGTTCATGCTCAGTTTTCTTCATATTAATCTTTGTCTAATTCCTGAAATTCAGGTTCTTTTTAGTCTGCAATTCTCTCAGATGTACAGTCCCAGATTGCTTCCTGGACCAGATAGGCTCAATGTCTGACTCGGAGGAACCCAGCTCATCCAAGCTCAACATACCCTTTCTAACCAACTCAAAATTTCCATCCTGGAGCCTCAGAATCAAGATCTACCTCTGTCCTAAAGGACTTCTGGAACTAATTCTTGAACCTTCCCCATCTCCGCTGAACATTTCTATCAAGAAAAAGGTCTTCAAAGCTGCGGATATAATCATCCAACATGTTGGCCAATTGGCCTTTGAAGCAATCATCAACCAAGCTAACAATGGAGACCCACATGCCATCTGGAATGCCATTATTGAACACTATGCCTCACAGTCCATGAATAATGGCGGCCAAATATGGCTGAATTTCATGCGGTAATGCGGTACCACTTCAAAGGTGATCTGAAAACGTACATCAGGGACTGCAGGAAGCACATGAACAAACTGTAGGTTGTGCAACTTCAATTTTCCCCTGACATCCTGAGTTAAACCATTCTTGTTAAACTTCCTAGTTCTTTCTATTATATTTTTCATACCATAATCCTCAACAAAAACCTCCTTCAAAACCCCACTGGAATCTTGAACAATCTCTGCAAAGTTTTGCATCTGGAAACTTCTTGTCTTCCCAACCCCCAAATATCCTCCAAGACTCCTTCCTTCATCTCACTTCAAAAATCTGCGGTTAAGAAAAAACCTAAGCACCCATGCTCCAAAGGACATCCCAACCCTCTAGCCAAGCACCCTGAAAGCAAGTGCTGGTTTGTGCAACCCCATCTGAGGCCCAACTGGAACAAGACTCCATTGTTGAATCTCCACTCTGTCAACAAAAACTCAAATTCAAACAACCAGAGTGATTCCAAGAATGCTGAAATCCATTTCAAAACTCAAATCTACCTGTCCTCCAGCAAATAAAGATCTCACCTCCCTGTTCTTGAATCTTTTGCCAGCCACCATATTGTAAATGACCCCAAATTCCTGTTCAATTCCATGCCAATTCAACTAGAAGTTGGAAAAGGATCACCAAACAATTCTCTTGCTGCAACTCACTCAGGCTCAGCCAAGCTCATCAATCATTTGGTCTTGAAAATTGTTCTGCAAGATTTCTTTCTCATCCCAACCATCAATTGCTGTCTAATCTTACTCACTCAACTGAATTCCTCCAAGACCAATTTCTCAAAATTCAGTCATTCAGGGTTTGAAGTCACAATGGACAACTTTAACTTCATTGGAACTACCATTAACAAGCTGACCAAAATTTGTGGCACAAAATTTGTGTCCTCTGACAACTCCACTGTACTCCTCAAGGCTCCAGAAATCCTTTAGCACCTCTGTCTGGGTCACGCCAGCCCTCAATCTCTTAAGGAATTGAACCTTCTGCCTCACAATTCTGCCTGCTCTCATGATTTGGTGTGTCAGGTCTGCAAAATTTGTAAGCAGGTCTCAACCCCCTTCAACCATCATTTCAAGAAGGTCTCTGAACCCTTTGAAGCTCTCCACTTGGAACTTGTAGGGCCGTTCTCAGTCACCTCCAAATCCAGGTTCTCATAATTTTTATTGCTAATGGACCAATTCTCAGGCTTCCGGTCTGTGGCCCTCCTCAAGCAGAAGAGCAATGCCACTCCAGAAATCAAGGAATTCATAGCTTGAGAAGAACATCAAACTGGTCTGTTGGTAAAACTGCTGATCTCTGACAATGGCGGTGAATTTGTCTCATCCAACCTTCACTCCTATTGCCTTGAGAAGGGGATTAGTCAGCACTTCTCACCTCCTCACACTCCTCAACAAAACAGTCTGGCAAAGAGATCAAACCTCCACATCCTGGAGAAAGCTAGATGTCTTCTGAATCAGAGCCACTTACCGCTGAAGTTCTGGGACAAGGCCATCAACACCGCCGTCAATACGCTGAATGTAATTCCTTCAAGGTCGCGCAACAACTCTGTTCCATATAGAACTTGGCACAAACAAAAGTTCAACTACAACTACCTACAACCCTTTGGATGAACTGCCTTTTCAGTCATGCCTAGAGCCAACCACGCCTTCAATTTCCTTCCCATCAGCAAAAGAGAAGTCTTTCTTGGGTACTTCAATGACTTCTTGTCATTCAGACTGCTTGATCTGGATTCTTCCAAAATCTTTATCTCCGCCAATGTCACTTTTGACAAATTTTATTTTCCCTCTCCATCTGGGGCATGGCCCTCTTCCTCTCCCAATGTGGACCTCACGCTGACCCCACTTTTCTCCCTGCCATCATCTACTGATGACCTTCTGTACTTACTGTCCGCTGGAACTACTTCTGCTCCTGCCACAGCTACACCTGTCACTCTTGCTGATTCATCAACTCCAGCAAAATCCATTCCCTCTTCCATTTTTGCCCTGCTGGACCAAACAACTCCTTTGGCACATAATTATCTCACTCACAACAATATAATACATCATCCTTGACGCACCAACTCCAGAATCAGCCTTCCTGCGGTATAACTCATTGTTGAAAGCAGCTACTCTGATCCTACCTCAGTTCAAGAGGCGCTTAAGTCTAATTATTGCAAGGAATGGCTCAAGGCTATGAGGCACCAAGAACTAAATCTAATTGATTATGAAGTTTGGGAGGAATTGCCTCTCCCTGATGGCAAGATGGGACTCAAATGTGTCTGGGTCTTCCGGACCAAACGTGATGACCAAAACAAAATTTTAAAATTCAAAGCCCAACTATGCGTTAAGGACTTCAATAGCAAAGATGGTGTCAACTTCACTTCAACTTTCTTGCCCACTGGTGACAAAAGTTCTCTTTAAATTCTGATTTCCCTAGCCACCCATTGCAAGCTAAAATTCAATCAAGTAGATTTCAAAGCGGCTTTCCTTAAAACTCCCTTGAAAAAAGAAGTCTACCTCATCCTTCCTCCATACGTAAAAGTGACTCTTGGCAATAATCTCAGGCTGAAGAAAGTTTTAAACGGTCTCAAGCAGGCACCGGTTGCATGGTACAATAGGCTTAGCAGCTGGCTTATTGACTGCGGATACACTAGAAGGGCGGCTGATCAGTGCGTGTTCTGGAAGCAAGCCACTTATCTCTACGTAAATGTTGATGAAATTGCTATCTTCATTGATCAACTGGAAGTCTTCATCTCCCAGCTCAGCGCCAAATTCAAGATCAAGGACCTTGGCTCCGCCTCTCTGCTCCTTGCAATGAACGTCAGCCATCTGTCCTCGGGCTTCAATTTGTCCCATACCTCCTACATCAAACAGGTCTGCTCTCAATATTTGCTTCCCTCTCACAAATACTTCTCCACCCCCTTCAAGCCCAACAGGAAACTCTACCCATCAAGTGAAGAAGACAACAAGGAATCCCTCCAATCTGGGGCCAACTATTGGGAGATTGTGGGTGAACTCAATCACATCAGCATATGCAACAGACCCAAAGTAACCTTTGCCGTCAACTATCTGGCAAAATTTCCAGTAAAACCCAATCTCCATCAATTTTGAGCAGCGCTCCAAGTCCTGAAATATCTTCAACACAGCTCCAAACACCAAATCATCTTCAACCCTTCTGGCGCTGCAACTGACCGGGAAGCTTACATCAATGCCAATTGGGCAACTTGTCCTCCCACCAGGCGGTCTATCTCTGGTATGGCCAGCCGCTGGTTGGGAATTTTGATAACCAGGAAAAGCAAAAAACAACCCACGTTGTCTCTGTCCACCACCAAAGTGGAATATAAAGCTCTGGGGGATTCAATAAAAGAAATCAGTTGGATTAAATCCATCCTATGTGAAATCCAGCCACATGTAGCCATCAAGCCAGCCACTCTTCACAAGGACAATGAGGGATGCATCAAGCTTTCTCTCAAAAAATCAAATCACGCCGCCTTTCACACCAAACACATGGAGTTGCAATTCCACTATGTTTGCAGTGAAATCCTCAAAAACACAATCAAACTTCAAAAGGTATCCTCCAAAAGAAACCTTGCAGATTTTCTTACCAAGCCAGTGAACCGGGTTGAACTTCACCAAAATCTCAAGGCTCTCAATTTCTCAGAATAATCTGAGCACGGGAGGCTGTTGGAAGTCAAGAGTTTCTGCTCAAATTATTCCTCTAAACTCTTCCCTGTTCTCCCATTTCCTTCAGAATATTGTTTATTTCTTTGCTGCTCTGTCTTCCAATTCTTTTTCTTGTTTGTCTTCCTGCTGTTTTATCTGTTTAACACTCTGCTGTCTCTTTGCCTCATCCAAATTTTGCTGTCTGGTCACGCGGCTATGCCCTTAAAAATTGCGCACTTGCATGCTCACACTTGCGGACTTGCGCACTCACACTTTCTCGCTGCCCCAAAAAGGAGCCAATCACCTCCATTGATCAAGCTGCTCAACCAACCCATTCACCAAGCTAATTGACCAACCACTCATCCTCAAGGAGCCAATCACCTCCACCCATCAAGCTATTCAATATCCTCTCATCTTCAAGGAGACAATCACCTCCACCGCTCAAGCTAATTGAACATGCGCAGTGCCCTACCAAGTCCATCTTCCTTTCTCCTTGTTCCCAGTCATGTCTCATGCTATCTGGTTAATTTTGGGTGTTTATCCTAGATTGTTCATTCTCATTTTTATTCATATTGTTCTTTGTCTCATTGCTGAAATTCAGGTTATTTTTAGTCTGCAATTATCTCAGATTCAACAGCAAGCTTCTTTCATTTTTGAAGTACCACATGGGAAAGGTATCATGTATCTTTTAATTGCTTGAAAAATTTATGCTTGTGTGGATTGTTCAGTTAGCTCTGCACAAACAATCATTCCAATTTATTTAGATTTTCTTGGTTGGTGATCATGGTAAGTAATTAACAACATGTGAGCATGAGGGAGACCTTTTCCTGGAATTCTATAAAATTTTTCTTCCCATTTTCAATACAAATAATCCATTCATGGTTTTTGATTTTAAAACCTGTGTTAATTTATCTGGATTTTGTATGGAAAAGATTGGACATTTAACTGATGAGATGGATGATGGATCCACTACTGAGAATGTGTGGACCTGTGATAGGGTATCAAATTTTTTTGTGAGAATGATTGGAAACAGAATAGTGTTTTGATGGGGATAAAACTATAAAAAACTCATGAGTTGGGGGTTGAGAAATAATCAATGATTAAGGTCAGGATGATCATATGTGGTTGAACTTCTCAAAGTATTTTAATGAGAATTGTGAAGAACTTCATGAGAATTTGAGTGGTGTGATTCATTCTGAAGCACCATGAAAGGAATTGAAAAGTTTCTTCTATGTAGATTTGGAAAATGACTCATGGTTTTTTTATGCAGAGGAATCTAGCATATAAAAATTCAGCTTGTGGTGTGTAGAGATGAGGAAATGCAAAAGAAGGTGGTATTTATGTAGAAAAAATTACATAAAAGATCTTTGATTTTACACCAAAAGTGACGATCACCTTGGTAAAATCCCCCTGTTGAACTTCTTTCTGTAAAGTACTTTGCAGTTCATTGATATTGCACTGAAGGTGTTCTACCTGGTTAAATCCCCCCTGTTACACTGTTTTCTGTTAAATACCTTGCAGCTTCTTGATGTCACACCAAATTTGTTTCTTTTGGTTACATCCCCCTGTTACAATGAAGGTTTTGTAGGTATGTACATGGGTGTGTGCAATACTTGTAAAAAAAAGCAGAAATAAACATTATGCTGTATAAGTACATCCAGATTATGCATAGAGCTTTTTGATATATATACTGGGGAAAAGAAAGAAGAACTAACCTTATGTATAAAGACATACATGCAGAAATATGTATATTCACACAGAGTTAAAACAAGCGGACAGCTTAAAAAAAATTATATTGAAAAAGCAGAAAAATTTATATTCACATGGAGGGAAAAAAAGCAGACACTCAGAAAATAAAAAGTTACATTAAAAGAAAAAAAAACATTGATATATATTCAAATGGAGTGAAAAAAAGCAAGCAACTGCAAAAAAAACTACATTCAAAAAAGCAGAAGTTTCTATATTCACATTAAGAAAAAAAAAGCAGAAACTCCAAAAAAACATTACATTGAAAAAAGAAAATTGACATTCAGATGCACAGTTTGCATCCTTGTCACCAGGAAATTAAAAGGTTCTGCGCACCCAAGGCAAACAACACTGGTATTTATTGAGGGTTCAGGACCCAATATTTCTAGTATATAGTAGAGAAAGTATGGGCAAGCTGGGGATAAAATTGCTTGTTTGAAGAAATCCTTTCAATAAATTTCCTGCAATGTATTCTTGAAGAACAGTTGATCCTTGCTTTGAGAGAGAGTAGACTGGTCCAGGTTCCAGAGGTGGGCAAGTAACTTTGATCCTGTGATCATAACAATGGGAAGGAGGTAGTTTATCTGCCTTTACAGCTGAAAAGAGGTCAGAAAATTCATAGTAAACCATAGGTAAAGACTCTAAAATCATTTCTAAATCTTCAACTTTTTCATCATCTTTGAGAACAGGGCTCAAAGTATTTTCACAATCCAAGAGAATTAGGGAGCTCAAAATATACCTATTATTAGGCACCTGTTTCTCTTTCAATAAACAAGGAAGAGGTAAGTTTGACAAATGAGAAATAAATCCTAAATCTGAAGAGTGAACTTGGGAATGAAGTTCAGGATATTGCAAATCTCCTGGCGGATATTTTTCATCCAACTCAATGCCAGTGTCAGGTAGGCTGTTGAATTCCTTTTTGAAAAAATGGTTAGTTCCTGGTTTTGCAAGGTTTGAAGGTTAATTAATCCTTCTTGCCAGTTCACATCCAGATTTCAGTAGACCAGAAAGTCATGGCCTAGAATGGTGTTTTCCATTCTGTGGATATACAAGACAAATAAGTCCCATTGGATTCTGAGGAAATTTGAGCATAAAAAGGTCCATTCTGTCTTATGGGTAACCCAATGAGACAGATTGTTTTCACCGATTACTGAATAGGTGGGAAATTTATGTATCTTGGAAAATTTGATATTTTTGGAACTGGAAAAAGATGAACTTATAAAATATAAATTAGATCTTGAATTGAGTAAAAAGGGAAAAGGAGTATTGTTGGAATGGAAAAGGACAGATCTGAAACTTGGAGGATTAAGTTACTTGCAAGTGAAAAGATTGACTTTCTTATATTTAGATAATGTGTAATCTTCCTTGCAAGTATCAGGAAAATTACAAGCTAATTTTTTGACATCTTAGCCTCTTTTCAAAACTATTGGAAAAATTCTTTCCCCCAAAATACATAAATAACCCTTAATTCTCCCTCCTTTGCCATTCCTTGTTTTGGAGAATACCAGTTTCCTTGTCCAGAAAATTTGGAGTTTTTACAATGGCCTTCCCCTTTGGGTTGGAGTTTGAATTTGGATTTGGTTTGGATTTTTTTGAATTTTTCAAGTTTTGCTTTTAAGAGTTTTCTGCCTTTGGTTCCAAGGCTGACAATCCATGGTTGTTTTTTCAAGATCAGTTCTTGTTGTGATAGCCATCATCAAGCTTGATCACCCAATCTATTAAATTCTGAAGGGAGGTTGTCTTATGTCCCCCAATTGCAAGCTGTTTGATTAGGCCTTCCAGTAAACCATTTCGGAAATAAAATAAAAGTGCTGCCTTGTTCCATTGGATGCAATACTTCAATTTTTGAAATTGAGAGATGTAAAAAGAAAAACTACTATTCTCCTTCATTACTAGGCTGATCAATTTTTATTTTGAATTTTGCACTTTTTTAGGGTTGAAAAAAAGGGTGAAAAATTGGTTTTAAAACTTTTACCAGCTGTTGAGGATACAAGTGGGACTTGCATTGGATAATAGTTCAAGGAAAGTTTCAAACCTCTACAAGGCTCTAACTCCTAAGAAGGGAGACATGTACATGAACTTGTGTCTGTTGGAGGGAAAGTTGTTGGTGTTTTTGGAGGAGATTACTTTACAAGACTGCAGACAGAATCTAAGCTTATGGGCATGTTCTAACATGAATTTTTCCGGCTGCTTCATTCTCAGAGTGCAAAAAATAGGACCAATTGCTCTAGGTCACAAGGAATTTTGATTAACAACCTGGATCAGAGCAGATACAAGAGTTTTAGCTTCCAACTTGTGAGAATTTGTGCAAAAACTTGACCTACTGCAAGTCAAGGTTTCATTGGAGGAGTTTTCAGAATATTTGATTTGTTCCAGAGGATCCACCAAGGCTTTGGATCAACTGCAAGAAGAAAGTGGTTTGTTGAGAGGTTAAACCAAAGGAGATTTGAAAGAAAGAACAGGATCTAAGGGTTTTGGAGCCTGTGAAGGTCTGGATCTCCCTACCATATTGATATAATCATCAAAAGGGGTGAGGGCAGAGTTCCTGTTCAAGCAAGTATGTGACATTGTAAAAGAAATCTGCTATAGGTGGCAATTATGATAAATTTACAGTCACCCCACCACCCCATGTACAACAGGGCAATATTTAGAGGATTTTGAGTGAAAATGAGAGAAGCTGAGTCCAAGTTGCGATGTCAAATAGCAGAGATAACTGCAAAGTGAAAACTGATTTGTTTGGTGCCTCACAGATGATGTATTCCTTATAAGGTAATCCAGTGGTGACTAGATACAACCTGATGGAAATTTATCTACAGCTATAGAGCAATGATGCAATGAATGACAGGAACAGATGGGAAAATAAAATAAACTGTACAACCAGGTCCAATGTCATGGCATAAGTGCAAGACAATGGAGTGTCCAAATACATAAGTGTAATAGGTGAAAAATGGAAGGAATGACATGTGAAGAAAATCAAATGAATAGATTTAGTCATGCAGGGAAGGGAGCTATTCCTTTGGAGGAAATGTACATTTATTGTGGCTATCTACGCCTAGGTGCAAACTAGTTTAGTTTTGTGACCAAGAATGGAAGCCAAAGAGATAGAGATACCCAGGGGTACTAGGTCAAAGCTTGAAGGAGTGGTTGAACGGATTAGAGCTAAATGCAAAGATTGCAAGTATAGATTGGGTTTCTATGATTGGAAGGTTGTTTTACACAAGCAAGAAGTAGTAAGCGTAATGCACTATGGATTTTGTGCCTTATTTGTGTCATGCTTGTGGAATGAGGTAGAGGGTACTGAGGAAAAGGATATGCAAAAGTGATGAAGACAATAAACCAAAAATTTTCAGAGTGACAATTATATTGAATCAAATAGTATTGATTTTAGTACCATAGCTAGGGGATCCTTTAATGAGGGTAAAAAATGATCCTTAAAAGCTGAAAATAAAACTTTTCATTTTTCAGAATAAAAAATATTGGGATAAATGAGAGTTTCTGATCATGTTTTAGTTGTTTTTTTTTACAAAAAAAAACAAAAAAAATTAAGAAATTTGTGCTTGATTAAGTGTAGAGAGATGACCTATGATTACTTACTTGTCTTATTTATAAATACTTGTTTCTTTGGGTATGATTTCTGGTGTTATAAATCATTGAACCAGTGGATAAATTCAACTTAGATGGGAGTGGTATGGATCAATTTTGATTTCTTTGAACAGCATCTTTGATTTAAATATGAGTGTTTCAGGGTCACTCCTGTGCACTAAGGCTAGAAAGGTAGTCTCAGAGTGGTTTTCATGTAGATTTTCTTATTGAAAGGTACTGGAGAATTTTGGTCTTACCAGCATTTCATTGTTTTTTTTCTATCTATCCCTCACAATTTCTTTGTGGTGCTTTTCCATCAATTGTGAATGGGCCATAAAGATCAAATCTCTTGATTATTTAATTCTGGTTTTCTCAAGAACTTAAGTGTTCAGAGTTGAAATTTTCTCATCATCTAACCTTAGTCTCAAATTATTATACATTCCTTTGGTCTCATGCTTTTGGGTGAAAAGTCATCAAATAATGCCAGAATACTGGGTGTCAATCAGATTTATGGTAATTTTTGAATATTTTATCATTCCTTTTCTACAATTGTCCACTATGATTTTGAGTGATTTGATTTTTTTTCATGAAATAGGAAATCTATGAGTAAGATTATTATATCTAACCCATAATCTCACATTAGCTGTACACAATCACTGATTTTCCATGGCTAAAATGGCTACATGCGGAATTTTTTTCATGAACCTTGTACATACATTAATCAAATAGGTTGTATAAGAGTTAGCAAACCAGCCATTTTTTTGGACCAAACCAGCCATTTTTGATGGCAGGTTTCTGAAATACACATACCCCCTAACTGGTGTGTTTTGAAATGGGGTGTATCATGAAAATGGTGAATTTCAAACATCAAATCTGCAATTTATGCATCATCATCCATCCACCATCCATCACATGCAAAAAACCCATCCATACATCCAACTTGGAAAATCCATACCAATCCCATCTACATCCCTTCACACAAATATCATCTATGTTACTTCAAATCTCCATCAAATTGCATCTCAATTTCTTCACACACATCCCATCATAATATCATCATCCCACATCACATGACCATCTTTCTCAACATTTTCAATCGAAATTCCCGCCAGCATGTTGAAAAGGCAAAAAAGCTGACTGAACATGTTCTATTATTTGACTCTGATTCAGAATTTGATTTGGAATCTGTTGAGAGGAAATCTCCTGAACCCCATACCGCGCTCATTCTCACCTATAACCTTTCCCCAACCTGTCACAAGTGATATTTTGCGCTTTTCTTTCATCTCACAAGTGATCTTTTGCGCTTTTCTTTCATCATCACTTTTCTGTTTCATCCTCCCTGCTCCCTCTCTTGGCTCAATCCTCATCCCTCCATTCCTCGACTCATCCATTCTTCATCCGCTCCATATTCTCCATCTTCATCCGCTCCATATTCTCCATTGCTTCTTTTCCACCTGCTATCTTCCATCCGCTCCATATTCATTCCTCTCATTTGCCCCAGTATATTATCCACTTCTCCACCTCACTCCACATCCACACTCACTCCGTCACCCACTTCCTTCTTTCTTCTTCTCAACCCAAATCCACCTCTCTCATCCTCTCAAGACTCTCCCCAACTCAATCTTTGAAGCCAACAAAGATTCTTCCATCTTACAATCCATTAACCCAACATCGACCATCTAACCCAACTCACTCAATTTCCTCTTCTTGTTCACATGTGAGGTTGCATCAATCAAGGATCCTAAGCACCCTGCTGATTAAATTTGATTACTTTCATATTTTATTGTCTAGACACTTGTCTCGTCCTATGATCTTGTCATCCTCTTCTTTTCATTCCTATTATTTGAGCGCCCTACCTTGTCTGTGACCGCACTGAGTGAGACTTTACCCAACTTGTCTTCATTCTTTTCTTTATGTCTTTGATTATTGTTAATCTTTCCTCTTCAGTCTGTTGGTTCAGGTAATCAAGAATTCTATAGCTCTTCAGAATCAACTTTGTTAGCTTTGAATTCTATATTTGAAAAGGGATGAATTGTTCCAAAAACAAAGAATCTCCACAAACCTATGTATGAAATGCAAAAGCTTCATATCCTCCCCAACTTAAGCTTCCAGCAGCTTTTCCAAAAATTTTTCCCTCCATTAATGAAACTGTTGGAGATTGTTTAAGACCACCATATCTTCTAGAAAGATTTCTTGGAATCCTCAATTCAATCCAGCTTTCTGAATCCCTGTTTCTCTTTTTATATTGGGATCAAATGGAAATGGAGAAGAAATTCATTAATTGGAAAATCTATTCTCAGTTGGTTATGGAACCATTGACTTATAAACCAAAAGAGTCATGATTGCTTTCCTATCTTTCTGTTGCTCAGTCCTTTTTTGGCCAAAAAAAGAAGAAAACAAGGAGATATCTCAATTAATAAAGACTGAAGGTGTTCCCTGTTGAATTGGTTTTGTTGATGGAACCACTATCCCTTTGAGTCAAAAACCCAAGCTTTCAGCCTACTGGATGTCAAGACCCTTGCTATCCTTTAGCTAAAAGAGGTGATGGAATAAATAATAAATATATTATTCAATAAATGCAGCAAAAATCTGTAATATATTTTGATAAAGCTATTGCAAGGTTGATTGGTTTGGTTATGATTTAATATTACTAATCAATATTAATAAATTGATTATTGAATAATTTAATAGAGGGGCAAAATAATATTGGGCATCTTTAACACCTCTATTCAGGAAATTCACTTTGAAAACACGTATAACTTGTTACTTTGGAACCTTTAATTTATATTCTTAAAGGAGATATTTCCCAAAGATAATATATATATAAAATATATGATGGAGTGGCAGGGCCTTGTGACCAAGCTGCCACGACAGAAAAAGGATAATAAAACTCACTGGTATATTATTGAATCCTTTAGGTACCTGTTTGGGACGTGCGCGACAGGTTAAAACCTATTACTGGGGTTTAAAAGGTTGTTTGGCTGTTTGAATTGTTAAAAAGGGTTTTGGGACAGATATTATTAATCAGACTAAAGCCATAAATCACTTACTTATCTATTAGCAGTATTTTATTACCTTGGAAAGGTGTCTGGATGTAAATATAACTGGGTCTCTGGGTATCAACAACCTCAAAAGAGATCTATATTTATAGCTTTTTGAGTCCAAATTCTGTCCTTCTGAGGGATAAAGGGGTTCAAAGGGATGGGTGCTAAGGCTAGCAGGGTAAACAGTGGTAGCCTTTCACGTTTTCTTTGTTCTGTAGCACGGATAAAATCAAATTCCACAGGTTATTGGAATTATTCTACCTTTTGATTGATTTTTTGACGTGTGAATAACACTAATCTATCCACATGATCATCATTTAATTAATTATCCTTAGTGAATGCTCCCAGGATTTTAATAATTTTTATTAGTAGTCATTGTTATGGGAAATCTGATGTCAGATGGGTTCTTATTATTTATTAGCTGATGGGATTAAAATCATAATATTGATTTTGATACTTATTTTTGAAATTCTGTTGATTTTCTTGGAATAATTAATTAAAAGTATAAGCTATGGGAATATATGTAATATTTTTAGATAATCAGTTTCCTTAGTATTTCACGGACATACTGGTGTCTTGAAGAACTAAAAATGTATATTTAAAGTATTTTAAGATATTTTATAAATTTTAGTTATCTTATTCTTTGACATATTTGGTATTTTTATTATATATTATTAAAAATATGTAGAAAGTTTATTTAAGTATTTTTATATAATTTTGTCAGATTGCTACTATGTACAGAGCAACCTGTCAAAGTAACAGAAGAAATATGATAAAAAAATTAAATAAAAAAAGTAAAATTAACTAAAGAAAGAGTGAGAGATCCACAAATATTATTGCAGAAATGGATTTCTCACCCAAAATTAGGTAGGGTCACTCACTGACCCCACCCTGGAAATCCAACTCCTTCTATTTTTAAATAATTAAATAAAAAAGGGACCAAAAGCCAAAACACCAATATGGCAGGTTTTGGCCATGTCAATATTTCACGTGTATTGTCACGTATACGTTTTAAAACTAAATTACACTCTGAATTGGAGTTTTGTTTATATTTTAGGAGTTACACATGGAAATTTGTTATTTCACAATTCCCGCACGCAGCCCCCCATCCTTACACAATCCTACGTACCCGTAGCTACACATTCCCGCGTACAGAGGTCATGCGCGCAGATAATTTTGTCACGCACGCAGAGGATCATACCCTGTGCGCATCTGAATTGACTGATCCCTGCGCCTGGATCAGTTGTGACAAACCTGACAACCAGGTACCGCTCAAGGTAGCTAAAACCCAGTTAGGGTTATCTGACATATGTAATAACCTGACATATGAATTATTAATAGTCTAAAAACTATAAAACTTAAATAAAATTAATAAGAAACTAAGTTTAAGTATTTTTTAATAATAAACCAAATATTGAGGATTACCACGTAAATTACTTATCCTGATCTTCAAAGACCACAAAACAATACTAGAGGTCATAATAAAAATGATTAAAAATTACTTAAGTGCTCAGAAGATGATGAAAAATTAGTAAACGTCCACATCTGTCCACTTTAAAATAATATCAATAGTACAAATGAAGGATGAGTGCAGAATGATCCCATTTACGCCATAACAGATTAACAGATTCTGTGGCTAAAATAGCACAGATTTCCAGAAGATCTGATGTAAGCTGATTGACAGAACCAAGGAGAATTTCTAATATTGCCCTGAATGGCTTTCCAGCCTCAGCCCAAGAGCAGAACCCTCTCTACGCGCCATGAGAAGCTTATAGTCACCCCAAAAATGCATTTATACAGACCTCTTTGGACCTATTTTTCCCAATCAGTTTACCAGGAATTATTATTATCAATCAGACACTGTTTAATTGTTAGTCAAGTTCTTATTAAGAGATAAGCAAGTGATTAATGACTTAGTCTGTAGTATTATTATTTATTTCTCAAAACAAATCAACCCATTGAAGTTAGTCAAGCAAATCTACCCAATCTGCTCTGTTCCTATTATTGCAGGATTTTTGTGGTAAAGTGCTCAGAGTGAGTGTTTCCCTTCCTGCCTTGGAAATTATTCTGTTTTTCCCGGTCATATCAGTGCAATAAGCCCTTTCTAAGGCACCCATCTTCATTCCAAGGCTCTTAAACTGCCTAAGGAGGAACTTTGAAGAGAGGTTGTTTGTCTGTAAAGACCCCCAGTAGTATAATACTGTGGCCCCTCTTTTATAAAAAATTGAAAACCCTTTTTAACCAAACCAATTAAAACTTGCACCATCTCTTAAGATATTCATTGTTTGAGCTTTCTACGTGTTTATCATTGGAATACTAGTATTATTATTATTCCAGTATCTTCTATCACTCTCTGAAGCTAAAGGACTGCAAGGTTCCTGGTATCAGAGAGCTGACAACTTTTATGTATTTTTAGACTATCTACTATCCATGGGGACATTTATTACATATGTAGTATGTCCCTGTCTTAGTTGTGTCACTTTTACCTGGTACCTGGGCTTCTCAAGCCATCTATCAATCTTTTAGTCTGCAGTCCCGCGGCTGCGTACCTGTCAGATTCCTGGGGCTGCGTACACGTCTTTTCAGGGTACGCGGACAGGGTAGCAGTGCTGATGCTCAGCCAAGCGTAACTTTGTTGGTTGCTGCGGCTGCGTGCGGGAATTGCAACAAATTACATTTTGGCCTGTAACTCCTCTAAATCTCATAATTATTGGATTCTGACACAAAATTCACTGTGAAACCTATACGTGGGGGTTCCTGTGAAATATTAAAATGGCCAAAATTCCAAGTCCGTGTCTCTTTCCAAATTTTCATAAATTATATAAAAATTTAAGCAGTAGGAATTTGAGGTAGGTGTCAGTCAGTGACCCTACCTTAAATTTACTGTAGAATCAGAATTTGAAACAATATTGATAATTTTATTTCTCCTTTAATAATATTTTCTTTATTTATGTTATTTTGTTACTTTTTCAGCTTGCTCTACAATAGTAGCAAGCTGACACAAGCTAGATGGCAAACACTATTTTTATTGGGAAAAATGGCAATTGATTCATTTCTTTTCTAATGCTTTTGGTAACAACTTTGATAAAAAACTGGCCAAATATGTTCTATCTGTTTGTTTGGATATTCTGTGGCACTACAGATTGTTTGTGAAAACAAAAAGAAGTTCATATCCCTCCATGCTGGCCTTCAGGGTTCTTGTCACAAGTTGTATTTTTTCAATTGGATGCAGATTGCCCAACAACCAGAGAAATACTTTGAACAGGATAAATACCCTCTGGAAAATTCAGCTTATAATAGCAGGAAATAGCTTGTACCAGCTCATTGGAATATTCCTTACAATGATCTACAAAAAAGTGATTTCAACTATCATCTTGCTCAATCACACATTTGAATTGAACATGCAATAGGTGGGCTGAAAACTATCATCTTTCTCAATCACACGTTTGAATTGAACATGCAATAGGTGGGTTCAAAGGAAGATGGGTCAGCTTAAGAGAAATTCAAAAAAAGCTCCAAAATCCCAAAGACATGAAGATCCTCATAAACTGGATCATCAGTTGTATAATCCTTCAGAAAACTTTGGCCAACATCAAAGATGAATGGGACAAAATATTTGAAGAAAATATTCCAGATCCTCCTCAAGTCATCCCTGTCTTGTCTTTTACCTCATCCTCTGCCATCAGGGATCCTACACCTCAAATTTTCTCACTTTTATCAGCAACATTCATTTTCAAAATAGTTAAAAATTATTTTCACAGTATATTTTTGGTTTTGGTTGTTCAACCAAGAATCCTAGGTTGACTCATGATTTTTTTTTTTTTGGTGGAATTAGACAAAAAAACCAAAAAATTCCAAACCACCCAACTCACCCCACCAAACCAGTGGTCCACTCCTTCCTCCTCCTCACCAAACCACTGGTCCACTCCTTCCTCCTCCTCACCAACTACCTCCACCTCAAAGTCCCCCCCTGTCCTCCTCCTCCTGCTTCTGCTCCCCATTGGTCAATCACTCAACCCTGTAAGTCCCCCACCTCCTCCCTTCAATTAATCAACTGACAAAAACCTCCTCCTCCACCATTGATCAATAGGAACCCCTCCTCCTCCATTTGCTCCGGTAATTTGTGACATTCCTCTTCCTCCCCCCCCTCCTCCTGCCCCTTCCCCTACCTCCCTCCCAATCAATTTTCAATTGATCAAGCAATTGATTTGAAATTTTTTGCTTTCAATTTCTCCCCTCCTCATCCTCCTCCTTTCAAATCAATTTATTGTTTAGCTTCTCTTCCTCATCCTCCTCCTGCTGAAATGAACAATTGCTAATCAATTGATTTATTATTTTAGGCCCCCCATTGATCAATTTGCCCCCCATCAATCCCCAATCAATTTCTATGAATTCCAAGGTCAGTTTCCCCTCCTCCTCCTTCTCCTCCTGCTCTTTAATCTATGATGCTAATGTTTAAAAAATCTGAAAAAACTTTATTATTATTATTATTATTATTATTATTTTTTGTTAGAATCATTGACTAGTATTTTTCTTCTATGTTTGTAGATAATCTACCTTGATTATAAAATGACAAATGATGGCTTTTGTTTGATTCCATGCAATGCAACATACCATTTGACCGCTTGTTCCTTCTAAACTGGCCCTTTTTCTTGACCAACCATTCTTCTTCAACTTCCCTCCAAATTCTGCACAATGAAGTGGATCATTTATTCATTACCACCCAAATCATAGTATTTGGGTGGGAGGGAAAAATATGGGAGGAAAAAATTTGATAAGCATACAGAGAGATGGCAATAATAGTGCTTGTCAGCAAAAGAGGGCTCAAAACTGAGATTCCAAAATATCTTTTCAAAGCAGAAGAGGAGGGGATTGATGAAAAGTTTGTGTTTTATTCTCAAAAACTACAATCTTTGGATCTACATCCTGCCATTGTTTCCAAAAAAAAGAGAACAGTTGAAAACCCTCCCCTGAAGATTTTGAACAGGCCAAACAGAAGATTAAACAGTTCCATTTCTTCTCCTCTGGAAAAGTAATCATTCATGATTTATCTGATAATGAGTCTCTGGTTTCTATAATTTAATTTTTTGCTCTGAATAAAATTTCCAAGAAAGAGAAGCAGGAAATAAACTAAGTCACCCCCTTTTTTCACCAATACAAACAATTTTTCAACACTGTTGGTCCCTCAAGATCTTGGGGTGGGAAAATGTGGGCAATTGGATGGAAAAAATTGGTGCACCCTTTTAAAATATTTGTAAAATGTTTGAAGAAAACCTCTTTTCAATCTTCCCCTCAAAAGGTTTCTTTTTTAAACGTTAGGTATGACAAGGTCCCTCAAATTTTAGGCCAAATTTTTCAAAAATTATCCAGACTTGTGTTTGGATCCAACTGTGAAACAATGATGGAAAACAACATCCCCTCCTTCTATTAATTGGAATTTAGATCCTGCCTCACTCCTTTTGTATGTTCCCCCCACATCAACATTGATTCTGATTCCTTCTACAACTCTCCTCATATTAACCATGAGGGCTTTTCTTCTTATTGATTTTTACTGGTGGTTCCAACTAACAAATCAAATGGAAAAAATATTGGCAACCAAGAAAAATATCATGTATTGGATGGAAAATTTGTATTTTCTGACTTGGGTTTTGGTATTAATCTCAAAACAAAAGGTGTGGTTAAAATGATCTGGGAAGAAAATAAGTAAAAGAACTGCACTATTCCTGCTGTGGAGACTGCCACTCATAAAAGGATGGTCATTTCTATGCTAACCAAAAAAAGATTCTTAACACTTGCAAGGACTTGAACAGTGAAAAGTATACTCTAGAAGAATAAATTTAAATAAAAATAGAAAATATGTGTTTATTTTTGGGGTTCAAAATAGTATCAAATGTTGTTGTAATCAAAAATATTTTTTGGTTATTGTTTTGGGTGATGTTAAATTCATGGCTTCAACCGCGTGAAAGTCCTGCAGGGCCCTACACAGCTCAAATGAGCCGTGGGGGCTCAAAGACGACTACAAAGGGCCTTTTCAAACACGCGAAACCCCCAGGGGGTTGTGTAGGTGCCGTGGAAATGCCATAAACTTCTCAAATTGGCGGTGTTCAGGGGTGCACAACCCCCCAGAAGCCGTTCCAGAATTTTGCGCACCCCCTGGACCACACTTGGGTTCTGTCAACCCAAATTTGGGATTAAAGCATACTTTTTGGGACTTTTTTTCTACACCTAGCAATCCCAAGGAGACATTAAAGCTTTGCATGGGAACAGTGGAAAGAACTCCTTCTTCTGACATGGCTGCGTGGAAGGTCTACATTCATAGTGCCATCAACAAAGATTTGGAAAAAAGAAAAAAAGGATTTGGGTAATAAAAAATTGGAAGCCCCAATTGCATCCTCATCAAGGGTGACAATTGAGGAACAAAATGTTTCACAAATGGACATGACCGCTGGTGGTGAGTAACATTTTATGTTACTTGTCTTTGCCATATTTAATTCGATTGAAACTGATGGGTTCATGTAACTATGAAACTATGAATTAACCACTGAATGTTTACTAGATCCACTTGAACAACCTCCCTTGAATGCTTTTCCTACTAGGGAAGAGGCACAAGAATATTTTCAAAAATGGGAAATGAAGCATGGTTACGCTTCAACAGTTTTCAACTCAAAGCATGACCAATATGTTGATTTAGCCTGTGATAGACATGGTTACTATTCTGGAAGTCTTCTTACCAAACGGTCTAGACACACTCACATAAGGAAGGTTGGGTGCAAGTTTTCAATCCATGCAGGTAAAACAAAGGCAGACCCCTTGTGGCGCCTCTCCAAAAAAGAAACAAAGCATAAAAATCAACCATCTGAACGTCCCTCTGTGCATCCTCAACTGAGGAGAATCTTGGGGGTGGCCTTAGAAATTCTAGTAGAAGGCATGAATGATGGGCTCAATACGTTAAAACTGAACAGAAAATTGAGCAAGATTGATGGGCAGGATTATTTTGATTACCAAAAAATCTATAACACTAAGCGGAAGGTCACACTTGCAGAACTAAAGAAAAAAGGTGTTATGGAGGTACTATATGAACAGCTTGAAGAAACAAGTTGGATTCACTGGTCAAAGTTAAGTGGAGAGGGTCACTTGGATTCCCTGTACTTAGCACATCCAGAGGCAGTAAATCTTTCAAAAAAATTCCATCATATTGCTATGTTGGATTGTACTTATAAAACAAATAAGTACAAACCCCACTATTGCATGTTGTAGGAATGACAGCCAATTGGAAAAATTTCACAAAAGCTTTTGTTTTTATAACAAAACAAAAGTTTGAGTTCTACAGTTGGTCTGTAAATGCATTAAAGGAGTTGGCTTATGATCCTGAGAGACTTCCAAAAGTCTTTGTGAAAGACTGTGAAAAATCTCTGATTTGTGCAATTGAAACTAGTTTCCCAGAGTCATCAAGACAATGTTGCACTTGGAAATTGTCTAAAAACATACAAGAAAACTTTAAAGTGTGCTATTTTAATGAAGTTGAAGGGTGGAAAAGATTTATGAATCTTTGGGCAAAGTATGGGGCCTCAAAGACCAAGGAGGAGGCAGAGGTCAATGAGCGGAACTCAGAGTAGGTCCAAATCACTGCTTCTTATTCTTTGTATTTTTGGGTTCTGACCTTTTGAATTTTATAGTGTTTCTTTAAAGACTATGAGGATGTACTTGAGTATATGGAAAATAACATTTTCCCTATCAAAGAGACGTTTGTAACAGAATGGACTTGTATCAACCCAGATTTTGGAAACAAAAAATCTTCTTGGGTTGAAGGGGCCCATGCAAATCTCAAACAATTCCTTGCAAAATCTTTGGGAAAACTGTTGGATGTTTGGAAAAGCCTTGACGGAACAGTTTTGAATCAAATTAATTCAGTTCATGCATCACTTTATAACTCTCAAATTAAGTTAGGGAAAGTTCTCCCCCCTGAACTGTTACCATTGGGTTAAAAATTTTCTTTAGAGGCAATCCATCTTTTTAGGGAAAAATTTGAGAAGTTCAAACATGATCATGATGGCAAAGTCTCCAATTTAAACACTATGGGTTTTCCCTGTTCCCACCAAATAGGTGACCATCTAGCATTCAGAGGATCCATGGTACCTGAAGATGTTCATCCTCAGTGGAGGTTGGACTATGACACTTGCAGTTCTAATTCTGTATGGTGGATTAAGTTGGATTTTTAAAATCACTATTTGATGAATTCTTTTTGATTAACTAATTCACTAATGGTTGATCCTTTTGAATTTTTCCAGTGCAATGTTGATGAAATGCTAAGAATTACTCAGTTACATGAAAAAGTCAATGCAATGATAGTGGAATCTCCAGATCATGAGCAAAGCGGCCTTTTGAAGTATATCATTCAGAAGATTACAAAATATTGATCCAAGCCAAGGCTTGAACCTAAAGTCTTACAATCAAGTAGGGGCAGGCAAAAATTGACAGATACATGGCAAGAACCATCTTTGTTTGAGCTTGTTGACAAAAAAAACAAGGGGAAAAAAGAACTAGAAGGGCTCCAAACAAGAAAAAAAAAGATTGTAAGTCTTTTCTTTTGAGATATCTTCATTTTTTTGGTTTAATGAACTTAGTTACTAACTAATGATGAATTTTTAGTCAAAGTTGGCAGAATCTCAATCTGAATTTCAGAGTTAAGATGAAGAGACTGAAAGTTAATTTGGATAACTTAATTTGGAATCAGAATCCTCTTCAGAGGAAGAGGAAATGCAGCAAAGCTCAACCAGAAGCTCATCTTTGGTGAGTTTTCATTTCATTTATCCAACTAAGAAATGAATACTAAGTCAGTTTTAATGATAGGAACCAAATGTGAAATATCTCAATCAAATAACCTTGAAATTCCATAAGTTCTTGGGTGAGGTTTGGGATCCAATTGGAGATGGGAATTGTGGATTTAGAGTCATTTCTAAATCTCTTGGTTATGAAGAACATGGTTGGTTTAAAGTTAGGAAGGAAATGATTGAAACATTAGAGGAACATGAAGCACGCTGTAAGACTCCAAACGGTGCTAGGCCGTGGCAGTTCTGTGGAGGGGAAAGGTGCTGTTTAGGCTGCCCTCCTGAGTGGTACAAAAATATTTAAATGTAACCGAGATCAAGGTCCAGAACCTGGTAAATTAGGAATCAAGGAGTAGAGGATAAAGATGATAATAGTCTAGTAGCAATGGAACAGCACTATCTGAGACAAGATTATGCAGGGAAAAAATTGAACAAAAGAAGTTAAAGTACCCTTAGAGTTCAAAGAACAAAAGCTGTTGTATGTAAACAACACCCACAAGCTAATAAATCTGGCCGTCAGCAGAAGATTGGGGATGATCAACTCAAACCCAAGCAACCTCCAGGTTCTCAATGAACCTGCCCAACTCTCCGCAATCAAGCGCTTGAAGGGTACCAGATAACTGAGGGTGGCTGTAAAGGACAAAGCACAATGTTTAAGAATCTCTCAAGCAAACAGTAACTGATTTGAAGCAAGGATAACCTCAACACTTCTCAAGGGACTCAAGAGTAGGCTGGCAGAATGCAACTCCAAAGAAGCTAAGGGGAGGTATAAAACTCCAGGTCTTAAGCTTAATAAGACCTCTTCAATCAATCGTGATTGGCTCCAAAAAGGTGATCAGGGATCAGGACCAGTATGGTCAGAGAAAGGGATCAAGGAGTGGTATAACACACTCAAAAATTCCAACAGACAGAATTTTTCTTCAACCAGCAAGGCTATTGGTTGGTGATAAGGATCAAGGATCAAGGGTTTGATTATGGAAGCTCAAGGATCAAGGGTGTGCTGATTTCATGCTGGATTATTCCATGCTCCCTCCAAAAGGCAGGGGAGAGCCCCTCCTTATATGGGCAGGAGGCCCTGTTAGACTATGTACAACGGATCCTACAAATAGCGCGGAAAAAGAAATAAAATCCAGTTGTCACTCGCGTCGGTCCGTGGATGGGCGCAGGCAACAATACCGGAATCACCCAACCCTTGTACGAAGGCAGACGGGGTGGGAAAGGAAAATGAACCAAACTGCTGCGGATGTCCGCAGGCGGTAGTCCACACTCTCCACCCCTCGTCCAAAGCCGGAAGTGGGTGGGAGAGTCCCAGGAAAGGTGACGGATGAAGCTTGTGAGAGCGCGGATGGGGGGATAGGAGATTGGCTCAAGGCGGTTGAGTAAATCCTGACAGGCTTGAGATTCACAACTGATAGATCAAGTGAGATGGGAGATTGACGGATCCGAGGATTGGACAAATGCTTGGAGGTGCGGTTGGGATGGATTTGGTAAATCATGGATGAGCGTCGCGCGACAGGCGGACAGGAGATTGGGACGCGCAGCGGTCGCATAGGAGATCGGGAAGCGCCACAACAAAGATGAGGACGCGCAACGACAAAGATGAGGACGCGCAATGACAACGGTGCGGATAAGGGATGCGCGACGCGCAAGGATGACAAGCAACGCGCGACGGCAAGGATGATGATGCGCGGATGAAGGACGCGCGGCGCGCAAGGATGAGGATAGGCGGATGAAGGACGCGCGACACGTGAGGATGAGGATGCGGATGAACCTGAGGATGAGTTGGAATTGTTTTTTTTAGATGCTGGACAGTACGTTTGCGCAACAGTTTATGGATTGAGGTCTTAAGGTGGCCAGGGTGTCCAGGATGGGGCACCACAACGCTACATTAAGATTCTTGGTGGTGCAAAGGAGGTTTAAAAGATTAAAAAAAGACTTGATGTTGAAGAAATCAAGGAAAAGATTCCCTCCTCAAAATGGCTGGCTAAATTTAACATGGGTCAAATCATAGCAGACAAATATTCCAAACCTATATGTTTCATTTCATTGAAGTCATTTCATACTTAGACTTGAATGAAAAATGGTGTTACTGATCAATCAGATCCAATATTCATTTACTTTGTAAACAATTGTCAGGGATTTAACCTCTATTGCTATACCTAGCTGTGGTTAAACCTGCAAAAGAATAAAGACAAACTAATATTTAAATTAGTTTTTGACTAATATATTCCAAACAGCAACTTTAAAAGTTTACAGACTCGAATAATACCAAGGTATTATGAGTAAATAGCCACACCTTAAACCTTTATAAAAAGTAAGGGGCCTTAGTATTAAAGGAGTAAGACAAAAAGGAGCTTTGCTTATAAATAAGCTCACACCCTTTAAAGAGTAACACACAGGGGTTAATTATCCAAGTGAGACCTTCCACTTCAAAATTGGTGTTGCCAAATAGGTTATTGATTGAATTTAATACCAAAGTTTATAGCCCAAGTCAATCTTCTTCTTGAGATTAAGGTTAATGGGCTTGTTAACTCTTGCTTGTATTCTAGTTCAAATAATAATATATAATGGATGATGAAAGGGCTATAGGGCAAAGACCCTGCTCTTTTAAGGTAACAGGAGCCCTCAGGGGACTCTAGTAATCACCAGGGGAGTGTCATGCTCTCCTTGGTTTCGTCCTCAAAGGCCCAAGACATCATTACATCATTCCCAATGGGTAATGAAGAACTAGTACTCATTGGGAAGGATTTTCAAGGTAAAGTTTTCATTTTACCTACTAAAAGGTTACTTACTGGGTCTTAGGACTTATACACCACTCAGATGGACGGTATAGAAGCCTTAGAATCCATCATAATGATTATTTATATTTATTTAATGTAGCTTAATACTTTGGCAAATAATTTAATTTTAATTATAAGTATCTTGGCTCATACTATACACATAGAGTATGTATACTCTTTGCAATGTTTATTAAAAGGTTTACAGCCTACAGATGAGCTCTGAGCCCTCTGAGTGGACGCACTCAAGGCTCAGTAAGTATATTAAAGCATTATTACATCCAAAAGGGGATAGTATCAAATAAGTAATTAATTTATAGTTATACTATACCTATAAGGGGTATATACTCTTGGCAGTGCTACTAGAAGTTTCATAGCTTAAAATTAAGTTCTAAAGCATCTGAGTGAACGCTCTCAAGGCTCAGTAAGGTGTATTAAGTGTACAGAGGGAGTATTACTTATAATTACATCCCAAAGAGGGATAAGGTAAAAATTATGCGATTTAATTTTACAGAGTGGAGAGTATGGGTTAATATGATTACCATGGCTCCCAACTGAACCCTGAGCCTTCTGAGTGGACGCACTCAAGGCTCAGATTAGTATATTAAGTTATTAATGTATCCCAAAAGGGATAATATTAAATATGTAATTAATTTATACAGTATAGAGAGTATGGGTTAATATAACTACTGTAGCTCCTTCCCAAAGAGAGGAAACACTTTGGGAACTTCTATATCAATAATTGGGACGCATCTGAGTCCTCATAACTTAATTTAAAGTTATATTGGGTCCCCTTCTTGATAATATAAATTATCAAGGTTTTAATTCCATAATCCATACTCATAAAAGCATACTTATAAAAAATTATGAAATATTATTAAGATTTAATATATAATTATAAAACTACTCAACATTTTCATTATTGTCTCCATGGTGGGTTGAACCAGTGACCTTGGTATCAGATACTGGGAAGTGAGCCCAGTACTTAGCCACTATACCAGCAGGACATATGAGTTTCCAGACATTTGGACAAGTCTCACTGTCTCATGGCTGACAACAATAACCACTGGGTTCTATTAGTACTTGAGGGAGAAATGATTCCAATCCTGACCATTGTAGCAAAAACACGTTCCTTAATTTCTAAAAAATCCTCTGGTTGGTTTGATCATCTCAAAGATCAACTGCAAATGTATTCTAGATGGTAATAGACTTTGACTTCATTTTGTCATTGGGTTTCATATAAATTGTAATTCTAATGCAGCTAACAAGTTCTATTAATATAAAGGGTTATCACATTTTGAACATCATTATGCTGATTGTTTTGAGTTAACATCATTTTATTGAGTGTTTAGAATGAGAGTTCAATGGTACTTCAGTTCAACTTGTGTTGGGTTGATTTCATAACAAGCTTAACTTATGTTAAGCTTGGGATGGGATCAGCTTAACACAAGTTGAAGTTGTTTTTTTTGGTGTTTTTACTTTAGGGCTTGTCAAAAGACTTGTATTTTTTTGGGAACTTTTACTTTAGGGCTTGTCAAAAGACTTCTTTAATTTTTGGACCCTTTTACTTTAGGGCTAGTCAAGTTGAAATGACTTTAGGGCTTGTCAAGTTAGTTGAATTTTTTTGGTGTTTTTACTTTAGGGCTTGTCAATTTAATTGTCTTTTTTTTGGTGTTTTTACTTTAGGGCTAGTTCAGTTACTTGTGGTTTTTTGGGTCTTTTTAATTTAGGGCTATTCCATTGGATACTACCAGTTTTTTTGTTATTTATTTATTTATTTATTTATTTGTTTTTTTAACCAAAAAATGAACATTCTTTGATTTTTTGGTTGGTTTCTGTTTTTTTGGAAGGTTGATTTATTTTGTGGGTTGTGTAAGTACCCTTTCATTCCTTTTCTTTTTCCTTTTCCTTTTCCTTTTCCTTTTCCTTTTCCTTTTTTTTTTTGCTCACAACAGTCTGCCGCGGTGTGGAATGCCACGCGACTAAATTTGAGCCTGGTACAACTCCACACGGCTTGAATGTAAGTGTGTTGAAGTCCACACGGCGGCGGACTGGGTTGGGTGGGCCGCAAAACTACGTGAGCTGTGGGGGGCTGTACACAGCTTCAATTGGACCGTGTGCGGTGCCACATGGCTCATTTTCAACCATGGGCACGGCTCAATGAGCTGTGAATTTAACATTAAAATTTTGTTTTTATAAATTTTATCCAAATAAATATATTGAAAAGCCAAGCAATTGAGTAATTTTCTGTATTTCTTCCACTGTCCTACTGCTACCAATACATTCCATGGATACCAATAACCTATTTTTTATTCAATTTCCAGTTGTTCCCTCTCCTTTTCCAGTCTCTTTTCCATTCAATCATTCTCCTTTTCCCCTTTTTGAAACTCCCAATAAGCCTGTTTCAATTTACAGTCAGCATCCATTTTTTTGATGAGCCAAACTCTTGTATTTGTGCTTTTAAAAATCAATAGCCAGTTGGAAATCCCAAATTTGCTTTTCAAATTAAATTCTTTTGAAATTTCACTGTTTTTTGAAGAGGAATATCAATGAGCTAGATTTAAAAAGAAATTGTTGATGTTGCTGTTAAGACTTATCCAAATCTCATTTTGTTTTATTTATCTTTCTTTATTTTTTGTGCATGCATGCTTTCATGGTTGTAATTGCCCATGGCTGTAAACAATCCAAATCAACAGTCATGACCTCCTAGAGAATCAACTTGCAAAAGCTTTAAACTTGAGCCAACCATTCATAAATCACATTACTAGCTTCTGTATAATCAATAACTTCAGCAACTCTTCCATTGCATCATCTCTCAAACACAACCAAAACACCAACCTCAACTGCCACCATCATCTCAAGAAGTCCAGCAGCAATTTCAATCTATGCAAGAACATCAACTCAACTCTTTGATCAGTCAAAGCACTTACCTTTCCCTTCCAGATCTCTCAATGAACTCAACTTCATCCAATAAATCAGGCTGGCTCCAAAACATTCAATTCTGGCTTCACCACTCAAGTCTCATGATCTTATTATTTCTTTTTAGACTTCTTGGACTCAGCCAGAATCTCCTCAGTTGGTTTCTATTTGGTTCCTTCATTTAATCAAATATTGTTGTGTACTTAATCATTCTTTTTTCCTATGAAATAACAGCTTTGTCTTTTTTAACAATTCAAAGCTTCACACAGTTAAAAGCCTGCGCAAATCAAGACAATGGATAACCTGGGACCAGGGGGGGATTCAACCAACAAGAAATCCTTGACCATCAAGTCACTTATTGAGTCAAGGCCTGTACTGACAGCCAAAAACTACAGAATTTGACGGAAGAATTTTGAAAAGCTCCTCAAATTAAGGGGAATCTTTGGAATCATGAATGACAACCCAAAAATCTTGATTTGATTAGAAAATTACACAAACCAAGAATTTGTGGCCCAAATCCTTGCCAAACTCAAAAAAAATACCTACAACAACATAATTTACAACATCAACAAGAAAAATGTAAGACTAATCTGTATTGCAAATCAAGAGAACTTTGCATTGTCTCAATCGGCAAACAGAGCTTTGGTTTTCAATGAATTTATTCATCTGCCAATGGAGTCCAAAATAGAGGCATTTGTTACTTCTGTCAAGGTATACCTCAAGATGATTGCAGAGGTTGGTATCAACCTTCCTTCTAACATCATCACCTTTCTCATACTTTTCATATTTCCTCCAAAAATGCAAAGTATGAAGTCTCAAATCATGCACTCCAATGGGGACATGAATGTTGACATTTTACTCAACCACTTGATCCAACAAAAGAAAAAAGCAATTTTTTGAGGCAAAAAAGTGGAACCAATTAACATTGCTCTCTATAGAGGACTGTGATGCAAGAATTTCAAGCATAATCCAGCAGTCACCTCCCATACAGCCAGTTAATTATTGTTTTAATTCCCTGAGTTCAAGCTGCCTAACATCCACAATTGCGCAAAAAAGTCAAAACAGAAGGAAAAAGAAAAGGCTCAATCTTTTTGTTATTCTGTGGACTGAACCTCTCTGCTTCATCTCACTTTATTTCCCCGTAAAAATTTATTATCAACTCTGTGTGTTCTGTACACATGATGACCAACAGAGACACTCTCACAACCTTTGAAAAAAGTGACGGATCCAAGAAAATTCAAACTGGGAAGAAGTATGCTGCAATAGTTGTGGAGGGGACCGGAAAAGCAGCTTGAGAAACAAGAGAAAACAACTTGCTACTATCAAATGATGTCTGGGTTCCAGAATTGATGGTGAATCCAATCTTGCTGGGGGCGCTAATGATTCAAGGATTCATTCTCTAAGTCAACTCAAGAAATCAACCTAGCAAATTCACTCTGAAGTGCAATAAATATAAAATCCTCTTGAGTTAAATAATTAAAATATATTTTTAATATCTATGGCCATCAACCCAAAGAAAGATTACTACTCAGATGCTGAGTTGGAGACTATTCACTGCTCACTAGGCCACACCAGCATATCCCAAATGGAGAAGTACCTGAAATTCATCATCCCTGGCTCCCAAAATAAGTACTTGAAGTGTCTCATTTTTGACAAGGAAAAAAATAACACAAGAAACCTTTGATCATCAACAGGAGATTGCACAGAGTTCTTTTGAGAATATTCAACTGGACCTCATCCAACCCATTAATCCAATGGCAAAAGGAGGCTTCTGGTACATTCTAACTCTTGTTTATTCTAATTCAAGATATATTGCAAGTGTTAGAATCTTTTCCTGATCTTTGTGTTGCCTGAATCTTGAGTGAAACCATACTTTCATCAGTTTCTATCAATTTTCTTTATATTGTGATATCTTATGTGTCACACTTATGATTATTAAACCTATTTCTTACATTCACCTTGCGAACCACTTGTCAGCAATCCTGTAATTAGTCTATATATAGTGATGCCTGATCAAGTCAATTAACAACATATTTTCTTACTTAACTTGAATCAGAGTGCCCTCCTTGGCTTCCCAGATACTCTCCTCTTGGCTCCATAAGTTTCCTCCTCCACTTTTTTCAATACTCTTAACTGGATTATTTTAATTTAACTTCTTCAGCAAGTTTTTTCCTGAAAGCCAAAAGTGAGATGGTGAATGTACTTATCTTTGTGATTGAAAAGCAACAACAAAAATCCAATCAATATCCCAAGGAAGTTTTTTCCAATGGAGGCATGGAATCTGTAAATCAGAGACTTCAAGATTACTGCAGGAGTCACCACATCAATCAGGTAGTCAGTGAGCCGTATAAATTGCAACACAACGGATGGGTCAAAACAGCAAGAAGAAAACTGATGGAAGCCACTCAAGCAACTCTTTCTGACTCAAATCTCCCCAAATCCTGTTGGCACAAAGTTTTCAAGCGTTGCTGCTTGCTGCTCAACCATATCCCCCAAAAAAAAGGGAGTAATTTTCCTGGAAAAAGATGCGCCAGAAAGCTCTTGTCAACGACTAAATCAAACCCATTGGCACTGGTCTAACTTACTGAATCAACAACACCAAGGTCAAATACAAATTGAGTGAAAAAGGATCTCCTTGTTTCTTGATTGGATTCAATCCATCACTACTCTCTTACAAGATCATCACAACAACTGTAAAAATAATCAATAAAAAGCATGTAAAATTCAACATTCAAGAACCAATACAAATTCTTTCCAAGGAAGATGCTGTCAAAGACCAAATCACCAATGTGAATTTCTCTCCAAACTCCAGCAATTCAGCTATGGTGACTACAATGTCTCCTTCCTCTGTAAAAGAAGAGTCAGAAGACAAAAACTTGGAATCTGCCTTAGAGAGCTACTTTAGACCAAACTTGAGGAATCATGAGACACTAACCAAGCCAAAACGGTACAGCTTCTTGACAGAGAAGTTACTAACGTTGTTGGAAGAAGCTTTGAAGATTCCCCATTGGAAATAATTGGCTCAGAAGGAGTTCAAAACTATAAAAGATCAGGGGGTTAGGGAGGACGGGGATGAGGACTTGGTAAAAAATCCTCTCAAAATGGTACCAGTATTCAAAATAAAACACAACACCCATGGAGAAGCTGCAACCTCCAAGACACAGATCTGCGTGCAGGGCTTCAACCAGAGGTATGGACTTGAATATCTGGAGACCTATGCTTCTACTGGCAAATTTGCCTCTTTGAGAGGAGTCCTGACCTATTTTGCAGAAAAATATCTCAATATGCTTCAGCTAGACTTGAAACACAATTTTCTACAATCAGAACTCAATGAGCAAGTATTCATCAAGACTTGGGTTGGTTGCAACATAGCATCTAATTACTTAAAACTGAAGAAATCCTTTTATGGTCTCAAAAAAGCACTTCCAAACTGGTATCAAATGCTGAATGAGTGGATCAAGGCCCAAGGTTTCCACAAATCAGACTGTGATCTATATCTATAAATTGGGGAAAATCAGATAATGGTTGTCTTTTTCCAAGTCAATTATTTGTTGGTTGCTGGAAATGTCAATGACTTCAAAAATAAAGTCCTTTGTAGGTTCAAACATTCTTCAGATCATCCTACCAACACAATTCTTGGGATGAAAATAGAAAAGAAGGATGGGTTGATTCATCTTTTTTCAAAAATCCACATAGAAAAAGAACTTGAAGAATTGAATTTGCAAAACTGCAGGCCAATATCACCACCACTCACACCTGGCCTAAATCTTGGTTCAGCTGAAGAGGAAGGTTGCAAGAAGTTCCTGGCCCTAAACCTCAACTATTTTTTGCCTATAGATTGTTTGAACTTCATTGCTGGGCTAGCTTGTCCAGATATAAGCTTTTCTTTCTCAAGACTGGCCAAATACTGTTAAAAATCTGGTCTCACTCACTGGAAAAAGGTTGAGCCCTTCTGGAATATCTTTCACTCACAAAGAAAATAACTCTCACGCTTGGACCACAATTGATCTCCAAACACCTGGTGTGCTTCAATGATTCCACATGGGCCAAAACTCCTGACTCCAGGGTTTCTCAAAGTGGCTTCATCTTTTCTTTCAGAGGAAGTCCACTCTACTGGACCAGTCAACACCAGCACTCAATCACACACTCCTCAACAGAATCCAAATGTGTGGCTCTCTTGAGTTGCCAGCTCAAAGATTGCTGGCTCCCAAAGCTCATCAAGGATATCTACCATTGTTCCTTCAAATTCTCTATCCACCTGATTGACAAAAAAATCAAGAATTTTGGAACAAATTATAAAGCCAAACACATAGATATTAAAACCAAGAGCTTCCAAGACGGTTCCAAAATTGGTCTGATTGATTTCAAGTTAATACCATCTCAATCTATGACTGCCAAATCCCAAACCAAGGCAGCCAACAAAACCTCCTCCACACAACTTGTAAATTATTTCAGCTCTTTTTTTCACTTATCTCTGAGTTGTGGGGGTGTGTTGATGTTGATGTTGAGACTTATCCAAATATCATGCTGTTTTCTGTATCTTTCTTTATTCATTATTCCCTTCTTTATTTTTTGCACCTGCGTGCTCTCATGGTTTTAATCTCCCACCGCTGAAAACAATCCAAATAAGCAGTCAAGACCTCCAAGAAAATCAACCACCAACAGCTTGACACTTGGGCCAACCATTCATAAATCAACTTTCTTGCATCCATCTCATCAATCAATTCAGCAACTCTTCCATTGAATAATCTCTCAAATCAAACTAACAAACCAACCTCACATTCCAAAATCATCTCAAGAAGTAAAGCAGCCAGTTTGATCTATTTAAGAAAATCAACTCAACTCTTTGATAAGTCAAAGCACTCACTGTTCTCTTCCAGATCCATTGAGGCACTCAAACTCATCCAACAAATCATTCTGGCTCCAACACATTCAATTCTGTCTTCACCACTTGAGTCTCATCATCTTATTATTTCTTGTTAGACATGTTGGCTTCAGCCAGACTCTCCTCAGTTTGTTTCTATTTGGTTCCTTCATCTCATAAAATATTTTTGTGTCTTAATAATTCTTTTTTCCAATGAAATAACAGCTTGGTATTGGTGACAAATTCAAAGCTTCACAGCAAGGAGGTCCCATCAATGTACTTGCTTGAATCTTTTTTCTCCATGATATCCTTAAATACAGAAAAATTGGAAGTGTTTCTCCTCTTTTGATGGCTATTGGGGTTGATTTTTATGGAATTGGAGGCCTTTTGCTTTCCCTTTGCCAAGGAGATTTGTGTGGTAAAATTTTCACTCTTATTTGAATGTTATGTGGGAGGCCACATTTTCTTGAGTTTTTGGCAATTCAGGAAAATATGAGCATGATTTTTTTACAATCTGCATTAGTCAGGATTAAGCAGAAAGAAAAGAAAAGAAATTGCTTCCTTAATTGAAAAGATATTTATTTTAATGTAGATAGTGGAATAACTTGCTCCTCATTGGCAAAGGCTTTGAGTTCTTCTATGAAGGAAAAGAGTGATCCACAGAAGTAAGCAAATGTTCCAAGGAAGTTTTCCAATAATTGACCAATGCCAATTTATACATGATTGGAGCTGATTTTTTTGAAATATCCACCTTGGAATCAGATTGAGGCCAATCAAATTTTTCATAAGGATCATCATTGCTAGGCTGAGCATCCACAGCCAAGTCCCCAGCATCAAATGAATTGGATTGTTGGGTGTTGATAGCAGCTAAACGGGTGATGTTGGCCTTCTTTCCAAATATTTAATCCATTTGAATATAAAAAGAACAAATCAAGTCCAATTTCCCTGCCACCAAGTTGATTCCCTTGGGTTTATTGGAGTCCATGATACCAAAGCCAGTGGAGATTGAAATTGAGTGGGCATTTTTGTACTTGGCTCAATAATTATTGAATTTATCCCTCATGTTTTTTGGGTGAAATATCCAGCCTAACATTTGTTTTATTTTTTAGTTAATTGGCTATCAGTAGATAACCATTAACCTTAGAGGATGCAGGTTGGCCAGCTTGTGTTTCATTGTTGGATCCAAAGAAAGCATCATATTTGGAGGGAATATTGATCCATTTTACTAGGATGATTTGATCAGCTCTCTTGAGATGAATTGAACCTTTGGAAGCTGAAAGGCATGGATTGTCTGTTGTAGAGTTCCTTGGAAATGTTTGCTTTTTTTTATTTGATTTTTTGTAGACTGGGCGGGGTAGATTAGCTGAGGTGCCGTTTGGAAAGAGTAAGAGAAATGAAATGATAATACTGATGAAGTGATGGTAGTGATGAAATGATGAGAGTGATAAAGTGATAAATATACTTTATTTAAGATTTGAATTAAGAAGAAGGGATTAGAAACAAAGATTTTGGATTATATCTAGTAAGATAAAATGGTGAATTTTCTGAATAAGGGGGATTTGGAACAGAGAGATTGGGCGTGTTCAACCCAGGATCCAAAGAGAAATCAAAGGAAAATGGTTTGAAAAAATTAAAATCATCTTGAAAAGGAGAGATTTTCAGATCAATACCATGACACAGAATATCTGAACAATCAAAATGATGCCAGTGTAAGAATAATTGAAAATAATGATTGAAAATAAAACAAGAATTAGCTAATGAAGCCAATGAGATGAAAAAAATTGGCCTTCAATAAGTCTCTGCTATGATTTGGCCCTATTTAAATTTGCAAGACATTTTGAAGAGGGAATCTTTTCATTGATGTCTTTAACATCAAATATTTTTCAATCTTTTCATACTCATTGATACCACCAAGTATCTCAGCATAGAATTCATTATTCTTCCTAAATGTTTCAATAATTTTCCTTTTCAATTTAAACTATCCATTGTCATTGTAAACAAGTGATTTAGAAATGGACCTAAATCCAAAATTACAAATTCCAACAGGATCCCAAAACTCACCCAAGAAAATATGTAAGTTCTCAGGTATTTGATTGAGGTATTTCACTTTTGGTTGCTATGATCAAAACCTACTTAGCCAAAATCTTTATCACATTAGTTAAAGAAAGGCTCACCAAAGATGAGCTCTTGGTTGACTTCTCAGCTGCTTCTTCTTCCTCATCAGAGGATTTTGATTCCAAATGATGGGAGGCTAAATTTCTTTCAGTCTCTTACTCTTAAATATGAAATTCAGATTCTGAGACTAAGGAATTGTAATATATTAATAATTTCCCATCAGTTCATTAAACCATAAAAACATACACTTCCCAAAAAAAAGACAGTTCCCTATCCACATGCTCAAATCTTGAAATTTCACAATGTGTGTGTTTCAATTTGGTTTGAATGTGGCTGGACCACAAGTCCTCTGGCTCAAGCCTTGGATTAGCAATTGTAGAAACCAAAGTGGTTGTAAACTTTACCACAAAATTTAAAAGCTTGAATTTCAATTATTCAGGTTGTCTCATAAAAATGGAACTGAGCTTCTCAAAAAATTGAGATAATTTAAGCACTTGACCAGTGTCAAGCTTTCAAAAAGCGAAACCATTGGTCATTATTGAATCCGTTCAGCAATCATCAATCAAAAATCATTCACCAAAAATAAATTCAACAATTCAACAATCCAAATTACTGAAATTGAAGTGTTATAGTCTAACCTCCACTGAGAATGAAAATAATCAGGCACAATGGATCCTCTCAATTCTAGTATTTCTGCTAAAATTTGGGAACAGGGCAAGCCCATTGTCTTGGAATATGACTGTGAGCATAGATTTTTTAAAATACGTATGCACTTACGCGTGTGCTACGTATAAGTGTAATCCAAATGAGATGCAAATATGGGCCTCTCCGGCCCATTGGACACTCACACGGACCATACGGGCCTGTGTGGATGTCACTGATTTGGGGAAACTGGCCTCAAAACGCGTGAAACAGGTTCATTGGTACATGGGCCCTAACGGGCCCCATGGGGGATATGGGCAAGTACAGCCAGATGGGCTTTAATGGGCGTAATTGGGCCCCAAGGTTTATTTTGGACATACTTGGCCAGACAGGCTGGCCTGCCAAAGTATGTTTTACTTGGTTTTTGGGCTTGGGGCGGCCCATTGGGGCCGCTGCCTGTGTTGCAGCCCAGTTGGGGCTGCCGCCTGCGTTGCCACCCGCTTGGGGCCGCTTCCCGTGTCATTGGGGCGCAGGTTTTGCCTTTGGCCTGTCTATGGGGCCCGACGGCCCGCGCGGGGCCAACGTTGCAGCTGCTGCAGGGCTGGTGGTCCCGGCTCCTGCCCCTCCCCTCGCTTGCCATTGCAAGGGGGAGGGGGAGGGCTGGCTGGTTGTAACCAGCCAGCAACCAGTCGCAAGGGGCGACCGGTCATGGTGGGGGGGACTTGATCACCCCCCAACCAAAAGAGGTGGCCAGGCCGGTTGCATCAAGGTGACCGGCGGTGGGGGGGGAATTGAACACCCCCCGCCATCAAGAGGGGCACTCTCCCCCCCCTTTTCTGAGGGGGAGGAGGAACAGGCTGAGGGGATTTGACCACCCCCCAGCCCACTATTCCTGATGATGCCCTGGGGGTATTAACCCCCAGGGCCCCTGGTGAGGGGATTTGACCGCCCCCACCAGGGATTTGAGAGAAAGAGGGGGGGGCATGTCCGCTGGTTACACCCCCCCCCCAAGTGAGGTTGAGACCAGACCCAGATGAGTCCTGGGTCCCACCTGGCCCATATGTGGGGACAGGGGCTGGCTGCATGAGGCAACCAGCCCGTAAGTAAGGTAATAAGAGTAACTGGGCCGGTTTTAATGGAAAACCAGCCAGGGGATTGAACAGCAAAGGGGCTGGTTCAGCCCTGTAACGGTGGAAACAACAGAATGGAACAGAATAGGCTGGTAATAAGGGTACAGGGACTGATGCCATGTGGGCTGATGTAGCCCAAACCAAGTAACAAAGCCTGTAGAGCCTGTAGAGCCCTTTTGGGGCGGAAAATTTTTTTTGGCTTGTTGTATCATGGTCTCACAAGAGGCCAATCTTTTGTACTTAAGGAGCTCTTCTCCCTGCTGTTTTCCATCCATCCATTCATCATCAAATTGAATTCATCAACAATATCATCCAACGTGTTGCCCCATTTGTGAGAGCCCATCAAGCAATTATTGACACAAGGTGTCCAGCATTTCTTTTGCTTTAATTACTAATCATTTGCCTAAGCTAATTGCTTGCCATAATTATAAAAACATTTCCATCATGGTTGCACTTTAGCTTCTTGATTTTTTCCCCAATGAGTTTAATTTCCTCAATTGACAATTTTAACACAAAGGTAACATTTCTTTTACAAGAAAAGTTCCTAACTTGATTGAAGGTTTATTAAGCAAAACATTAACTGATTCGATTTGGCTGTCAATGGTTCCTTCAAGAGGCTTCCAAACCTCCAAAATTTTCCCCCAAATATCCCACAAGTAATTGTTTGAAAGTAGCATGGGCCCCTTCTAACCAAGACATTGCTTTATTTCAAAAGTCACAGTTGACACAAGTCCATACTGTTACAAACTTCTCCTTGATAAGGAAAAAAATATTTTCTATAAACTCAAGAACATTCTCACGGCATGGAATTCAGAAGAGGACTTTTACTTTAATGGTTCCCAAGTTCAGAATTTATTGATCCCTTGCATCTGTAAACCCTGAGTAAAACTGTTCACCCTTTGACTGAGAGATAGAGAGATGAGAGTTAAGATCCTTCCAAAACCTATGATGATCTGATGGTATGCCATCCCCCCCCCTCACATCCAGGTTGAGGGTGCGGTTCAAGTAACCTTCCCCTCAACCCTAACCTAGGTACAACCGCAAGCAAACAAGAATAATGAAATACAACCCCCAAGTTCAGAACCCTAGCCCAACTCAATCCTCCCAACCCCATGTCCATCTGTATTGCCCACCTGCCATTACATCCACCCAGTTTTTCCTTCTCATGACCCGGCCCTTGCGCTCTTCACAGCTCAGAGCCCCCCGCGCATGTCAGCATCTGCCCAATGCACCTTTCCAGATAAACAAGATACATCCGCGCAATCCAATCCACGTGTCTTACAACGTGCAATCCGTGCAATACGTCCAATCCAATCCAATTCACCCCTTGTCTCCAGATGCTGAGCCCAAGTTGAATTCTTTTGAGCCTGCAGCACGGCTTACTGCGGCAAAGCTGCACCCATCTCTGAGCGTGCTGCCTCTGCTGAGCCTGCCACTACTGCTGAGCGCGCACCGCGCAGCCAATTCCAACTTGCGTCCATTAAAGACCACCACATCCCCCCAACTTGGGTTCTGTCCCCAGAGATCCACTACTATCTCACCTACTCCCATTTATACCACAGTTATTCAACCCTACCCCTTTGAACCACCACAACACAACCAGGAAAAAGAAGAACCCCATCCATCCTACTTCATCCAACATGTCCTGCACGTTCTGCAGCCAGAATTGTCTCTCCTGCAAAATCCTTCTGGGCCAACATGCCTGTGTTCCCTTTCAAGCAAGCCACTGCTTCTGCTTTCTATCTGATGGAATGCCTTGCAACCGTCCTCAAGGTTGTCTGCGCAAGAGGACCTGGCGCAGCTCTTTTGTGGTACTGAGTGACAAAAAAATTTTAACCAACAAGTGGACCCCACCCAGCTTGCCTTGCAATTGACTGCAACGCGCCACTCAAAACCCTCTGTTGTGCGAGAGCCATGACTTGGGCTGGACCACCGCGGTGCAAGGACTTTCCCAATTTTGCGGCATATTGAAACACTGCTCACAACTGGGCTGCACGGGTATGGATGAACGTACCAGCAACGGAACAAAGGATCTTCAACTGTCTGGCTGTGCCACCTCCATGGCCACTGCGTCCTGCTACTCCCCCAAGACCTTCTCCTCCTCCACCGCCACCGGGTCCTCCTACTCCCCCAAGACCTGCTCCTTTGGCTCCCACTCCTCTGCCACCATCTGCATCACCCATTTCCAGGTCATCACCGGAACCCGCGCACGCTCCAAATCCTGTTTTCATTGAATTTTCACCGGAACCCAGGGCCGCTAAAACTCCTCTTGCCGCGACTCCCAAGGTTCCAGAGATCCCATGAATTCCAGCAATTCCAATGGCAAGGTTTGACGCAATGGTGAATGACAAGGAACAAACTAATCTGGCGGTTCCTAGGGGTCCCCCACGTGCACACCAACAATGTGTGATGCAAAGTCTTGGCGGCCTTCCAAACCCTAGCCCCAGCAGCTTGCGCGGATGTGGAGGAGGTGATGTGAACTTGGCCAACTTAGGCAGATTGCGCCACCTTCTCTTATTTCTTCCTATCTTGTTTCCGCACCTATCTTGCAAAGAAAAAGGAATTTTGCCGCGCAAACCTAAGTAGCCTTTGAGCTTGTGAGAACCTTGAGAGAAAATAAGAGCCACATGCAAGATCCGCGCTTTGAGAGCAATCCACAAGAGTGAGGAGAATCTGTGCCACTGAGAGTATCTGCTGAGAGTGAGAAAAATACGTTCCACTGCAAGTATCAACTAAAGGTACCTGGACTGCCCCAGAAAAACTGCCTCACAGTTCCCCATACCCATGTTCAGAACAGAGAGAGCACCAAGAAAATCCGCCAAGCGTGCACATCCTTCAGAAAGAGAGGAAGAGAAAAATAGTATCCTCCCCAAAAATCTATACCTTCTGTCCATAGGATAACCAAAGAAAACCTGAAAAGAGAGAGAGAGAGTTTTTTTAATAAGAAGCAACCCTTTGCCAAGCCTGCGCCTTGCTCTTTGACCCACATCCGTTTTGCGCCACACGCTTTCCTATTTCCTTTGATCATCTGTTGGAAATTGTTCATGCGTTTTTTTGAAGAATGCGGGGCTTTCCCTTGATCTGCGGACCCAGCTTTGCGCCGTGACTGTACCTAAAAGAAACCATACCCTAGCCAGCAATAATCCCAAAAAGCCAATCCAGAGAGAAGAAAATAAGGAAAAAAACATTATGGGGTGTCTAGTTGTTCTGGCTGTGATCGGCTAGAGAACCCCCTCACCAAATCCAATCATATCCCCTATTTATCCATTGTCCCCCCCTACTTGGGTACTGTTCCCCCTGGTCTTCAGTTGTTTACTCCGCCGGATGCGAAGCGCACAAGCGGGCTTGTGCTTGGAAGATGGATTTGTGTTGTTGTCCCCTTTTCTATCCAAAATGGCCCTCTTGTTGAATGAAGTTGAGCCCCGCCTGAAGAATTGCTTCACGTGCAAATCCGCAGCCTTCCTTTTGAGCGGAGTTCGATCCAATTCCTCCAACTGGTAATTACCTCCAGTGAACTTGGATGTCACGCGGAAAGGGCTGTTCCATTGATTTGAAAACAACTTCCCCCATGGAGTTTCCAGGCTCCGGTTGTAAAGCAGAACCAAGTCCCCCTTTTGCAATGGATCCCAGAGCTTGTGGGCACAGCACTTGTCACAGTAGCGGACAGACTTTGTATGGGTTTTCTTCAGCATTCCAGCCGCTTTCTCCAAAATCTTGTCCCATTGCAGGAGTTGCTTGGCATGGGCCTTGACTAGATCCACAGACATCTTAACCTTCCACCAATCAATACCCAGAAAGGTTTCCAGCTTGATGTAAATTGGCAGCATGGGTTGCTTCCAAAATAGCAGATTTTACAGCAAATAACCCGTCAATCTCTTCATCAAAATCCAATCTGCAAAAAAGAACAACCTGAAAGGGTTTCTGCCACTGCTTGCCATCCTCCCCGCAAATTTTCACCATTGCGTCCTTGATTGGCTGGTGACCGCGCTCAATCATCCCCGCGCCTTCTGGATAGTACTCTGTCACTCACCCAAACTTTGCTGCGCAACTTTTCACTAACTCCGCCAACTGTCCCCAGTCATCCGCCCCCCATCAACTGTTACCAAGAAAAGTTATCTGTAATGCACAAACCAGCCTTCCTCCAGAAGCTGCCCAACTTTCTCCGCCAAGAGCTTCACTAGCGGTCGCGCTTCCACCCATCCCAACAGATTTTCAGGGGAAAAAAGTAGATATGCAAACTTTCCTGCCTTGATGTGTACAACATCCAAGGAAACCCACCCAAACAAGCCATCCTCCCCAGTGGGAATACCTAATTTGCAAGGTAACGTTGCGCTCCACTTCTGACATGCTTTGCACAACCCTATCCACTCCTGCACCGCGCATACCACACCCGGCCACCAGAACCTTGCCCTCACCCTCTTCCGCGTTTCAAGCTTGCCGCAATGCCCAAGATTGTCATGCAGACTTCCCAGGATTACCTCCTGATCCACCCTCAACGTTTTGACCACAAGAAGTACCTATGAGCTCCCCCGCCACAGCTTTCCTTCCTGTAGGTAGAAATTTCTCACTCTCCACAAAATCCATCTAAAAATCTTGGCTGGTGATCATCCAGAAACCAAAGATCCCGCAAATAAGAACTGAGGACCGCATACCTCCCGGACTGCTGGAGCGGAAGTCAAACACCTACTTCCACCACTCCTACCTCAACCATTGGAGCCTCCACGTCCAGTGGTTCTGCGCCTTTGTATGGATTGTCGCGCGGGTACCAAGACAGCGCGTCCTTCATGGTAAAGGCCTTCCCTGGAACATGTACCACTTTGAAAGGAAACAACTGAAGTAACACAACCCACCTGGTCATAGACAAATTTGGCAGCATCAGCAAATTGATCATCTGTGCCAGAGCCTCTTCATCCACCAGAAGCATGAAGTAAATCCCCCATAGCAAATGCTGCAACCTCTGCACAATCTTATTGACCCCGCAAAGCTCCAACTTTGGCTGCAAATACCAGCTTTCTTTTTGCGTAAACATGACTGAATTGTAAAGAAACAGTCAATCTTTCCCCTCATCCTCTTGTGTCAGAACTGCTTCCACGCCAAGCTTTCTCAAATCCACGGCCAACTTAATTCCCCTGGCGCCGTAGTCCAAGTCCTCAGTACAATATTGCATCTGATAATCTCTTTGAGTTGCTCAAAGGCATTGTTTCATTTTGAGCCAAGGCCCATTCCGCGCCCTTACCCGTCAATGCCTGCAATGGACTGAAAAACTCCGCAAACTGCTCAATGAAAATCCGTACATAGCTACACAATCCCAAGAACTGGAGAATGTGCAATAAATTCTTTGGTGTTTGCCACTTGAGGACTTTGTTGCATTTCTTTTCCGCAATCTGCCTTCTGTTGGAAGCCACCACATGTCCTAGAACCCCCAGTGCAAGTAGGCAGACCGCTAGCTTTCTCCCCAACATTATGAGCCCCGCTTCCTCAATCCAAAACAAGATCTTTTCCAGCGTTTGCACAAATTCCAAGACAAATTGACAAATTCCTGGGGCTTTAATAAACGTTTCACCTATGTAATCTGTCCTCAGACCTTTGATGCCCATGTTGTTGATTAAAATCTGCACCCCCTCCAGACAATTTTCCTTCAGAATCCAGGTCATCTGAGCTTGGTAAACCACGACTGAGTTAGTTGCGCCTTGCAGCAGCCACTTCAGTGGCATCCTTCCCAATCCGTTTTAAAGGCAGTCATTGGCCACAAACTAAAATTGAGTTTGCGCTGATTGTATCCGCCTGTCACATCCACCAACCCATAGCACGCGCAACCTGCCATAGATTCCAGAAACTTGTACATGCGCGGAGGTTGTCCTGCATCTCAGATTGTAAACAAATTAAGCCACTGCAGATCATAAACAGTCCTTATTGACTTCCCATCCTGCTTAACCACCGGAAAGATTGGACTCGAGTAAACTGATGTTGATTGCTTGTAAAGGCCTGTTCCTAAATGCTTGCGCACCAGCTCCAAGAAGGGCCCCCAAACCGCCTGCAGAATTGGAATTGGCTTGATCTTCCAAGGCTCAAGCGTAACCATCGGAATCACATAAGGGTCTCCTATCTTGCTCTTTGGAAGTCCCCGCTCTTCAGGTCCAAACGCAAGTGCTCTTTCCTGGAGGAAAAGTACCAATGTCAGAAAATCCCATTCCTCCGCCTTTAACCAGCCGGGAGGTCCAAAGATAAGGGACGCAACCCGCTCCAATTGCCTTACCCATCCTGACACCTTCAGCAGAGATTTCCCAGGGTCCCTCAACCAAGGGATTTGTTGGAGTGGTCCATTAAGATCCTGTGGCATCCCTTTGTTCCGGGGAAAGACCTTAAGCACAAACGGCTTATACTTCCCAACATTGCACTGCGCCATCCACATGCATCTGTTACCATATATCCTAGTCAAAACCAAACCACGGCTTTTGCCTTTGCTCACAAGCGTGGAAAAATGATAGTGTTTTTGAAAAGTACCTCCCGGAGATGCAAACTGAGGAAGGGGACTTACTTCCAGCGCTGGTGCGTCCCTCCCTTCCTTTCTGCTTCCTACCTGCTCCTCACTGGTCAACCGCCCACACAAAGCTGGAGCTTTCTCTGTGCGGTAACCCCAGCCAACTAGTCAAAATCCCCCTCCGGCACACCCTTGAAAACCAACTCTGCACCAGGGTCCTCCTCTTCTTCTCTTGCCAAATCCCCCATCCACTTCCCCAACCCTTGATTGCAGATTGTGGTTTTGAATCACCCTCCTGAAAAATCTTCCATTTTCAACGCTTCCATCCCTGCCTCTGGATCAAACAAAATTTGTGCTTGGAACCCAAAAATGAATGGCTGTCCTAAAATAGCCTCCCCACAATCAACAAATAGAAAATAAAGTGGTTTCTGGACCCTTGCAACCTCAACCTCTTCCTCCTCCACAACCTCATTCACGCAACATGCCCCGCCATTAAGCGCTCAAAGCCCCATTGCGCATTTCTTCCAAACCAATCCCAATTCATCAACCAATCTAGAGGGAAGGAGGTTCACCATAGAACCTCTATCCACCACACCCACACCTTCCTTCCAAAAATCTTCATTGAAACATAAGCCAGCGCAGTTGAAACCAATTTCATCCCCGCTAGCTTGTGCTCCGTGTCATGCAAAGCCAATTTCACCCGCTGCACCATTGGAGGAATCCTATTGTGTCCACAATTGTTGAGCACTTTAAACATTTCATCCACCACCACCAGCAACAATGCCACCAACTCCTCAAGGTCAAGGGAATAGTTGTTTTGTTCCTCATCACTCTGCGCACAATCTCCACCACCTTCTTCTTCACTGTCAGATTTTCGGGCCGCCTGTCTGTTTCTGGAACGCGTGCGACTGGCTTAGGAGCTACTGGCAGTACCTGCTCTTTAGAATCCACATATATCCTTTCCACCACCTCCTGCACCTCTGTCTCTAGTACCCTTACTTCTGCCTCCACATGGGGTGACTGCCATACCCCCAGACCAGTGACAATCCCAAGTGAAGCTTGAGCAGTTACCCCAAAATCTTGACCTTGCGGGCGCACTTGCTCCATGACAGTCAGATTCCCAGGTTCAGTGGAGATCCCCTTGCCCATTGGGAACATGAATCCCATTCCCACCTGTCAAACCAATCGGGCCTTGAGGTCCCTTGTCATTTCATTGCACCCCAACCGCCAATGCCCTTTGTCCCCGCATTAATTGCATAACGGCGGGCCGGGCAGATTTGACAGCGGAAGCGGTTCCCCAATGTGAGGAGGTGGATTGCGCTGCCCTGACAACATTCAACTGAGGAAGATCCGTAAATCCTTCATCAATTCCATCATTTTTCTAATCTCCAGGCCCGTTGTCAGTGATGTTGCCAAAGCTCTTTCTGTTTTTGAGTGGCCTACAACTGGAGCCTGCATTGGTGCTGCCAGAGTGTGCAAAGCGGAATTCCTTGAAACCATTGGGAACATCCTTGCTGTCAGCTTGCTACTATTTCAGAGCAAGCTGCAAAAGTAAAAAAAATAACATAAAAATAATAATAATACATTTAACCTAAGAAGGAGTAGGAAAAACATAAATATTATTGCAGGAATGGATTTTCCACCCAAAATTAGGTAGGGTCACTCACTGACCCCACCCTTGAAATCCAACTCCTTATATTTTTAAATAATTAAGGAAAGAAAGACCAAAATACTACGGCTCCACTATTGAGTTTTTGGTCAATTAAATATTTCACACACATTGTCACGTATAGGTTTCACACCTAAAATTCAGTCAGAATTGAGGTGTTGTGTACATTTTAGGAGTTATGGGCGGAAATGTGTTTTGTCACAATTCCCGCACGCAGCCACGGCAGCAAATGCACCCGCGCGCGGCTGAGCTACAGCTCTGTCACTCTGTCAAAGTTGTGTATGCAGCCATGGGACTACGGGTTGACAAAATGACAGGCCGCCTGAGATACCTAGGTACCGTGTAAAAATTCTAAAACCTACAGGGAACATTCTACATATGTAATAAATGTTCCTGTGGATAGTAGATAGTCTAAAAATACATAAAATTATATAAAAATACTTAAATAACCTTTATACGTATTTTTTTATTAAATATAGTCCAAAGTACCAAGAATGTCGAAAATAAGACAATGACAACTTCTAAAAATATATTAAATTACTTTAAAATACTTTTATGAGAATTTCTAGGCATCAATATCTTCGTGACATACTAACAAAACTCATGATTAAAAATATTACATGAATTCCTATGACTTATATTTTTAAGTAATTATCTTAGTAAATCAAATGGAACTTGAAAATAAGGAGTTAAATCAATATCATGACTTTTAATCCAGATATATAATACATAATGAGAACTTACCTGACATCAAGATGTCCGTAGAAATTTCTATTTATATAATTATTAAATTACTGGGAAAATTTACTAAGGATAATTAATTAAATAATACATAAATAGGACAGATTAGTGTTATTCACACGTCCTAATGTCTATTATAAAGTAGAATAATTCCCATACCCTGGGAAATTAGATGATACCCGTGCTATAGCACAAAGAACACATGAAAGGCTACCCCTGGTTACCCTGCTAGCCTTAGTGTCCGTTTCTTTGAGCACCTACAACCCTCAGAAGGAAAATATTGGGTCTCCAAAAGCTATAAATAAAGAGCTCTTTTGAGGATATTGATGGGCAGAGAACCAGTTATATTTATATCCAGACACTGTTCCAAGGTAATCAAGTACTTATAAGGGATAAGTAAGTGATTTATGGCTAATTCTGATCAATAGTATCCGTCCTCAACCTCTTTTATATCAATTAAAACTGCTGAACAACCTTATAACCCCAGTATACAGGTTTAACCCATCAGTGCACATCTCAAACAGATACCCAAAGGATTGAATAATATACCAGTGAGTTTTATTATCCTTTCTCTGTCGTGGTAGCTTGGCTACAAGGCCCTGCCACTTCACTGTGTATTTTATATACATATTATCTTTGGGTAAAATATTCTTTTAACTAAAGAGCCCAAAGTAACCAGGATTACGTGTTTTCATACTGAAATCCCTGAAGAAAGGTGTTAAAGATCCCCAATATAATTGTGGCCCCTCTATAAAAATATTTAATAATCAATTTATTCATATTGATTTAAAACAATAAACAATAACCAAACCACTTAACCTTGCAATAAGCTAAATCCAAATATTTTACCATTTTTTGCTGCATTTATTAAATAATATATTTATTATTTACTCTATCACCTCTGGTAGCTAAAGGATAGCAAGGGTCTTGGCATCCAGGAGGCTGACACTTTCCATTTCCTCCATCAGTTCCTCCAAGGCTTTCTACCACCCAATGGATGATAAGGATGTCCAGAAGAAGCGGGATACTCCCATCCAACAACCTCTTTACCAAGTTTTTTTTGTACAAGTTCCACAGCACCCGCGCACAGAGTTGGGGACAAAGTCCTCCCAAAAACATCCTTTTCATTGCGCCTGTCTGCCCCAATATCAGGTTGTTCTTTGCCATGTTACAATAGATCCGGTCAAAAATAGCTACATACTCCCCAAATTGTGCCTTCGTCCAGACTCCACCATTTGTGCTTGCTTCTGCCGCGGCTTGCTGAAAGTTGCTCTCCCAAAACCAAGGTTCACCCCTTCTCCACTGCGCCAAGATTTCCGCCTTCAGTTTTGGCCAATCAAGTTCCTTGTATCCTACCATTTCTTCCACATCACAAAGATTATCTTTTTCCGTGATGAAAAGGACAATAAGACAAGCCTTATCCAAACCAGTTTCACCTTTGACATTGGCGATTCATTTGTATTGCGCAAGTAATTGCTCAATTTCCTCAGTGTTGAACCAAATGTGCGGATAGTCCAGGGGCCCAATGCAAATGGGCTTGTGATTGGCGCCATTGTCAGAGTGAGGGACACCATATCCAGCCCCTGATGGGGGTTTCTTCCAAGAAGTGGGAGGAGGAGGAGGAAGAGGAGTGGGGGTAACATTAGAAAACCCCGCAACGGTCAATGGGTGGTACTGGGACATTGTGCTCATTAGTTTCAAGAGACAAAGAACAAAATACTACTCCCTGGCCAGAACCCCAGATGTGGAATTTAGAAGAGGAATTCTCCTTTAATGTTTCCCAAGTTTTGAAGTTATTGATCCCTTGCATCTGTAAAACCTGAGTGCAACTTTTCACCCTTTGACTGAGAGATAGAGAGATGAGAGTAAAGATCCTTCCAAAACCTATGATGATCTGATGGTATGCCATCCCCCCTCACATCCGGGTTGAGAATGTGGTTTAAGTAACCTTCCCCTCAACCCTAACCTAGGTACAGATGTAAGAAAACAAGAATAATGAAACAAAACCCCTAATTACAGAACCCTAGCCCAAATCTATGCTCCCAACCCCATCCCATGATCCACATCCCATACTCCATATCCATCTGTATGGTCCACCTGCCATTACATCCAGCCGGTTTTTCCTTCTCATGATGCGGCCCTTGCGCCGCACCTAAATTGGAGCCCCTGGAGCATGTCTGCATCCACTCAACACCCCTTTCCAGATATCCAAGATACATCTGCGCAATCCAATCCGCGCGTCTTACAATGCGCAATTGGCACAATCCGTCCAATCCAATCAAATTCACCCCGTGTCTCCAGATGCTGAGCCCAATTTGACTTCTGCTGAGACCGCAGAATGGCTTACTGCAGAAAAGCCGCACCCATTTCGGAGGGCGCTGCCTCTGCTGAGCTCGCTGCTACTGCTGAGCGCGCAGCACACAGACAATTTCAACTTGCGCCTATAAAAGACCACCACAACGGTATTTCAAGAAACACTGTATTAAATCTTCAACATAAGCAATCCCAGAAGGGATGAACAGAAGAAGCAATAAATTGGCCTACTCTGAGTTCTTTATGATTGAATTCTGCCTCCCCCTTGGTTTTGGAGGCCCCATACCTTTCCCACAGAGACATAAAACTCTGCCATCATTCATTTTCATTACTAAAATAAACTTTGCAATTTGCTTGAATATTTTTAGACAAGTATTAAGAGAACAACTTTCTGGATGACTCAGGGAAACTATTTTTAATGGCAAAAATAAGATATTTCTCATGGTCTGTCACAAAGACTTTGGAAAGCCTCTCTGGATCATCAGCAAACTCCTTTGGAAAATTCAACAACCAAATTTAGAACTCAAATGTTTTTTTTTGTTATAAAAACAAAAGGCTTTGTAAAAGTTTTCCTGATGGCTGTCACTCCTACAACATGCAATAGAGGGATGTTGTGTTTATTTGTTTTATAGGTAAAATCCAACAGAGAAATATGATGGAATTTTTACAAATTTTTATTCACTCAGGATTAGCCAAGAAAAGGGCCTCTAAGTAACCCTCTCAACTGAATTTTGACCTGGAGACCGCCTGCATTTTTTGGAGCGTTTCAAATAGCAAAAACATAACAGTTTTCCCCTTGAGTTCTGCTGCTTTTACGTTGTGCTCAGTGTTATAGATTTTTCCATTGTCAACATATTCTCCTTCATTAGTCTTGTTCAATTTCTTTTTGAGTTGAATTGTATTGAGACTGTCTTTAATGCCATCCTAAAGTGGATCTAAGGCCACAACAGAGGTTCTCCTCAGTTGAGGATGCACTGTTGTGTTTTCAGATGGTTTATGATTGTGTTGGTCATTTCTAATGGAGAGGATCCACATGGGATCTGCTACTGTGAAACTTGCATGGATCATTAATTCACACCAAATATTCCTTGTTTCAGTTTTACTTTGGCTTTTGGTGAGCAAAAGATCTTTTTATAATCCATATCTTTCACATCCTAGGTCAACATATTCACCTCTTTTTGAATTGAATTTCATCAATGCGTAGCCATGAATGGCTGCTCATTTTTGAAAATATTCCATGGCTTCTTTCCTACTAGGAAAGGCTCTCACAGGAGGAGTGTAAAGGGGTTCTGGAACCTCATAGCTACATAGTTAAATATTGCAGCCACTATGGTTACATTAGTATTTATCAAACCAAATCAGTCTCAGTCAAATTGCATATGAAATGTAACCCACCTTCTTGAGACAATTCCAGCTCTGAAACGTCTTGTCCTTCAATTTTATCACTAGATGAGGGTTCAATTGGGGCTTCCAACGTTTCATTTTCCAAATCCCCATACAAATCCCTAGATTATGCCAAAGCTTTTTTAAAAACAATTTCAATTAAGTCCTTGAATGCAGCCATGTTGAAACCAGGGGGTCTTGGGCTTTCCACTGTTCCCATAAACCAAGAAACAAATCCCAATTCAATTTATTATTCAATCCAACTGTTTCAACAAATACAAAGTCTGCTCAATTTTGGGTTGAGAAAGATAAAACTATCTGATTAGCAAGTGATTTGTATTGTTTTTGAGAAGTCTTTGTTTTTCCAATAGGCAGAATGTGATCCCAAGTTTGTTTTTTGGTCCAATAATAGTCCCATAATGTATGCTAAATTCCCAAATGAGGGTTTGAATTACTCAAAATTGATCCAGGGGTACCCAGGTAACCCTAATTCACTCCTGAAATGGCCCATTTGGGGCTATTTTGCCCTAAATGGTCTAAAAGTTATAGGGAAGACATGTGCAACCCCATTCACGGTTCAAACAGCCCCCTGAGGGTTGCAAAATGTTTTTTTTGCAGCCCAGATGGGTTGGAAGCTAACTTTTTGTAACCCCCCAGGGGCTGTGCAAGTTGTGAAAAACCTTTTTTGCGGCTTGTTGAGTCATGAACCTGCATCCAAAACTCATATGGGTTGCAAACGGTTTTTCAAGCCCATTTGCAAACTGGGGCTGTGAATTTAATGTGGCCCTTTTATTTTTAATTTTATTTATTTATTATGTTCTATTTATTATTTATTGTTTTTTATTTAATTATTCATTATTTATGATGGCAATTAATTTTATTATGGGAGGTATTCTTTAATTACCAGAAGTCATACGTCTCCATGCCATCTACCCCCAAATTGAAAAATCCTTTATTACACAGGCATTCCAGGATTGTTTTTTTGTTTGAAATTTTAATCTGCATCCCTGTAGCTTGGTTTCTTAAACTCTCCAAATAAATTTTTGATAATTTTGTAAGCATTAAAACAACCTAAAAAATCAATCAAAAAATCAAAAATAGATTCACATTGCTTTTCTGGATCCTTTTCTTGCCATTTTAATTATTTTTTTTGGCAATTTTAACTCTCAGAAATTTCAAAAGTCAATCAAATAGCTTTCAAATATATCTTTAGAATTTTTTGGATGTATTATTGGCCTCCAAAATTTGAAATCAACATAAAAACACTTCAAAACAACACATCCTTTTCAATTTTGTTTTTTTTTACATCAGGCATCAAAGTTTCTATCAATTTTTTTAACAGAAATTTATAAAAGAATTAACATATGAAACAAAGAATTTCTCTTATTTCTTATCACTGTTTTCAACCAACCAAATACTTATAATAGTGAAAATGATAGGAAATAAAAGGGTTGTTCTGTCTTTCTTTTTTTTCCTGAAGAAATGAATTTTGATTTGAAATATTTCAAGCTGCAGTTTTAAATAAAGTGTTTGCAGTTATCGGAAAATGAATTTTCATTACTTTTTGAGGCACTACTTGGGTCTCCAAAAATAAACAAAAAAAATGATAAAATTGAACCCCTTTTGGGTTGTGGCCTGCTTTCTTGAGCCCTTTGGAAGGCATAAATTCAACATGATTTTTAATTTTTCCCAGGAATATCCTCCCATATTGGAGATCTCCAATCATCTTATAAACCATTACCTGAACCTCCTCCAACCACCCATAACCACCAAACACACCAAATTTAACCCCATCTACCACACCAAACCATTGCACACCACACCTAACCACACGTAAGCTAACCTCACCACTCTAAACCACTCCAAACTACACAAAACCACTCAAATCCAATCCACTTCACTCCACTCCACTCATCCACACACCAAACACCACTCATCATCCATCACTGCACCCCATTCAAATAAATCAAAACTCCAAACCTACCAAATATATCCTCCTGAATTAAAATAATCCATCAAAAATTCAAATATTTATCTCCTGAACAAAAGTTTAAGAAGATATCAAAATTTCAACTCAAACCTTCAACTAATCAATGCACCTCAATCAATAATTTTAAAAAAATATTTTTGCTCTATCAAGTCTCTCAATAATTTTTTTCACTCAATTTCTGCTCACTTTATTTATGAATTATCAAATACTACAATCAGTTCATATTTTAACTTTTCAAAATGTCTCAAGAAAGCATCCACCAAATTTTCAGAAATATTTCATTAGTCCCATCCTCCATTAACTCATCTAATAAAAATAGTGATTCAACTCCTATTTGTCCATCCTCATCTCTTCAAATTCCTGGTTGCACCCCTCTGGCCCCTCTTCCTGAAACATCATATAATAAAAAGGAGGAGATACATGATGCCGCCCAATCAGGGGCAAAGTCCCATGGATATTCCAAATCTACCAGAGCATAAAATTGCATCAAAAACACCTGCCCACATCAATTTGATAAATCTTGGTAATAAAACACAGAAAAGATACCAAGAGGTTGGAAAAATTAAGAAATAAAAACTGCCCTTTCAGATTATAGGGAAATTTTTCCAAAAGATTGAGTCCATGGAAGGTTAAATTTATATTTCCAGACCACAGGAATCCAACTTCAAATGATCACTCAAGTCATCCAATCCACAGAAGAATACAAGGGAAGCAACAGGATACTGTAGAAAATTTAAAAATTCTGATTTTTTATTATGGTTCCAATGAAAAGAATTCATTTCCCCTGCAACAGCTGTTACACATATATCCCATTTTTAAGATTTCATATGGGATGGAGACTGTGGGTTGAAAGCAGAAGAAATTTTTTTGGGGAGGAAATATGAAGACTGGCAAGATTTAGAAGCAAGGAGGAAAATGATAAAACTTTTTTTCCCAGCTTCAATAACTTTTCTGATGAAATTTTGATTCCATTTTTTACTTCTTGCTTAAAACTATAATTTTTTAGAGCTATATTTTCTTCCTTAATTCTTGGAACTTATTTCCTTCTCAATTCTCCACCCACTCCGAATTCCAATCTTCTCCAATCTTCTTTATTTGTTTAGAAGGCTTGAAACATATATGTTAATTCAAGTTCAATTCTGATCCTTGGCCCGTCCCAAATTGGATCCACTTTGGAAAATCTTTGTGAACAAGAATTGAAGATCTTGGAAAAAAGCTTTCAGAAAAATTTAGAGCTTAGTAAGGGGTTTTTTTCCCCCCCCAAATAAATCAAGAAGGAAAATAAAAGCAATAATAGTCAAATAATATTAACCAATGGTATTCAAATAATTTCTTTATTTATACTTTATCTTTTTATGTATTAAAACATAAAAAAAAGCAGAATTAAAAATGTGTACCACCCCTTTTCTTTTGAATTATTTTCACTTTGATTAATATTTTTTGATTTAAAACCTGTTTGGTGAGAGATTGAATTCCAATTATTTATTTCAGTTGTGTATATAGGAATAACTCTTATAGAAATAAGAAAACCTTGAGATGATAATGAATGAAATAAACAGGATGATCAGAGAATTGAAGAAACAGGCTGGCTGACAGAAGTAAATGAAAAGAAAGGAAAGAGGGAGGAAAACAAAACTACCTTTGGGTACTGCTCAACTAGCTTGACCTGACTTCTCAAAACGTATACAACAAACTGGAGTGAGTCAGACCTAGCTCCTTCTGAATTTTCAATTCCAGGTAAGGCCTTTTTTTGTGGAGCTTCAGGCAATGTAGATTGATGTTTGGCTTGACGGGTTTTCCTTTCCTTTCTCTTTTTCTCTCTCTGGTTTTCCCTCCACTGTTCCCCCTTTCTCCCACAGCTCTTGTGCACTCAAACAGGCCTTGGTGCCCTTGCGTGCAATTACACCTTTGCTCTGCCGCAGTGGCAGCCAGGGCATCAGCTGACACTCCTCCTTGACACTGCTGGAACTAGGCTGAGCATCTTCCTGGCTTTAATAACCTTCACATACCCCAGTGGCTTGGACATTATGTCAGCAACCATCTCCTAGAATCAACAGTGGGCAACTGATAGGGGAAACTTGGCCACCAGATCACAGAGATATTGATAGCAGAATTCAATATGCCTTGAGTTGGGGTTCATTTGAGCTTCCTTACTTTGGAAGTTTTTCCCTTGGTTGTAGTTCATGATAGCAGGGAAGGGAATTTGAGTTCCCAGACCAAGAAGTACGCTTGACAACCAGTGCATCTCCTTGGCGCATATGTTCATTTCCACAAGCTCAGCCTCTGTTGTTGACTGAGGGACAATAGACTGCTTTCTTGCGGCCCAGAAGATCTGGTTGCCAATAATGGTTACAAAGTAGCCCATTGTACACTTTCTGCCGACTGAAGAGGTCCCATAGTTGCCGTCCGCCCATCCACAGAGCCCTTTTTTCCATTCCCTTGGGTTGCTTGAAATTAATGCCAAGGAATGGAGTGCCCTTGAGATACTGTAATAAGTGCTTTGCAACATTCAAATGGGCCTTGGTGGGTGAGTTGGCGTAACATGAGAGCATCTTGAAAGTGGATAAAATTTTGGGTTGTGTGTTGATTGAGAGATGAATCAACATTCCCACTGCCTTTTGCATGGTCTTCATGTCAAAGGTAGGGGAATCACAGGAGATGAGATGATGTAGGTTGAGAGGGGCTGGCGCCTTGACTGAGTTTTCCTTATCCATCTTGAGTTGGCGTAAGGTCTTCAGGAAAAAATCTTGCTGGTGCAGGGAGTTTTCAGGATTCCATTCAAGTGTAAACCCCAAATGCTGTACTGGAAGCTCTTTCACATGGATGGTGTAGCTATCCTTGACGCAATCAAGGAGGGTAAGATTTTGATTACAATTGGGACCTACCAGGAGGCCATTGTCAACATTCATGTGGAGCATCATGCCTCTATCATTGGTGAGAAAGAGATATTTTTTGTCTTGAAATGGGGTGAGTCCTAGATTGGTGAGGTTTCTGGCAAAATTTGATTTCCAGCACCGTTGTGCCTGCTTTGTCCAATAGAGTGATTTGTTCAGCCTCCAGACCCATTTTTCCTTACCTGGCACCTCAAAATCTGCAACCTGGGCTACATGGATTGTAGCTTCAAAGTTTCCATGCAAGAAGGCCATTTCCACATCAAACTGAAATACATTCATGCAATGTTGGACAGAGATTGCTAGCAGGGAATTGAGAGATTCTGTATGGCCAACGGAGGAATAGGTATCAAGGTAGTGCCGGGGATACTTCTGGTTGTTGCCAAAACACACCCATTCAGACTTGCGGAAAAAAATTTCCCCCAACTTGTTACACCTTTGAACTAGGTGCCACATGCCACCAATGACAATTTCATCTTCAGGGTGAGGGACCGGAGTAACGTTTTTGTGGTTGATCAAGGAAGATTTCTCATCTGCCATGGACTCCAGTCACAGTGGAAGCTTGGAAGCGTCAGCAAACGCCTCCTCAATGGATATCACCTCCAAAAGGAGGGCATCATTTTCATCATTCCTGTTGCTGAAGTTGGCAAGATTGACAGAAGGTTCTGCAGCCCTTGCAGCAGAGCAAGTTTGCACAGGGAGAATGGTAGAGGGATCCAGAGAGCTTCTGATTTCCTTCTGTGCCTTGCGGGAGTAAGGTATGTTGGTTTAGTGCTTTGGGGGAGGGGCTTCTGAAATGGGACTCACAGGTGGCACCATTGAAGGAGCTTCTGGATCACCAGACTGTTGGGAGTTGGCGGCATCTGGTGGGATGACAGGATCAGCCGTGGCTGCCTGAGAGATGGGTGTATCAAATCCAGGAGCAAGAGAAGAACCATCTGGAAACTGCAAGGGAAAAGAAACCTCCTCCAAGTTTTCAGGGAGGGGTGCAACTTGGACCTTTGGAAGGGATGTGGGTTGCTTTTTCAGAGAAAGAGGGTTGCCATATTCAAAAACCACCTGAGGATGGAGAAAGTCTTGGGTGAATGTGACATGTTTTTTCAGCGGTTGAAGAAACCAGCCTGCATTGGATGGAGGAACAAAGCCAGCTTTGTTGATCCAAATTTGCCTCTGCAACCACAGTGAAGGAATGCAGGTGTTATTCCAAGCTGATTTTTGATCTCCTGAATGTAGGAGACCATATGGGATTCTGAGTTGGACTTGATTTTCATGATGTGAATGCAATTGAAGCAAGAGAAATCATCAATACTTACCAGAAGGTAACAAATTCTGTGCTTGGAGGGTGGAGTTATCTGAAGGAAATCAAGGTGAAGTTGATGAAAGGGAGTTGGAGACGATGGTAGAGGGTAGGAGTGAGGGGGGATCTTCAATTTTCACGCCTTGCAAACTTCACAGTTTGCTGATGAGAACATAGGATTGTGGTTGGTGATGGAGTTTAGGGAGAGGAATCAATGCAGATACTTGTTGGAGGGATTCCCTAAGAACAGTTGCCAGTCAACATTGTGACGCAGTAATTTCAGTGAGTAACACACCAGAGAGCGGGACAACCTTGGATGGGCCACATAGAGGTTCTCAAGACAAAGAAACTGGAAGATAATTTTTCCAGGGAGTTTGACAAGCAATGTACAATGTTGATGCAGGATCTTCAGGCTGTGATCCTCCAATTGAGTTGCCAAGACAAGATTTCTGGGACCTTGAGGAGCAAATTACGCAGGATAGATCAGTGTCCCACCAATGTTGATCTTTCCCACATGAGTGATTTGAACCTTGCCACCATAGGTTTTTAGAGATTTGGAAAGATAAGTTGGCTCCAAAAGAAGTGAGAAGTTTCACACAGTCAAGCAAGAAGCACCTGAGTCATAGATGAGCTTGGGATGGGATTTGGCAGAAAAATTATTGCTGTAAATCCCCTCATTGTTGATGTGAAACCCATATATTTTGGGTTCAGAACCTTTTTCACTAAGAGTGTTGGAAAAATCCTTGTCAGATGATTCTTTGGCTTTGTCAATTGCGTTGAGAGATAACGGGGACTGAAGCTTCTTCAGATCATTGGAAAGCTGCTTGATCTTAGCTTGGATTTTGGGGTCCTTCCTGTGGGGAAGTTTCTTGGTGGGAACCGTTGACATAGGCAGGGTGGAGTTTAGACGTGGTGATTGTTGAGATATGATCAATGCTTTCATGCAGTATTCAAAACCTCAGTCCATGCATTCTTGTAGTTGGTTACTCAGTGGTCATATGTCCTCACAAAGTGACATTTTCATTGACCTCTACTAGCATATCTTGACCACTGGGAAGCAAGCATCATTAGTATAGTTGGTAGTACACTTTCCATGCACATGAGAGACCTGGGTTCAATTCCCAGAGGACACATTTTATTTTCACATTCTTAGAGTGATGGGGGCTTTACCTGGTCAGTGTGATTGTGTGTTTTTTGTCTTGCACGGGAATTTGCACTTGCAGGGTGAAAGAGACAGGAGTTTTTGGATTTTTGTGATTCTGTATGGAGTCCTCCAGCATGATTTGATTGCATACTGTGTTGAGGGTGAAGGGCATCAGATTTTAGGAAGATTTGACCAGCAAGGATAGAGAGGAATTATTGCAAAGACTCTTAAGGAAGAGTATTGCGGCCATGCCTTGGGAGACTTCCAGGAACCTCAGCTCAGGAGGGTTACCTTCAATTCTTTTGACAATATCCATGTATTGGTTCTTGAAATGGACCACATGGTCTCTTAAAGGCGTCATGGGCTTGTAGGCAAGATTGATTAGTCGGAAAAGCATGTTGCCCGCAACAACAATGGATTTCTTGCCACATGCTCATGCAAAGGATTGATAAGCTAAAGAAAAATTGATTTGGGATGAATTTATCTCTGATTGAAGGTTGCACTCAACCACTTTGTACAGTAGGCTAATTGAATAAGAGTTCTTCTTTCAATAGGTCTTTGTCCCTTGGTGGCTGTTAATCCATTCCCTTTCAAGAATTTCCTCATGGCCTTTACCAATAAGTAAGTTTTTTAACCATGACTTCCAGTCATGCCAGTTATGGAAATTGAGCTTCACCAACTTAACCTTAGTCAAATTGTAATTGTTGGTCTGATTGCTGGAAGATTCCTCAATCTGGATGTTGCAGCCCTGGTTATAAGAGGATTGATGATGATTTGAATTTCAGACCAGGTAGAACGGGGAAGCAGATTGAGATGATGATACAAGCACAATCAGACAGACAATGGAGGAAGGTAGGACAGTAGATTCAGTAACAATTAGAAGGAAAAAAAGAATGGTTGGTTGATTTATAGAGCTTGGAATCTTTTAGGTGCGTTAAATTAATCTCACCAGTTACTTGCTTGAATTTGGACTTGACATGTTAAAGGGTTGACAGATAGAATTTAAAAGAAAAGAAAAGAATTGATAAGGAAAGAAAAAAAGAAGAAAAGAGAAGGAAGAAGAAATGGAAAGGTTGGGTTGTTTCTGGTTTACTTGTTGACCGTTTGCAAGTGTTTGATTTGGATTTGACAGTTTGAGTTTTGAGATTCTGATTTGGTCTCCATTGTGTTTTCTCCTTCTCCCCCTCAGCTTGTGATGACTGGTGGTCCTAGACTTGAGTTGAAGGTGCGCTCCATTTGGAGTCTCTACAGTGCTTCTCCTGACGCGCGCTTGAGTCAACATCTTCTTTACACTGGTCCTTGGAAATTGCCATCATTTGCACTGATGGACTGGATTTCTTTTTCTTGAGATTTATTACAAACAAGAATGGACTCTTTCTACCATGAGAGATTGAATTCCAATTCTTTATTGCAGTCGTGTATATAGGAATAACTCTTATAGAAATAAGACAACCTTGAGATGATAATGAATGAAATAAACAGGATGAGCACAGAACTGAAGAAACAGGCTGGAAAACAGAAGGAAATGAAAAGAAAGGAAAGAGGGAGAAAACAAAACTACCTCCTGGTCCTGCTCAACTTGCTTGACCTTACTTCTCAAGACGTATACAACAAACAGGAGTGAGTCAGAGGTAGCTCCTCCTGAATGTGAATTTCCGGGTAAGGCCTTTGTTTGTGGAGCTTCAGGAAACTTAGATTTATGTTGTGGTGTTGTTATATAGTCTTGGATTGGCAACCGCTCTGCGGTTGGCCTGCTCAGAATTTGGTATTTCAGGCTCAGCACTTGGATGGGCGCGGTCTCAGAAGTGGCCTCTATGGGGTCAGCAGCAGCCCCAGCGGGCTCAGCAGTAGGCACCGCGGGGCTTGGCATACTGGGCATGGGTTGGGCCAGATTGGACGTGGCAGGCCGCGGCCTGCTTGGACATTATGGACCCAAGAATAGAGCTGCCCCAACCAGGTTTGCGGGCAGCTAGTTGGGGGAGGTAGGGCAGGGGAATTGGGGCTATAGGGGCAGGCTGGGCGTGTGCAAGCGCGGGCAAACCCGCAGGGCAGGAAATCACGCAGCGTGCAAGGCAGATACAGACAAGCAAGGGGCTCTGAGAAGGGCGCGGCGGAGGGCTGCGTCATGAGAAGCATGAACTGGTTGTATATAATGGTAAGCAAGCATGGAATGGATTAGGGTTAGGGTAGGGTTCTGGGCCTACGGTTTCTTCTACATTTTTTGTTGGGCTGTCATTGCGCTTGTACTTAGTTTAGGGTTGAAAGCTTGGGCATAAAGCCCACGCTCTTGACCCCAGGTCTTATCATCATCTTTTTGTTAGATCATGGGATATGGGAAGGGATTGACGGAAGGATGGATGGATGGATGGAAGGATACAGTGAAGGATATGGAAAGGAAAGGATATTCATCTCTGTATCTCTCTATTTACTGGAGCATCCTTATCCTTACAGATGCTAGGACCATTGATTCCGGAACTCAAGGATAACTAGGAGATTTCTACCCTCTTGGTTTCCACATCTGTGGGACTGTTCATGAAGTTCTTTTGTCTCAATTCTATCAAAGTTACTCAAGATGCTACCAGTGGTTGCTTCAACCTCTTCTTCCTCCTCCCTCCATCTCCTCATCAACCCAAAGGATCACCCTCACATTCAATTCAACGCCGCGTATTTGGAGCAATTCATCTCACAATATGAAGTGATTGCAGACTCCAAAAGCGCATTGGATTCCAAAAAGGGGCGCCATGTTGTCCTGTTCATCATGGAAGCGGAAGAGCTTTGGGACGTAGAAGAGATTGAAGGCTACCAGAACCTGGATTAGCCAAAGCTGAAGGGGGACATGTTGGCAAGATGGGGGAAGCGCAAGCCTTGTTTTGGGGAAGGAGATTTTAGACAATCCATGGCAGGGTCTGGTTCCAAGCAGAATTTGATCAAGAGGCAGGCGCATGAGGCGGGGTCTGGTTGCAAACAGAATTGGATTACAAGGCGGGCGCGCGCAAAGGGGTCTGGTTGCAAGCAGAATTTAATTATGAGGCAGCGTGTGCTCCAGCCCCATTGCCGGCAACCATCCCTTGGTTCAGTGAACTCGCAGAGTTTGAAAGGGATCTCAATATCTATTTGAAGGGTCTTCAGCTCCCTAGCCCTCCCCCACTCCAGGTGTGCATTTATGGTGAAAATAGCGTTTATTGGCAGTTGGGACACAAGAACCAGGCAACAGATTCAAACGCAGGATTGGTTTCCCCAGCGGAGGCAGGATAGGTGTTGCTAAAGCATGTCTTGGCAGAGTTGGATCAGCCCGTTGATATGAAGCAAGGAAGGATAGGGAAGGGGAAGCAGATATTGCGCATTGCTTGGGAATCAATGGGCAGCAGGCAAGTCTTGCGGAGAAGGGGATGGGAACGGATATTGCGCGTGGCTTGGGAACCAATGAACGGCAAAGGGGTCTTGCAGAGAGGATAGGAGTTGTGGCTGAAGGAAGGGGCCAGGCATTTGAGGATTGCAACCAGAGGTGGATGGGCCTTGCAGAGAGGATAGGATCAATGGCAGAATGGAAGGATGTGGAGCGCGCAGATTGTTGAATGGATGGGCCAACAGAGGGCCCATTGCGATCATGGATAGCAGAGATTTGGCCTTTGTGCAATGGACACCCGTGGGGGGGCTTCAGGTGCGGAATGGGAAGGAATTGGGAATCAAAGGTATGGCTGGTGAGAAGGAAGGTGGGGTTGAAAGGGCTTTGGCAACCAAAGGCGCACCTGGAAGGAAGTTTGGGAAAACGGCCAGTGGACACAACCCGCATTGGATTGGATGAGTTCATGCGTCTCTCTCTCCCGGCAAAGAAGAAGTTTTTAAATCTCTGGGGACAGCTGCCAAGCTGGGGAGGGGCGCTAGGAAAGAAGGGGAAGCCTGATTTGGTGAGGGGGTGCTCTAGCTGGTTCACAGCCATAACAACTAGACACCCCGGAATGTTTTTTTTCTTATTTCTTTGATTTGATTGGGTTCCTAGATTGGTACTGGCTTTGGGTTGTAAAATTTCAGGAACCCGGGAGCAGCCCAATTCCAGGTACGCATACGCAAGGAAAAGCCCTGTGCAGGAAAAAAAAGGTGGAGCGGAAAGCAGGATGAGGAGCACTGCAAAAAAAAATCTGTTTCTCTTTCTATTGACAGGCGTAATGGGGTGGAAGTATGGCGGGACAAGCTTGAATTGGTGAGGGGGTCCACTAGTCAGCTCACAGCCGGAATAACTAGTTGACCCAGAATGTTTGTTTCCCTTATTATCTCTCTCTCTCTCAGATGGTTGTGCGCGCCCACTGGAGGCTTGTCTGTTTATTTTTTGTAGAAAGGGCACAGGGAACTGTGTTGCAGTTTTTCTGGGGAGGTCCAGGTGCTCCTTTCCAGAAACGTTGAGGATATGAGGTGCCGATCATGGGGCTTTTCCTCTCAGGCTTGCGCGCAGAAGCGGAGCTAGTTGTTTTCTCACTCTTACTCAGACTCAAGGTTGCTGGTGGGGCTCACACCCGGTCAGGCGTGGATTTCTGAGTCAATCTCACTCTCACTTCAGGCCCAAGGCCACTCAATCAACTAACAGTAGCACTCCAAAATTCCATTTCTTTGGAAAGTACAGAATGGTGCGGGTAAATACAAAGAAATAAAAGATGGGAAAAAGGGGAGGGGGCCATTTTCCTAAATCAGGTCCATAAACTCCACCATTTCCAACCGCGCCGCATCCACAAGTCCTCAGAAGGCCTCCAAGAGTTTGCATTGGGTTTTGGCTCCATGAGCGCCCAGATCCAAAAGGAACCCCCGGATGATATTGTCCAACTTGACTGAAAAGTCCTTGAAGCGCGCCTCCCTTAGCGCCAGACTGGTAGGGTTGTCCAGGATCTCTGGAGTGGCCGCGCAAGGTGGAGCTGGGGAAGAAGAGATAACAACCCATTCTGGGATTCCAGAGTTGACCCGCGTCCCGCGGGCTCTATTGATGATTGCGGGGCCAGTGGTGGTGATGCCGCTGGAGGCACCAGAGGAGGGGTTCCAGGAGCTGGAGGAGGAGGGGGCTGAGGACCGGGAGTTGTGCTGGGGGCCAGAGGAGGAGCCAGGTGCTGTCCAAAGAGTTCCTCAACTTGTGGGTAAGCAGAGAGCCACTTGCAATTCTGCGGGATTCAAAAATTCCTCCTTACGCAGCGGTCCGGCACAAGAAAGCAGGGAGGCAAATTCGTGGCTTTTGGCTGAGGTTGGCGGAGGAAGAGCAGGGGGACAAGGGGATGAAGGGGATCCAGGTGGGGTCCATGATTGCTCCAAGATTGACTCATTGCTAGAGACTAAAAACAAGCCGTGGAGAGCCCTCTAGCGCCGGAAAGCCAGGTTAGGTCTGGGACAAGCCCATGGCATGGTGTTTCCAAGAAAGCAGTGTTTATGACCGCCATGGCAGGATGAGGATGAGTAATGGCCGGAGAGGAGGGTGCAGGGCAACCTGTTCCTGGCAAAGAAGGTGCACAGTGGAACCATGATAAAATAGGGCAAAGTAGGGGATGGGAGTGAGTTTGGTAGTGGGTGCAGTAATGGTTGAGGTAGAAATTGGAAGACCTCTGGGGACAGAACTCAAGTTGTTGGGGGATGTGGTGTTGTTATATAGTCTTGGATCAGGAACCACACCACAGTTGGCACCCTCAGAATTTGGTAGGTCAGGCTCAGCACTCAGATGCGCGCTGTCTCAGCAGTGGCCGCTGCAGGCTCAGCAGTAGGCACCGCAGGGCTTGGCATACTGCGCATGGGTTGGGCTAGATTGGATGTGTCGGGCTGCGGCCCGCCTGGACATTACAGACCCAAGAATGGAGCTGGACCAACCAGGTTTGCGGGAAGCAAGTTTGGGGAGGTAGGGCAGGGCAATTGGGGCTATAGGCGCGGGGCAGGAAATCACGCAGCGCGCAAGGCGGATACAGACAAGTGGGGGGCTCCAAGTAGGGCGCAGCCGAGGGCAGCGTCATGAGAAGGACAAACTTTGTAAGTATCAGTAAGCCGGAAGGGAATGGCTTAGGGTTAGAGTAGGGTTCTGGGCCTGGGGTTACTTTTACATTTGTTGTTGGGCTGTCATTGCGCTTGTACTTAGGTTGGGGTTGAGAGTGTGGGAATAAAGCCCACGCTCTTAACCCCAGCTCTTATCATCAGCTTCTCATTGGATCTTGGGATATGGGAAGGGATTGATGGATGGATGGATGGATGGATCAAAGGATACGGAAAGGAAAGGAAATTTCTCTCTCTCTCTCTTTACTGGAGCATCCTTATCCTTACAGACGCTAGGACCATTGATTCCGGAACTCAAGGGTAACTAGGGGATTTCCAGCCTCTTGGTTTCCAAAATTTCCAGCTTGAAGGGTTTATCTTTCCTTTCTCTTTTCCTCTATCTGATTTTCCCTCCACTCTTCCCCCTTGCCCCCACTGCCCTTGTGCACTCAAACAGGCCTTGGCGCCCTCTCATGCAATGACACCTGTGCTCTGCCGCAGTCGCGGCCCAGTCATTACCTGAAATTTAGAACTAAGAATGATTTCAGTTTGATCCTTTCATGATTTTCTAAAGTTCTTCAAAAAAAAATTGAGAGAAACTTTGATGGCTGATGTGAAAAAAAATGTTGAAAATTATGGGTTATTTTGAAGTTTTTTTATATTGGATTCAATTTTTGAAGGCCATGAATACATCCTAAAAATCCCATATAAATAATTGGAAGCTATTTTTTAAATTTTCAAACTTTCTTGAAGTCCCAATCACCAAAAAAACAATTAAAAATGCAAAAGAAATGATCCAAAAAAGCGGCAATAAATTTGATTTTTTGATTTAATTCTTGAAGGTTTTCTAATGCTTCCCAAATTATCAAACAAATTATTTTGAGGTCTTAAGAAAAAAAGTTTCATTTCTGTGTTTCCCAATTTTTAAAACAATCAATTCTTGAAAAACCTGTGTCATAAAGGATTTTTTGGTGTAGGTTGGACAGCGCATAGACATATAATGTCTTTGAATTAAACTATAGCCTCCATGAGAAAATTAATTTTCTGAAAATAAATGGCTATCAAAGGCATTCTAGGCTGCTGAAAAATGATCAAAAACAAGAAAAATAGGAAATGAAAAAAATGAAATCAGAACAAAGGTTACTCCAGCCCCACAGCACCTCACCTGAGAAATCAAAACTATTTGAAAAAATGAAGTGAAACCCAGGCTATCAATGAAATATGGTTTGAGTGTTTCTTAAATAAGTGGGGATGCTCTGATGGCAATAAAAGTATTTAAAAAACAGATTATCCATATTTTGAAAGCTGAAAAATATTCATGGGAAATACAACCAGGCCATTGGGAGAGCCCTGCAGCCGCCCCCCCTTTCCCCCTTCAGGGCAGGGGGGGCATGGCTTTTCCCCAGGTGGGAAATTTTTTAAAAGCTTATTTTAAAAGGAAACGGATTGGGATTCTGCTCTGAGTAGATTTCAGAAAATCTTCAGTGTTTCAATATAATTTTTTTTTCATTATTTTATTCCAATTGACTTAGTTTGCACAATCTCATTGGGTTTAAAAATGGGGGTTATATCCAAAAAAAAGGCATGTTTTTTTTGGATAAATTCACCCCATTCTTGATTTTTAATTTGTTTTTGAATAGAGAATTTTTGGAATTATCAATTCCTAAGGCAGTAATTAATCCCAGGCCAGGTTAATTTTTTCAAACAAAATCATCAAATTTTGTGCAAAAATTGAATTTTTTGTTTTGGATCCATTTTTTGTCTTTTGCTTTGTGTTTTCATTGTTCTAAAAATAAAAAATAAGTTCAAAAATCAAATCAACACTAATAAAAGAGTATAATAATTCTTGAACACAAAAAAAAGAATGTATAAAAATCAATAAAACCCTCAGGAATTTACACATAGGCATATTTCAGATTTGTGATTATCTATCACATCTACATAAACTCTGAAAGGATATGGTCTCTTCAATAAGCAGATAGATTTAATGAATCTATTAAATAATTGAAAGGGAATGGTAAAAGAATTGAACCAGTTCCACATTATTATTCAGAGTGTATTCAAATATTCATAATCCAGTTCAACCAGAACTGCTTTTCAAATTAACCCGGCTATTTATGGCTGAAAGATTTTACTTCCCAGAGCCTATAGTAGACCAAATGATTTTCCATAGTTTTCCAGGTTTTCGAGATCAATTTGCGTGCAGCGGAGACAATTTTGAGCCACCTTCAATTGAAAAAAACTTCATTAGCCTTTCTTACCAAAGTCATTTTTCGCTTAATTTAGAATGAATACATCTTTTGCAATGGTTCTACCCACCAATTCAAATGTTTGCTTTAAATCATCTTGAGGGCGTTTTAGTAATATGCCCACCTGCAAGCTAAGAAAGAGCTGTGGGCTTTGTAACAGTTTGAATTTATAACAGCTTCAGAAAAAGAGAGAGCTGATGAAATAGTGGTTTTAGGTTGCTTGGATTTTAGTATCGTACCCTTTTATGGCGGCCAGAAGTCCTTTTTTTGCTGGGTCCGTTTCTGAAAGACTTCTAATTCCAAAAGAAGTGGCACTATACAATGCATTATAGGCTTGAAGGATAGTCAAGAAGCTTGCCTGCGTCAATGGTGCAAACCTTTTCAAGGCATAAGCCATGGGGCTACTGTTAGGCTCCCTTGTGAAACTGATGTCCGACTGTTTGGGCCGTTTATAAGCGCAAGTGGAAGAACATTCATTTCTTAGTTCTATCCAAAGCCGTTGATAAATTATTCATCAACTTACAAATCTTACGACGGTTGTCGTGGTTCTAATAGAAGTATACACGTCCGGGATGCTTGACAAGACTGGAGGTGCCTAGTATTCAAAGTGTGGTCTTAGCGGACGGAACTCAGTCAGGAAAAATCACCTCGAAGAATTTTTGTTACTTACAGACAAATCACATTTCACTTGGGGATCAACAATTACTGTCCCGGAAAGAGGCGTAGGGCCAACGAGGAAACACGGCTTGTTTGGAGCGGCTTCGGTGAAGTTATGCACAAAGGTTGCTATTATTGATTCAATTTTTTGTCGTTGAGGTATGTGTTCAAGGTTCAACAAAAATCAAGGATAAAAAATTAGCATTTCAGATGATCAAAGACGACAAATTGAGACAGAGAAAAAGCACCCGACCTAGAAAAAAAATCAAGGGTTGAAGTGTGGTAAATCCTTTTACCATGGCGTGTTGGAACAGGAAAAAATATACGGTTTTACTAGAGTAAAATTCTCGAATTGAAGAACTAACGAGGGAGGGAGAGGGAGGTTGTGGCTAGTGTGCAAAAACAGAGAAATTTGATGGAGGAATGATCACAATTTAAGATGCCATGAGAATTGCTGAGTGATATGGGAACATTCGAACCGGGACCCAACCCTGACTCGCTTTTAAGCTTCCCTACAATTATGCGCATGGTGATTGATCAGAAATCAGATACTCTCGGTTCGAGCGCCTCGAAGCCTCCAATATCGGATGAGCTCTCTCCGGGCCTCGGAAAATTCAACTTGCGAATAGATCACTCCTTACTCTGAAAGAAAGAAACAAGGAAGAATGCGCGAGGTCGGCAGCTAGGTCCAGTTTTGGGTACCGGTGGTTGCTGTTGAAAGCAGAGAAATGCATACCTTGAAGTGTTTCTAAACGGCAAGTTGCCACCCTTTGCGCTTCCTCGGCTTCCACCAATATTTCCCGCTCTCAGCTCCGTTGCTCTTGAGAATAGTAGATTTGAGATAACATACTTTGATATAGTTGTCAAGGGCCCCACGTAAGAACATCGCGTCCGAAGCAGAATTTTTCTTTGCAGCAAGCATCTGTGTGCCATGGACTATTTGCGATTTTCAACGGGCGATTCGGCTACGCTGTACAACTGCTGTCAAGAGAAGGCAAGTTTGTTGGGATGAAGCAGTCATCAAGCGACAGCCAGTGCAGCCAAGTTCGCACCGACGGAACGCGAAGCTGGGAGGAGCAAAGTCGAACTTGATCTTCACAACCGTTTTCGAATTAGACATCCAGGAACTGATGCCAGCTCCCCAGACACGCTCACAGACAGGAAGACTGCAGAACGACCACGCCTGGGGATGCATAGAAAATAACTCAAATGGGGAACACAGGTGCGGCAGGTTGTGCGCACTAAAGGCACTAGAATGAAACACCGTTGCTGACTGAGTCAATTCCTTGCCCACAACCGCGACGGATAAGTTGAATGTACCGCACCAACCTTGTTGTAACCCTAACAAGAGTACACATGATGACACCCGGCCACACTACCGAAGTCAGTATATATATTAGACACTAGTGTATAATTGCCCCCAAATTGGGGGAGGAAAGCCTTATGCCCGGTGCAAAAGCTGGAGTGAGGTAGATGCTCGGCCCGCATCCATTTTGCGGAGAACGACGCCGGCTACTCAATGGGTTTTCGAGGGAGGTCTCCCAAGGAGGCCGACGTCGGTATTTTCCGACCCTCGAAAAACCAATCTTTTTAAATTTATAGACTAGTCTTTTGCCCCCGAATTTGAGGATGGATTGAATAAAAAGAAATTAACATGAACAGATGCGATATTTTTTAAGTAATAAATGATTTGAATCAAGTTTCAAATTAGGGGAATGGATTAAAAAAAATGAAATATACAATTGTTAATGTATTTCAACAGATAAGGGATTAAAAAAATTTTGGTATGTGATTTCAGTGGGTGATAGAATTCAACACCTCATGGTAAACCAAAAATTCATTTCCTGATTATTTTTGTAACCTCTACTGTTTGATCAAATTTTAGAAAATCAGGACAGGCTTTTCCAATTGCTGTTCCATGGTTTTGAAACATAATGAGGACCCTGTGATCTGTGATCCAAGAATGAATCAAAGCACCCACCATGAAATTGATGCAAGAATTATATGAGAAAAGTTGAATTTCTGGCTGACAAAGTGCCAATATCAAACAAATTTCTTAGCTCAAAAGGGTGAATCTACACACCAGCTTATTTAATTTTCATTTATGAATGATTTTCTTCCTGAAGTACACACTTGAACAAAGATTAATCTGAAGCTTCATAATAAATTCCATTACTTGCTTTAGTTTATGAAATGATGTAGCATGAACAGAATTATTCAAAGAAAAATATGAAAAACTATGTTTCTGAATCTGCAGGATGAACAGTATAAATGCTCCTTATCCAATAACCAATCTTAAAGTGCCTGCAATCTTTTTTTTGAGTGGATTGAATGTGAAATATTATTTAAAGTTGGAATATTTCATTGTACTTGCAAAACTATCAATTGAATTTATATTGAAATGTTGTGTAAGAATATTATTTCCTTGTGTGGATATTTGACAAAATTCATCCAGGGATTCATCTGGTTCAAAAAAAGCTGTACTTGGCAAAGAACATGAATATACAGCCTTAAAAAAGAAGTTAAAGTAGAAAAAGATTTAAAAAAAAACCTCTGCAACATTTCTCTGGAACACCTTACCACCTTAAATCCCTAAATTAGTCAATATAATCCAAATAAGCACCACAATCAACATTATAAATATCATAGCCCTTATAAGTTTATTTTTAGAGTTATTTGAGAACCAAGATAACTGCATATATCTCTGAATTCAACTGAAATTGGTAATTTCCCAAAGTTTGAGGATTGTAAGGAACCCCACAGCAATTATCAATTTCAAAATTTTGTATGATTCCTCCTCAGTGAAGTGGTATTTCAATTCTGGTGTCTTCTATATTTTGAATAACTGTTTTGAATGACAATTAAGGATGGATACAAAAAAAAATGAATGAGAAAACTCCCAAAGATGCCTCTGAAGGAGCTTACCTCTTGAATCCCTAAAATAGTCTATTTCATCCAAATCTGCCCCAAAATCACCATTAAAACAATCATGGCCCTTATAAATGTATTTTTAGAGGAATTCAACAGCCAAGATACCCTCAAATAACTTCACACTAATGCGGTATTGTTTCTTTTCCAAAAGGTAAGGATTGTAAAGAACAATCCATGAATTATCAATGAGGAACTTTGTATGATTCCTGCTAAGTGAAATAATAGGTACATTCTGCAATCTTTTATACTTTGGAAAACTGCTCTCACCCACAATTGTTTTAGAATAGAAGGCTTTGGGGTATTTCTTCTTGAATCTGCCATTATCCATGCAAGGTGCTTCCATTTTTGAAGTATCACATGGGCCAGGTGTCATGTGTTGTTTCACTGCTTGAAAAAGGTTTTTCTCTTTGAGTTTATCATGTTTCTGCACAAACAATCATTAAAATTTCTTCAGTTTCAATTTCTTCAGAGTTTCTTGGTTTTTTATCATGGTAAAGAATTACCAAGATTTCAGAATGAGGCAGACCTCTCTTCTGGAATTATATAAAATGAGTTCTCCCCATTGTCAATCCAAATATCCCATCAATGGGGTTCAATGTGCAAGCCTGTGTTACCATATCAGGATATTGTATGGACCATTTTTGCCATTTAACTGATGAGATGGATGATGGGTTCACTACTGAGAATTTGTGGATGTGTGATTCTGTATCAAAGAATTATGTCTTCTATTTTGAGAATGGTTGGAACAGATATGATATTCTTTAAAAAATAAATGATTTTGAGCAAGTGGGAAATGGGGGAATGTATAAAAAAAGAATTATGTGAGTAATTTTTCAAGTATTTCAACCAATAAGCATTTTAAACAAATAATATAACATTGAAATCTTGGTATGTTATTTCAGTGATGGATATAATTCAACACCTGACGGTAAACCAATTGAATAAAAAAAATTAAAAGAAAAAATAAGATAAATTTGAGATAATTTTAATCCAGTGGAAACTATTGGAGATGGATTACAAAAAATGACAAAATTATAAATTTTTTTGAGTATTTCAATGGTCAAGCAATTCAAAAGAAGTATATATAATGGAAATCTTGGAATTTAATTTCTGTTCTGCATAGTGTTCCATACCTCATGGTAAACCATTTTTTCAGTTTAAGAGGAGATATTTTTTTTGTTTTTTGTTTCAACCACGACCCGCATTGAACTTCTGGATCAAAAACTTGAAAATTCAACATATGATTGCCCATGGGAAAATGCTTGATCTTAAAAAATAGAAACATGTAAATGCCCATGGGTGAAGGCTTTAAAATGAATATAAATACTAATATTTGAAATTTTCTCAACTTTTCATTTCTTAGTTATGAGGAGAAGCTTTTGGAAGAAATAATGAATTAAGAGACTCTTGTTGGGGGAAACTTTTAGTGTTTTCCTTAAGAGAACCATGGTAGGCTTCTCCAGACTTTCATTAAATATTTTATGATGTGTACACTTTTGAGGAACAGGTAGAATTTGCCAAAATCACCACCATGAACTCTTAATTTGCCTCAAAAAGGTAAATCACAAACCATTAGGTCTTGAAAGATCTTGTCAACCAACTCAAGAGCATTCTTATGAGTCATAGTTTCTCCATCTCACCCACCAGGATCATCAATAAATAATTAAGAGGGCTGAGATGAATTGCATTAATTTAATATGAGATTAAATATATTCCTCCTTCTATTATTAAGAAGATGAATGTTTTTCAGATATGATTCAATTATAGCAGCATTTTTTCTTATTCAACAATTAATTTCCTGTTTATTCTTGTAACCTCTAATGTTCTATCAAATTTTGGATCATCATATAAGTTGCTTTGAATTTTTGTTCTGTGGTTTTGGAATATGATTTAGTTGATTCATCTGATATTTTTTTGGGGACCCTTTGATCTGTGATCCAGTAATTAGCTAAAGCCTCCACCATGGAATTTATGCTTAAATTCCATGGTAAAAGTGGGATTTCTGGCAGTAAAAGTGCCAATAGAATCCCAAACAACTTTTTTGGCTTGACAAAGTGAATCTCCTCATCAGAATTTTTCATTTTTGCTTGTATATTATGATTTTGCTCAATTAAAATCTTGGACAAAGATTTATCTCTGAAAAAAACGCAAGAAATTATTTTGACTTGCTTTAGGTTATTTAATGAATTAGCACCAACAGATTTATTCAACAAAAATATGAGAACCTTACTTTCTTAATCTGCAGGTTGAATTGTAAAACTTCTGCTGATTCAATAAAAAATCTTACAGTGCCCGCAATCTTTTCTGAGTGGATGAAATGTGAAATATGATGAAAAGTGTAAATATTCCATAGTACTTGCAAAACTATAAGTTGCATTTATTTTGAATTATTTTGTAAGAATATTTTTTACCTGTGTTGATATTGGAATCACTTCATTCATGAATTCATCTGGTTCAAATAAAACCATTTTTTGGACATTAAAATGGCTATTCATTCTTAAAACAGAAGTTGAATTATCAAAAAATTTGAATTAAAAACCCTGAAATGTTTCTCCAGAGGAGATAATCATCTTTTGTATCCCTAATTTAGTCTATTTAAGCCAAATTTGCATCAAAATCAACAGTAAGAATAGCATAGGCCTTATGAAATTGCTTGTAGAGGTATTTAACAGCCATTATTCCTTCACATATCTCTGAATTGATGTGGCATTGTTAATTTGCAAAAATCTAAGGATTTTGAGGCACCCCAAAGTATTCATAAATGAAAAGATTTTTATGATTCCTCCTCAGTGAAAAATCTTTTCCATTCTGGTGTCTTCTATACTTGGCATGACTGTTTTTACTGAAAATTGAGATGGATAGAAAACAAATTCAATGAAAACACTCTCCAACATGCCTCTGGAGCATCTTCCCATCTTTAATCCCTAAAATAGTCTTTTTCTTCCAAGTCTTCACCAACATCAACATTAACCCAATCATGGCCATTAAAATTGTATTGGTCAATCTATTTCTCAGCCAAGATAACTTCACAAAACTTCCAATTTATGTGGAATTGGTGCTTTGCCAAAAGCTCAGGATTGTAAGTAACAAAACACAAATTATCAATGAGGAACTTTGTATGATTCCTTCTCAGTGAGATGTTATGTCCATTCTGGAAGATTCTATATATTGGAAAACTGCTCTCAATCACAATTGTTTCAGGATAGAAGGATTTAGGGTATTTCTCCTTGCATTTTCCATCATTGATGTAAGCTTCTTTCATTTTTGAAGTACCACATTGGACAGGTATCATGTGTCTTTTAATTGCTTGAAATTCTTTTGGATGTTTGAATTGATCAGGTAGCTCTGCAAAAAAAAATCATGCCAATTTATTTGAATTTTCTTGGTTGGTGATCATGGTAAGGAATTAACAACATGTGAGCATGAGGGAGAGATTTACCTGGAACTCTAAAAACTTTTTCTTCCCATTTTCAATCTAAATATTCCATGAATGATTTTTGATTTTAAAACCTGTGTTACTATATCTGCATTTTTTATGGAAAAGATTTGCCATTTAAATGATGAGATGGATGATGGATCCACTTCTGAGAACGTTGTAAAGACTCCTGTGGGATTATGTAAATAATTTAGCAAATAGCTTGCTGGCAGTCCTTGAAGGGGAATTTAGTATTAATTTTACTCCTTTAGAGTGTTAGTAACACTAAGAGTGGTTTTGAATTGCCTGCCCTTCTAGTACTATAGTAAGTATGCAAAATAATTTATTTAAATTAATGGCTGGTTTCTTTGAGACTTAATATAGGTCTCAGATCAGACCTTGATTGGTTATTACTTGTTATTGGTAGGGTTTTTGAAGAATGGACCAGATGTATTGGCTTATTGGTTAGTGGTTGATCAGATATGTGTGATCTTAACCAATATCCCAATATTAAAGGGTTCAAGGGTTTTGTCAAAGGGGTGGTTCAGGAGAGGACCCAAGGATGGGTTTACCCACAGGGGGCTGGGTAGAGGAAAAAGGTTGGTAGTCCCTTTTTGTTTGTGCTCTCTTTCTTTGTAAGGGTTATTTATTGACTGAAGGGTGGTGCTTCTTTAATTTGGTGCTGAATATTTAGGTCACAGAAGAACCCTTATTCAAAGCACCTAATGGGGTGGTTTCAATGGTTGATGAGGTTATAAAATTGGTCTTTTGATTTCCCCTTTTTTTTTGTTACACTTACAGTCTCCTTTTTTTTATATATCTGGTTAGGACCACAGATGGTTGATTGGCAAATGGCTGATGAGATGGGGTGATGGTAGTGGGGGATACAACCTGGATAGGGCAGAGAGGCCCTCCTTAAATAGAAAATCTGGTCCTCAGGGGATGCTCAGGGCTTCCCCTGAGGGTGCCCTGGGGCTTCCCCTGTTACAGTGGGATACAGGTACATGAGACATTTTAGCTGGTTGGACAAAAGACACTGCATGAAACTGAGGCAATTCTGCTGGTTGGACAAAAGACACTGCATGAAACTGAGGAAATTCTGCTGGTTGGAAAAAGCTGGTACAGGGATTTCATGCATGCACAGCCCTGCATAAACTGCTGTGAAGTGCAGATAAAATATATTCCTGTGCAGTACTGGTGGTTGGTCTGGTGCTACTTGTTTCTCCCTTCATGTGTTGCTGTGCATCTACTGGTGGTTTGTTTGGTGCTGCATGGTCTTGGCTGCTTGCATATATTTCTGGGTAGCCCTGTGGTACTTGTGCTGGTGGTTTGTTTGGTATCACATGCTTCTGGCTACATAAATTGCTGTGTGGTGCTGGGGTTGTTGGTACTGGTGGGTTGTTTGGTTACACATGGTCCAGGCTGCCTGCATTTATATTGCTGGGTAGTTCTGTGATGCCTTGTACTGCTGGTTGTTTGGTTTACACATGGTCCAGACTGCCTGCATATATATTTCTGGGTAGTTCTGTGATGCCTTGTACTGCTGGTTTTTTGGTTTACACATGGTCCAGACTTCCTGCATATATTTCTGGGTAGTCCTGTGGTTCCTTGTAGTGCTGGTTGTTTGGTTTACACATGGTCTTGCTTATGGTTCTGAGTATACAGATGAGGTGATTGGTTGTATGTTTGGTTGAGGTGTTATGGTGAGATGTTACTGGTATGTGTTTAGGGGTTCAAACTATAACCATATGGCCTTTCACTAGTTTGTGATACCTGGGTGTGATATGAGCTGTCCACATTTTATTTTGGCTGTATCTTCTAAACCATGAGAGATAGAGGGGTAGTTTGGCTGGGTGACTATGGGTTATTTTTGGTTTAGAATCAATTTCTGAGGTTAAATTTATGATTGGGATTATATTTATACAAGAAAATTGAGTCTGATGGCTATAGATGAGGTTTGGTCTACCACAACATGTGGACCTGTGATTGGGTATCAAAATTCTGTTTTGAGCATGATTGGAAACAGAATAGTGTTTGGGTGGGGATAAAACTATAAAAAAACTATGAGTTGGGGGTTGAGAAATAATCAATGATTAAGATCAGGATTGTCAGCTCTCTGATACCAGGAAACTTGCAGTCCTTTAGCTACAGAGAGTGATAAAAATACTGGAATAATAATAAGAATAATAATAATTCCAAAAATAAACGCTTAGAGGCCCAAATAAATAATATGATAAGAGCAGTTGCAAGGTTTAATTGGTTTTGGAATAAAAGGTTTTCAACATATATATAAAAGAGGGGCCACAGTATTATACTACTGGGGGTCTTTACAGACAAAGAAACCTCTCTTCAAGGGGCCTCCTTAGGCAGTTTAAGAACGTTGTATTCAAGATGGGTGGCTTAGAAAGGGCTTATACACTTATATGGCTGGGATAAACAGCACAAGGGCCAAGAAAGGAAGGGAAAAAATCACTCTGAGCAGTTTACCACGAAAATCCTCCAATAATAGAAAGGGTTTCAGGGCAGATAGGGTTGATTGCTTGACTAAACTTCAAGGTTTCATTGGTTTTAAGAAATAAATAATAATACTACAGACTTGGTCATAAATCGCTTGCTTAGATTCTTCATGAGCACTTGACTAACAATGAAATGGTTTCTGATTAATAATAATAATTCCTAGTAAATGTATAATGGAATAATGGATCCAAAGAGGTCTGTATAAATACCTTTTTGGGGTGATTTTGAGTTTCTCAGGGCGCTTAGAGAGGGTTCTGCTCATGGGCTGAGGCTGGAAAGCCAGTCAAAGCAATATTAGCACTTCCACTTGGTGCTGTCAATCAGCTGACCTTAGATCTGCTGGATTTCTGTACTATTTTAGCCACAGGATCTGTTAATCTATTATGGCCTAAATTTGATCATTCTGCACTCATCCTTCATTTGTACTATTAGTATTTCTTTAAAGTGAACAGATGTGGACTTTTACTAATTTTCCATTATCTGCTAATTGCGTAGGTAATTTTTAATAATTTTTATGAACACTCCTTGTAATTTGTTTGTGGTCTTCAAAGATCAGAGTCAATGATTTACGTGGTAATCCTTGATCTTTGATTTATTATTAAAAAATGTTTTAAACTTGATTTTTATTAATTTTATTTAGGTCTTGATCTTTTTAGACTATTAATAATGCATATTTCAACTTGTTACATATTCCAGGCAACCCTAACTAGGTTGTAGCTCTTATGAGCAGTACCTGGTTGTTAGATTAGTCACGACTGATCCAGACGCAGGGATCTGTCAGTACAGATGCGCGCGCGGTAGGATCTGCTGCGTGTGTGGCAGAATTAGCTGCACGCGGTTCTCTAGTATGGGGGAAACTGCTACTACAAGTACGTGGGGGTATGTAATGATGTGGGGCTGCGCGCGGGAATTGTGACATAACACTTTTCCGCATGTAACTCCTAAAATATACAAAACACCTCAATTATGAGTGAATTTTAGGTGTAAACCCTCAACGTGAAAAAAATGTGAAATGTTAAAATGGCAAAAAGCTGCCATACTGGTGTCCTAATTTTTAGTACTTTTCTTTTTAATTGTTTTAAAAATGTAAGGACTTGGATTTCAAGGGTGGGGTCAGTGAGTGACCCTACCTAATTTTGGGTGAGGAATCCATTTCTTCAATAATATTTATGGATTTATCACTCCTTCTTTTGTTAATTTAGATATTCTTATTTTTTATAGTTTTGTGTTGCTATGACAGGTTGCTCTGTATTTAGTAGCAAGCTGACAAGGATGATCATAGGTGGTTGGACCTCTCAAGTGATGGTAATAAGAATTGTGAAGAACTTCATGTGAATTTGAGTGGTTTGATTAATTTTGAAGCACCATGAAAGGAACTGAATATTTTGTTGGAATAGATGGTTGAAAAGATGGACAAGGAGGGATCAGAGAGGAGAGGCAGATGATGGAGGGGATTACAATCCAACTTAGGGGTTCCAGAAGGGACCAGATTCAGTAGGACCTCAGTGAGTGGGCCCAGATAAGAGGAGGAAGAATCTGATGTCTTTCAACCAGTGGATCAGAAAGAAGGAGTATTTATGGACAAATAAGGAACCACAAGTTGGGACCTTTGACAAGTAATAAAATTAAACAAAACAGGAGAGGTAGTAAATGGTTGAGAAAAGAGGTTTAACAGGAGAATCACATGGGCTAAGGATGGTGACATTTAAGTATCCAGATCCTGTGAAATGTGTAAGATAAGGTGGCCAGTAGACTACAATTAACAGATATAAAATAATAAGGTGGCCTGGATAACTGCACGTATCAGGGCATACATAGGTGGTTATGACTACTAAAAGAATCACAAACATATAATAAAATAGATAGATTGGTCAGAACAAGCTAAATGTATTCCAAAAATGCATGATAATAAAACTCAATATAAGTGCGCTGAGAGAGGGAGGTGTGTGGAAAAGATGAAGTCCAAAACTCAACAGAGTTTCTTCTATTTAGATTTGGAAAATGATCCATGGTTTTTTTTATGCAGAGGAATCAAGGATATAAAAATTCAGCTTGTGGTGTTTTAAGATAACTAAATGCAATAGAAGGTGGTATTTATGCAGAAAAAATCACACCCAAGATGTTTAATGTTGCATTGAAGGTGATATCCTTGGTTACATCCCCCTGTTACACTGGTGTCTGTAACATATCTTGCAGCTCATTGATATTTCACTGAAGGTTTTCTCCCTGTTTACATCTCCCCTGTTACACTGTTTTCTGTTACATAACTTTCAGCTCCTTGATTTTACATTTAAGGTTTTCCTATTGGTTACATCTCCCTGTTACCCTGAAGGTGTTGTAGGTATGTACATGGGTGTGTGCAATACTTGTAAAAAAAAGCATACATAAACCGTATGTTTTATAAGTACATGCAGATTATGCATGGAGTTGTGTGATATATATACTGGGGAAAAAAAGTTCACCCAAACTTATGTATAAGTTCATACACACAGAAATATGTATATGCACATGGAGTGAAAACCAAAGTGCACACCATAAAAAAGAATCAGATTCAAAAAGCAGAAAGATGTATATTCACATAGAGGGAAAAAAAGCGGAGACTCAGAAAGAAAACAAAAAAAATTAAATTAAAAAAGAAAAAAATTGATAAATATTCACATGGAGTGAAAAAATAGACACCTGCAGAAAAGAAACTACATAAAAAAGCAGAAATTTTTATTTTCACATGGAGGGGAAAAAATGGGACACTCCAAAAAAAATAAATTGAAAAAAAGAAAATTTAACATTCAGATGCACAGCATGCACACTGTGGAAAGTAAGAGAGAGCTACTCTCCTAGTTGCCGTTAAGTTCAGAAGCAATGGTCTTGGCTTCTGTAAGGTTAATGATGCTCCTTTATTTTCAAGAAAGAGAGAGAGAGAGAATAATAAAAAGATGATGAACTCCTTCCCTTCCCTTTCCTTTCCTGCACCAAAGATCCAATGATAAGATGCTCTGATAAGAACTGGGGTTGAGAGCGCGGACTTTATGCCCCCAGTCTCAACCATAACCTAAGTAAAAGCGCAAGACATCCCAACAACAAATGTAAAAGCAACCCTAGGCCCAGAACCCTAGCCTAACCCTAATCTATTCCCTGCCCACTGTAGGACTCCAAACGGTGCTAAGCTGTGGCAGTTCTGTGGAGGGGAAAGGTGCTGTTTAGGCTGCCCTCCTAGGAGTTACAATAATATTTAAATGTAACCGGAATCAAGGTCCAGAACCTTATGGATGAGAAATCAAAATAAGGGAAGGGGATAGGAGTTGTCGGTAGCGATGGAAACAACACTATCTGAGGCAAGATGGTGCAGGTAAAGAATTGAAAAAATAAGTCAAGGTTTGTTCAGAGTTCAATAGAACAAGGCAGTTGTAAGTAACAACGCCCAAAAGCTAATAACTCTGGTCGTCAGCAGCTGATTAGGAAAGATCAACTCAATCCCAACCAACCTCCAGGTTCTCAATGAACCTGCCCAACTCTCCGCAATCAAGCGCTTGAAGGGTACCAGATAACTGTGGGAGGCTGAACAAAACAAAAACAATTTGTTTATGAAGCTCTAGAAGCAAATCAATAACAAATTTGAGCAAGAATATCCCAACACTTCTCAAGGGACTCAAGAATAGAGTGGCGGAATTTAACCTCAAAGAAGAAGGGAGGTATAACACTCCAGGTTTTAAGCTTAACAAAACCTCTTCAATCAAACATGATTGGCCCCAGAAAGATGATCAAGGAGTGATCAAGACCAGTATGGTCGGAAAAAGGAATCAGAGTGGTATAACACACTCAAGAATTCAGACAGACAGGAATTCTTCTTCAACCAGCAAGGCTATTGGTTGGTGATAAGGATCAAGGTCATAAGGGACAGAGTTTGAGTATGGAGGCTCAAAAGATCAAGGGGCAATCCTAGATATACCCGGATAAATGGCTCAGATAGGTGGGGAAGGATACCCACAGATAAGTTGATTACTGATGATGGTCTGATAGGATGATGGGATCCTCTGATGCTCTGGGATGCTCTGATTATAGGACAAAAGGCAGGGGAGAGCCCCTCCTTTTATAGACATGAGGCCCTGTATACTATGTACAAGAGAGATTTACAAATAGGTGCGGAAAAAAAATGAAAACATAAAAAAAATGAAAAATAAATAAAAAAAAAAAAAAAAAAAATTACATGAGAGAAAAAAGAGATGTCGCCCGCGTCGAGAATGACCGCGGTCAACCAGATGGACACCCGCGACAGCGGTTGCGGGTGTCGACAACGGTTGTTGTCGCCCGATTGGCGGCGACAAAGGGGTGAAAGTCCCAACGGCCGCAAGCGGTCGCTCGCGGTTGTCGGTCGGATCGGATGATGAGGATGAGATGGTCGATGGGGGAGATGAATCGGGGCAGAAACAGTAGGGGAAGCGAGGATGAGGAGCTGGTGTGGATGGTTCATCGGAGGTAATCGATACGGATTGTGAGTTGGTTTCATAGAATGAGGATTGATAGGCCAAGGGCATAACCCGCCTGGAGGGATAGGAGATGATAGCTGAGTCGGATGCGATGATGAGCGAGCGTGGATGAGAGGTTGATGATGGATCTGAGAACAGTTTCTTATAATCGGATAGCTCAAGGGTAAGAAGATTGGTTTGGGTAATTCCCTGAGAAAGCGCTTGAGTAATGAGGCGGCTAAGAACGGGCCATGGGGGTAATCTTGGAGGATGACTGGATGCCTACGATTGTAAGCATCCCTGATTATTTGAGTCATTGTGAGGGAGGGACTTCTACAGAAGAGCCCTTTGGAGTTGATGGCGGATGATCTGATACAGGTTGCACAATCCTGAAAAATTTCAGGGATTCCGAGTTGAGCGTTTGAGCCCATGAGGTGTTCTAAGGGGACACCAAACAGTGGAGGTTGACGGAGTGAGTCAGGAACGACAATTCAGGGTTTGATGGTGAGATCCTGCTTGTGAACCTTGGGAGGGATAGGGATCTGATGGATTGGGACGAGTAGGGCGAGTGAGGAGAGATCCTTGACCCAATGGACCTTCCAAGACATCTTCCATGAGACAATTGTTCTGAGGAAGAGACCGATGATCATCTTAACCCAAAAGGTAGGATGGACGACCCAGATTGCCTTGAGGTTCTTACAGATGGTAGGTTGGATGGCACAATAGGAGGATAGGATTGAAGGATTGCGGATTGGATGAGAGAGTTGAAGTGAGTGAGATCGATGGATGAGAAGCTTGAGGTAGAGATGACGAGTAATGGATGAGATTGAGAGTTGAGACCGGCGGTGAAGATGGTGTGAGGAAGATGGTCATGATGACTGGAGGAGTGAGAGGATGGGGGTGATTGGAAGAGGAAGAGGAAGAGGAAGAGGAAGAGGAAGAGGTGATGGAGAGCATGTTGGAGGAATGGGAGGATGTAAGATGATAAATTAAGGAGGAATCAAGTGGATTAGATTGAGATGATAGAAAATAGGAAGGGTGATGAGGGAGAAGGAAGGAGATAAGAAGGATTGGTTGTGAGGGGTTGAAAGGAACAGGGATGGTTGAAGGAGTAAAGGTGGATCATGAAGATATGAGGATGAAATTGGATGGTGAGGACAATGAAGAGCGTAGGGAGATGGGCAATGATTCAACCAGTTAGAACAATGAAGTTGAACGGATGACTTAGTGGGATGAGCTTTGGCTTTTAACCGTGAAGAGTTGAATATGAGGATTAAGGTAATTTTGAGGATTGAGGAAAATGATAGGGCTGTAAGGAGCCAATCAAAATGGGATAACACTTGTATAGTCAAGTGTAACTGATCTGAAGGGGGAAGCGAAGCGGAGAGACAGGCAAGAGGCCTGTCCTAGACCGCTAGGACAGGGAGGAGTTGAGAGATGGGGGGGAAATGAAGGTAACCATAGGGGTACAACTGAAATCCGATTTTTTTTTTTTTTTTTTTTTTTTTTTTTTTTGCCGTGGTGTCCCAAATTGGTCACCACACTGCTTAACGTTACTTACAACCAGTTTTTCCTTTCCATGAGGCAGCCTTCCGCTGCGCCCTACTTGGAGCCCAGCGCCCTGTGTGATTTCCTGCCTTGCCGGTTGGCCCACGCTTGCACGCGCCTGGCCTGCGCCTATAGCCCCAATTGCCCCGCCCTACCTCCCCAAACTAGCTGCCTGCAAGCCTGGTTGGGCCAGCTCCATTCTTGGGTCCGTAATTTCCAAGCGGGCCGTGGCCCACCACATCCAATCCAGCCCGGCCCATGCTTGGTATGCCAAGCCCTGCAGTACCTAATGCTCAGACTGCGCGCATCCAAGTGCTGAGCCTGACCTACCAAATGCTGAGCGTGCCAAAAGCGGTGAGGTTCCCAATCCAAGGCTATATAACAACACCACAACACCCAGTGCTGGGAAATGAACAGGTTCTGCGCACCCAAGGCAAACAAAAACAATATTTATTGGGGGTGCAGGACACAATGTTTTTAGTCTATATTAGAGATGAAATGTGGGATATGGTGGAAAACCTTATGGGTTTTCTCACCTATCATACCAACAGGTTGGGAGCCCATTTTTGTTGGATTCAAAATATTCTCTTACGCAGGTTGCCACCCATGGATTTTAAGTCTTGGTACTGAAATTCTGAATGGGATTGTCAAATGCAAATCAGGTCTCTACATGTACATCAAGCAAACCCTCAGCAGGTGGATACACACAAGAGGCCCATGGGGAAATTGCACACTGAGCTTAGCGGTCATTGAATCATTCATAATTGGTAAGGTGATGGTTTTAAATCCTTTAGTGCACAAGTGCAATTTGGATTCTAAAAGCTTTATCTCAATAAACACCACTATTAGCAACAGATGCCATCTTCCTTTCCTCTTTTATCCTTTGAGATTCATTAAATTTACACCAACAGCATCACATGAGGCTGTGCAAAACAAATATCCAACCCATGAAGTTTGTTAAGTCCAATAAGTAGATTTCGTGGGGAGGAAAATATAATGCTCTATTGGGTTTGTGGATCTGCAAAAAAGCCCAAAACCACATTATTAGCTCAAACTGATACCAGATATTTTTTAGACAAGAATTTGTGCAGCCTAGGAAGAAAGAAAAATATTTGGCATTCTGTTGTCAGCAATCAATGAGAGACAGGAATTCACAAGCATAGTTATTTTTTGCATAAAAGATGGGAGATAATCAATGAGATGGCTTATGCAGTAGAGAAGGCTGTCAAGAAGATTATTGAATGAAAAGGGCCACTTTCATTTCATGAGATAAGAAATTAAAAGAATTTTAGTTAAATGTCATTAAGACATGAGTTAGAAAGAATTGATTCAAAATAAACCAACAAGTAGTATGGTAAGAATCACTCTTGTGATTCAGCACTTAATTATTCTTGAAAAAATGGAGATATCCAGGCAAGAAACTGTGCTCAATTCAATTATAAGAAGGTTTATAATGTAACTGAGAAGAAGGAGATACAGACTTGAGAGATTAGGTCATTGGGGCTGAGAAAAATTCCAGAGACCTTGTGATAAGATTTTTCAATGAGTCTGAAATGGATTTGGAATGAAATCAGATTGGTAAGTATTTGAGGTATTGGATTATAGTATACCAGCTTAGGTATTCATCCTCATAGATTGTCATAATTTTGTGTTGAATCCATATCCTGAGGACAGTTGGGTTGAATTAAAATTTTAACATATTTAATGATAGATTTATAGAGAAGTATGCATAAGAATGATAGGGGAGAAACCATGAAGGAGAATGACAGAAAGATAATGAATAAACAGATTGATTTGATTGAGATTTAAAGAGATAGGCGGGAGGGAGAAAATTAAATTATTCACAGTGGTGTGTCTTTCATGGTCCCAAAGAAGAATTACAATTTCCAACAGCCCCTCATAATTCAATCTGGAAAGAGCTATGTTTTAATTGCTTATGTTCCAAGTTATTTGGTCCATAGACTGCTTGTTAGCTGCTTTTTTAAGACTGTTGGCTATCATTTGAGAAGATCTGATCAGAAGAATCTTGATTTTTTTTCTTTGAAATCCACACACAGACCTTTAGTTTTTATTAAATGAATTTCTTTTTGAGCTACAGCTTTTTTATCTTATCATCTATTGATTTTTTTTCTATTAAAATGATTTGTGGTGAGGAATTACACTGTTCAATTTCTTGAAGGATTTTTTTGAGCCATCTTGTTTCTAGTTGAGCATCACAAAGTTTGTTACACTTTGCATCCATCAAAGAGTGGGTTATGATTCTTTTTCTTTGACTTCCAGAATAGAGGAGAGCCTCAAAAGAAAAAAATAGTAACAGATTGAGACCCTCAGGTTTCTGTTGTGGAAACAAGAGACTGGAACTCCCAAAGTTGTCCTTAACTTTGGGGGTTAATGGTCCTAGCGTCTGTAAGGAGTGTGATGTGCTCTTTAGTAGAGTGAGAGATGAATAAATGAATTCCTTCCTTCCGTGGTGGTATGCTCCTCCATCCTAGCACGGCAGTGGCAAAGGGTATTTTAGTCCTCCCCTACACCATTACCTAAGGACAAGCACAAATATAACCCAACAACAAACAGAAAGAACCCTGAGAAACAGAGACCCTCACCCAACCCTATCATTCTCACCATCACTTGCACCACCACATTTTTCTGGTTTTTCCTTCTCCTGGCGCGCGCTGCACCCACCTGTAGCCATTCAAACCACTTCCGACTGCTTCTGTCATGTTCTGCGTGGTTTTTCCTTCTCATGGCGCCCTCTGCAGACTTCTTGGAGCCCCCCCGCTTACTGTAACCACCAAACGTGCCTTCCATACCCATGCTTTGGTCCCAAATACAAAATCCTGAGCAGCCTGCGCACAAAGTAGATGCCTCTGAGCCCGCAGCACCAACCCCATACTGAGCCTGTTTGCACTTGTTTCTGAGAATGCAGGACGCAACAAGTTACCAATAACAGTCTATAAAATGCCACCAAATCCCCCCCAAGTTGATTTCTGTCCCCTGAGGTCTTCCCATCATTACCTTGACCATAGCCTGCAATCCCCATACCACCTACAACCCTTGCGCCCTTCCTCCCCAAACCACCCAACTCCTATCTTCACGGCTACCATGACCCCTTTTAGCTTCCCCACTTGCAACGGGCATGAATTCTCTCTGATCCCTGGTCCTTGTGCATGCACCTCCTGCCTCTGTGCCCACCATTGCTGTTCCCTTGGCAAGGGAATGCCCCTGGAACCCCCCAATCCAGTCCTCATCCTTGACCGCACAAGAGGGGAAGTCAAGATGTGTTTGTGGTGTTGGACAAAAACACAATCTTGGAGGATTTGTGGACTCTTCCAGGCTCCCCCCCGTCATTGCACAGGGCCACCTCAAAGGGAGGATTTTGACAACTTTGCGGCTTACTGGGCCACCCTTCAGTACTGGGCAAATCATGTCCGGATTAATCAAGGCGCAAGGGACCCACACATCAAAGAACTATTTGGAAAACATGCAGCCCCCCACCAGCTCCACCCCTGCACCCTCCTTCAACTCCTCAGCATTCCCCTGATCTGGCCTTTGATTCAAAATCAAGGTAATTGTTTTACTTGGTGGAAAGGGCCTTGACCCCGCCGGTTTTGCCTCTGGATCCGCCATCTCCAGTTGTGATCTTGTTTTTGCCTCTGCCTGGACCAAGTCCCCCAAAAGGTTGACCAGAGGCCCCACCATCCCCACCAAGCCTTCCTGAGACCCCAGAGATTTGAATTGTGGTGGTTCTGCGGGTGGACAAATTTGAGGTTTTTGCCAATTGGTTGAATTCACTTTTAGGGGCCTTCCTCATGGCCCCTGGAACCCAATTTTCAGAAGCCCAAAGCAAGCTCCTGGCAACATTCTGGGCCCTACTTGCTTTTTTGCGGTTGGAGATGGTGGACATGATTAGGATGGCTTAGGAACATTGCCCCTACATCCCCTTATCTTGCTTTTTGCCTTAACTTCTACTTTTACCTCACTTTCCTTTATACCTTTGAGAAATACACATTCTACATGCGGGTTCCTTCATAAGTTGATAATCCCGTGAGAGCAGCCTTGCACCCTAAGTGATTGAGTGAGAAAAAGTATGAGTCCCAATCTGCATAACACGCAATTGCACAACCACAAATTCCTGGCAAAGCATCCTAAGTCCATTGCACCTTTGTAAGTCCCAGATTCTTCCGGAGAGGTACCTGTTCTTCCACAGACAAAATTCCACACAGTTTCCTATACCTAAATCCTGTAGAAAACATGAAAACCAAACACCAGCGCGGGCCAATCATAAGAGAGAAAGGGATTTTGAGGAAACAAACATTCTGGGGTGTCCAGTCATTCTGGCTGTTGAATGGCTAGAAAACCCCCTCACCAAGTTTAAGCTTATCTCCATGTCATGCTCAGTCCATACTCATCTGCACCCGCTTTTCCCACTAGTAGATAGAGAAACAGATAAGAAGAGAAACAGACCCAGAAAAAAGAGAAAAGGGAGAAGAAGAGAAAAAGAGAAAGAAGGGATTTTTTTTGCACCACTCCTTGTCCCGCCTACCAATTACAGGGCTTTCCCTTGCGTTTATGGACCCTGCTTGCCAGGTGCCCGCATCCCCCCTCACCAAAACACCATCTGCACTAGCTTCCCCCCCAACATTGCTGCTGTCTACAGCGGGTTGCAACCTTCCACTTCATTTGAAGCAAAGACTTGCGTGGATTCATCCAATCCCACACAGGGAAATTTTGCAGATTTTTATCCCAAACTGCCATCCAAAAGTGTCCCCCGCAAAAACCCATGCAACCCAATTCTCTCTTTTCCCAACCAAACTATTGATGCCCAATCCCTTCCTGTTCCGCGCCTGAAGCCCCATCCCATGTTTCCATTGCACTGGTCCTGAATCCCATGCTAGCTGTGATGAAAACACGTATGCCATTGACCCATCCTCTCTGCACTCCCTGAACTCCACTGCCTTCCACACCAAATTCATTCTCCTTGCCATCAAAGAGGTCCAACCTTGGTCAAAATCCTTCAACAACTGAACCATCTGCTACCCATCAGTTTGCAAACCATGTGCAATATCTGCTGCTTCCTTCTTCTCTGTGTGACCCGTCTGCTGCCCATTGGTTCCCCAAGAACGCGCAATGGGTCTTGGAGAAGCTGGAGGTAGTTGCTCCTCCACATCCCTTCATGTCCTATCTCCCACACCTCCCCTCTTCTCTGCTACCAATACCCATGCCTTTGCCTCCCCCCGCAGCTTCCATGGCTGGCTGCCAAGGAACATTTGTGCCATTACTTCCGCTTCCTTTCCCTGCGTTTGCGCTTGCTTCATGGCAGTAGGCTGACCCAATTCCATCAAAATCCACTTTTGCGCCAGGAACCTATATCCTGTCTCCACCCAAAAACCCCATTCAGGTTGAATCCTCCGCCAGGTTCTCACGTTCCAACTTCCAATAGCCATTATTGTCACCATACTTGCACACCCGGGCGCAGGTGCGCTAGAACGCTGGAAACCCTCCTCCAAATGAGGTGGCAAACCGCAATGTTGCTGCAACATCCGGCTCATAAAGATCTTGAGGTCCCTTGCCAACTCTGCTAGTTTGCTAGCCCAAGGGACGGCAGACAGTGGTGGGGCTGGGGCACGCATTGGCACCTAATCCATCAACTTGGCTTGAGACGAGACCCTTTTGTGCACTGTGGAAACAAGAGAGCAATAGTCCCCTAATTTTTCCACAAGTTTGGAACTTATTGGTCCAAGCTTCTGTAAGGAGGTTGAGTGCAAATGGGTTTTGAGAATAAGAGATAGTTTTAAGAAAAATGATGTTGTTTATTCCTGTCCTTCAATCCTCCCTAATCCTTCTGTGATAAGACATATATGATGAGATCCTGGTACAACCCAGAGTTGAGAGTGGGGTTTGAAGTCCTCCCTTGTCACCCTAACCTAATTACAAGTGCAACTGAAAGCCTAACAAAAAAATTAAGAAGGACCCCTAAGATGCAGAACTGTAGCCCAACTTTAACCTGTAACACCCCAAACCTTCCACCATTACATACATCTGTTTTGTTTTTCTCATGGCATGGCTCTCTGCCGCGCCCGCCTCAGAGCCCCCATGTTTAACCATCCGCGCATTTTGTGGTGTTCTTTTATAGATGCAAGTTGGAATTGGCTGCGGGCTGCGTGCTCAGCAGTAGCGGCAGGCTCAGCAGAGGCGGCGCGCTCAGAAATGGGTGCAGCTTTGCCACAGTAAGCTGTGCTGCGGGCTCAGAAGCAGTCAAATTGGGCTCATCATTTGACGGACCATGAAGATCAGGAAGATATATCTTGGATATCTGGAACGGCGGGTTGGGCGGATGCCAACATGTGCAGGGGGCTCCAATTTGGGCATTGTGCAAGGGCGGCTTCATGAGAAAAAAAAAACAGGTGGACGTAATGGTAGGCGGGCAACACAGATGGATATGGGGTATGGGATGGGGTTGGATGGATAGAGTTGGGCTAGGGTTCTGTACTTAGGGGTTGTATTTCATTATTCTTTTTTGGTTGTGGTTGTACCTAGGTTAGGTTTGAGGGGAAGGTTACTTAAACCGCACCCTCATCCTGTATGTGGAGGGGGGCATTGGGGGAGGAAATAAGATCATCATAGGTTTTTCAAGGATCATTAATCTCATTTCTCTATCTCTCAGTCAAAGGGTGAAAAGTCGCAGTCAGGTTTTACAGACGCAGGGGATCAATAAATTCCAAACTTGGGAACCATTAAAGTAGAATTCCTCTTCTGAATTCCACATCTGGGGGTCTGGCTGGGAAGTAAACTTTCTTTCCTTGTCTCTTGAAACTAACAAGCGTGATGTCCCAGTACCTCCCATCAACCATCTTGGGGTTGGCTAATGTGACCCCCACTCCTCTTCCTCCCCCTCCACCTCCTCCCGCTTCTTGGAAGCAACCCTCATCAGGGGCCGGATACAGTTTCCATTTATCCAACAACAGCGCTGATCACAAGCCTGTTCCAATAAGGCCGCAGGACTATCCACATATCTGATTCAACACTGAGGATGTTGAGCAATTCCTTGCACAATACAAAGGAATTTCCAACACAGGAGGTGCAACGGGTTTGGATAAGGCTTGTCTTGTTGTCCTCTTCATTACAGAAAAAGAGAAGCTTTGGGATGTGGAGGAGATCAAAGTGTAAGAGTAACTTTATTGGCCAAAACTGAAAGCAGAAATCTTGGTGCGATGAGGAAGGCGCTAACCTTGGTTTCAGGAAAGCAACTTCAAGCCAGAAGCGGCGGAAGAGAGCGCAGATGGTGGATTCTGGACGCGGGAGCAATTGGGGGAGTATGTAGCAATGTTTGACCGCATCTACCATGACCTGGCAAAGAACAAGGTAATAGCGGGTCAGATGGGCGCAATGAAGAGGGAATTTCTGGGCGGACTCAATCCCCAACTCTGCAGGCGGGTTCAGCGGCACTTGTATGACAACAACTTGGTAAAGAGTTTGTTGGATGGGAGTATTGTGCTTCTTCTGGACATCCTTATCATCTGTTGGGCAGTGGAAAGCAATTTGGACTTGGAGGAACTGATGGAGGACACAGCAAGGTCATTACCAAAGGGGTCAAAGAAGCCTGATTCTCACCCTCCAGCAGCACCTAGGCAGGCTCTGGTTGCAGGCCCTTCAAATAAGGAACACGCACCGGCAACACCACCAACAATGAGCCCGGAGATTAGCAAGATGAAGGACTTACGTATCTTCCTGATTCAAATGTTTTCAGTGCCTTGTGATCCACCTCCTCACCTTGGGGGACAGCTTCTGCTATTGAATCTGCCCATTTTGCGGTTATGCAATTAATGTGGGGAAAAGGGGCATTGGCGGTTGGGGTGCAATGACATGACAAGGGACCTCAAGGCATGATTGGGTTGACCTGTGGGAATGGGATTCATGTTTCCAACAGGCAAGCAGATCTCCACAGAACCTGGGAATCTAACCGCCATGGAGCAAGTGCGGGCAAAAAGTCAGTATTTGGGGGTAACTGCTTAAGATTTGCTTGGGATTTTAAACGGTCCCAGGGTATGGCAACCGCCTTGCCTAGAGGTGGAAGTAAGGGTTCTAGCAACGGAGGTGCCAGTGGCGGTGGAAAGGATGGATGTGGATTCTAAAGAGCAGATACCACCAGTAGCTCCTAAGCCAGTTGTGTGCGTTCTGTAAACGGAAGGGCGGCCCGTGAATCTGGTAGGGAAGAAGAAGGCGGTGGAGACTGTATGCAGAGTGACGGGGAACAAAACAACTATTTCCTTGACCCTGAAGGAGTTGGCAGCAATGTCGCTGCTGGTGGTGGATGAGATGGTTCAAGCGCTGAAGGATTGCAGACACAATAGGATCCCTCAAACGTTGCAAAAAGTGAACTTGGCTTGGGATGATGCGGAGCACAAGCTAGAGGGGATGAAATTGGTTTAAAATCTGCTGGCTTATGTTCCAATGAAGATTGCTAGAAGGAAGGTGTGGGCGCTGGTAGATAGCGGTTCTATGGTGAACCTCCTTCTGTCTAGATTTGTTGATGAATTGGGATTGGTTTGGCAGAAATGTGCAATGGGCATTTGCGCGCTTAACGACCGGGCATTTTGCATTGATGAAGTTGTGGAGGAGGAAGAGTTTGAGGTTGCAAGGGTCCGTAAACCACTTTTTTTTCTATGGTTTTATTGCGGGGAGGCTATATTAGGACTGCCATTGGTGTTTGGGTTCCAAGTGCAACTGATGTTTGATCCAGAGGCAGGGACAGAAGCATTGACGGTGGAAGATTCATCCAGCGGGAAATTCAAAACCACAATCTGAAATCAAGGGTTGGGGAAGTGGACGCGGGATTCAGCAAGAGAAGAAGAGGAGGACCCCAGCGCGGAGTTGGTTTGCAAGGGCGAGCCAGAGGTGGATTTTGACTAGTTGGCTGAGGTTACCGCACGGTGAAAGCTCTGGCTTTTTGGGGGCGGTTGACCAGTAAGGAGAAGGTGGGAGGTAGGGAGGAAGGGCATGAAGCGCAAGCGCTGGAAGTAAGTCCTTTTCCTCAGTGTGCATTGCCGGGAGGTACTTTTCAAAAACACTATCATTGTGCCATGCTTGTGAGCAAAGGCAAAAGCTGTGGTTTGGTTTTGTCTAGGATCTATGGTTTTGGATGGGTGCGGATGTTGCGGTGCAATTTTGAAAAGTATAAGCCGGTTGCGGGTAAGGTCCATCCCCAGAACAAAGCAATGCCGCAGAACCTGAACGGACCACTCCAACCAATCCCTTGATTGTGGGACCCTTGGAAATCTCTGGTGAAGGTTTCAGGATGGGTAACGCAATCAGAGTGGATGACAGATGAGGGGGTTGCCGCCATTAACTTTGGAACGCCAGGCTGCTTAAGCACAGAGGAACAGGATTTGCTGATGTTGGTACTTTTCCTCCAGGAAAGAGCGCTTTTGTTTGGAACTGAAGAGTGGGGACTGTTAAAGAGCAAGATAGGAGACCCTTATGTGATTCCAACAGTTCCGCATGAGCCTTGGAAGATAAAGCCAATTCCAATTCTGCAGGCCTTTTGGGGGCCCTTCTTGGAGCTGGTGTGCAAGCCTGTAGGAAGGGGCCTTTACAAGCAATTGAAATCCAGTTACTCAAGTCCAATCTTTGCAGTGGTTAAGCAGGATCAGAAGTCATTGCAGATTGTTCATGATCTGCAGCGGCTTAATCTGTTTACAATAAAAGACGCCGGAAAACCTCCGCGCATGGAAGAGTTTCTGGAATCAATGGCAGGGTGCATGTGCTATGGGTTGGTGGATGTGATGGGCGGATACAATCAGCAAAAACTCAATTGAAGTTCGCGGCCAATGACTGCCTTTGAAAGTGGATTTGGCAGGATGCAACTGACACGGCTGCTGCAAGGCGCAACTAACTTGGTTGCGGTTTACCAATTGCAGATTACCTGGATTCTGAAGGAAAATCTTCCGGAGGGGGTGCAGATTTTCATTGACAACGCAGACATCAAAGGTCCAAGGACTGATTACAGGGGGAAACGCTTATTGACGCCCCAGGAATTTTCACAAATGCTGGAACGGATCTTGTTTTGGATTGAGGAAGAGGGGCTCACGGTTTTGGGGATAAATATAGCGGTCTGCGTACCTGCGCTGGAGGGCATAGGGCATTTGGTGGCTTCCAATGGAAGGCAGATTGCAGAAAAGAAACACAATAAAGTCCTTGAGTGGCCAATGCCAAAGATTGTATTGCACATTCTCCAGTTCTTGGGATTGTTTTGCTATGTATGGATGTTAATTGAGCGGTTTGCAGAGGTTGCTAGTCCATTTCAGGCAATGAGGCGTAAGGGCACGGAAGGGGCCTGGGGTCCGAAATGTGACAACGCCTTTGACAAACTCAAGGAGACCATTGGACGCAATATCATACTGCGGGACTTGGATTACAACACCAGGGGAATAAATTTGGCCATTGATTTGAGCAAGCTTGGCGTGGGGGCAGTGCTGACACAGGAGGATGGGGGAAAGATCAACTTTTTCTTTAGGAGTCTATCACATTTACGCCAATGGGGAGCTGGTATTTGCAGCCAAAGTTGGAGCTTTGCCAGGTCACTAAGGTTGTGCGGAGGCTGCATCATTTGCATTGGGGGATTCAATTTGTGCTTCTGGTGGATGCAGAGGCGCTGGCACAGATGATCAACTTTCCAAAACTGCGGAAGGCACCTATGACCAGGTGGGTTGAATTCCCTCATTTTTTCTCTTTCACAGTGGTAAATGTTCCAGGGAAATCCTTTACAATGCCAGACGCGCTGTCTTGGTACCCGCGCAATGACCCATACAAAGGGGAAGAACCACTGGATGTGGAGGATCCAATGGCTGAGGTAGGAGTGGTGGAAGTAGGTGTTCTACTTCCACTCCATCAGTCTGGGAGTTATGCGGTCCTCAGCTCTTATTTGCGGGATCTTTGGTTTCCGGATGATACGCCAGCCAAGATTGTTAGATGAATTTGATGGACAGTTGGGAATTTCTACCTGCAGGAAGGAAAGCTGTGGTGGCGGAGCGCGCCGGTAAGGCTTGTAGTCAGCATGTTGAGGGCGGATCAGGAGGTAATTCTGGGAAGTCTGCATGACAATCTTGGTCATTACAGAAAGCTTGAAATTCAGAAGAAGGTGAGGGCAAGGTTCTGGTGGCCGCGTGTAGTACACGCGGTGCAGGAGTGGGTACAGTTGTGCAAAGCGTGTAAGAAGCAAAGCGCAATGCTGCCTTTCAAAGTAGGTATTCCCGCTGGGGAGGATGCTTTTTTTGGGTGGGTTTCTCTGGATTTCATGCACATCAAGGCAGGTAAGTTCACAAAACTCCTTGTTGCGCATGAAAATCTATTGGGATGGGTGGAAGGGCAGCCACTGGTGAAGCTCTCAGTGGAGAAAGTTGGGCAGTTTCTGGAGGAAGATTGGTTTGTGCATTAGGGATTGCTTTGCCTGGTAATGGTCAATGGGGGTGCCAAGTTCCAGGGACGGTTTGTGGAGCAAATTTCGGGCAAGTGATGGAGGACTATCCGGAAGGCACAGGGATGATTGAATGCGGAAACCAGCCAATCAAGGACGCAATGGTGAAAATTTGTGGGGAGGATGGCAAGCGGTGGCAGGCAACCCTTTGGGTAGTTCTTTTTGTGGATCAGATTTTGGTGAAGAGATTGACGGGTTAATTTCTGCACAAGCTGCTATTTGGGCAGCAACCTGTGCTTCCAATTGACATCAAGCTGGAAAACTTTCTGGGTATTGATTGCTGGAAGGTTAAGACGGCCGCAGATCTAGTCAAGGCCCGCGCCAAGAAACTCCTGCAACAGGATGAGATTTTGGAGAAAGCGGCTGGAAGGCTAAAGGCAACCCGCACAAAGTCCGACCACTACTGGGACAAGCGCTGCATGCACAAACTCTGGGATCTGTGGCGGAAGGGGGAATTTGTTCTGCTTTACAACCAGAGCCTGGAGACTCAATGGGGGAATCTGTTAGCTAATCAATGGAAAGGTCCTTTCCACGTGATGTCCAAGTTCACCGGAGGTAGTTACCAGTTGGAGGAATTGGATGGAAGGCTGCGGCTTTGCACATGAAAAAATTCTTTGCGCGGGGCTCAACTTCATTCAACAAGATGGCTGGTTTGGATAACAAAGGGGACAACAATGCGGATCCTTCTTCCAAGGACAAGCCTGCGCGCGGGCTTTGCGTCCGGTGGAGTAAAAGACTGCAGATGGCTGGGGACAGCAGCCAAGGTGGGGGGGGAATGATGGATGAATATGGGGGTATGATTGGATTTGGTGAGGGGGTGCTCTAACTGGTTCACAGCTGGAACAACTAGACACCCCAGAATAGTTGTTTTCTTATTTCCTTCTCTCTGGATTGGCTTTTTGGGATTATTTCTGGCTAGGGTATGGTTTCTTTTAGGTACAGGCACAGCGCAAAGCTGGGTCTACAGACACAAGGACAAGCCCTGCACTCTGGAAACAAAGGCATTGAGGATTTCCAAAGGATGATTCAGGGAACTAGGAAAGTGCGTGGCGCGGAATTGATGTGTTTCATAAAGCAAGACGTGGGCTTTGCAAGTGGTTGGTGTTTAAAAAAAAAAAAAAAAAAAACTTCCAGTTTTCTTTGGTTATCTTATAGATGGAAGTTATGGATGGGTTTTGGAGGATAATTTTTCTTTTCCTCTCCCTCAAGGATGTGCGCGCGCAGTTGGTTTTCTTTGTGCTCTTTCTGTTCTGTAGATGGGTATGGGGAACTGTGAGGCAGTTTTTCTGGGATGGTCCAGGTACCTTTAGCCAAATACTCTCAGTGGTGTGGATTTTTCTCACTCTCAGTGGATAATCTCAGTGGCGCAGATTCTTCTCACTCTTGCGGATTTCTCTCAAAGCATGGGTCTTGCACACGGCTCTTATTTCTCTCAAGGTTCTCACAGGCCCAAAGGATTCTTAGGTTGGTAGGGCAAAAGTCCTTTTTTCTTTGCAAGATATGCGCAGGATAGATACAAGTAAGAAATAAGAGAAGGGGGGGCAATCCGCCTACATTGGCCAAGTCCTCATCACCTCCTCCGTGTCCACGCAAGCCGCCGTGGCTAGGGTTTCAAAATCCACCAAAACTTTGTGTTGTGCATTGGTGGTGTGCGCGTGGGTTACTTCTAGGAAATGCCAGAGGAGCTTGCCCGCATTGTTCACCATTGCATCAAACCATTCCAGTGGAATTGCCGGAACCAGGGGGATCTCCAGGATCATGGAAGTGGGGGCCAGAGGAGTTTTAGCAACCACAGGTTCTGGTGACAACCCCATAACCCTGGTAGTTGGCGCCCGCGCAGGTTCTGTTGACAACCTGGGAACCAGTGTAGGACTCCAAACGGTGCTAAGCCGTGGCAGTTCTGTGGAGGGGAAAGGTGCTGTTTAGGCTGCCCTCCTAGGAGTTACAATAATATTTAAATGTAACCGGAATCAAGGTCCAGAACCTTATGGATGAGAAATCAAAATAAGGGAAGGGGATAGGAGTTGTCAGTAGCGATGGAAACAACACTATCTGAGGCAAGATGGTGCAGGTAAAGAATTGAACAAATAAGTCAAGGTTTGTTCAGAGTTCAATAGAACAAGGCAGTTGTAAGTAACAACGCCCACAAGCTAATAACTCTGGTTGTCAGCAGCTGATTAGGAAAGATCAACTCAATCCCAACCAACCTCCAGGTTCTCAATGAACCTGCCCAACTCTCCGCAATCAAGCGCTTGAAGGGTACCAGATAACTGTGGGAGGCTGAACAAAACAAAAACAATTTGTTTATGAAGCTCTAGAAGCAAATCAATAACGAATTTGAGCAAGAATATCCCAACACTTCTCAAGGGACTCAAGAATAGCGTGGCAAAATTCAACCTCAAAGAAGAAGGGAGGTATAACACTCCAGGTTTTAAGCTTAATAAAACCTCTTCAATCAAACGTGATTGGCTCCAGAAAGATGATCAAGGAGAGATCAAGACCAGTATGGTCGGAAAAAGGGATCAGAGTGGTATAACACACTCAAGAATTCAGACGGACAGGAATTCTTCTTCAACCAGCAAGGCTATTGGTTGGTGATAAGGATCAAGGTCACAAGGGACAGAGTTTGAGTATGGAGGCTCAAAAAGATCAAGGGGCAATCCTAGATATACCCGGATAAATGGCTCAGATAGGTGGGGAAGGATACCCACAGATAAGTTGATTACTGATGATGGTCTGATAGGATGATGGGATCCTCTGATGTTCTGGGATGCTCTGATGATAGGACAAAAGGCAGGGGAGAGCCCCTCCTTTTAAAGACATGAGGCCCTGTATACTATGTACAAGAGAGATTTACAAATAGGTGCGGAAAAAAAATGAAAACATAAAAAAAATGAAAAATAAATAAAAAAAAAAAAAAAAAAATTACATGAGAGAAAAAAGAGATGTCGCCCGCGTCGAGAATGACCGCGGGCAACCAGATGGACACCCGCGACAGCAGTCACGGGTGTCGACAATGGTTGTTGTCGCCCGATCGGCGGCGACAACAGGGTGAAAGTCCCAACAGCCGCGAGCGGTCTCTCGCGGTCGTCGGTCAGATCGGATGATGAGGATGAGATGGTCGATGGGGGAGATGACTCGGGGCGGAAACAGTAGGGGAAGCAAGGATGAGGAGCTGGTGTGGATGGTTCATTGGAGGTAATCAATACGGATTGTGAGTTGGTTTCATAGGATGAGGATTGATACGCCAAGGGCATAACCCGCCTGGAGGGATAGGAGATGATAGCTGAGTCGGATGCGATGATGAGCAAGCGTGGATGAGAGGTTGATGATGGATCTGAGAACAGTTTCTTATAATCGGATAGCTCAAGGGTAAGAAGATCGGTTTGGGTAATTCCCTGAGAAAGCGCTTGAGTAATGAGGCGGCTAAGAACGGGCCATGGGGGTAATCTTGGAGGATGACTGGATGCCTACGATTGTAAGCATCCCTGATTATTTGAGTCATTGTGAGGGAGGGAGTTCTACGGAAGAGCCCTTCGGAGTTGATGGCGGATGATCTGATACAGGTTGCACAATCCTGAAAAATTTCAGGGATTCCGAGTTGAGCGTTTGAGCCCATGAGGTGTTCTAAGGGGACACCAAACAGTGGAGGTTGACGGAGTGAGTCAGGAACGACAATTGAGGGTTTGATGGTGAGATCGTGCTTGTGAACCTTGGGAGGGATAGGGATCTGATGGATTGGGACGAGTAGGGCGAGTGAGGAGAGATCCTTGACCCAATGGACCTTCCAAGACATCTTCCATGAGACGATTGTTCTGAGGAAGAGACCGATGATCATCTTAACCCAAAAGGTAGGATGGACGACCCAGATTGCCTTGAGGTTCTTACGGATGGTAGGTTGGATGGCACAATAGGAGGATAGGATTGAAGGATTGTGGATTGGATGAGAGAGTTGAAGTGAGTGAGATCCATGGATGAGAAGCTTGAGGTAGAGATGACGAGTAATGGATGAGATTGAGAGTTGAGACCGGCGGTGAAGATGGTGTGAGGAAGATGGTCATGATGACTGGAGGAGTGAGAGGATGGGGGTGATTGGAAGAGGAAGAGGAAGAGGAAGAGGAAGAGGAAGAGGAAGAGGTGATGGAGAGCATGTTGGAGGAATGGGAGGATGTAAGATGATAAATTAAGGAGGAATCAAGTGGATGAGATTGAGATGATAGAGAATAGGAAGGGTGATGAGGGAGAAGGAAGGAGATAAGAAGGATTGGTTGTGAGGGGTTGAAAGGAACAGGGATTTCTGAAGGAGTAAAGGTGGATCATGAAGATATGAGGATGAAATTGGATGGTGAGGACAATGAAGAGCGTAGGGAGATGGGCAATGAGTCAACCAGTTAGAACAATGAAGTTGAACGGATGACTTAGTGGGATGAGCTTTGGCTTTTAACCGTGAAGAGTTGAATATGAGGAGTAAGGTAATTTTGAGGATTGAGGAAAATGATAGGGCTGTAAGGAGCCAATCAAAATGGGATAACACTTGTATAGTCAAGTGTAACTGATCTGAAGGGGGAAGCGAAGCGGAGAGACAGGCAAGAGGCCTGTCCTAGACCGCTAGGACAGGGAGGAGTTGAGAGATGGGGGGAAATGAAGGTAACCATAGGGGTACAACTGAAATCCGATTTTCTTTTTTTTTTTTTTTTTTTTTTTTTGCCGTGGTGTCCCGGATTGGTCACCACACCGGTGATGGAGATGGCGGCAGAGGAGTTGGGGCCAGAGGAGCAGGTCTTGGTGGAGTAGGGGGACATGGTGGCAGCAGAGGAGGAGCTGGTCATGAAGTAGTAGGAGGACGCAGTGGTGGTGGGGGAGGCGCAGCCAGACAATTAAGGATTCTTGGGTCCTTTGCTGGCACATTCATTCATACCCATGCGGCCCACTTGTGGGCAGTGTTCCTGTAAGACCAAAATTCTGGAAATTCCTGGCGCCTCAGTGGTCCAGCCCAAAGAAATGGTGAGCCCAAGTCATGGCTCTTGGGAGATGCAGGGTTTTGAACAGCACTTTGCGGCCAGTCACAAGGTGAGCCGGGCAGGGTGCACTCGTTGGTTGAAACCTCCTTGTCACTCAATACCACAAAAGAGTTGCGCAGAAAACCTTGAGGATGGTCACAAGGCATACAATTGGATAGGGAGCAGCAGCAGTGGCCGGCTTGTCAGGGGAAAAAGGCGCGCTGGCTTGGAAGGATTTGGCTGGATAGGCCTTTCCGGCTGCAGAATGTGCAGGACATTTTGGGTAAAGTTGGGTGGATGGGGTTTTTCTTTTCTTTTCCTTGGTGTGATTTAGTGGTGCAAAGAGGGAGGTGGGTTAACCATGGTATAGGCAGGGGTAGGAAAAATAGTGGTGGATCTCTGGGGACAGAAATCTTTCAGAATCTTAGCCTTTTCCTTTAATCGTGGTTTTATTCCTTTTCTTTTATTTACTGCCTTTTAGTCTGGAGTCCGCGCCCGCGCGCTTCTCAGTCATCATCTGATCAGTGCGCATACTCCATATCTGGCTCATGAATTCCTATTTGTAATGCTCAACTGAGAACCTGTGTTCACCCTTAGGGCTCTCAGGTCCTCTCAGTTGATTCCATCTTCCCTGTCTGCCTCGTGCTCTTCAAGACCTACATGACTCTCTTTTGTTTCTAAAGGCCTACCAGAGTCTAGCTCAACCTCTCTTTTGGTTCTTTTAGTTTATTTCCTCTCTCATATCCTGTTTTGTTTCTTATGCTGTTTTTGAACCATTTATGATAATCAAGTTCTTTTAGCCGTTCACATTTTTAGATTTACAGTCCCAGAATTTCTCACTCTTGGCCTATGATTAAAAGAACCAAAATATCAATACAATGTCAGACAGCAAAGACACATCCAAACGCAGCAACCTACCCACCCTTAACAAGTCAAATTATTCTTCTTGGGCCCTATGTATTTGAAGCTATCTCCGTTGAAAAGGTCTCCTCAAATATATTGAAGGCAAAGATGACAAGGAACCTGTTGTACCAACCACTGCTTCTCAGAAAAAGAAGTGTTACAAAGCTGCTGATATTCTAATTCAACATCTTGGGGACACTGCGTTTGATGCTATCATCAATCCCACTAATCAATCTGATCCTATAGCCATCTGGCAAGCCATCTTGGAACAATACACTTCTCTTTCTACTACCAACCAAGGAAGAATATGGCTCTCCTTCATACGTTACCAATTCACCGGGGATATCTCTGCTTTCATCCAAGAATGTTGCAAGCTCATCAACAAACTGGCCATGGCCAGCCTTGAAGTACCTGCAGACATCCTCAGTTACACAATTCTGGACAAACTGCCTTCTCAATACTAACATGTAGTTGACTCCATCCTCCTAAATGACAACATTCTAAAAATTCCCACCAAAGTCTTGAATAAGCTCCAAGAATTCACCCACCTTGAATCTACTTGGAATTCCAAAAGTCCCTCAACTGACAATACATTGGTGGCACTGTATAAATCATTGGAAGACAAGTCAAAAAGAAGGCAGCCCAAACATCCCTGTGCTAAGAAAAAACACAATCCCCTCGCAGATCACCCCGAAAGCTGTTGCTGGCTCTTGCATCCTCATCTCAGACCCTCCAAAAATCCCCAAGGACAAGCTCACCTTAAAAATAAAGCTTCCTCTCCAAATCCAGAAGAATCTTCTCAGGAACACTCTGCATACTTCAGTGCGCAGATATACCTGAAAAACAATTCTTTGCTCTCCAATTCCTTAATTCCCGTGCTTGATTCTGGGGAGTCGCATAGTATAGTCAACCATCCTTGGTGGATACTCAACCCCATAGAAACCTCAATAAAAATTGGAACTGGTAATGATAAAAACGCCCTTGAGGCAGTTGCCGTAGGAGATGCCATCCTTCTCAATCACAAAGGAGTTTTGATCAAATTGAAAGATGTGCTGCTTGTACCCACAATCAATCAATGCCTGATTTCCTTATCTCAATTTGGGTCCAAGGAGGTTACAATCAAAAAAGTTGAATTTTTTGGGTCTTCCATTACCTTGGATAACTTTGAGCTTATTGGGTCTACTTCCAACAACTTACTAGAACTGTGCGGAATCATATTTGAGCAGAAGAAGGCTGAAGCACTCCTCACAACTTCCATTCCGTCCAATCTCCACTCCAAACTTGGTCATGCCAGTGATGCCAAGTTGAAGTTTCTCTTTCCTGATGCAAACATCCCTAACTCATCAAACTGTGAAACCTGCCAATGAGGGAAGATGATCTCAACTCCTTTCAATAGACACTTCAAACCCGTCACCCAAATGCTTGAAACACTTCATATGGATCTAGTCAGTCCCTTCACGACTCCCAACTTTGGTGGAAGCCGTTATTTCCTAACAATTGTGGATCAGTTTTCCAGATTCAAGTCTGTTGATCTGCTTTGTTTAAAAGAAAAAACTCTTAATGCGTTCAAGAAATATGTGAAGAAAGTAGAACAACTCCATAATTCCAAAATTGAAAACATCTTGACCAACAATGGAGGTGAGTTTATCTGTCAAGAATTCAAGTTTTTCTGCCAGGATGAAGGTATTAATCACCTCCTCCCACCACCTTATACTCCGCAAAAAAACAGCCTCGCAGAACAAGCCAACAGATTAATACTTGAAAAGGCCCGATGCCTTATGTTGCAAGCAAAACTGACGAGTAGACTGTGGGGTGAAGCAGTCAACACATCAACCAATCTTCTCAATTTACTTCCTGTTTCCTCAAACAACAACCTCATTCCTTACAAACTCTGGTAAAAAAGAAAATTAAATTACCACTTTCTGAAACCTTTTGGATGCACCTCTATTGTTCTCATTCCTAAATATCTTAGACAATCCAAGCGCACCCAATCTGGCTTCAAGGGAATTCTTGTTGGATTCGCCAATGACTTTTCCAATTACCGGGTTTATAATCCTGCAAATAACAAGGTTGTTATCACTGCAAACATATGATTCTTAGAAAACAACTTCTCAGGCTCCGGTGTACCTTCTAACTCAGACTCTGACAACCCTCTTCCTGAAATTGAACCCTCTGTCTTGGTTGACTCCTCTGTTCCCAACCTTACCAATCTCAACAACAATTGTTTGCTTCCCCAAATCATCAATCCCGGCAACCATGAAGGCAGCCAACCAGGTTCTCCTGACCTTGCCTTGGAAATTAATCCGGAAAATCCTGTGTTTGAAATTTTGGCCAACAATATCATTGATCATGCAAGAAGACTCAATTTGCAAATCTACTTAGTTGATGCTGACTATGAAGATCCAAAGACCCTTAAACAAGCTCTGGACAGCAATTAAAAACTCAAATGGATTAACGCCATGGAAAAAGAGGTGGGCAATATTGATAGTTATGATGTATGGGAGGAGGTGGAGAATGTTGAAAAAATTTCAAAAATGAATTGTATATGGGTATTTAGAACAAAAAGAAATTCTAGGAATGAGATTGTGGAATTCAAGGCTTGACTGTGTGCGCAGGGATTTAATCAGATCAAAGGGGTTGACTTTGTCAACACCTTTGCACCAACTGGTAACAAAAGCTCTCTTTGGCTTCTGATCTCTTTTGCTCTGTGCAACAATCTAAAATTTCCCCAACTAGATGTCAAGGCCACTTTCTTGAATGCTCCTCTAGCTGAACAGATCCATATCAATGTTTGGCCTAATGTGAAGGTCCCACAGGGGAAAACTCTGCGACTGAAGAAGGCGTTATACGGTCTTAAACAAGCTCCTCAAGCCTGGTACGTTACTCTCAGTACCTGGTTGCTGGATTCTGGGTTCAAAAGAAGTAGTAGAAATCAATTTGTATTCTTCTCCAAAGATACCTGGCTGTATATACATGTAGATTACATTGCCATTTTCAGCAAGCATCCTGATAAATTAACCACTCTCATTGGAAGCCGGTTCAAGGTGAAATACCTTCAAGAATCAACACTGCTCCTGGGAATCAACATTCTGCAGGCTCCAGGTTTGGTCAAGCTCTCTCAAGATTCAAACATCAAATCCATTGCAACCAAGTATCCGCTACCAAAGTTCAAAGAACACCCAGTTCCTTTTGCCCCTTGCGGCAAGATTTTTCCAGCCACAGACAAAGAAAAAGCTGAATTCATCGCCTCTGGTCTCAATTACCAAACAATTATTGGCAAGACCAACTACATAAGTGTCAACACTAGACCTTATATTACTTTCTCAGCCAACTACCTGGCGCAATTCCTTAATGCAACAATTATGTCCCACTACAACGCCGCGCTAAAGGTACTCAATTATCTTGCCCACACAGCTCACAAGGGTATTGAGTTCTCTGCAAAAAACCCAACCTCTCCACTTTCTGCCTTTGTTGATTCTGACTGGGCTACTTGTCCCTCCACGCATTGCTCAATCACAGGCATTGTGGTAACCTGGAATGGGAGCCTGATAGTATGGAAATCAAGGAAGCAGGCAACGGTTTCTATTTCCACAACCAAAGCCAAATACAAGTCAGTTAGGGACGGGGTAAAAGAGGTTCTGTGGATGCAAACTTTCCTCAGTGAAGTAATAGGATGTGTGTTTGACGCACCAACTCCAATTCATGAGTACAACAAAGGATGTATAAAGCTGGCAATGCAGCAAGCAAACCAATCCAACTTCCAATCTAAACATCTGGACCTGCAACATCACTTCATTTGGGAAAAAATAGACAAAGGCACCATACAAATGAAGAAGACCTTGTCTCAAGAAAACTGTGCTGACTTCCTTACCAAAGATCTTTCACGCATTCTGCTGATGAACTGCCTTGACTTTATTCATGTTTGATGAAAGTAAAAGCCAGGGAGGGTGTCAGAATCTTAGCCTTTTCCTTTCATAATGTTTTTATTCCTTTTCTTTTATTTCCTTCCTTTTAGTCTGGAGTCTGTGCCCGCGCGCTTCTCAGTCATCATCTGCTCAGTGCGCGTACTCCATATCTGGCTCATGAATTTGTATTTGTAATGCTTGACTGAGAACCTGTGTTTGCCCTTAGGGCTCTCAGGTCCTCTCAGTTTATTCCATCTTTGCTTCCTGCCTTGTGCTCTTCAAGACCTACATGACTCTCTCATTTTTTTAACTGCCTACCAGAGTCTAGCTCAACCTCTCTTTTGGTTCTTTTAGGTTATTTCCTCTCTGATATCCTGTTTTGTTTCTTATGCTGTTTTTGAACCATTTCTGATAATCAACTTCTTTTAGCCTGTCACATTTTCAAAATCAAGTTGGGGGGATGTGGTGGTCTTTTATAGATGCAAGTTGGAATTTCCTGCATGCGGCACGCTCAGCAGTAGTGGTGGGCTCAGAAGAGGCGGTGGGCTCAGCAGAGGCAGCGGGCTCAGCAGAGGCGGCCCTGTCAGCAATGGGTGCAGCTTTTCCCCAGTAAGCCATGCTGCGGGCTTAGCAGAAGTAGAACTGGGCTCAGTATTGGATGGATGTGGACATGCGCCAGGGGCTCCGAGTTGGGGGCGGCGCAAGGGCCGCTTCATGAGATGGAAAAACTGGGTGGATTTAATGGCAGGCAGGCAACACAGATGGATATGGGGTATGTGATGGGGTTGGACAGATAGAGTTGGGCTAGGTTTCTGTACTTAGGGGTTGTATTTCATTATTCTTGTTTGCTTGCAGTTGTACCTAGGTTAGGGTTGAGGGGAAGGTTACTTAAACCGCACCCTAAACCCGGATGTGGAGGGGGGCATTGGGGGAGGACATCAGATCATCATAGGTTTTGAAAGGATCATTATTCTCATTTCTCTATCTCTCAGTCAAAGGGTGAACAGTTGCATTCAGGGTTTAAAGACGCAAGGGATCAATAACTTCCAAACTTGGGAACCATTAAAGGATGTGTCCTCTTCTGAATTCCACAGCATCTGCAGATCCTGTGCTCCATGGATAGGTCCGCGCTTATGCTTACGCGGCCTCCTTGGCAAGTATAGCCCCGCAAATGCCCCGCTCCTGCTTTCCAAACTAGCCGCCCGCAAACTTGGTTGGGTTGGTTCCATTACTTGGTCTGCTTCATCCAAGCAGGTTGAAAGCCTGCCCCGCCTATAGTGGGCCCAAACCACACCAAATGCTGAGCCTGGCCTACCCAACTTCTGAGCGTGCAGCCCACAACGCAGTTCCCAATCCAAGGTTATAAATACAACACCACATATCCCCCCAAGTTTATTTCTGTCCTCAGAAGTCTTCCCATTGCTGCCTCTTCCCGCACTCATCTCTGAGTTGCTCACAACCACCCCTCCTAGTCACCCAAGTCCCACCCCTCCCCCCACTTCCATTTAACCTTGCCATGGTTCCGCCCGGCACGGGTTCACCTGCACTCTTCTCTCTGTTTTTTGCTTGTGCTTTTCCTGCTGTGCCCGCCATTGTTGTTGCTTTCTTGGCAACACTATGCAACAAGCTCATCCCAGCCCCAATCCTTTGTCCGGGCAAGAGGGCCCACTGCAACTTATTTGTGGTTTCAAGTGACAAACCAATCTCAGAGGAATTGTGTACTCCACCTTCAAGCTCCACAACCCCCAACCACAGCCAAAAGCCACGACTTGGCCTCTCCCTTCTGTTATGCCGGACCACTGCACAAGGAGGAATTTCCAAACACCGCAGAATGGCAAGGGGCCCTTCCCTTCTGGGACAACCGGGTCCACGTCAATAAAGGCTTGACCAAACCACGCATGGAGGAACTGTTTGGACAGCGCCCAGCTCCCCCTCAAGCTCCCCCTCCAGCCCCTGGCCCAACTTCTGGTCCTCCGGCTCCTCCTCCTCTTCCTCCCAGTTGTCACTGGAGCCCTCCATAAGCCCCTCTACTCCAGCGTCCCCAGAACTTGTAGTGATCACATCTTTTCCCCTGGCTTCACCTCTTCCCTGCCCAACCAACCCAGACATCCTGGAAATTCCCACCGGGCTAGCGCTAAGAGAGGCGTGCTTCAAGGAATTCACAGCCAAGTTGGACAACCTCCTCCAGCGGTTCCTTTCAGCTCTGGGGGCTCATGGAACCTAATCTTGGCGTAAACTATTGGCGGCCTTCCAAGGACTCCTGGATGCAGAGCGGTCAGAAATGGTGGAGGTTATGGACCTAATTTAGGCTAATTCCCTGCTCCCCCTTTCTCCTTCTTTCCTTCCTTGATTGTACCCATGTGATTATGTATCTTCAAAGAAATAAAAATTTTGATGCGCCATCCTTGAGTGAGTGGCCTTGGTATTGAGGTAGAAAAAGAAAAAAACAAGTTCCACGTCTGCACCCAAGCCTTAGAGAAAGAAATCCCAAGGTGAGAAACAACAAGGTCCACATCTGTGAAGAAGAATAAGAGAAGGGAATCCCAAGCCTAAGTAAAGCCGCCAAAAACATTTGCATCAGTGCGCAAGCCTAAGAGAAAAAGAACCCCAAAATACGTTTCCCATATCTTCAACTTCTCTGGAAGGGTACCTGGGCTGCCCCAGAGAAACTGCCTTACAGTTCCCCGTACCCAGTCTGAAAACAAACACACAACCATACACCAGCGTACGCGCAAAACTTAAGAGAGATAAAAGACACAAGAGAACCAAAATTTTGGGATTCCTAGTTGTTCCAGCTGTGAACTGGCTAGTGTACCCCCTTACCAAGTCAAACTATTCCCCCCCATCCACCCCTCTGATCTGTGTTAAGAGAGAAAGAAAGAAACAGAGAAACAGAGGTTTTTCTCAAATATTCTCCTACCAAAACCAACATCAGGCCTATGCTGCTCCTTGTCCTGAGGTTTTTTCTTGCATTCACAGAACAGGCTTGTGCCGCCCCCGCTTCCCTGCAATCAATCATAACCAGATCCATTACCAATCCAACAAACCAATGAAATCAAAGAATTAAGGAAAAAAACATTCTGGGGCGTCTAGTTATCCCGGTGTGGTGTTGTATTTATAACCTTGGATTGGGAGCTGTGTTGCGGGCTGCGCACTCAGAAGTTGGGTAGGTTGGGCTCAGCATTTGGGTTGCTCCCGGTCTCAGCAGTGCCTGCTGCGGGCTCAGCAGCTGCGGTTGAGGGCTCAGCGGCAGGGATTGCGGGGCTTGGCACCAGATGCGGGTTGGGCCTACTCTGGGGGGGCGCCGGGCCGCAACCCGCCCAGGGAACCTGGACCAAGTAATGGAGCCAGCCCAACCAAGCTCACGGGGGGCTAGTCTGGAAGGCAAGGGCAGGGTGATTGGGGGTTAAATGCCCCGGGGAGGTTTGTGTGGGCATAAACGCAGGCCGACTCACAGATTGCGGGATCCGCCGGCGCGCGCAGACGGATAAAACCAGGGGGGCTCGGAGTAGGGCGCGGCAGAGGGCCGCACCATGAGAAGGACAAACCGGACATACATGATATCAAAGGGGAGGGTTTTGGACAAGGGGGGTGGTACGGTGTAGGGTTAGGGTGGAGCTAGGGTTCTGTACTTGGGGTTGTGTTTTCATCTATCTTGCTGCTTGTGGTTGTACCTAGGTTAGGGTTGAGAGGGAGGACTCAAAAAATACCTCACTCTTAACTCCAGGTTGGAGGGGAGGCTATCAGATTACAATACATATCATATAGTTCATATCACCAGACCGCCAGGAAATGGTATAAGAAGGATCGGAGGGAAGGAATTGATCTTATCATCACTCTCTCTATTCATAAACTCATTGCATCCAATCTCCTTAAAGACGCTTAGACCAATAACTTCTGGAACTTGAGGACAACTTTGGGGGTACCACCACTCTTGTTTCCACATCTGGGGGTCTGGCTGGGAACAATCTTTTTTCTAGGTCTCTCAAAGATAGCAGGTGCAATTTTGCCAACAATTACTCCAGGATCAAACTTTCCACCTTCCTTCCCTCTCCGGTTGGGAGCTGGAGGGCCGACACCTCCACCACTGCCAACTACTTGGTCCGGCGGTTTTGCTCCTCCTTGGTTGGAGCCTTTGGAGGCGGCTGAGGCTCCACAACAGGTATGGCTTAGGCCGCAGAACTTCCCTCATCTCTGGTTTGACACCGCGGATATTGGGCTCTTTCTGGCAAGGTTCAAGGATATTGCGGACTCCAAACAGGCGACAGGCAAGGATAAGGTCCGTACGGTTGTCCTCTTTATTACAGACAAGAATAAACTCGGGGATGTGGAGGATATGTCTGGCTACAAGGCCCAAGACTGGGAAAGGCTCCGGAACAAGATTATGGCAAGGTGGGGGACGCATGAGCCCCCGTTCCGGGAGACAGACTTTGAGTGGGCGGCGGCAGAGGAAATTTGGCAAGGTGGGGTGCAGACACGGAGTGATTTGTCCAAATACAAATCTACGTTTGACTGCATCTAAAGTTACCTAGAGAAGAACCAGGTGGTAGCGGGTCAAACAGGGGCAATGAAGCAGGCCTTTCCAGGAGGGCTTGCGCGGGTCCAGCGGTATCTATTCAAACACAGGTTGGTATCACGGTCAGTGGATGGGAATGTTTCGCTTCTTCCAAACCTAAGCATGATCAACCAGGCGGTAGAAAGCAAGATTTATTTTGAAGAACTGATTGAGGATGCGGCAAGGTTTTTCCCTGCGGTTTCAAGGAGACTGACGGCCTTTTTGACTCTGGCTCCAATGCAGGTACCGCCCGCAGGCCCACCAGAGACGGAGCGGCCAAAAGCCCCTTTGAAGTCAATGGAAGTACCAGTGAACAAGGTAACAGATATGCTATGGGACCTACAGATACTTCTGAATTGGATAGCGGCCCCACCAACGGCTCCGCCTCCTCCTCCTCTGCGCGGAGTGCCCCCTCACATGGGGGGGGCTTCCAGACCAGTAGCGGGCTGTCAAGCGGGTTTTTGGTTTGTTTGTGCACCTATTGCAGTGATAAAGGTCACTGGAAGTCTGGTTGCGCGGAACTGACCAAGGAAATGGACAAGGGGTTGGTCCGCACGTCCAGGCCGACATACATATTCCCAATGGGAAAGCCGGTGGATCTGGGGGCCGTTCAGCTACCTCTGGTGGAGCAGGTTGGGGCAAGAGCCCGGCCCGCAGGGGCCGCTTGGGTGTCACTTGGGATTGTTACCGGGCCAAATACGTGGCAAGCTCCGCGTTTTGAGGCAGAGGTTATGGCATTGGCGTTGAACAAGAGGATTGTGTTGGAGAAGATGGATGTGGATGTCAGAGAGTGGCCGTCAACCCACACCCCAAAAACTGGAACGCAAGGGCCGGTAGGCAACGCGCCATTGACCAGTTCCTGAGGAAAGAGAAAGGCCGCGGAAATTGTGCAACGGGTGATGGGGAGCAAGGAACCAATACTTCTCACGCTGCAAGAGCTGGCCACGGTCTGCCTGGTTGTTGTCAAGGAAATGGTTCAGGCGCTGAGGGAGCACAGGGGCGGCAGGGTTCGGGCAATGGTGCAGCGCGTAAAAATGGCAGGGGAGGAAGGGGAACGCGAGTTGTTCCAATCCAAAGCCGTTTTGGTGCCGCTTGCCTATGTCCCAATGAAGATTGCAGGCAGGAAGGTTTGGGCAATGGTGGACAGTGGGTCAATGGTCAATCTGCTTCCGTTGAAATTGGTGGATGAGTTTGGGCTGTTTCAACAGAAGTGCGCTATGGGACTATGGGCGCTCAACGGAGGGAAATGTTGAATGGATGGGGTGGTGGAGGTGGCAAAGGTCCGGAAGTTGCTGTTGTTTCTCTTGGTTGATTGCCGCAACATAATTTTGGGTTGACCATTTATGTTTGGGTTCCGGGCCCAAATGGTGTTTAACACAGAGGAATGGACGGAGGCGCTGACAGTGGAATAGGCATCCAGGGCAAGGTTCAAAACAACGATCTGCGACCACGGGAAGGGGAAATGGGTGCGGCCAGCGGCGGCCAGAAAAGAGGCAGGATCCAATGGGGGGACAACCGTGAGGGTTTCCCCACAGAGGATTTTGCCTAGTCAACCACGGGTACCACATGGTACAGGCTCCGGTTTTGTGCGGGCGGTTGACTACAAAGGAGCAGGAGGGGGAATAAAGCGCGCAGAGGGCACAGGCGGCAGAAGTAAGTCCTCTTCCTCAGTATGCCTCATTGGAAGGTACTGTGTTTTGAAAACCCTACCATAGTGCCATACTCGTGAGCAAAGGCAAGAGCTGCGGGTTGACTATTGCAAGGACTCACAAGGACAACGGTGGACACATGAGGATGGTCATGTGCAAAGCGGGGCAATACAAGCCTGTGGCACAACAGGTTTGGCCCCGGAACAAGCCAATGCCCCAGGGACTGAAGGGGCCTCTAAGGACGATCTCCTGGTCTCAGGACCCCTGGGTAAGTCCGTTAAAAAAGTCCGGGTGGGTAACAAGGTTGGGGCAGATCACAGATGAGTGGATCAAGGCGCTTAATTTTGGACCAATGGAGTGGTTGAGTGCGGAGGAGAAGGATTTGCTGGCATTGGTGTTGGTGCTCCGCCAAAAAGCCCTTGACTTTGGGCCTGACAAGCCCGGATTGCTGAGGAACAAGGTTGGTGATCCCTATGTGATCCCCACCGTGCTGCACAAGCCCTGGCAGATCAAGCCAATCCCAATCCCTTGGCTGTGCCAGAACCCTTCTTGGAACTGGTCCAGGAGCATGTGTGGACAGGGCTGTACAATCAGTCCACATTGAGCTACTCTAGCCCAATCTTTGCGGTCGTTAAGCAGGACAGAAAGTTGCTTAGAATTGTTCACAACCAGCAGCGGCTTGACTCATTAACCATCCGGGACGCAGGATTGCCTCCACGTGTGGAAAGGTTCCTGGAATTGATGGCAGGGCCTGCGTTTTATGGATTGGTCAATTTAATGGGGGGGTATGATCAGCGCAAGCTCCATCCTGACTTGCGTCTTTTGACTGCGTTCAAGACAGGATTTGGGAGGATGCAGCTAATGGGGTTGCCGCAGGGCGCAACAAACTTGGTGGCGGTTTATCAGGCCCAGATGACGTGGATTCTGCAGGACAAAATTCATGCCGGGTTTCTGATTTTAATCAACGACGCGGGCATCAAGGGACCAAAGACAGATTACTGGGGCGCGGTGTTGGAAGAAGCCCCAAAGATCCGCCGCTTCATCTGGGAGTACGCGCAGACATTAGAGTGGGTCTTGTTCTGGATCAAGGAAGCAGGGCTTACAGTGTTGGGGAGCAAGTTTTCAGTTTGTGTTCCGGCGCTGGAAGTGCTAGGGCATGTGGTGGCTTTTGAAGGCAGAAGAATTGCAGAGAAGAAACAGAACAAAGTCCTCAAATGGCCAACCCCGTGGACCCCTTTGCATATCCTCCAATTCCTGGGACTGTGCAGTTACGTTTTCATGTTCATTGAGCGGTTTGCGGAATTTGAAAGTCCGCTGCGGGCGCTAACACAGAAGGGCGCAGCGTGGGAATGGACGGAAAGGTGTGAAGCTGCCTTTTCAAAGCTCAAAGAGACTGTGGGCCGCAACATTGTCCTCCGGGACCTCAACTACAACGCAGGAGGGATCCGCTTGGCCGTTGACTTTAGCAAGTTTGGTGCGGGCGGCTTCCTGAAGAAGGAAGAGGATGGTAAGGACAGGCTGGTTCTCTACGAGTCTGTGATGTTTACCGCAACGGAGACTCGGTATTCACAGCCAAAACTGGAATTATGCAGGGTCACCAAATTCGTGCAGAGGCTTCAGCACCTGCTTTGGGGGTACACTTTGAGCTTTTGGTCAATGCGGAGGCCCTGGAGCGGATGATCAATTCTCCAACGCTGCCAAACGCTCCTATGACTAGGTGGGTGGCGTTTCTTCAGCTCTTCACTTTTGGCGTGGTTCATGTTCTGGGGAAGGCGTTCACAATGCCCAAAGCTCTTTTGCGGTATCTGCGGGAGGACCCATTCGAGGGGGCGGAACCCCTGGATGTGGAGTCTCCGGTCATCCAAGTAGGTATGATGGATGCGGAGGTCATTCTTCTGCTGCAGCAGTCTGGGCGTTATATGACCTTGTGCTCCTTTTTGCAGGATCTTTGGTTTCCCAAGGGTATGTCAGGGGCGGTGATTCAATGGGTGAAGCAGCAGAAGACCAACTTCTAATTGCAGGAAGGGCAGCTGTGGCGGCAGAGTACCCCAGTGCCTTTGGTGGTCGCAACATCAAGGAAGGACCAGGAAATGATCCTGAGGTGTCTTCACAACAACCTTGGCCACCAGGGCAAGATCAAAACGCAGATGCGGGTTAAAGCAAGGTTCTGGTGGCCGGGGGTGGTGCATGCGGTGTGTGAATGGGTGAAGTCTTGTGAAGCGTGTCAACGGCGGAGCTCTAGGCTGCCCAGGGAGGTGGGTCACCCTATGAGGGAGGACAGGTTGTTTGGGCGGGTCTCCCTTGATGTAGTCCACATAAAGGCGGGAAATTCTGCATACCTTCTGGTTGCGCGGGACAATCTATTGGGTTGGGTCAAGGCACCTCCTCTGGTGAAGTTGTTGGCGGAGAAGGTTGCTGAGTTTCTAGAGGAAGATTGGTTTGCCCGGTACGGTTTGCTTTGCCTGTTTACCGTTGATGGAGGCACGGAGTTCTGGGGTTGCCTGATGACGCTGGTCCCAAATTGTGAAGCTAAGTTTGGGCGTGTCACGGAGTACTATCCGGAGGGCACGGGGATGATCAAAAGCAGTCATCAGCCTATCAAGGACGCCCTGGTAAAAATGTGCGGTGAGGACGGCAAGCGGTGGCAGGAGGCCCTTTGGGCGGTCCTCTTTGCGGAAAGGATCTCTGTCAAACGCTTGATGGGCTACTCGCCTTACAAACTTCTCTACGGACAGCTTCCAGTGCTTCCGGTTGAAATTGTGCTGGAAACCTTCTTGGGCATGGACTGGTGGAAGGTGAAGACCTCCGTGGAGCTTGTGGGGGCGCGCGCCAACGGCTTCTCCAACGGGAAGAGACCCTGGCAAAGGCTGCGGAAAGTTTGCGGAAGACCAGGACAGCATTGGTCTGCTATTGGGACAAGTGTTGTTCCCATTTCCTCCAGGATCTGTTGTAGAAGGGGGACTTGGTCTTGCTGTACAACCAGAGTCTGGAGTCCCAGTGGGGTAAGCTTTTTGCCAACCAATGGAACGGCCCCTTCCATGTGGCATCCAAGTTTGAGGGCGGGAGTTATTAGCTTGAGGAATTGGACAGGGCGCGGCTCAAACAGAAGGCCGTGGCTTTGTACGTAAAACGCTTCTTAGCACGCAGCTCCACCTCCTTTGACAAGACGGCCGGCAATGGCGCGGACGCAGGGGAAGGTGCCGGTGGTTCAGGATTGGTAGACGGATCAGGCTCTTTGGTGGAAGAGGATCCCGTGCGCAATGCGCTTCTTCAAAGGAGCAAGAGGCTACAAACCGCTGGGGAAAGCCGTCAAGATGGGGGGGACGTGAGTAGGGTTAAAGGTTGATTTGGTGAGGGGGTGCTCTAGCTGGTTCACAGCTGGAATAACTAGACACCCCAGAATGTTTCTTTCCTTATTTCTTGAATACATTGCTTTTCAAGTTGGTACTGGTTTTGGTTATGATTTGTTGCAGGAACGCGGGCGCAGCATAATCCGGGTCTGTAAATGCAAGGACCAGCCCTGCGGCTTGGTAATGCAGGATGAGGAGCAGAGGCCTGGTGCTAGCAAAAAAAAAAAAAAATTCTTTTTGGGTCTGGTTTGTCTTGGGTTTGGTTCTTTTCTCTTTCTTCTCTTTATCAGTTTTCTTCTCCTACAGCGTAATGGGTGCGGAGTATGCATGGAACATGTATGGGACAGGTCTGATTTGGTGAGGGGGTGTTCTAGATGGTTCAAAGCCAGAACAGCTAGACACCCCATAGTGTTTGTTTCCTCAACTTCTTTTCCTTTCTTGGATGACTGTGTGTGCGCGCTGGTGGGGGGTGGTTGTTTTTGTTGCAGGTTGGGTACGGGGAACTGTGTGGCAGTTTGGCTGGGGCAGTCCAGGTACCTTTGGGGGAACTTTGTTGGCTCAGGACGCGGGCGCGGATCTCAATCTCACTCTCATTCTCACCAGTATGCGGGCACAGATCTCAATCTCATTCTCATGCTCACCAGGACGCAGGAGCAGATCTCAATCTCATTCTCATTCTCACCGGGACGGGGGCGCAGATCTCAATATCACTCTCATTCTCACCAGGAAGCGGGCACCAATTTCAATCTCACTCTCAAACTCACTCGGGATGTGGGGATTTGTCCGCAGGACAACCTGCTGGGAAAGGACGTGCGCGCAGAAGACATATTTCTCTCAACAAGGGAAGCGTGGTACAAAGGGAAGGAAAAAGCAGAAAAAGGGAAGGGGGAGAGGGGGGGAAATGCGCCTAAGCCATTCTCATCATTTCCTCCATGTCTGACCGCGACAAAGCCAGTAAGGCCCGGAAAGAAGCAAAGAGCTTGCGCCGGGATTCCAAGGATTGAGGTCCTGGGGTTGCTAGGAAGTTGCGGAGCATTGCGGTTGATCTCTCAGAAAAGATTTCAAATCCAGCCGCCGGGAGTGGAAACACAATGGGGATTTCCGGGATCTTGGGTGGGCTGGGGGGAGGGGGGACAGGTGAGGAGGGGACCTCCCAAGGACCATCTGGGGGGCTTGGTCCAATGGGAGGCAACAATGGGACAACAATGGGTGACGCGGGGGGTGGAGGGGTTCCTGGCGGAGCCGGGGCAGGGGCCGGAGGAGGAGCCGGGGAAGTGGCCGGAGGAGGAGCCGGCGCAGGGGCCAGAGTAGGAGCTCAAGGAGGAGCCGCGCGACATTGAAGGATTTCATTGATACGCAGGTCCCTTGGGCCTTGCCTAACCCGGACGCGGTCCACCCAGAATTGCATAGCCACTTGGTAAGCCGCAAATTTTGGGAAGTCCTCCTTCCAGGGAGGTCCTGCGTGGCCAAACGGCAAAGAGGAATCACGGATTGAGCTTGGGGAGGGATGGCAATGGGGTGATCGGGGCAGAGTCCATGAGTCCTCTGGGATGGTTTCATTGTCCAATACCACAAACGGGTCCGGACGGGGCCTCTTGCGCGGGCAGGAACAGGAGCCAGATTGAGGGGGAGGCTGGGGCATTCTCTCACTAAGCAAGCAGCAACAGTGGCCGCGACGGCAAGCGCTGCAGGCGCTTCAACCAGGAGCAATCAAACATGCGGGCCCATTCCGGGCGCAGAAATTGCAGGGGATCATAGCATTGTCAAAAGGTGTAAGGAGGGGCAGGGCTAGTAGCTGGGGTGGACTGGGAGGAGTAAGGGGGGGTGGTCTGGTAGTGCGGTAGGGTTGAGGTAGTGATGGAAGGACCTCTGGGGACAGAAATCTACTTGAGGGGGGATGTGGTGTCATATTTATAACCTTGGATTGGGAGCTGCGTTGAGGGCTGCGCGCTCAGCAGTTGGGTAGGTTGGGCTCAGCATTTGGGGTGCGCGTGGTCTCAGCAGTGCCTGATGCGGGCTCAGCAGCAGTGGTTGAGGGATCAGCAGCAGGGATTGCGGGGCTTGGCACCAGGTGCGGGTTGGGCATACTCTGGGGGGGCTCCGGGCTGCAACCCACCCAGGGAACCGGGACCAAGTGATGGAGCTGGCCCAACCAAGCTTGCAGGGGGCTAGTCCGGAAGGTGAGGGCGGGGCAATTGGGGGTTATACGTGCTGGGGAGGTTTGCGCGGGCATAAGCGCGGGCCAACTCATGGATTGCGGGATCCGCCGGCGCGCGCGGATGGATAAAACCGGAGGGCTCTGAGTAGGGCGCAGCAGAGGGCCGCGCCATGAGAAGGACAAACCAGACGTACAAGATATCAAGGGAGAGGGTTTTGGACAGGGTGGGTGGTATGGGGTAGGGTTAGGGTGGAGCTAGGGTTCTGTAATTGGGGTTATGTTTTCAGCTATCTTGCTGGTTGTGGTTGTACCTAGGTTAGAGTTGAGAGGGAGGACTCAAAAAATACCTCACTCTCAACTCCGGGTTGGAGGGGAGGCTATCCAATTACAATACATATCATATAGTTCATATCACCAGACCGCCAGGAAATGGTATAAGAAGGATTGGAGGAAAGGAATTGATCTTATCATCACTCTCTCTATTCTTAAACTCATTGCATCCAATCTCCTTACAGAGGCTTAGACCAATAACTTCTGGAACTTGAGGAAAACTTTGGGGTTACCACCGCTCTTGTTTCCACACCTGCTGTGAAACATCTAGAACACCCCCTCACCAAATCAGACTTTACCATCCAAAACTAGCACCCCCCCCCCAGCTTGGCCACTGTCCCCATTGGGTTTCAACCAACTGCTCTGCTGTACCAGCACACCGCGCGCGGGTACCTCCAAAGGCAAAGGACCCATGCCATCCGTGTTTTTGGGACTACAGCCTTCTTCCGCCAAATCTCCACCATCACCATTGGAGCCGTTGTGGAAACTTTAGAGGTTATCCCTCACGAATTTGTCCCTAGTTACAGGATCGATGGTTCTAGCGTCTGTAAGACCGAGAATGCTTCCTTTCCTTTTCTCCGAGAGAGAGAGAGAGATATATATATATAGAGAGAGAGAGAGATAGAGAGATAGATGGATAAGATATCTCCCCCCCCCCTACAACCCGGAGTCGAGGGGAAAGGTACTTGAGCCCTCCCCCTCAACCCTAACCTAAGTACAAGCACAAAGACAGACTGGCAACCATGAAGAAGGAACCCTAGACCCAGAACCCTGACCCATCCCCCAACCCATACCCATACCCTATCCCCGCCAGCTCGCCTGTCATTACGCGCATCCGGTTTGTCTTTTTGTGGCGCGGCCCTCCGCCGCGCAATACCCAAAGTTTGCCACGCTTGCGCGCATCCACCCGACGGGCCATCGTGGATTTCCCGTCCCGTGGCCGGCCCGCGCTTGCGCGCGGCTGCCCACGCATATAGCCCCACTGTCACCCCGCTTTTTCCTCCCCCGACTAGCCGTTCCAAGAACCTGGTTGGCCCAGCTCCATCCGTGAGTCGGACATCCAAGGGGGTCGCGGCCCGCCTCCCTTAGTCAGGCCCGGCCCGCAGTCGCGTGCTCGATCCCGCCGCGCCCACTGCTGAGCCCGCAGTGGCTACTGCTGAACCCGCAGCGGCTACTGCTGAGGACCGGCGCACCCCCACTGCTGAGCCTAACCTACCAGATGCTGAGCGCGCAGGCCGCGACGCAGTCCCCAACCCGAGGCTATATAATGACACCACATCCCCCCCCAACTTGAGTTCTGTCCCCAGAGGTCCCTTCCCATCGCCACCTTGACTACCCGCACCCCGCTCCTCCCTACCCACTCCTCTTCTCACACTCCACCTACTTTTCTTATCCTATTGTTGTACCGCGTTCGTTGGAGAAATACATATTGCTGCGCAAGGAAAAGAAAGGGCCGCGTCCGCGCGTCCGGGTGGAAAGTGAGTGAAACACTGGGATCCGTGTCCGCGTGAGAAGTGAGTTTGAGTGAGGTTGAGGTTGAGATCCACGTCCGCCCGCTCCCTTTGTGAGAAACCGTAAGTGACCAGTTATCCCAAGAAAAGAGGTACCTGGACCGCCCCAGACGGACTGCCACACAGTTCCCTGTACCCGTACTACAAAACAAAACAAACACCGCGCCAACAGCGCGCGCTCACAACCGGGAGTTTAAGGGAGAAGCGATGGGAACGAACATTCTGGGGTGTCTAGTCGTTCCGGCTGTGAACCGGCTAGAGCACCCCCTTACCAAGCTAAGCTTTAATCCGCGTCCATACCATCCCTGACCGTCGCGCCCGTCCATTGAAGAAAGAAACAGGAGAGAAACAGACAAAAAAAGGAAAGAAAACAGCCTGTATCCAAAGAAGAGAAAGAAAATATCCTATATTCATTATTTTATTTCATTAGTATTTATTTTTATTTTATTATTATTATTTTTTTTTTTTTTTTTTTTTTTTTTTTTAGCAGAGCTCTTTGTCCCGCCATCCGTGCGCGCGTTTGCGGGCCCGACGCCACGCCGGGCCCGCGTACCTGCAATAAATAAACCATAGCCAGTACCAATCCAAAGCCAAGCCCAAACCAAAACATAAGGAAACAAACATTCTGGGGTGTCTAGTTGTCCCGGCTGTGAACCGGCTAGAACACCCCCCTCACCAGATAAAGCTTAACCACCTAGCGCCCCCCCCCCAGCTTGACAGCTGTCCCCAGCCGTCTGCAACCTCCTACTTTTCCGGGGTTGCGCTTTGCGCGCCGCTACTTTGCTATCCGAATGATCTGCGCCGTTGTCCAACTCTGGGACCGCCTCGCCCCCGGACCCCAAATCATCGCTTGCCGTCTCGTCAAAGGAAGTGGAACCGCGCGCGAAGAAGCGTTTCACGTGCGAAGCCGCGGCGTCCCGTCCAATTCCTCAAGCCCGTAGCTGCCGCCCAAGAACTTAGAGGCCACGCGGTACGGCCTGTTCCACCGGTTGGCGAAAAGCCGGCCCCACTGGGATTCCAGACTCCGATTATACAGCAGGACCAGGTCCCCCTTCCGCAGCGGATCCCGGAGCCAATGGGAACAGCGCTTGTCCCAATAGCGGACTGACGCCGTCCGTGTTTTCTTCAACCGCTCCGCAGCCTTTCCCAAGGTCTCCTCACGCCTAAGGAGCTGTTCAGCCCGCGCCTCAATCAGATCCGCGGACGTCTTAACCTTCCACCAATCCACGCCCAAAAACGTGTTCAGCTCGATGTCCACGGGAAGCACGGGCCGCTGCCCGTAGAGTAACTCGTAAGGCGAATACCCCGTTGAGCGCTTCACGGAGATCCGATTGGCGAAAAGGACCGCGGGGAGTGCCACCTGCCACTTTTTGCCGTCCTCACCGCACATTTTCACCAGGGCATCCTTGATTGGCTGATGCCCCCGCTCGATCATCCCTGCGCCCTCCGGGTAGTATTCCGTCACCCGGCCGAATTTTGCTCCACAACTCTGCACCAGCGTCATCAGGCGTCCCCAAAACTCCGCCCCTCCGTCGACGGTGACCAAGTGAAGCAACCCGTAGCGCGCGAACCAGTCTTCTTCCAGAAACTGAGCCACCTTTTCCGCCAATAGCTTTGCTAGGGGCCTCGCTTCCACCCACCCAGACAGATCGTCGCGCGCAACCAGCAAATACGCAAACTTACCCGCCTTGATGTGGACCACGTCCAGCAAAATGCGCCCGAACAGCGCGTCCTTGCCCGTGGGGCGGCCGACCTCCTTGGGCAGCCTTGAGCTTCGCCGTTGGCAGGCCTTGCACGACTTTACCCAGTTGCGCACCGCGCGAACGACCCCCGGCCACCAAAACCTTGCTTTCACCCTCCTCCGCGTCTTGACCTCACCCCGATGACCAAGGTTGTCGTGCAGACTTCCTAGAATCACCTCCTGGTCGGCCCTAGAAGTCGCTACAACAAGAGGCACGGAACCGCTCCGCCGCCATAAGTGACCGTCCTGTAAGAAGAAGTTCAGAACGTTTCGCCTCACCCATCGGGCGACCGCTTCCGTTGTGCCCTTGGGGAACCGGAGATCCTGCAAATAAGAGCACAAGACCGCGTAACGTCCCGACTGACGCAACGGAAGACAAACCGCCGCCTCCGTCTTTCCTACCCGAACGACCGGAGCTTCCACGTCCAAGGGTTCCGCCCCCTTGTATGGGTCATCCCGCGGGTACCGCAACAGTGCGTCCGGCATCGTGAACGCCTTTCCTGGGATGTGCACCACGTTAAAGGGAATAACTGGAGAAACGCTACCCACCTGGTCATGGGCGCGTTTGGCAGCGTCAGTGAGTTAATCATTCGCGCCAAGGCCTCCGCGTCAACCAGGAGCTCGAAGTGCACGCCCCACAAAAGGTGCTGCAACCGCTGTACAATCTTGGTGACACCGCACAGCTCCAGCTTTGGCTGCGAATACCGACTCTCTATCGCGGTGAAGGTGACCAATTCGTAGAGCACCAGCCTATCTTTTCCGTCCTCCTCCTGTGTCAAGACCCCCCTGGCGCCGAACTCACTAGAGTCAACCGCCAGGCGTATCCCTCCGGCGTGGTAATCGAGGTCCCGAAGGACGATGTCGCACCCCACGATTTCCTTGAGCTTCGCAAAAGCGGCATTGCATCCCTCGGTCCACTTCCACTCCGCCCCCTTACGCGTCAATGCCCGCATTGGGCTCGCTACTTCCGCGAACCGCTTGATGAACATGCGGACGTAGCTGCACAACCCCAGAAACTGCAGGACGTGCAACATTGTCGGAGGGGTCGGCCATTCAAGAACCTTATTCCGCTTCTTCTCCGCTATTCGCCTCCCGTCGTAGGCCACGACATGCCCCAGTACTTCAAGCGCCGGAACGCAGACTGCCAACTTTTTCCCGGACACAGTAAGGCCTGCCTCCTCAATTTGGAAGAGGACTCGTTCCAGAGTCTCCGCGTATTCCCAGACGAAATGCCGGATTGCGGGTGCATCCTCTAGGACCGCGCCCTTGTAGTCCGTTCTGGGTCCTTTAATGCCAGCGTTGTCGATGAAGATCTGCACGCCTTCCGCAAGGTTTTCGCGTAGTATCCAGGTCATTTGGGCTTGGTATACCGCCACTGAGTTGGTCACACCTTGCGGTAGCCGCGTCAGCTGAATCCTCCCTAGCCCGGTTTCAAACGCCGTCAGTGGCCGCAAGTCAGGGTGGAGTTCTCACTGGTCATATCCCCCCATCACGTCCACCAGCCCGTAGCAAGCGCGCCCGGCCATCGACTCCAGAAATTCTTCCACGCGCAGGGGAAGCCCCGCGTCGCGAATAGTGAACGAATTTAGCCTCTGAAGGTTGTGAACAATCCTTAGCGACTTCCCGTCCTGCTTAACGACCGCGAAGATAGGACTCGAGTAGCTTGATGTGGATTTCTCGTAAAGCCCCGTCCTCACGCGCTCCCGTACCAGCTCCAGAAAGGGCTCCCAAACGGTACGGGGGATCGGAATCGGCTTGATTTGCCACGGTTCGTGAGGGACAGTGGGAATAACATAAGGGTCCCCGATCTCACCTCTCAACAACCCGCGCTCGTCCGGTCCAAAAGCAAGCGCCTTCTCCCTCATCACCAATACCGACACCAGCAGATCCATCTCCTCCGCACTCAGCCATCCCGTCGGTCCGAAGTTAAGGGCGTCCACCTACTCGTCCGTGATTTGCGCCGACCGCGTTACCCATCCATTCTTCCTAAGGGGCGTCTCCCACGGGTTGCGGGACCACGCGATCGGTCGTAAGGGTCCGTTGAGCCCCTGAGGCATTGGCTCGTTCCGCGGCCGGACTTTCCGCGCTACCGGTTTGTACTTGCCCGCGTTACACCGCGCCATCCAGACCCAATCGTCGCCGTCGTAAGTCCTAGTAATGACCAGACCGGGGCTTTTGCCTTTGCTCACAACTGTGGCACGATGATAGGGTTTTCGAAGCGTAGCGCCTTCCGGCAATGCATACTGAGGAATGGGACTTACTTCTGGCACCTGCGCCCCACGCGCGCCCTCCCCCGCTTGCTCCTCACCTGTCGGCCGCCCGTGCTGAGCCGGAGCCTGCTCCGCACGGTTCCCGCGGCCGACTAGGAAAAATCCTCCGCAGGGTAACCCTTACGGTCAACCCCGCGCCGGACTCTTCGTTGCCGCCAGACATTGGGTCCTGTACCCATTTCCCTCTCCCGTGATCGCAGATCGTCGTCTCAAACCGCGCTCCAAGCGAGTCTTCAACGGTCAGCGCCTCCGTTCCTTCCTCGGCGTTGAAGGCCATTTGGGCTCGTAACCCAAACATGAATGGCCGTCCTAGAATCACGTCTCCGCATTCCACTGAGAGAAATGACAGAGGCTTACAGACCTTGGCGACTTCCACCTCCTCCGCCTCTACTACCCCATCCACGCGGCATTCCCCGCCATTTAACGCCCGAAGGCCCATCGCACACTTCCTCCGCACCAGACCGAGCTTGTCCACCAACCTTGATGGGAGCAGGTTGACCATTGACCTGCTATCCACCATCGCCCACACCTTCCGCCCGGCGATGGTCATTGCGACATAAGCAAGCGGGACGGATACCGACTTTGACCGGCACGGCTCGGGATCCATTTCCTCCTCCGCCACGTTAACCCACTGAACCGTTGTCGGCACCCGACCCTGACCGCAATCTTTCAAGGCCTGGACCATCTTGTTGACGACCGCGGGGGACACCGCCGCTAGCTCTCGTAGGGTCAGGGGTATTGGTGAGTTGTTCCCCATTACCCTTCGGACGATGTCCCCGGCCTTCTTCTTTCCCGCGGGATTAGAGGACGGCCCGTCCGAAATCGGTACTTGCGCGACCGGCTTTGAGGCCATTGGTCGCTCGTTGACATCCATCGCAATACGCTCATTCGTCGCCAATGCCCTGACTTTGGCCTCCACTCTCGGCGCTACCCAGGTTCTGGGCGCGGTGACAATCCTGAGCGAGACCCAAGCAGTCTTGGTCTTAGCCTTTGCTCTTTCCCGCACTTGCAAAATTGGTGGCGGCTTGTCCTTGGTCAGGTCCACCGATTCACCCGTCGGAAATATGTACGTCATCCCGGATGCGCAAACAAGCCCTTCGTCCATGTCCCGAGTGAGATCCTTGCAAACTGACTTCCAGTGCCCTCTCTCCCCGCAATATGAAAATCGCGGCAACCCGTACGATCCGGATGATCCGCTAGGGGGCTGGAACCCCTCCGCCATGTGAGGCGGCACCGCGCGCGGTTGAGAAGGAGCCGCCGGAAACGGTGCGGCTGCCGGAGCTGTAGGAGCCGGTGTCCGGTTGAGGAAAACCCTTATGTCCCGCAGAATCTCCGTTATCTCCCCGACTGATGGTCCCGGAGACTGCTGGGAAAATCCGGCATGAGAGGGCATCTGCGGCCGCGCGGCTGAAGTTTGGTTGGGGGCCGGCGCCAAGATCGTGACCGATTTCTTGGAGGAAGACAGGTACGTTCGTGCCGTATCCGCGATGAGCTCTTCCAAATCGATTTCGCTTTCCACGGCTTGACGGATAACCAAAAGATCAGGGAGAATCGCGACGCTCCCATCCAGCGACCTCTTAACCAGGCCGTGGTCGTACAGGTATTGTTGCACTCTGGAACGGAGCTGGGGCGCGAGGCCCCCCAGAAACGCCCGCTTCATGGCACCCGTCTGACCCGCGACAACCTTGTTCTTTGCAAGGTACCCGTAGATTCGCTCGAACCTTGACATATATTCCACTAATCCTTTGCGCAATTGCACCCCGCCATTCTCGATTGCCTCCTCCGCAGCTTGATCGAAGTGGCTTTCCCAAAACCCGGGTTCACGCTTTCCCCACCTCGCCAACATCTCGCTTTTCAACTTCCCCCAGTCTTGCCTCTCGTATCCAACCATTTCTTCCACGTCCCGCAGCTTGTCCTCCTTGGTAATGAACAGCACAATAGTCCGAACCTTATCCGCGCCCGACGCGCCCTCCGAGTCCGCGATCCCTTCGAACCTAGAAAGGAACCGCTCGACATCCGAGGTACTGAACCAAAGATGAGGGAAATCCCTCGGCCTCAACCAAACGCAGCAAGGGGCCTCTGCCGCCATGTCCGACGACCCTTCCAAGGGAGGAGCGAACCCGCTAACTCTAGGAGCATGAGCGGACGGCGGCAGAGGGGGTTGAGCAGCAGAGACGGGAGTTGGGCGTGGAGGGTAGGGAAGGGGAGCATTGGATCCCGGAGCGGTTGTCGGTAGCATTCTGCGTAATCTTCAAGAGACTGAGAACAGATCGAAAGTTTCCCGGCCAGACCCCCAGATGTGGAAACTTTAGAGGTTATCCCTCACGAATTTGTCCCTAGTTACGGGATCGATGGTTCTAGCGTCTGTAAGACCGAGAATGCTTCCTTTCCTTTTCTCCAAGAGAGAGAGAGAGAGATATATATATAGAGAGAGAGAGAGATAGAGAGATAGATGGATAAGATATCTCCCCCCCCCCCTACAACCCGGAGTCAAGGGGAAAGGTACTTGAGCCCTCCCCCTCAACCCTAACCTAAGTACAAGCACAAAGACAGACTGGCAACCATGAAGAAGGAACCCTAGACCCAGAACCCTGACCCATCCCCCAACCCATACATACCCATACCCTATCCCCGCCAGCTTGCCTGTCATTACGCGCATCCGGTTTGTCTTTTCGTGGCGCGGCCCTCCGCCGCGCAATACCCAAAGTTCTCCGCGCTTGCGCGCATCCACCCAATGCGCCATCGTGGATTTCCCGTCCTGTGGCCGGCCCGCGCTTGCGCGTGGCTGCCCACGCATATAGCCCCGCTGTCGCCCCGCTTTTTCCTCCCCCGACTAGCCGTTCCAAGAACCTGGTCGGCCCAGCTCCATCTGTGAGTTGGACATCCAAGCGGGTCGCGGCCCGCCTCCCTTAGTCAGGCCCGGCCCGCAGTCGCATGCTCGATCCCGCCGCGCCCACTGCTGAGCCCGCAGCGGCTACTGCTGAACCCGCAGCGGCTACTGCTGAGGACCGGCGCACCCCCACTGCTGAGCCTAACCTACCAGATGCTGAGCGCGCAGGCCGCGACGCAGTCCCCGACCCAAGGCTATATAATGACACCACACCGTCCCTGTCCCCAACTTTCTTGTCAAACAATGTGGATCCCCGCGTAAAGAAGCGCTTCACCTGGAAGGCTGCGTCCTTTGCTTGAGAGGAGTCCCTTCCAATTCTTCCAGCTGATATCTCCCGCCTGAAAACTTGGATTCCACGCAAAAGGGCCCATTCCACTGGTTGGAAAAAAGTTTTCCCCACTGGGATTCCAGACTCTGGTTGTTCAGCATGACCAAATCCCCCTTCTGCAGCGGGTTGCAGAGGCAATGGGAACAGTGCTTGTCCCAATAGCGGACCAATGCTGTCCTAGTTTTCCTCAACTGTTCTGCGGCCTTTGCCAGCACCTTTTCCCATCTAAGAAGTTGTTTGGAGCGCGCTTCCACAAGCTCCATGGAAGTCTTCAATTTCCACCAATCCACACCAAGGAACTTTTCCAACTCAATGCCTACCTGGAGCACCGGGGGCTGCCCATAGAGCAGTTTGTAAGGCAAATAGCCCATCGACCACTTAGCAGAGATCCTACCCGCAAAGAGAACCACCAGAAGGGTCTCCTGCCACCATTTTCTTTCCTCCCCGCAAATCTTCACCAGAGCATCCTTGATAGGCTGATGGCCGCGTTCAATCATACTGGTGCCTTCCAGATAGTACTCCCACCAGGCCCAAATTGTAGTCTCTGGCTGGCCAGTGACTTCATGTCACCATCCAGTCCCACTTTCTGGCCAATTGAATCCCTTTACGGGAAACTTCTCTTCACCAATGGGTATTCTTTAGTTCAACTCAGTTTACATCAAAAAGAAAACATGATTCACGTTGTATTCACCATGTTGGAAAATGAATGCCACTTGTAATTCCCCAAGGAAAAAGCCTGAATTCACTTGGACTTTCACATTTATTCAACCAGGAATCACTTTAAATTCCCTATCAAATAAAAATTTACAATTGAAGATTTTATATTTTGATATCCCAGCTTCAATTGCAGTGATTAATATTTTCCACAATGCAATAAAAGCTTCATTTTGATTAATTTCAGTATTCATAAAAAAAATATTGTACAGTTTATTTCATCACTTTTATGTAAAACTACCAAGTCTATATTACAAATTTCATTGGTGTTTTTCCAGTCATTCATCTGTGTTTCACATCTGGTTCCATTAATGAAAAATCAGCTGCAAATAACTTTTAGTTTATCCTTCATGACACTTATATGGATAGAAACTAAATTTAAGCTCCCAATTTTTATAGGGGTTTTATCAAAAACATACTAATTTTATACCACTTAGAAATTTCAATCAGAAAGAATATGAATGATGTAAAATCTGAAATGATAAAATATATGAGGTGTTATATTTCCAAATCAGATGCCATAGAATTGAAGTAGCAAGCCAAAATAATGATGGGTGATATTGCTGAATAATAATGAATCTGGCTTTGTGGAAATTTGAGTTTGAAGCTCTGGTTGAAACATTTAATAGAGCATGAGGAAAGATCTTGTGACACCTAGAGGAGAGTATCAAGGAGTAAGATTGGGGAACTCTGGTTGAGAATGAGGAAGAACTGATGATTAATTTCACTAAATCAGACACTGAATTAAATAGAGTAAGTACAATATGGCCTACTAGTGGTTAAGCAGAAAGAAATAACAGTGAATATGGATAATTAAATATTGGACCATAGATTCCACACAACTTGGAGGAAAACATAGGCAGACTGAGATTAGACAATAAACATCTGATACTAGTATGATTGCACTCAAGATTTAGGCAACATAAATGTCAGACTAAAATTCTAACACACCCCCTTGCCTAAAGCTTGAGGGAAATTAAACAAAATAAAGAGTTGAAGAATTTTGAACACTTTCACAATTATTACATCCAACATTACTAATTAGAATGAAGAGATTTTTGAATGCTGAAATAAAGGCCTATTCCATTAGAAAGGAAGGAAATATTGTGATTTTTGAACTATGATTGAACTTACAATATAGCCTATTGCATCAAAAAGTAACACAAAATTTCCTATCATAATTTTCAAACCCCAGTTTATTCTGAACAAAAACTACTTAAAAAGGTTCGCTCACAAAGGAGCAATAGTGACAGAAGACTTATAAGGTAGCTACCAGACCTAGGATGCAGTTAGGTAAGATGATGCTAAGGCAAGAACAAGCCCAGTGGAGTTTTCACAGGATGGGAAACAAGGACATGGTATATAGCGACTTAATTGGCGCAATGGTAGAGTTGAGGGCAGCAACATTGAATTTGCAAGTGCCCAACAGGAGGACAACTAACGGTCCAACAATCAAATTAAAGAGTGCATTGGTGAGGTTGTGGAGTCTGATGGGAGTTGGCCAAGAAAATGGAACAGTCAAAAGACAAGCAAAAGAGCCACAGCAAAGATGGCAAAGGCGTTTTGGCAGGCTAAGAAAATAAAAAAATTGGCTGGTGCAAGGTTGAAGCCAAAAATTCAAGATGGATGGTAGTGATTGGACTGATTGGTTTGGTTGAGGCAATAAATCACAAATTGACCAAGCAGAGGGTTTTAGATGATGCATTGAGCTAAAACAATCAAAAAAGATTGATTGATAAAAGACAATCAAAGTTGCAGGTAGCTGATGACCAAGAGAGTGGTTGTTAGAAGGAATGCAACTAGGATTGCAAGAACGGGTCGCCAACCAAGATTGAAGGCTAGAGATCAGTTGAGCAAATGAGACAGCAACCCGGAATGGCAAACAAGATAGTAAGACAATCCCAAGGAAGATGGGCATCCAATTTGTTGGCACAGAGGCAACCAAATGAGAGAAATTGGCCGGACGCAATCAAAAATTGCAGGAAGAGAGGAGCAAGAAAAATTTGAATAGAGAGACAGAAATTGCAGGATGGTATGCTCAAAGACAATAGGAAATAGGGATTGACATTGCAAGTGGAAATTGAAAAAGGCAACCAATGGTCAATCAAGAGTGGAAAGGCAAGAGTGAGTTCAATTGAGCAAATTCAATCATTATCACAAGAGGATGATTTCAAGAAAGAAAAAAAGACATTAAGAATGGTGGATGTTCAGATAATAAATAATCCAACAGCAATTGTAGAGGAATTGGTGTAAGAGCAATTAAGCAATTGCAATCAAGATCACAGGAGGAGTGAAGCTGCTTGAGACGGAGGCTAATGGACAGAAATTGAGATTGCAAAACAATGCTGTCAGGAGCAAGCTAGAGAAGGCAATTGAGATCGTATCTTGCTGGCAAGACCAAGGACAGAAAATTTTCTGAATCTAACTATGTATATAACCATGTGAAAAAAGATTGAAATTGTTAAGACTAAGAATGGGACTAGGAGGATCAGGGGAGCAATTTGGCTTTTAACCGTGTGGAAATTTGAGTTAAAAGGTCCAGTAGAGCAATGATTGATGGATAGGGTTTAGGGAGTTGGTGATCAATCGGACAGGAGAAGCAAGATTGAGGAATGAATTTTGAAGAAAGAAAGGTCACAGAAGGCAGATAACGTGATGGATGCGAGGCAGAAACAGCCTTGCAAGCAAGATGCAGATGGGCAAGGTTGAGGTGGAGATATTGAATAGCAACTGAGATCCCAAGTGAAGCTGAAAAGCAATTGAGTTTCAAGGAAGATGGGACAAAGAGCAAGATTGCACCAAAATCCTCCTGTTTGGATGCATGCATCCAAGCACTAACATTTTTGTGCACCTTCTGTGCTTTGATCCAAGTTGCACCAAAATCCTCCTGTTTGAATGCATGCATGCAAACACTAACATTTTTGTGCAACTGCCATGCTTTGATCAAATTTGCACTGAAATCCTCCTGTTTGGATGCATGCATCCAAACACTAACATTTTCATGCAACTACAATGCTTTAATCCATGTTGCACCAAAATCCTCCTGTTTGGATGCATGCATCCAAACACTAACATTTTCATGCAACTACCATGCTTTAATCCATGTTTCATCAAAATCCTCCTGTTTGGATGGCAGGCTCAGGTTTTTTTCAAAATGAGTGGGGTGTGTTGAAATCAACTTTTGTGAGATTGTAGCAGGTGAGGAGTGTTCAAAATTTCTGGGAAGTGTAGAAATCTAATTTGGTAAGAGTTTACCAGGATAAGGTGTGTTCAAAATTGGGTAAGGTGTGTTGAAATCCTTTTTGGGGAGAGTGTATCAGGGTGAGGTGTTTTGAACTCCACTTCAGTGAGAATTTAGCAGGGTGAGGTCTGTTTAAAATTGTGTCGGGAGTGTTGAAATCCACTCTGATGAGAGTTTAGAAAGGTTATTAGTGTTGAAAATTGGGTAAAAATTCTTCAAATTCACTTTTGCCAAGGTTGGAAGGGTGAATAGTGTTCAAAATTGGGTAAAAATTGTTCAAATTCATTCTGGTGAGGGTGTGCAGGGTGAGGAGTGTTGAAGTCCACTTAGGTGAGGGTGTGGCAGGTTGAGGTGTGATCCAAATCAAGTGAGAATTGTTCAAAATTTGGTGAGGTGTGTTCAATATTGAGTGTGGTTTTCAAAACATTGAATGAAGTTTGGTTTAAGTGGTTTACACTTACTGGTGTTGTGTAATTTCACCTTGGTGCTGGGGCTCAAGTCACCTGGACCACACTTGGGTTCTGTCAGCCCAAATTTTCATGCATGCCTTACTATATGGGAGTGCACATCACTGCACTGGCAATGGTGAAACTACAACCACATAAGAGTTTAGTCCCTCCTCTGCCCACCCTCTCAGGTGGATGAAATACACACTATGATGAGTCTGTAAAGTACCTTCACTCTTTTTATAAGAAACAATTTTCTTTTATAAAATAAATGTTGCTTTGTAAGTCTAAAATATTGACAAATAAAGATTTCTGGAGAGTTGCTCTGTTCAATATTAGTTGGCCTTTGCACGCTGGAGACATTGCTTCACATGCGCAAATGAGTCCATTAAGGAAACTGTGCAATGTGTGGGCTTTTGTTTTTGATGGTGTTTGTTTTTTTGGGCTGCGGCCATGCCATTCTCAATGGGCATTCCTTCCTACATCTGATTTGTAGTTAGATAGGCTTAAATCATAAACTTATGCGAGCAGTAAATGGCATAAATATGTTGCAGGGGGGCATTTTTAGTTGTACAAATGGTCATTTAAGGCTTTGACTGAAAATCCAAGCATGTAGCCTTTGAACATAGGCTCATATTGGAGTTTTTGTAGTGACAGAAATAGAAGAGTTCCTTTCTGAGATGATGAGTAAAGAGAATTTTTTGAAAAGACAATCCCACCTGGATGATAGAAATTTGAGCACAGAAAGCCAACAAACGAAAACATGTGGATCAAAGAATGCATGTAAAATTAAGGCAACTAAGGAAGCTCCTCAGTTGAGTATTGATAAAGAATACCATAAACCCTGAAAGGAGAAGGCTATTTTAAAATAGATGATTGTTGTGGGTTAAACATGTTAGCACCCTCCATGCAGAAAATTGATTGAAATGAATTAAATGGAACACAAAAGCACCATCTAGGATAGGAGAATGAGGAAGAATGGGATTTATCTTAGAAAGGAAAATTTACCACCACATGCCTTGACAGTTGTTGAAGATTTTGTTGAAACGGTAGTTGTTGCTCCAAACTGCATTGGAGCCTTTCCTTAATTTCCTGATGGAAGTCTCAAACTGGCTGTCTTGTTTTATCCTAGTATGATTCTTCTTCCCATTACTGGTAGCAAGTGCCACCTTGGGTTTGTTTCAATCCTCTGTGTGAAAAATTTAGGCAGTTATCTATTTTTATTCTTCACTTTCTGGCAGAAATATCCATTTTTTTCACATGAAATAAATCTTTTGAGAATGAAACAAAAGCCTTTTCTGTAAAACCCCATCCATAAAACATTTTAAAATTTTTTAGTGACCTATGAGTTGATCTGAAATGATTCCCTTGTGAAATGATATGAGAGGGATCTGGGAATTGAAAATCACTCCTGGACCATTCAAACTCCTGGAGTTGGTACAGAATAAGCCAAGGGATGGAGGTCTATGACTTTCATCCACTTAATTAAGGGTTTTTTACAAGGTAGGAAACCCATTTTTCCAGCCATGAGGTGGCTTGAATAACTCTAAGGAATAGCTTGAAGAGGTAAACCTTGCATAATGTGTGATGGCCCTTTTTTTACCTACCAGAAAAGTGGGGCTTATGCCCCAGGTGTGTAACCAAAAAAACAAGTGAAATGTGAGTTGATTTGAAGTGGTTCCCTTGTGAAGTTTTAGTGAAACCTTGGGAAACTTGTGTAAAAGCATTGTTAATTTTATTTTGATAGAAATGCTAGGCAGTGTAACACCCATCTCAGAACAGAAAACCTTTTGTGATTTTGCTATAACCTGCTTTATTTTTTCTCTGTTTATTTATATATTTTTTTGTTAGCATAAATTTAGCAAAACTTTCATTTGTCACAGGGAGGGTTTTTATTTTTCATGTATGAATACTCATATTTGTTATATACTCTTTGTGGCCTGCAATCTTGGCCTTGGAAAAAAAATGCCAATGGTTTGTAGAGGATATGGAGCTTTGTGAAATTATGCTTTTCAATCTTTGAAAAGTGAGAATGGCAAAAACTGAAAACAAATTACAATCATTTCAAGTTTTCCAACCAAAAATCTTCCTTCAAAAATCAATTTCCCTGTAAAAAAATCAACATGTTTCACAAAATAGTTTTTTTCCGGAAATATTTCTTTTTTTATCTTGGTGGAAATGCCAGAATTAAAATTTCATCGTTTGGGAAATACTGGTGAATTTCAATTTTCAAAAAGTTGAAATCAAAGTGATTCTCATTTTCAGCAGAAGTGAAATTTTCCAGACTTTCATTTTCCATAAAGGCAAAACCCAAAAGAACTATTGTGTACAGCATTGTGAAAAATTGAATTGATCATTGTGATTTCATGGTGAACTTTTTGATACTTAATGGGGAAAACAGTGGCCACAAAAGTTACTTCATGTCACTGGTCAGCCAGAGACCCCAATTTGGCCCTGGTGTCTGTTAACCCCCCAAACTTTGCTTGGAAACTCCAAACCAGCTTCATTAAGTGGCCCCAGAACTCTGGGCCCCTTTCAAAAGTAATCAGGCAAAGCAGTCTTCCTCCAAGAACTGAGAAACCTTCTCTGCCAACAACTTAACCAGAGGATTTGCCTTGACCCATTCCAATAGATTTTCCCTTGCAACAAGCAGGTCCGCAAACTTCCCTGCCTTTATGTGGACCACATCCAGGGAAACCCATCCAAACAACTTTTCCTCTCCCGTAGGTTGAACCACCTCATGGGGAAGCCTCAAACTCTGCCCCTGACAGGCCTTGTACGGCTTTACCCACTGTTTTACTGCCCGTACCTCACCCAGCCACCAAAACCTTGCCTTCACCCTCCTCTGCATTTGATTCTCCCCCTGGTGGCCAAGTTTGTTGTGGAGACACCTCAGGATTTCTTCCTTGTATGTCCTTGATTTTGCAACTACAAGAGGCAGGGGAGCACTCCGCTGCCATAACTTCCCTTCCTGTAAATACAAGTTTGTTGTCCACCGCTTCACCCAGTGGAACGTTCCCATTGTACCTTTGGGGAACTGAAGATCCTTAAAAAAGGAGCACAAGACTGCATAACTCCCAGACTGCCGCAGCAGGAGACTGACCTCCACTTCCACCAAACCTACTCAGATCACCAGAGATTCCACGTCAAGGGATTCCTCCCCCACCAACAGATCCTCCTCTCAATACCGCCAAAGAGTGTTGGGAATTTTGAAAACCTTCCCCGGAACATGCACCACACTAAAAGAGAAGAGCTGAAGGAATGCCACCCACCTGGTCATAGGGGCCTTTGGCAGCATTGGCAAGTTGATCATCCGGGTCAAGGCCTCTGTGTCCACCAAAAGCTCGAAATGCAAGCCCAAAAGCAGATGCTGGAGTCTCTGCACAATCTTGGTGACTCCACACAGTTCCAATTTTGGCTGTGAATACCAAATCTCTGTTGCGGTATAGTTCACAGATGTCAGCTTGCTACTATTGCAGAGCAAGCTGCAAAAGTAACAAAAATTAACATAAAAATAATAATAATACAATTAACCTAAGAAGGAGTAGGAAAACCATAAATATTATTACAGAAATGGATCTTCCACCCAAAATTAGGTAGGGTCACTCACCAACCCCACCCTTGAAATCCAACTCCTTATATTTTTAAATTATTAAGGAAAGAAAAACCAAAATACCACGGCACCCCCATTGAGCTTTTTTGCCAATTAAATATTTCACACGTATTTTCACGTATAGGTTTCACACCTAAAATTCAGTCAGAACTGAGGTGTTGTGTATATTTTAGGAGTTACGGACGGAAATGTGTTTTGTCACAATTCCTGCCCGCAGCCGCGGCAGCAAATGCACCCTCACGCGGATGAGATACAGCCCTGTGACTCCGTCAAGGTTGTGTACGCAGCCCCGGGCCTCTGACAAGTATGCAGCTGCAGGACTACAGGTTGACAAAGTGACAGGTGGCCTGAGAAATCTTAGTTCTGCATAAACATGCTACAACCCACAGGGCAACATTCTACATATGTAATAAATGTTCCTGTGGATAGTAGATATTCTAAAAGTACATAATATTATACCAAAATACTTAAATGACCCTTATACGTATTTTTTTATTAAATATAGTCCAAAGTACCAAGAATGTCGAAAATAAGACAATGACAACTTCTAAAAATATATTAAAATACTTTAAAATACTTTTATGAGAATTTCTAGGCATCAATATCTTTTTTAGATACTAAGAAAACTAATTATTAAAAATATTACATGAATGCCCATGACTTATATTTTTAAGTAATTATTTTAGTAAATCAACTGAAACTCGAAAATAAGGAGTAAAATAAATATCATGACTTTACTCCAGTTATTTAATACATAATGAGAACTCACCTGACATCAGGATGTCCGTGGAAATGTCAATTAAAATAATTATTGAATTACTGGCAACATTTACTAAGGATAATTAATTAAATAATACATAAATCGGACAGATTAGTGTTATTCACACGTCCTAATATCAATTATAAACTAGAATAATTCCCATACCCTGAGGAATTAGATGCTACCCGTGCTACAGCACCAAGAACACGTGACAGGCTACCACTGGTTACCCTTCTAGCCTTAGTTTCCGTCCCTTTAAGCCCCTGTACCCCTCAGAAGGATAATATTGGGACTCCAAAAGCTATAAATAAAGAGCTCTTTTGGGGATATTGATGGGCAGAGACCCAGTTATATTTATATCCAGAAACCGTTCCAAGGTAATCAAGTACTTATTAGAGATATGTAAAGGATTTATGGCTTATTCTGATCAATAATATCCGTCCTCAAACTCTTTTTATCAAATTAAACTGCTGAACAACCTTATAACCCAAGTATACAGGTTTAACCCATCAGTGCACATCCCAAACAGATACCATAAGGATTTAATAATATACCAGTGAGTTTAATTATCCTTTCTCTGATGTGTCAGCTTGGTTACAAGGTCCTGCCACTCCACCGTGTATTTTATATACATATTATCTTTGGGGAAAATATCCTTTAAACTAAAGAGCCCAAAGTAACCAGGACTAGGTGTTTTCATGCTGAAATCCCTGAAGAGAGGTGTTAAAGATCCCCAATATAGTTGTGGCCCCTCTATAAAAATATTTAATAATCAATTTACCTATATTGATTGATAACAATAAACCATAACCAAACCAATTAACCTTGCAATAAGCCTAATCCAAATATTTTAAGGATTTTTGCTGCATTTATTAAATAATAAATTTATTATTTATTCTATCACCTCTGGAAGCTAAAGGATAGCAAGGGTCTTGGCATCCAGGAGGCTGACAATTGGGGGTCTGGCCGGGAAATATTCCATTTTATTATATTTAATACCTTGGACCAGACATTTCACGTAAAATTAAATCAAAGATAAATTTTTCTGACTTTATAACCGTGATTTATCATTCAATTCTTTTGCAGTGGATTTAAAAACCAATGCAGAATTAATGATCTATTATTTAAAACTTTTAAAGATAAGAAAAGAAGAATATATAGAAAATTATGAAACTACTGGTTTGAAAGCTTTAACTCAAGCTGAGAAACTTAATATCTCTTTTGCACGTAAACACTTAGATAAACTCCTTGAACAAGAAGATCTTGAGAGGCGTATAAACTTTCAGGCCCTATTAAGGAAGCATAAAGCTTGGAAGAAATACCATATAAATTACTTTTTGAAATATAAAAGTAAGTATACAACTTGTATTACCATATTATTTTTTTAAAATAATATTAATATATTTTGTTGACCAATAAAATAACCTTTTTTTACATCAGTAAACCCTCCTGTACCAGAAACCACCGCCACTGAAATTGATTTATTGGATCAAGAAGTCCCAGATATCTCTGGAAGCCCTGAAAATATTGATTGGGCAGGTGAAGACCTCGTTGGAACACACCAAGACCCCGTAGGATTACCTACTAAGGATCAATTTAATCCCAATAAAGTCTTGGTACCTTTGAACATCAACTTAAGTGAGTTTTGAATAAAAATTATTTTTACGGATTTTTTCTGTTAAATAATTATAAACATTTTATTCAAATATGAATAGATGTAACTCAAGAGCCTCAGGGAGAATTCCCTCCTATGGATCTTTGAAAGGAGCTCCCAGTAATTGTGAGACCACCAATAAGGACAACCATGAGGGGACTGGAACCCGTGAATCAAATGTTGATGGACAAGGAACAGCACCAATTACTTCTCCCCTCTCTTAACGCTTTGGAAGAATTCCAAAGGAATTGTCAACAATTTCTTTGGAAGAATGCCAAAGGAATTGTCAAAAATTGCTTTGGAAGAATTCCAAAGGAATTGTCAACAATTTCTTTGGAAGAATGCCAAAGGAATTGTCAAAAATTGCTTTGGAAGAATTCCAAAGGAATTGTCAACAATTTCTTTGGAAGAATTCCAAAGGAATTGTCAACAATTTCTTTGGAAGAATTCCAAAGGAATTGTCAACAATTTCTTTGGAAGAATTCCAAAGGAATTGTCAACAATTTCTTTGGAAGAATTCCAAAGGAATTGTCAACAATTTCTTTGGAAGAATTCCAAAGGAATTGTCAACAATTTCTTTGGAAGAATTCCAAAGGAATTGTCAACAATTTCTTTGGAAGAATTCCAAAGGAATTGTCAACAATTTCTTTGGAAGAATTCCAAAGGAATTGTCAACAATTTCTTTGGAAGAATTCCAAAGGAATTGTCAACAATTTCTTTGGAAGAATTCCAAAGGAATTGTCAACAATTTCTTTGGAAGAATTCCAAAGGAATTGTCAACAATTTCTTTGGAAGAATTCCAAAGGAATTGTCAACAATTTCTTTGGAAGAATTCCAAAGGAATTGTCAACAATTTCTTTGGAAGAATTCCAAAGGAATTGTCAACAATTTCTTTGGAAGAATTCCAAAGGAATTGTCAACAATTTCTTTGGAAGAATTCCAAAGGAATTGTCAACAATTTCTTTGGAAGAATTCCAAAGGAATTGTCAACAATTTCTTTGGAAGAATTCCAAAGGAATTGTCAACAATTTCTTTGGAAGAATTCCAAAGGAATTGTCAACAATTTCTTTGGAAGAATTCCAAAGGAATTGTCAACAATTTCTTTGGAAGAATTCCAAAGGAATTGTCAACAATTTCTTTGGAAGAATTCCAAAGGAATTGTCAACAATTTCTTTGGAAGAATTCCAAAGGAATTGTCAACAATTTCTTTGGAAGAATTCCAAAGGAATTGTCAACAATTTCTTTGGAAGAATTCCAAAGGAATTGTCAAAAATTGCTTTGGAAGAATTCCAAAGGAATTGTCAACAATTTCTTTGGAAGAATTCCAAAGGAATTGTCAACAATTTCTTTGGAAGAATTCCAAAGGAATTGTCAAAAATTGCTTTGGAAGAATTCCAAAGGAATTGTCAACAATTTCTTTGGAAGAATTCCAAAGGAATTGTCAACAATTTCTTTGGAAGAATTCCAAAGGAATTGTCAAAAATTGCTTTGGAAGAATTCCAAAGGAATTGTCAACAATTTCTTTGGAAGAATTCCAAAGGAATTGTCAACAATTTCTTTGGAAGAATTCCAAAGGAATTGTCAACAATTTCTTTGGAAGAATTCCAAAGGAATTGTCAACAATTTCTTTGGAAGAATTCCAAAGGAATTGTCAACAATTTCCTTGGAAGAATTCCAAAGGAATTGTCAACAATTTCTTTGGAAGAATTCCAAAGGAATTGTCAAAAATTGCTTTGGAAGAATTCCAAAGGAATTGTCAACAATTTCTTTGGAAGAATTCCAAAGGAATTGTCAAAAATTGCTTTGGAAGAATTCCAAAGGAATTGTCAACAATTTCTTTGGAAGAATTCCAAAGGAATTGTCAAAAATTGCTTTGGAAGAATTCCAAAGGAATTTTCAACAATTTCTTTGGAAGAATTCCAAAGGAATTGTCAAAAATTGCTTTGGAAGAATTCCAAAGGAATTGTCAACAATTTCTTTGGAAGAATTCCAAAGGAATTGTCAAAATTGCTTTGGAAGAATTCCAAAGGAATTGTCAACAATTTCTTTGGAAGAATTCCAAAGGAATTGTCAACAATTTCTTTGGAAGAATTCCAAAGGAATTGTCAACAATTTCTTTGGAAGAATTCCAAAGGAATTGTCAACAATTTCTTTGGAAGAATTCCAAAGGAATTGTCAACAATTTCTTTGGAAGAATTCCAAAGGAATTGTCAACAATTTCTTTGGAAGAATTCCAAAGGAATTTTCAACAATTTCTTTGGAAGAATGCCAAAGGAATTGTCAACAATTGCTTTGGAAGAATTCCAAAGGAATTGTCAACAATTGCTTTGGAAGAATTCCAAAGGAATTGTCAACAATTTCTTTGGAAGAATGCCAAAGGAATTGTCAATAGAGCCGTAGAAGGTAGTAGAATCAAGCCACCCTCCATTACAAGAAGATTCCCTGCAACCGCCTCAGCAGAATCTGGCCAAGGAAGCCAGGATCAAAGACTTAGTCAGAGAGCTTGTGAAATATTGTGAATATTTCACAGAAGCTCAAGCCAAGGAGGACGTGGTATCTATGAAAAAGATAATCTCCCAGGAAAAAGCTACCCAGATAGCTCTTCAGAAAGTTATTCCAAGGAAAGAGGTAGAATCCTACGTAGAAGAATGGAATCCTTGGGAGCAATTAGCCCAACTGAAAGGCAAAGTATCAGGAAAGAAGAGATCCTCTTCCCATCCAAAGCCAAAGGGAAAGAAAGATTAGTATCAGATAATATCCCTAGCTCAAAAATGGAAAAAGGTTTACAACAATTAGCTTCTAATTCTGAGCCCAAACAAACCTCTGATGTAATTACTTCTTTTTCTAATGATATGCGTCATAATTTCAAAATTGTTTGCAAAAATGTGGAGGGTGTTTACACCCAAATTGATGAATTAACCTCAGTAGTAGCCAAATTGATTAATAACCAAACAAAGATGGTAGGAATGGAAGAGATCAAAGAACACACAGAAAATTTATTGGAGACAATTAATCAAGGTAGGATCAGACAGACTCAAAAAACTGAGAATATGTTATCAGGAATCCAAGAAGATTTTATTATGTCTTTCCAACCCTTGAAAGAAGAATTGGTAACCACCATTAACAGCTCCAATCTATCCCTTAGTGAAAAACTGCATCTGATTAATAATAAAGTGGGCCTGCAACTTAATCTGATCAAGAATGATCTTAGAGACTTAAAAGTCCATCTGACCAACCCCTTTGGGAGTACCACAGAGGAACCAAAACCTCCCAGACAAACCACAACTCCTTATGCACCACCCTTATTAGGAATTCATAGGAGTGACCCCTTCAGGCCTAGTCCTACCCCTGAGATGGAGCAAGCCCTCAAACTGTTACCCCCTATTTTTGAATGGCCCAAGTTCTCTGGTGAAGGAGAATACAATCATATAAATTTTATTAAATTTTTTGACTACACTATTAACTCTTATGACTTACCAGAAGCTATAGCTGTAGTCAGGCTTCCCAGACTATTTGAAGGAGTAGCCTTGGACTGGTTTATCATTAAAAGAGAAGAAGTAGGATCCTTACCATGGAATTCCTGGAAGATTCTGATTAAAGAACAATTTGGTTTTAGAATGTGGAAAAGAAAAATGATGAAAAATTTTGAAAATTCCTCATTTGACCCCTCCAAGGATAAACCTCACAAATGGTGCTTGTAACAGAAGAAAAGATTAGACTGCTTCTATCCAGATGCTGATAAAGAGGAATTAAATGAAAGAATCCTCAACCTGTGTCCTGGAAATCTTAACCATAGTTTAAGATGTAGGATGAGTATAGATGCTGAATTTCCAACTCTAATCAATGTGCTAGAAGAATTAATAGACATTCATGGTTTAGAAAAGAAAGCCCCTTCTAGACCCAAAGAGAGCTACAACATTAAAAAAACTAGAGAAAAACCTCCTCTGATGAATACCTCTGATAATAAGAAACCTAATTAGAATAGGGATAAAGAGAGGATGCCTGGGACTTTTTGGAATTGTAACAAGACTGGGCATATGGGAAAAGACTGCCCATTACCAAAAAGAAAGATAGCAGTCTTGGAAGGAGAGCAGGAGGTTGAAGGTAATCAGAAATATGAAGATATAGCTGATACTGAAGGATTTCTTTCTGAATGTGAATTGATACTGACCAACCCTGTTAATGTTATAGAAGGAGATATAGGCACTTCTGTAGAAATCAATAAAATCCATGGGGATTCTAGTTTTCCCCAACAATGGGATTCTACCATTATTCCTAGACATATTACTGATGTCAAACCATGAACAGTTAAACCTATGAGTGGGAAAAGTTATACCACTGGTCAAACTTGTTATGAAACAGGATTGTATAAAGACAGACCTATAAGGTTATTACTGGATAGTGGAGCTTTCTGCTCATGTTTCTTTGCTGAATTCTTAAACAAATGGGATTCCAATTGGAAAGAACACCTTCTGCCCATCCCAAAAGCCAGGTTTAGCTCTTGCAACTCTACCATGAATGCTATTGGAGTATGGACTGCTCCTATAATACTACCCCATACTAAAGGATCTTTGAGGATACAAGTGGAATTTGTAGTATTTCTCAATGGACTATGTGACTAACTGATACTAGGTAATGATGCCTTATGTCTATATGGTATAGATGTGTTCCAGAGTAAAGGGAGATACTTCACAGTAGGTGGTAATTGGGACAAGAAGTTTAAGATATGCACCATTCAATCTAACTTTGCCTCCTCTACTTATCACAAGCATTTAGAAGAATTTGACCAAGAATATTTCCCTCAACAAGCTCTGAATATGAAAATTTTTGAGGAACAGAAGAAAGATATATTGACAGTCTGCTTTGAGAACCAAAATTCTTTTTGTACTAAATATCATTCCATTGGTGATATTAAAGGACATGATATGGTATGGAAATTGACCATTAAGCCTCCTTATCCTCCAAACTTAAGAAAGCCAGCCTATCCTTCTATTCCTAAGTCTATAAAATCTCTTGAGGAACATATCCAAGAACTAATAGACTTACAGGTATTAAGGAAAGTAGGTCATAATGAGCAGGTAGATGTGACTACACCTGTAATCATAGCTTGGCATAATGACAAGTCAAGAATGGTAGGAGACTTCAGAATGCTCAATAATTATACTCAGGCAGATTATTATCCTATACCCCGGATTGATCATGCTCTGCATAACTTGTCCAAGGCCAAGTACATCACTACTATGGATATTCTTCAAGGTTTCCACCAGATACCAATAAGCCCTGAAAGCCAGAAGTTTATGAGAATAATCTGTCATTTGGGAATATATGAATATCTTAGGATGCCCTTGGATATAAAGAATGCCCCATCACACTTCCAGAGAACAATGGATACAGTTCAAGGTAAATACATCAGACAAGGATGGATGATGGTATATATAGATGATGTTATCATATTCTCTGATGATTTGGATACTCATATCAACCAAGTAAGATTAGTACTACAGACTATCTCCAGAGAAGGATTGAAGGTGTAGATGAAGAAATGCAAATTTGGCTATGGAGAATTGAAAGCCTTAGGACATATAGCCTCTTTTCTAAGTCTATCTGCTGATCAAAATAAGATAGCTGCTGTCATGAATAGACCTATGCCTCAAAACAAAACAGAATTTCTGTCTTTCATTAGTTTTTGCAGTTTCTACAGACAATACATACCAAATTTTGCTATGCTAACTAAGAGTCTGTATGAAATATGCAACAATAACACTCTATATGAAATGACTCATGAGAGATTGAAAAACTATGAGGAACAAAAAATAGCTATGACCTCTACTCCTTTACTCATCCAACCAGATTACTCCAAGCCCTTCAAAATGTACATTGACGCCGGTATGGAAGGTTTAGGAGCTGCTCTACATCAAGAAAGGATAGAAGAAGACATACAAGTAGAGAAACCAGTACTCTTCATATCTAGACAGATCAAAGATACAGAAAAGAGATATGGAGCCAGTCAGTTGGAATGTTTGGCTCTAGTATGGGCTTTAGAAAAGCTACACTACTACTTAGAAGGCACCACTTTTCAAGTGATCACGGACTTTAATGCTGCA